>OY757245.1:47930701-48530701 GCA_963583935.1 Diaperis boleti | reverse complement strand
ATATTTCTTGTTGCCTAGAAAAAGAAGTTTTAGGACTAAATACATACTGATTATTAATTACTATTTCCATTTATGTTACGGGCTTAACGATTACATTCAATTAGAAACTAGATGTCTTATGTGATTTCAATGCAAAATCATTCTGCTGTTATTCCGGAAGGCTAAGCTTTAATTGTTAAAATTTGGTTATTACGTTAGAAGTTTACCTAAAAATTAACAGTACGGCAAAAATATGACGAGGAAAAGGTGACCTTTGAATAATTATGGTCTCTGCCAGTCCTAAAAAAAAAACTACCACAAGCCCCTGTACTGGAGATTTTTGGAACATTATTAGTGTGTTGAGATATTTTATCCTGTCTCACTAATGGATATGATAATGAACGCAATCAAGTTTATTAATTACATCGGTGATTACGATCAGAATTCTCACGGCCACAAGAAGCTCAGGCAATTTCTCAATAGATTTTAGTCCTAATCTGAAGATGTAATCAGCGATGTGGAATAACTGTTTACAATTATTTTTCTTTGATCGAAAATAAATTTACTATAGAAACAATCCTTCCAGTTGGTAGGCGAGAAACAGCATAATATGGATGTTAAACTTATCTTAATGAAGATGCCTACCATTGTCTCAGACAAAAAACTATTTGATTATTATAATTATTGTTAATATGGCATCATACCCATGTGGGAGTACAACCATAAAGTTCTCGAGATCAAATTAATTGTTGGATTCCGACGTCCGTTTTCGTGTCCTCTGTCAATTTGAAGAGTTTGAGGAAAAAATTTGAGGGGTTTGAAGGGTCTGAGGAAATTCAATGATATAAAGAATACTTAAAACATGAAGAAGAAACTAAAGTACCTGATGGATAGAGGGAGTTGAAGGATCCAAAAAATATAAATAATCTAAGAGATTTGAAGAACTTTGGATAGTAGTTATAATGAATGTAATTTGATAGTAAATGAAACTAAGGGAGAAGTATAACAAAAAAATTAATCTTATGTAATGAAGATAGCCGACAATTTCTCAAAAAAAAAATTGTGTAATGAACCCCAAAAATTGAAAATTGCGAATTTCTTAGACCTCTAATAGGTGTTTTATATTTAACACTACTTCTCATACTCTTGGTAGCCTTTTTCTTTTGGTATAGCATTCATTCAGTTTTTTGTGCATCTTTGCTATCTCAAATTACTCAGATCATTATAGGAACTCCTGTATTTCTTTGCAGTCTTCACTTTGTCTTTTGTTTCATTACGCCCTTGTTAACTTCAATTTTGTATTCTTGAGTATTAGGAATAGTTTGTGATGCCATGATGTGGGAAACATGCATTTATAATTCTCACATGTTTGCCTGCGGTGCAGTTAATCATTGCCTTTGAAATCTCGTGTCTCTCTATCATTTCGAACCAATAGTTTGTAAATAAATTTCTTCTCTGTGCTTATTTGCATTGAAATGGCCTTATATTTATAATGAGGTATTATGTCAACCAATTTATGTTTCATTCTTTTCCTCTTTCTTCGCCGTTAGGAAGCGTTGGTTCATATTATAAACAATATACCGTGCGATCATTTAAATTATAAATTAGACTAGGCTGTGAAATTTAAATTAGGTTGACACTACTATCTTTTGATAATTTCATTTAAAATTTGAATGTCAAAGTGACTTATCAAAAAACTGCAACAGAATGGTGAATGGAGTTAACAGCTGAATCGAAGCTGCGGGTGAACACTTTCAACATTTGCTGTAATTCTCAATTATTCTACATTATTTGTTAATCTTTTATTTTCTTTAAATTAAAACAATTTAACATGAGAAACATAAACGTCACAATGTTTTCGATAAGCTGAAATTTTCAGTCAGTGAGTCTAAGCTGCCAGTCAATTTGCAGACTGGGCCATTGCATAATAAAAAAAGCCGCCTACTAAGATAGGCTTTTCTGCCATTTTTGTATTCCAAAGTTTTCTATTCGTGTTATTATAGTTGATAATTTCAAGTTATCATTCGGATTCGTATCTCAGGTTATTATTATTATCAGTTTTTTTTCTACCATTTTATGCTCTTATTATTTTTTGGGGGAAAATGAAGGAAAAAGAAAAAACGAAATAAAAAAAAAGGAAATAAATACTATTCATTCATTACTAGTCTAGTTTAGAAGCCATCAGAGCCATTTGATTCCTAAGCTCTGGGTGCCACAAGTAATTTTAAAATATGTTGAGTTTGTTTTCATTTTCTAAAGGATCTGATCAGCTAAATTGGATAAAAAAAAAACACTATAATCTGTAGATGGTTTGTAATATAAACGAGCCAGTTAGAAGTGAAACTTATTATACGATGTATACATATAAAATTTAATATGTTGTGTAAGTTCTATACGTTTTCATAAATAACTCCACATTTTAGATTGATTGGTTACGAACTTTTTTGTATTTGCAAAAATTAATGATAAAATATTAATGCCCGATGACTATTTTTGCCACGCAGAAGGAAGGTACAATGGAGAATTTCTTTTACAAGTTAATAAAATAATAAAAGGGGTGAATTACTATGGTTACACGATGGGAAGACATTAATTAATTATTTTTTGAAACGTGATTTTGACAATTTCATTATTTTTTTATTTTTAACGTTTTACAAGAAATTACACGTCGGACATAAAACGTCGTATCTCACACGTGACCGAAATCTTATTGTGAGCTCGTGAGATGTGTATCACTCGTGCTATCGCACTCGTGTTTAAAAAATCTCACTCGCTGACAATGAAGCATTTCTGTCACTTATAATATAATCTTCTATATCTATAATCTTGCATGTGTTCAGGTGCAGTTCTCGGCTGTTTTTTCGGTAATTCACCGACTGTGTTTTTCTCTCTCTCTTCGTGTCTACTTTTTTTCGCATAGCTAACATCGGTATCCCCTTGTAAACGGGAGCGTAACTACTATCGGGGCACCCTTGGGATAGGTGGGCGTAGCTACCATCGGGGTCCCCTTGCGACAGGAGGGTGTAGCTACCATCTGAACTGCTATGCAAAACATTATGTCGATTCCTTGGTCAGTGAAAAATAAAAACAAATCTATCCCATGGGAACTGTACATTTTTCCGGGATAAAAAGTGGCCTATGTGCTATTCCAGACTATATTCTATCTCTGTGCCCAATTTCATTCAGATCCGTTCAGCCGTTCTGGCGTGATTGAGCAACAAACATCCATTCATCCACCCAAACTTTCGCATTTATAAGAATAGTAGTAAGATTAATTAATTTCCAATAATTTGTGTTGATTGAAGTGAAGTGATTTTTATTTTTGTACGAAGGTTCACTACACTCATTGTATCGCTCTCCGTCATAATATCTCTACTAATGATAAAATTTATAAAATGTGAACAAGCAGTATTTTAATAGTGGTTTATTATACGAGTGAAACGCATGCTTTTTTAAGTCCCGAGTGACGTAAAGCGCTCAATTTACACAGGAACGAGTGTAATACCAAAGAGTATGTTGCCATGGGAATTATGACCTTGGTATAGAGCCAGTGAACTATTTCTGGTTTTAATCCCTATGAATTGCCCACCATGTCTCTACAGGCACATAGGGCCCGCGTAGCCTGAGTGGTAAGTACAACAATTACAACGGTTGTGACAACGTTTTGTCGTTCGACACAACCCCGGCAAGCCATTAAATTGCTTCAAATCCATAAAAATAGTGTGACGTTTATCTGACATTTTCATTATTTGATGACAGATAGTGTTTACACAAGCAAAAATGTGCGGAACGATAAAAAATAAAAGTACAGTAGAAACTCGATTATTTGGAATAATGGGGGGCAACCCCATTCCGGTTAGTCGAAATTCCGGATAATCCGAAGGGTTTCAAAAAATATTTGTATGTTGTATGAATTCTCTCTTATCTAAACGCTTTACAGCTTTCAATTTCTTCTCTAAGGAAATTACTGTTTTCTTACGTTTTCTCTTCTCCTATGCAATGTTCATTGAGATCTAGTTATGTATTAAGTGTATGTATTAGAAATCCAATATCTGAACTGACGAATTTTATTCTGCTAAGGCGTAGACGATTAGTTTCCAAAAAAAAAAGCAACTTTATTATTTCGATTAATGTTTTATTATTGCTAGGAATCATATTTCCGTTTCAACTGGAATGTTCCGGAAACAACGGGGGGCAAAAACCAACAGTTCCGGATAAAACGGCAAAATTAGAAAACGTGTTTGTTCCGGATAAAACGGAGTTCCGGATAAGCGGGTTCCGGATAATCGAGTTTCTACTGTAAATAACTCGACAGAAAATAAATGAGCGTCGCATAATCCGGCAGCGGCAGCGGTACCAGTCAATGATACGCGTAGATAGTGCATTTCGTAACGCATTCGCCGGTTTATGGTTCAAGTCTGAGCCCGCGTATAGAAGTTTCACTTAAAAAAAATTGTTAAACTAAACTTAATCATCTGCTAGGAACAATTGTTGCTATAGTTTTAACAAATCAGTTAAAGTTAAACCGGCCCTAAGTCTTTTAAATAAATAATTTAAGTATATAAATTCCAGTCACTTCTAAACCAATTTGTCAAGAGATAAATCAAATGTTAGAGCTTACAGTCGATAAAAACGTAACGTAAGTGGGTATTGTCTGCCTCAACATTCTCCATTGCTCTCGACTGAAATAGGAATTTGCGGTGTTACATTATAAGTCGAAGTGGTGATAGTGGATAAGAGATTTAAGTGAATTGTGGTCTTTTGATTAGTTGCTAACATACGTATAGATAGATTTATGATGTCGGTGACAAGGTTATGGTAAAAAATGTAGGAGTCTGTTATTACAGCAAAACCATAATATCTAAATAATCTAATAAATCCAGTTCCTATGATTATCGTTCGCTAAACATTGAAATTTTTTGATCTGCTCGATCTATTGTTAGATCATATTATGTTAAGAGATCATAAATGCACCACCACCATAATCCTTTATGGTATTATTGCTTATTGCCTTCCTTGATTTCGTTTCCATTTTTTGTTTTCCTTCTATGTTCCATCAAAATGTTCTACTCACTTCTTATATATATTTCGTTGATTTCTTGTTTTAACAGCGTTTTCACATTTCTCTTTTTAGGGAGTTGGAATAAAAAGTATGTACCAAGAAGAATGGTGGGCTAAAACTGGACACTTCTCTGTAAAAGAGCATATTCTGTCCTATGAATAATGTCTTATAAAACTGCTGACCTTCAAATTTTTCAGTCTCAATATCTACTATTTCTTGTAACATACAGGTGATATTCATTTTGCAGCAATGTTTTGGAATACCAGCGATGCTATGTCATGCCTTATCGACAGGCCATCACACACCAGGTGTTGAGCATCACATGTTTCCCTTTAGTCTGAGTAGCTGGTCATTGTTAAGTTTTTTCTTAAGGCTTGCTTTCCTCGAACGCGTGACGCGACACGCGTGTTTTACGCCGAACTCGAATCGAACGCCGATCATCGCACATTAACGCGCGATGCAGTGCTTTCCTAGATTCAGACCGTGACGTACCTGATGGACCACATTCCGTTAACATATTATCAGTAACTATTACAAAATAGAGTAATAAATTAAATAGTATGAAATGATTTATATACTTACCATTTTTACCAAACACTGCAGCGATCTCTTTCCGGGCGTTTTCTTTGACTTGATTGTTGTGATAGTCGTTGTTTTGGAGATTATAAACAACAGGATAGTTTGGTACTAATTCAATTAATAGTTCATCGTTTCACGTTGGCATTTTGGAAGACAATAGACATATTATAATACCAAACGCGCACACGTCCTAGGAAAGCAAAGAATTTAACAATGACCAGTTACTCAGACTAAAGGGAAACCTGTGATGGACAACACCTGGTGTGTGATTTCTTGTGTTTTTCAGTTTTCAGTGAGTGATGTTCAACATTATCAGAAGAATTTTCGTCGAGAAATGTTGTGAGGAGTGGTAACTCCACCACCGTTGGCGTGTGTTGTACTGCCAGCGGTTGAGGAGTTCCTTAACCTCGCGATAGTTCTTCAGAGGGTGTTAACACTTGGGGTATTATTTTTTATATACAACGATTTTATAGAATTGTAACAGTCACTGTGTTGATTACTTGTGTTGTAAGTTCTTTTACGACTTTATGTTAGATTTGTGCATGCCAATTTATTGTTTGCTGCCTGTATATTCAGTTGCATAATCACAGGTTCATCTAACACGTTTGTTAGTCATGGATTGTTTAATAATCTCCACCGATATTTTTGTTAAACATTTTGGTTATTAATTGATGTCATTAACACACCTGTTTGTTAATGTATGATCATCCTACGTAATGATCTTTTACAGCTTTATTGTTCCAATGACCGACTACATCTCCAGGTACTCATCTCAGACCCATTAAAACCACCCACCGACCTTCTCAACCAACAAAATGTCACACAAAATCTGTCACCACCATCTAATTCTCGGAAGCTTTTATCATTGCCACCTAATTTGGTGAAATAGTATCATTAATTCCACCGAAATACTGAGTGTTCCAGGAAATGTTGCCAATTTCCGCCACACCAATGATTCAAAATAAACAAACACTTGTTATTAATTTGTTTATCTCGTTACGTTAACCTGTATAAAGTATAGATAAAATTAATTGTGGATTGTTTGCAGGAGATAACAGGTTTTTCCCAAGTAGAGATGGTCGTGGTTCGTCATTGGGAAGAAGGAAATGCTAGTGAAAGGTGATGAAGAGACGTGTGTGGATGGGGTCGAGGGGTTGGGGAGGATTTATCTTCCGCCTGTGGGGGGTGGTGTTGATACGAAGGAGTATCTGAATCGGTGAGTCTATTTATAGAATTTTATTGTCGTGATATGAAAAGTGGATGACTTGGTGATTTTAAGCACAATTTGGAAATCGTTGGGTTAGGTAGATACATGTAGAGTTTCTTACACATTAAAATGAAAATGTCGTCAAGGACGAATTATAAATTATGTTTTTGTGTGAATGGTATTAATTTCTTCTATATTAAATAAATGTGCTCTTCACGTCATGCGGTGAATTAATCTGGACAAATTTTTAAATCTTGACAGGCTGTAACTATGCTTGACAACCATTCTGAAAATGTAGGTCTGTGTGATATCTACACGATGTTGACGGTTGAAGTATATAACACGTAGCTGATCGGATAAATACACTGGCGGCAAAAATGAGACGATATAGATGGAAAATAAAACTTAAAAAATTTATTTTGCTGCTTTCAATTTGCAAAAAAGCGTTTATACAGTCCAATGCGTTCCGCGAAAGCGAAACCAGGTCGTACATTAGGTACATATATTTTATTATCTCATTCTAATTTCTGACTTCTTTCGTAACTCTCGTGTTATGAAGTATGACTGACTTTTCTTATTTACTTTGTGTTTAAAAAGTATATTTTATGTTTCAATAATTTTCTAAACTAAATTTTATTAGTTCCCTTCCATTAGAATTAATTGTGTTCTATCCGTATATTCCTAGTCATTCCTTTCTTTTGTTGCTTTTACTGTCTATCCATTTCCTTTCATTTTTTCGTATAACGTTCTGTATGTTCGAAGTCCTAAAATTAATTCAAGTGATTTCTTCGTTTTGTTGTTTTTCCTTTTCCTTTAACATTCTTGTATTCTACACTTATTCCTTCTAACATATACCGGGTGTCCCAGAGGTGTGTGGACCATCAATTACGCCCTTATTTTGAAAGATATCAAAACGGGGTTTTCGGGGGACGATAGCCACACCTTTTAAAATTATTAGAAATCATATATAGAGTGTCCTAGTATTAGTAATATACCAAAGTTATGTTTTTTAAATGGAATGTCCTGTATATTAGTTGGTGAATTGAAAGAGCAGTTAATGCTGAGCAAAATGATATAAGGTCCTGCAGGTGTATTATGGATGGTTCTTGAGTTATGAAGAATTTTAGGTCAAAATTAGTGCTTTTTTAAAAAATTGCAGAGACCATTCCAACTGAGGTAACTGAATACTTTTCTGTCAATATTTTTTTATAGATCCAAACTTTAATACATACTTATTGAAACTTATTTACTTACATACTTATTGATATTTCTATACAGGGTGTACGGTTTTGCAAAATGTATAATAACTTATTTTTTTCAAATGGAATACCCTATAATATTTATTCGTGCATTAACAATAATAATATATTCCATTATACCACCAAATAACATTTTTAATAAGCTTTTTTTCAATGTATGTTTTGCCTCGGCAAATGTTAGTACTTTAGGTAGTTTTTACAAAAAACCTAGAAAGTTTCCCGAAATTGCTAAAATTGCGTATTAAGATCAGATCGCCTTGGACTTGTTGCCATGGAGATATCATTTTAGACTGGTTACCATGGAGCCGTTTGTTCTTGTTGACGGTAAGTTATCCTGTAACAAATACACTGACCGGCAAAATTATCGCATGACTTAAAAGTAACACAATTGCGACTAATCGGTACCATACCTGATACCACAATTCAAGGGAGAGAATAGCAGGCGTATAAAAGAAACTAAGTAGGCGGTGGTAGGCAATTATGACAGATTTAAAACCAATAGGTTCACAATTAAACGTGAAATTGTCGAAATTAGTTACATTTTTTAAAAAATAAAAAAAGTTGAAGGGCCGTAAAAGGGCCACATCACTGATGACCGATTTGTCTTGCTAAGCTCGTTGCGGGATAGGCATCTAACTTCTCCACAGCTTCAAAATGGTCTTCGGAATACCCGAAATGATGAAGTTAGTGGGAGAACAATAAGGAGAAGACTCAGGGAAAGTGGAATGAGTAGTAGAGTAGAGAAGGCCAGCGCATGGGCCTCTGCTTCTCCCAGAACACAAAAGAGCTAGATTACAATTTGCTCATGATCATGTCCATTGGAGAGCTGAGGATTGGGGAAAAGTATTGTTTACGGATAAGTCACGTGTTGCTCTAAATTTACCTGATGGTCGTTTGAGAGTGTGGAGAAGACCAGGCGAGCGTTATTTAGAATGTACAACGGTGAATCGGGAAAATTTTGGTGGGGGATCCCATATGGTGTGGGGAGGAATTAATATGCAGACCAAGACAGATCTCGTCCTCGTCGCTGGTGATGCCCTAAATGCACATCGGTATATTACTGAAATTTTGGAACCTCATGTGGTACCACTCGCACCATATGTAGGGAACGATTTTCTTGTCATGCAGGACAATCCTCGTCCGCATATCGCTAGGGTCGTGACGGATTACCTGCATGAGGTTGAAATACCAAAATTAATTTGGCCAGCGCGAAGCCCAGACTGCAATCCCATTGAACATTTTTGGGATGAACTTGCACGGAGAATTAAGATACGTCAAAATCGTCCTGAAACGCTAAACGAGCTAATTGTAGCGTTAAATGAAGAATGGGAACAAATCGATCAACACGTTATCCAAAGACTGATTCTCAGTATGCCACGCAGAATGGAGGCAGTTAGGGGGCAACACCAAATACTGAAACTTGTGTCAGAGTAGATACGCAGTCAATAAAAATTTTCGAACTTAAATATTAACAGCACAAAATTTCTATTCTTATGTTACTTTGGAAAGTTATCTTATTTCACCTACCCATTCGTTCATTGTTACGGTATTTGCTTAAATTGATCATCACAGTTTAGTTTTTAATTAATTTATTTACTGTAATAAGCGTTCTTTTAATTTTAAATTAAGTTTCTATATGAGATTATCGGATGATGCGATAATTTTGCAGGTCAGTGTAATTAATAATTTTGCCTTTGTGATTTTTTTACAAAATGGATTTTACGAAAGAAGTAATGATGAATATGGTACAATGCGTTAGGGGAAGCCGAAAGAAATTCCTTTTTGGCCACAAAAATTTACAACGTTTTGAAAACACTGAAAACGTGGCCTACAACACAAAACAATTAATTGGTAGAAGAGTAGGTGAAAACACTGAGCTAGAAGTTTTATTAATCTTAGAAGAAAATCTTCACTCCAGTACAAAAGAAATTGCTGTCTAATTTGATATTTCGAAATCTTCAGTAAATCGTGTGAACAAAAAACATTGGTTTCATCCATACAGACAATTTTTTACAACGCTTGTTGTGTGGGCCTTAATGAAAGTCTTGGACTGTTGTCGGCTTTGCATTCTTCACATTGTGAATGTTTTCTGGAAGCTTTTGGGAATTGGAAAGGTCAGTAAAGCTCTCTTCAGAGGCTATTCTTGCCAACACATTAACCCCTTCGTTACCTTTATGGTCTAAGTGAGTAAGTACCCAACTTCTTTCCTAGGCCCCGCTAGACGTTATGGCATAGGCAAAGCACTCAAAAAGTCTACATGGACTGGAGTATTCTCCTAGTAAAGACGAAACAGAAAAACTCGTCTCGCGAATGAGTGCTTCAGAGTCCGATCCTTTACTGGAGACCAGACCATCTGAGTAACAGGTGATCCAGTCTTAAGGCCCAGAGTTTAGAAGCAGATTCCTACGATGGGACCATACAGAATCATCGGCCGTACTAAACATGAGTATTGCCAATACATTGTTCTTGGTGTTAATCTCCACGATTTCTCTACAGTTCTTCTGCACGCCAAAAAGCGGCAGTAGTTTTCTGCAGTTTGTTCATCACATGGGCTCTCCAAGTTAAAGAACTTGTTTTCTGAGACTCTGCGACACTAAAGTATCCCTTAGACGATCGAGCTGCTTGATGAAACGGTTCAGTCAATCGATTGACGCGCGCTTCAATCAACCTTCAACAAACCTTCAATCAACCCTTCAATCTTTTGGTCATTCATTCTCAGTTGAGTCTGTATGTTTAAGTCTGTCGTGAAGTGTTTCTGGTGTTTAAAATGCGACTGACTGCTTGGCCTAGACGATCCAGCACACTCGTCAACCGCTTGAGCCCTTCAAACTTTCTATCAATCACCGTCAACGCTTGGCTCAAGCGTCAACGGGTTCGATCATGCTTGATTCAATAAACTGAGTCCAGCTTTTGATCAAAATGATTGACCGGCTAGAAGCGTGTGAAACATCAAAGCTGACCGGCTTGATATATCAAGCCTCGCCCCTCTTACAACCTCTCTGTTAGAAAATTTCCGAATACAATAGCTTGGTGTATCGGGAGTACAGAAGTCTGCTGAAAAGTTTGTAACACGCATTAAAACACTTTATTGGCTGGTACTTTTGGAGTTGAGACAAATCGCCTGTTTTAGGTGATAAAACGGTTTGCCCCTCGACTACTCACTACGGAATGGTCTGCTCACCATTAAGCTATTGAATATCTCGGTCAGACGCTTATGTTTAATGTTTCCAAAGTATGGAATTTCTTCCACCAAAATTTATTAATGCCATTCGTGATTAGCGCGGCAAAATTTGGGATCCTCTTGAGGGTCTTTCCAATTTCTTCTGAGATCTTCTGAAGGTCTTTGGAAAATCCCAGAGTCGGTCTCGGGCAGAGAGAACTTTTACCTTTACAATTAAATAATAAGCAGTTAAAACTAAAAGTATTGGCGCCAGATTGGCGACCTGACCAGCACACAAAATAAAACTGCGGAATAGAACCATGTTCTAGTCTTCTGACCCGCCTAATGACCCTAATGAACGAATGGTTGTGGCTCTTCGTTGCGGTCCTCTGGGTTGGCACTGCCCATAGGTACTCCACGAGTTCGGGGTCTGCCCCCTGCTGCTCTAGCAATGCCCCCCATGGCCGTGGGCGATGGTAACTGAGAATCTGATCTCATTGTCAGCGTCGGAAATGAAAGGCGACGTATCGGTGTTGAAACTGCACCGTACGTTGTCGGGCCCCCTTTTGCTGTTGTGACGGTGATGACGTTGTCCCGTGGATCGGCTGTGGTAAGCCACAAAGACGAGACAAAACCGTAGCCTCGGCGCCAGGTCCATCTTCGGTTTCCCTCTGGATGGCGTCGCTCAGAGTGGGAGCCAGCGTCATAACGCTGACGATAGTTTTGCTAGCGGGACCCTGATGCACTTCTGGTAACGTGAGTGGTGATGCTAAGGGTTCCAAGCGGTTCACTGGCGAGTTCATGTTCAGATGGAAGTGACGATACGGGCTGCTCGTCATTGGTCAAAACTACCAGCGGTGGCGGTACTCCTGGGGTCCCTGTCTGGTTGGCTGGTGTTGCTGGATGGTTTCACGGTTCCAGGATCGCGTTTTCGGGCTCCATCTTGCTCGATTTGGTCCTGCTGTTTATTGAAGGAGCCTCCCAACAGCCTTGCTGGGGCGTAGCCCCACGTTGGGCGCCAAGTCACACCAGGGGCTCAGCTGTACCTCCGATTCGGCAAAGATAGGCTACATAATCGCGAAGTTGATGCTCTGGATGTTGCTCACCCCACAGAGCATGCCAAGTAAGAACTTTGCCGCGAGCTCGTCTCATAGCAATTGAGCAAGTAATTCTTAAGGGTGTTGGTCCATTCATAGCGTTCATGGACATTGCATGCATTGTTCAAGTAGTCAATCGGTGAATGTCTGGAAACCCCACCACCTTTACCGAATGGGACCGGCCGTTATATGTGTTGAGAACAACAGTGTAGAGCTCCAAGTGGTTGTTATCCAAAAGGAACCCCGGTCGGTAATGGGGTCAATATATCTTGTTTCTCCAGGTGCGCCAAAGGGCTACCTGTCCGATTTGCACCTTTAGCTTGGCAAGGTTGGGTCGCAACTCACCAAGGCCAAAGATGCTACGTGGCTTGTCTGCCAATTATAAATTTTTTTTTTTGACTTATCCATGTGCTTTCTCATGAGCATGTCTTGCTCAGAGATTCTGACGTGAGCTGTAAAACGGAGCAAGTCGAGCTCGGTAATAGAATGTGGCCGAGCTCGCTCAACCTCAAAGTCAAGACCGAGTTCATCTGCTGCTCATTGTGCTGCCTTAAACAAAAAAGTCCGATTCCCCGCCTCTTGTGCTCCCTGTAAAAGAGCAACAAGGGGTACGAACTCCTGATGATTTTGCAGGCTGTACTCAACATTGTACGGTTATGAAGACACTCCAAACTCAAAAGTCCTCGGCCTCCCTGATTTCGTGGGAGATATAGCCTGGAAACGGACGACTTTGGATGCTGACTTCGTTGTAAATGCATCCTTTTGCCTGTATCTCGATCAATCTGCTTCAACTCATCTACCAACCATTTAACTGCTCCAAACGAGTAGAGCAGGATCGGAACGGCAAGCAGGTTTGTCGCAAAAATCTTGTTTCTTTTTGTACTTGCCGCGGAGAGACTCTTTTACTTTGTGTGACGCTTGAATGTGATTTTGTTCCACACCCAAGTACTTGAAAGTCTCTCCGACGTTCAAATCTCTCAGAACGCTTCCGTCGATGAGTTTAGCATCTTCGTCGAAATACTCGCATCGTCCTCTTTTGAGATGAACCTGAGCGCATTTGTCCCAACCAAACTCCATGCAATAGCATCTGTGTAATCCAGTACTATGCGCAATGACTGCGTCAGTTCTCGCTTCCCGGAAGCATACATCTTCAAATCGTCCATATAGAACATGTGCGTGATGGTCACCGGGTGTATCACAGCTATAACCCCTTGCACCACGCATGGCTACGGACATCGGCAGCAATGAGATGCAAAACAGAAGAGGACTCAAGGAATCTTCCTGGAATACTCCTCTTCTGAATGATATCAACTCTGTTCGAACTCGGTCCCGTTGGGATGTTATCGAGAACCGCGTCTTCCAGAGTGACATCAGTTGTTTGATGCATCTCACCAGTGTATCGGGTATCGCAAGACATTCGAGCAAGTGAATAATCAGCTCATGAGATGTTGTCAAATGCCTAACGATAGTCGATCCAGGCCATAGATAAGTTGCGCTTATATTGGACGGCATCCTGCGTGACGCACCTATCAATCAGCAGGTTTTCCTTGCAGCCGTCCACGCCCCTCTTACAGCCTCGCTGTTCGAAAAATTTTTGAATACACGGGGTCAATAGCCTGGAATATTTGGGAGTACAGGAGTCGGGTGAAGAGTTTATAACACGCATTAAGACATGTTTTTGGCCGGTAGTTTTGAGGCCGGGACAAATCGCCAGTTTTGGGTATCAAAACGGTTCGCCCCTCGACAACCCCTTCAGAATTTGTTCCACCAAAAGGTATTAATTCCGTCCGGGCCTGGTGCGGAAAAATTTTTGATTCCCTTAAGGGTCTCTCCAATCTCTTCCGGGGTTATCGGATTGCACACCACTGGTCTTAATTGAGAACTTCTTACGAAGGGCTGGAGTGTCTTCAGGCAACGGTTTCGTCTCCTCATATATTCCGTGAAAAAGGTTTCGACATTTCGCACCGTCGGCAATTTCTCTGGGACAGAGTTGGGCTGCTGGAAGAGCCCCGAAGGATTCGTGTTGAACATGTTGTTCTCGACTATCCTTCGTCTGCTCCTTATCAGAGCTTTTCTTGCAGTTACCAGACTGCGGACTCTGTCCATGCAGTGCTGCTTCTCCACAGCAAGCACCGCTATATTCAGCGTATGATGGGTCCGGCGAAAGTCTTGCGCGATGACCCGGAATTCGCGAGTTAAAGGTTTCATCTTCTTGATGAATTTCATCACACACTGAATACGAGAAATATCCTGCCTGGTGGTTCCTATTTTTTTGTCTATCTTTTCAAGGCGACGTTCGAACTTCTTCTCACCCCCAGTGCTCCCACCACGTTGGACCGAAGAAGAAAGCCGCGTCGCCTCTCGATAGACCATTTCGTTCAGGAGCAGGATGTCTGCATCCCCAGGGAGGTTCCTATCGAGGAATTCGTCCGCTGCAACTAATTCGTTGGATTTAGGCGGTGGAATTTTATGGAGAGACTTTCTGTTGGAAGGCATCACATCCACCCGAACAGCCTGACGAATCTCCGGCTCGACCGGCTGTACCTCCGCCAATTTTTTGGGTGCTCTCTCATATTTGATTCGACGAAGGTAGGCTACATAATCGCGGAGTTTCTGTGGCGCGAAAAAGTGATGCTCTGGATGTCTCTCACCCCACAGAGCATGCATCCTTGCCATGTAACCCCTTCGCCGTGGCTCGCTCGTCTCGTAGCAGTTGAGCAAGTCATTCCTGAGGTCGTTGGTCCACTCAAAGCGTCCATGGGCATTGCCTAAGTCGTCAACCGGTAAATCTCCGGAGACCCCACCACCTTCACCTATCCGAATGGGACCGGTCGTGGGGGTTCTTTCCTGTTGCGTTAGGAACAACAGTTTAGGGCTCCGATTGGTTGTTAGCCAAAAGGAACCCCGACCGGTAATGGGGTCAATATATATGTTGATCCCCCCAGATTTACACCTTTAGCTCAGCTAGGTGGTAATCGCTACTCACCAAGGCTTAAGATGCTGTGTGCCTGCCTGCCTATTATTATTAATAATATTATTACTGTGGTATATTAATAACACCTATTACGTTGTATTTACTCAGATTAAATGTTATCTAATATTACTGATAACAGATCAAGTGTGTTGTGCTATTTATGAATATGGTTACGAAAAATTGTTAGGTATGCAAGATTAAAGGAGCTCTATCAGAAAATCTGTCCTCAGAATGCCTCTTGACAAAGCGATGGATAATAATAATAATACAGGGTGTCCCAACTAAAATTTGTACCCCCCCACAATTCCAATTTCGAAAGACTCAGAAGAAAACGCTCGAACAGGTCAACTTTGTTATCAAGGGGGACCAAATTCTACCAAACTTTCAAGTCTTAGATCCCACCCCTTTAGCCAGGGGAGCCACCCCCTCAAAAAATTTAAATGGCATGGGGGGTCGTGTGATACATCATTTTGAAGCTTATTCAATCATCTATTCAAACCTAGTTTTATCTATTCGTTTTTGCAAAAAAATAAGCATAAGAATTTGTTATTTTCCAAATCAAGAGTATTTTATGTAGATTTGGAAAATAACAAATTCATGTTTTTTTTTTTTTGTAGAAGAAAATCGATAAAAGTAGATCTGGATAGAGAATTGAATAAGCTTTAAAATGATGTATCACGCGACCCCCCATGCCATTTAAATTTTTTAAGGGGGTGGCTCCCCTGGCTAAAGGGGTGAGATCTAAGAGTTGAAAGTTTGGTACAATTGGGTCCCCCTTAATAACAAAATTGACCTGTTCGAGCGTTTTCCTCTGAGTCTTTCGAAATTGGAATTGATGGGGGGTACAAATTTTAGTTGGCACACCCGATATAATTTGCAATATTTTGCGCAAATCCTATAAATAACATGTAAATTATTATGTTATTAAAGTTTCCTGTTTTATTTTTATCCTGGAATTTCAAAGTTGGGAGTGACTTAAACGTCCCTATGCATGATTTTGGAAACATTGATTGTATCGACACGACAAGACACCCGATAATGTCTTACTGAATAAACATGTTATTAAATTATTATTTACTTTACAATTAGAAACAGGCGATACGAACGAAATATCTTTACACACAAATAAGCTTTTTTTAAATATCCGAACTTGCCCTAGGTTACTCTGATAATACACATAATCAAGTTCTTCAAATGCCACTTCAAATTGGAACCTTAATAATTTTTGATAGAACGAGTCAATTGTGCTATTAATGGAACGATCTTAATGACCGCTCGATACATTTTTCCTTTGATATAATGACCCGTTTCATGGTCAACTTCCTTCTAATATTTGTTGTCAAATTACACCGAGGCAGAAATGCCAAAACGATTATAGCGAACAAAGGAGGAAATTTTATTTCGTAAGGTCCGTTTGCGGTCTGTAGGAAGCGTCGTAAGAATCGTCGATCAGTATGGAAGGTCGGAGTTTTGATTAGATAGGAAATTGGAATGTAAGAGAAGTAAATGTGATAAATACGGTAAAGGCGTGATATTACACTGATATGTACACTGACCGGTACAAAAAGCGAATCACCCAGATTTATTATATCTTTAGTCTCTTTTAGTAAAAATATTAAAATAAAAACAAAACAAAAATCGAAAGATAACCATAAAAAAATAACAAAATTTCGGGATTTTTAAATAAAGTCAAAATAACTATAGTCAATAAATCAGTTTTGGGTATTGCTTTCACGAGCTCTAATGACCGCCTGAAAGCTTTGTAGAAAAAGAGAGTCTTGACACAATGTTATATTGCGTATACCGCTCCAGTTCCAAATAACGTGTTGTTCTGGAAATTCAAGCGCTTCCTTTTGTGATATCGTAGTTCTGGCTTAGTCGTTGATCTGCGTACATTCCCTTATTTGAACTCCATGAACCTCTTCGAGACCATTTCTGGCTTGAACAGCAGTAATTATTCAATCGCGGATAACGTTTATCACCAAAAACCGATCATTTCAGGCTAATGTTGACCTTCCAAGACCACTAACAAATCGCCTCCTATAAGATCCGGTGTCAATAAACCAACTTACACTTCTGTGGATAGTGGCTCGAAAAACCCCTATAGCTGAGCCACATCCGCCTTCTTACACAAGATTGACGGCTCGTGCAGCGTCAGTTGGATTAAGGGCCATAATTCAAATGACACTAAATTATACCAATTGACACTAAACAGTTGCTCCGAAATGTAAATACAATCCGAATCTCTACCATAATGTCTCCTAAACTAAAAATGTTATCCTTCTTTATTTTTAACAAAGAAACTAAAAAAATTCAAGTCAAGTTGTCTGTAAAAAGGTACGAATTTAACATTATCATGTAAAACAGTAGCACAAAACGGCATCACAAAATCTACAAATAAGTTAGTATTACCCCCACTTTGTACGAACCAGTGTATTAATTTGGTTTTTCTAATTTTGATAAATAAATGTCACTTTTCATAAGTTTAGTTGGGAAACGTCAAATTTTGTGTTACTAGTTACGGAAAGTAAAATCTACATACACAAAAGCACAAACATAAATTATTAGAGAAACATTTTGTCTCTTGTCCCCTTGAGGCAGGGAGGCCCAACGGGGCCCCTTTGAGACAGGGGAGGCGAGGAGGCCCCCTTGATACTGGGATGATGTCCCCGTCGGTATCAAAGGCCCCCCTTGGGGACCTCTTTATTTTAGTTATAGTAACATTTGTATCAGAAAATAATGAAATAAGCTCGGTTCCTACCATCGTCTTGGCAAGTTGCACTTCCATCGTGTGCTTATAAAGGTGAAACATACAACTTTTTTTTTTATTTTTCCTCAAAATTATAAAAAATCTTGTATGGAACACGTTATGAAATGCTGTTTTGTGTAATTCATGTCATATTGCGGGAACTTACTTCGCTCGTTACACAAAATGCATGTCATAACTGGTTACATAAATAGCTATTCTTCTAATTTGCTGTTGCAACAAAGCTATTAACGCATTCATTTTGAGCGCGTTAATAAGCCATTAACGCATCCAAAATCTAGAATTTTTGTTTCCGTTGGTAACACACACTGAACCCTGCCTGCACTGAACTGAACGGTTCCATGTCAAATCATGTCAAGTATACGTCAGGTACAGAAAAATCAAAATTCCCTAAATTACCAAAATTTATTTTATTTGTAAAAAAATGAAATTAATATGCCAATTAGAAAAAATAACATGAAACTCGTTTTGTAAAATCTAAGAGTTATTAACATGCTAACCTACTTCAATATTATGCATATTATGAGAGGTGAGTACATGTTTCCATTTAAACTGTTTTTATTTCGATTCGTTTATCGGGTAGTTTTTGTGGATTCCTAACGATGAATGAAATTGGGACCATAGGCGGGTATTGGTTTTAGGGGTAAACTATTCTTAATTTTAACTCCGTAAGGGAGCGTCTGCGAAAAAAATGATTGATAAAAAAATGTTTATTTTGACGAGTTCTACTTGTGGTTAAATTTTCTGCTAGAACTTCCAAAACACCCTGAATACGGATTCCATACAAAATGTATGAGAAAATTTTTTTCGTTAATTTTTCTGATGTTTTAATAGTTAATCGATTCTCGAGATATCATAAAAAAAATTGTGCGTGGAGTCCACGCGCAACATAAGTGAAACTTTGGAGTTTACTCCTTAAAAATCGATTTTCATTTTACCATGTCGATGTGAAAAACAGTTTACCACCTATTCTCATACTTACCAAATATACAAAAAAAATATCATAGAAATCAGTTGACCCGAAAAATCGGTCCAGCCCAAGCTGCCCCCCTGGGCGCCCATGCCCATGTGAAAAATACTTTACGACTTATTCCCATACCTTTCAAATATAAAAAAAAAATCATATGAGAGACGCATTAGAATAAAGATTGCTTTTGGGGACACAACAGATTCGACCATGAAAATTTTTTGTTCTTCAGAAAGTGGCATTTTCCTTTCACTATAAGCCAATACTGTAATAGCTGTTTCCTAATTTGCTGTTGTAACAAAGCTATTAACGCACTCATTTTGAGTGCGTTAATATTTCATTAACGCACCCAAAATCAAGAATTTTTGTTTCCATTGGTTAGACACACTGAACCTTGCACTGAACGAAATATCAGTGTGATTTTGTGTTTAAGGTTCCATGTAAGTCATCTCAAGTATATGTCAGGTGCAAAAAAATCATAATTTAACAAAATTTCCTAAATTACCAAATTTGATTTTATTTGTGAAAAAAATTAAATTAATATGCAAATTAGGAAAAATAACATGAAAAACTTGTTTTGTAAAACTTAAGAGCACTCGTTCTTTACAGGCACTCCTGCCTACGTCAGTCGTGCTGCAAACCTGAACTCGTATCTTAATATGTATAACTTTTTTAAAACTAGACTATTTCTAATTTTCTGTTGTAACAAAGCTATTAACGCACCCAAAATCTAGAATTTCCTTTTCCATTGGTAACACCCACGGAGCCCTACACTGAACAATTTGTCGAAATGTCAGTGTGATTTTGTGGTTATGGTTCCATGTCAAGTATACGTCAGGTACATAAAAATAAAAATTTTACAAAATCCTTTAAATTGCCAAATAGATTTTATTTGTAAAAAATGAATAAAAAAAATGAAAAATATCAGAAAAATAACATGAAAAACTCGGCAGTCGTGCTGCAAACCTGAACACGTGTCTTAATATAAGTTTTACAGAACTAGTGTTTCAATAAACTATTGTTTGTTCCAATTCTGTAAACTCATAATGACAATCTATGTGTTTTTGTAAAGTCCTGTTGTTGAGAAAAGTAATAAAATCACATACCTACCCTTATATATTATATAGAATCTGTTCTAAAATTATATTTTTTCTTTATCTTACGATATCTTTTGTTGTTTTATTTTATGATGTGTGTTTGTTCGTCTCACTTTGTCAATGGCTACTCCCAGGTTTCTTCTGATATTACTTTTTGGGGACTGCCTGTCAAACTCCACTTTTTTGGAACTGATCTGTCAGAATTTGACAAATGTGTACAAAAAAGTAAAACTTTACGGCTCCAAAAAAGACACGTTTTTGGTAATTATCGCCTAACGTCGTGTGCACCTCGGCCAAAAGTGCTTTTTTGGCCTTATCTGCATTGTGTCCTCGGCTCACGCCTCGGCCACAAACAGCAGATGCGTCCAAAAAAGCTAACTTTTACGGCGTAGTTACACAAATTACTTTTATTACCCAAAAAAATCGCACCTATTTCTGCTATTGTCTTTATTTTATATTCTTCGCCATCTATACCTACTTTTAATGAAGTATACCCTAATAGAGGACGAAGGACAGGGCGGTTTCAGAGCCGGCCGTTCGTGCACCGACAATACCTTCATCCTACGACAACTTTTACATAAAAGGCAGGCATGTGGACTAGAGACACATTTGTCATTTATCGACTTCTATAAAGCTTATGACAGCGTGCGCCTAGAAAAATTATGGACAGTCATGAGCGAAGTAAATATACACCCTACTTATCTCAAAGCTATCAAAGTTTTATACTCAAATACAAGCAACCAAGTAAAAATTGGCCAGGTTTTATCGGAAAATTTCGAAGTAACAAAAGGGTTAAGGCAGGGTTGCTGTCTAGCCCCAACATTATTTAAAGTGTATTTACAGGGGGCATTAGAAAACTGGAAACGACAGTGTTGTAGCATGGGAATCCAAATAGACAATGATGATTTATACAGCCTTCACTTCGCGGATGACCAAGTCATTTTTGCAGGAGATAGCTGGGACATGGACTACATGCTAAGAAAATTAAAACACGAGTATGCTAAGTGGGGTATGCAAATAAATATGACAAAAACAAAGTACATGGTAGTGCGAGGAGAAGGAAATAACATTAACATAGAAAACGACACCATACAAGCTGTGGATAAGTTCTGCTATCTTGGAACAATGTTCACCAGCTATGGAGAAAGTAAAGAAGAAATAAAGACTAGAATGGGGCAAACAAAAAATGCAATAAAATCACTACAGCCACTTATATGGAATAAAACCCTAAATAGCACCACCAAAAGGCGAATATACAACAGTATAATCAAAAGCATTGCCACTTATGGAACCGAAGTGTGGGAGATCACAAAACAAAGTGAAGACCGAATAAAAGCAACAGAGATGGAGTACTGGAGGAAGTGCTGTGGGCTAACAAAACTAGATCGCATAACAAACGCCGAAATTAGAACAAAAATGAAAGTAGAAAAAAATATAATCTGGGACATCGAAACAAAAAGACTCAAATGGTACGGGCACCTGAAAAGAATGCACGAAAACAGATGGCCGAAAAGGATTCAAGATTGGACCCCGAATAAAAACAGGAAAAAAGGAAAACCACAGCTTAGTTGGATGGACTGTGTAAGAAATGCTATGCGACAAAGAAACCTGCAGGAAGAAGAAGGGAGAGACAGAGAGACATGGAATAGGGGATTTGAGAGACGTCTAATAGATGACGTATACAATATTATATATTACGCTTACAGGAATGTTATGTAATAATTTTATTGTACTCGCAATAATATAATATATAATTAAGTATGTAGTTCCTCGAAATATAATAAAATATATACTTTTTTTATTATTTTCAATATTCGACAATTTTTTGATTGATCATCAATACAATATTTAAAATTATTCTTAATAGCTTTGATTTCTTTTTATGCTATAATTAGTTTTTCTTAGTCAAACAAAAATTATCTGTGCTATCTGAAACGCCCTATGTTGTTGTTGAGAAATATTTGCAGCGGCCGTCGCGTCGGCCAGTTGGGCAACCCAAAGGGACGTAAAACCTTTACCTGACTGGCGGCGCTCACGCCCGCAAGTCAGTCGAAAACGAACTCTCAATCAAACAACAAGTCGAAAACGAACTCTCAATCAAACAACAAGTCAAAATCAAACTCTCAATCAAACAACAATTCAAAATTCAACTCTCATTCAAACAACAAGTCAAAATTAAAATCTTATTCAGACAACAACTCACTATTCAACAGCCGCAAGGGCATAATTCATTCTAAAACCAATACACGGTTCCTTTATTCAAATTCAGTACAACCCAATTCGGGAGAAAATACGTTCAACATCAATCGGCACCTATTCGTAATATACAAGTTTATTAAGTTCGCGAATGTTTCAATACAAATCCAAAACATATGGTCCTTCGAGTAACACAAATCCACCCCCAATTCATTACAGTTGTCGTTTTCAAAGTAAGTAGTAATACATTCCAAGTAAACAATATTGTTTTTTTTTTCATTTATTTATTTACTGACTTATTCTTGTTTTATCGTTTTGTTGTTTACCTTAATTGCAGACTTATCAGTTGTCTTATTTCTTATGATTGGCCCTCTTTCAGTTTAATTTTTGAGTCCCTTGTTTTTCGTGCTTTGAATTCCGTCCTGTGTATTTTCATAGGAACTCTATATTCTGTTCATATTCTACCGCTTTTTCTGTTCGCACTTTTATTTTGCCCTTTTTCCTTCTACTTTCGCTATGAATACTTTCAATTCTACAAATTTTGTTAGTTTATCTAACATTCATTTTTAGAATCCTTTTTTCCTTGCTTCTATGTGATTATTACGTTTATATTTATATGGTTGTGTTTCTTGATTTTGGGTTCAATGAAACATTATGTAAGTTATGTTATACGACATTTCCCTGGTCAGCATCGACTAATTTCCTTGATTCTGGAAACTATTCCACTAGCAACTCAGCGGTTTACATGGGAAGCCTCCACACTATTGCGATGACCCCGTAGTTTATAAATATGCTTTGTAGTTGATTCATTCATAATCCTCTAGGCTTAGATACTGTTAGATCTGTAATTGCTAGTGAAATAAATTCTTGTCGTGCTTGTTAATATCAACGGAATTACTGAATTTATGCGTTACTTACTTTCCAAACTGTATAAAGATAAAGATATTTACATTATTTAAACTATTTACAAATCATCTCAACGCTTTCGGATATTTATTAATTTAAACATCGCGGGACACTCCAGACTGATAAAGGCTGTCCCACTCGACTCACTGGTCTGTTATTGCGACTGGTCCCTGACTGCAGCGTCTTTCAATAAATATGTCGGCTATACCCTTCTAGACAGTTCCAGATGTTTCTATCAATGACATCATCGAGTTCTCTCGGTACCTACATATGGAATCTTCTCGAGAATTATTTTAGATTTTCATCTGTAGAACGTCATTGATGTTCGATTTTCTCGAGAACATTGTTATAGTGAGTCCAATATTTTTCCTTTCTTTTCTCTGTCCATAATCTAATTAACCATATTACTTACATATTATTTTAATTTTTGCAGCATTATTTTTTACATTTTTTAAATTAATTATCTTCATTGTCAGATTTGTCAGTTTTATTAGTGTGTGTTTTTAAGCTTTCAAAACTTGTGACACTTGTGACGGTCGAGTTGCCTCGAATGTCAGCTTTTTATAGTATTTAACATTACTAGCATGGTAAAAGAGTTTTTACTAGCGGACAGAAGGATATTATTGGCGAGTCGAAGACGAGCCTGTCACCTTCTGGAGCCTGTAAAACCCGTTACAGTTATTGTTAGAGCTTATTCCAATCGTTATGGCGAAAACAAAAGTTGTCAAAAGTGATAGATTGAACCTGTCAGTGTCAAATTGTTCATTGGCAGCCCACGAATAAATTATTTTGTATTAATTTTGTTTGGCGACTAGGCAGAATGCCAGGGAAGATCTATCACGCTCAAGCTAGAGAAATTCTGTTTAAAAATTTTCTGTATCTGCGAGCACTATTTCCGAGTGAGAATAAAACTCAAATTAAACAACGAGTTTTGGATTGTAGTGGCGTACCTGTAAGAACCATAGAACGGATTTTAAAAGAAGCGGATGTATCGGTCAACGAAAACGGTGTGGCAATTTTCTCTTCACCAAAAAGAGGAGGTAGGCCAAAAACTAAAACTAAATTAGAAGATTTTGAATTTGATGATATAAGAAACGTTATTTATAATTTCCATAAAACGGAAAATTGTAGAATGACCATTTCACATTTGCAAGAAAAACTTAAAATTGATCTGGGATGGGAAGGAAAGAGGACCTCACTGTACAGGATTGTAAAAAAGCTTGGATTTAAATGGGTAAAAGCGAAAGATAATCGAAAAATTTTAGTAGAAAGAAGTAATATCAGGGCTTTAAGGGTAAATTTTCTGGAAAAAATTAAACGGTATCGAAGAGAGGGTCGAAATATTGTCTATTTAGACGAAACTTATATTCATGCAAATCACACAGTTTCCAAATGTTGGAGCGATAATACGACCAACGGACTATTGGCTCCAGTACCGAAAGGGAAGAGGCTAATTATTGTACATGCTGGAGGGGAAACAGGATTCGTGCCGAATGCTTTGTTGATTTTCAAGTCAGGAACAAAAAGTGGAGACTATCACGATGAGATGAACTCGACAAATTACGAAAAATGGTTGAGGGAGCAATTAATCCCAAATTTACCTCCCAGATCTGTCGTAGTGTTTGATAATGCATCATACCACAGCGTCCAGTTAGAACGTGCACCGACCTCAAATTCTACAAAGACTGAAATTATAAACTGGCTTCTGAGCAAAAACATAAGTTTTAACCCTGCAGCTTATAAGATTCAATTGTATGAATTAGTGAAAACTCATAAACAACAGTATATTACCTACAAAAATGACACGCTTTTAACCGAAAATGGTCATAAACCTTTGAGACTCCCCCCCTATCATCCTGACTTAAATCCCATACAAAGAATATGGGGGATAGTTAAAAACGTTGTAGCCAAATATAATGTTACATTTAAGATTGACGACGCCTGGAAACTAGCGGAAAGGGAGTTTTCAAATGTTAGCCCTGAACTGTGGAAGATAAGGTCGTAAAGGTGGAAGACGAATATTTAGAAAAAGAAACGTTTATAGAAGTTAGAGTTGATCCACTAATTATTAACATTGGTCCAGATAGTTCTAGCGAGAGTGAAGATGATGAGGATGATAATAATGGAGATCATTATTTAGCCAGTTGATTTGTTTAAAAAATTCTTATTTTTAGTTATTTGAGTAATTAAAACTTTGAAAAAGCATATTTTTTAATAATACCAATATGCACTTTGGTATGTTCTAATATTTGGTTGAAAAGTTAAACGTATTATTGAAAGACCTTGATTCAGTTTTCCCATATGATACGACAATGAATAATTTGACACTGACAACTTCAATCTGTCATTTTTGGCGACTTTTGTTTTCGCCATATCTATTGGAATGAGCTATATAATTATATTTTATTTGTTAGTCATTTGTAAAAATATTGGATTTATAATTATTACATATTCGAATTTTGATTACAAAAAAAAAACTCAATAACTTGTCGTAAGCTTTGGAAGCGTTACCGTGGACACGTATGCTATTGTTACATCCTGATGTTCTCTGCTAATGGTCTGCGTTTTATAGAAGATACTTATTGTAAATGACCGGTTGTGAGACGTTGGATTGGTAGGGGCGGTCCGTCAAATAGCCAGCAAGCCCGATTTAACACCTCTAGACTTTTTCGTTTGGGGTTATGTAAAGGATATATTCTATCGAATTCGTCCTACAACCAGCGAGGATATGAAACAAGGAATTAGATTTGCCTTTGAAAACGTAACCCTCAGACATTCTTGTCAGAGCTTCATTTAGAGGCAGATTAAACACTTGTCGTCAAGAAAATGGCAACATTTTTTAACATCTGTTATACAATGTTTCCCTGGATGGGGTGCCCATGAGGTAATTTTCTCCAGTAAGTTGTTTGGAGAAGAATATTTTTGGTCTAGACTGGTTTTGCTTATCTGAAAACTGTAGAAAACTAAAACAGACAAACATTCTAATCAACCTGTTTTAAATTAAGCGGTTTTTTCATTAATTTTGAAGATTGTAGTCACGGCTGATACCTTATTTCGAGTAAAATAAGTAACAAAACAATGTGAACAACCCATTGTGGCTCAAATGAACCCCAGGAATTTTTTCTTGAAATTTTTGGATTACGTGTCGATATGATACGTCGCCAAGACCGTAACACTGAATTAAAAAAATTCTTTGTTGAAGACTTAGTACTCTGTTTTTTGAAGTTTATGAAGTTTAATGAAGTTTCAATGGTATTTTTTAGACGTTGCTAGGCAGTGTTCGGCTAGAGTGGTCAAAAAATTTGGGACTTCTATCCTATTCAAAGAAAAAAGCCCCCAATTAAAACATAGCCACTAAGATTTGCAATGTTTTATCTTTTTTTTTTGTAATTTTATAACAAGCAAAACCAATCAAGACCAAAAATATTCTTCTTCAAACAACTTCCTAGAAAAAATCACCTCATTCTGTAAATCTGTAGCCTTCGCAGCCGATCCCACAATATTCAATAGTGTGGAGCAGCTCCTCTTGTGCGTTCGTAATTACAATGATTAAAAAATTAAAATTAAGCTTCTTTCTTTTATGTTTATCACCATTATCATCAGTTTCAGTTCGCAATCATTACAAAAAGTTGTTCTTTGACTTTACTTTTCCTTATTTTTCACTGATCTCTCACTTATTTCACGCTCCGCCTTGTTATGCAAAATTTGTAGTTTTCGATAGCAAAGATTAGTGCGATTTTTCGTATTTTAGATGTAGGTCGTAGAAATAGAAATATCATAAGGAATAGAAAAATAAGGCCAAGTGCGAGGCGGATTCCGTACCACTGTACAATATTTAACACCACAATATTTTTTTAAATACTTTAGTACAAAAAACACGCTTCATGTATGGGGACTCTCCTTATTTTTAACTTTATTTTCTGTTTATTATTTGTTGTTATAGCGGTCATAGTACTACACACTCTGTTAAAAATTTTCAAAAGAAACAGCCATGTGACGGACGGACGGGAACCTAAAAAACGGTACGGAACCCTAAAAAGGACGAAAATGCCAGTAAAGATCGGGAAGTACACTTTGATGTTTTATATAAAGGAGAAAGGATGGGGCGAAGAATATTATCAACAAGATGAAGAACTAGCAGAACCCACTTATATTATGTGACATCATCAGAAATATCAAAAGAGGAAAGAACATGAAGAACATTAGAAAGAAATATATACTCGCAATATGGAAACAAGAAGAATACATGCCTAAACTTAGAATAAAATGATCGTATTTTAGTTGTTTAGTATTTTTGTATATGAGAGCACTTAATAAATTCCACACTATTGACTTTCTTCACTATATGTGTCAAACTGCACTTTGGCGTCCAATTGTTCATCAATAAATAGATTACAGGTTCAAAAACAATAATTGTCTGGATCACTTTTGGTGGTAGATAACTACTTTTAATCTGTAATAATAATCTGTAAGGCTAAGGGTCGGTTTCACAACCTCCGTTCAACTTAATCATCTGTTAGGAACAATTGTTGCTAAAGTTTTAACAAACGTATCTATGCAGTTATTTATCAGTTAAAGTTAATCGATGTTGGTGAAACCGGTCCTAAATAAATTTGTTTTTTGGTGTTTTAAGGGAAATTACAGATTAAAAGTATATTACAGGTTAACAATGAATAAGAAAAGAACACAAACAGATAAAGGCTGGGGAAAAAGAAAGAGCTCAGAAGAGAATAAAAATTCTGTAATGGAGAACATCATTAAAAAAAATGGGACTGCAAACACTAAATTAATATGACCAAAAAGTAAATGTAAAAGTAAATGAAATATCATGAATGCTTGTTGGAGAAACGGCATTTTTGGTTTCACCGGTTCATCAACTATGCAAGCTCAAAATGCCCATACAATTTTTGTTATATTCTCGCTTTAGTGACTTCGGTTTATGATCAATTTATGTATTAATAATTTATAATGAATTTATATTAATGACTAGGCGACGTTTACGACTCAAAGCAGCTCAGAGAGGTTGCATATAAGATTGTTTTAAGCAAATATCATTTTATTTACAGTCAAAACTCCCAAAATAAAGGATGCAGTTGCAATTTTCTTTTTTCTAAACCGAGATTATCACAGCAAGACCATCGCCTTCGGGTCATCCTCCTCCAATAATTATTAACTCTCCAGCAAACGAAGAAGGGTCACTAATAACCGCATCTGCGACATCGGCATTTCATTTTCTCCCAGCCGGACATTTGCATAAATATGTTCTCTTGTGAGTCCGTTGAAAGTAAAAATACAAAAATCCAAGACCGGCTACCACTTTTTGATTAGTGCAAAGCGGCCAAACAGGATCTCGGATAATTACGTCGCCTGCAATTACGTGCCAGAGCCGATCATTCACCACATTTGCCACAAAATTCAAAACTCCAAACGGGTCCGCGGACGATTTCTGTCGTAAAACGGGGTTTTTTATGTCCGCCATCATTTTTCCAAAATCCCACCGGTCGCTGTTTATTTTTCTCGAGCTCAAGCTCGAGGTTTTTTTTGTAATAAATCTACAGCAAGTAATGTAATATGTACGCTGAACAGTTGAATTAGTTACAAAGAGTGGCCTTGGAAGACCCGCAAGAATGACTTCGACCAGACTAAAAAAAGTAATATGTACTTAGAGTATTGATGCGAAAGAAAAAAGTCCGACACTGCAATTTTGTTGTAAATATAGACGCAGCCGGCTCTCGAGTGGTATTGTTGTTATTTGTTGCTTTGGATTTTCTGTTTTGGCCGTGAATTTTCTGGCTTTGAAATGTCATCGTTTTATTAATGGCATTGATTGCAGTGCAATAATTGTATTTGGTAGTATTTACCCTAAGGATTACAAATACATTTTCGCTGTAATATACCTAGTGGACCTGACCAAATTTTCGGATACATTTGGAAAATAATAGTTTGTCGTTAGT
This sequence comes from Diaperis boleti, assembly GCA_963583935.1. Taxonomy (NCBI): domain Eukaryota; kingdom Metazoa; phylum Arthropoda; class Insecta; order Coleoptera; family Tenebrionidae; genus Diaperis; species Diaperis boleti. The sequence continues at coordinate 48,501,497 of OY757245.1, read as the reverse complement.
ACTTACTAATAAGACCCATTAATAACACATGTACAATACTTTTGGCTACTACAATAATTGATTGCGAGAAATTTAAACAAAAGTCTACTAAAGTGGTGCCTATTATTCTTTGATTAAGTTTTACAAGTTGCTCCATTTTTTTAAATTTTACTGTTATGTGTTAATTGTTCAATTCAATATAAATGTCAATTTGAATCATTTAAGTGATGAATTTGTTTTTGTTATGGCAAAACAGAAAAACTTAAATAATCCCACAACTCCTGATACATGATGCTTCCACCCTTCTAACACCGGCTGTGTATTTTGGGTTGCCGGAAGATTTTATAATTAAATGAGTAAGTAAATCGTCAATTTCTTTTTTACTTCATTTATTTATTTAGTTCAACCATTCAGTTGTTTTCATGTTTTTATGTCATATTTTCATTGCTTATTATTGTTGTCTGTTGCGGTTATGTTGTTTTAAAATATAGTAAGTTATTTTTTTTTCTTCTGAATTTTCTCTATCTCGTAACTCATCTATAATCGTAACTTTAAAAAATAATGATTACTTTCAATATCTACTATATCTATATTTACGTTACTTTTATCTTTATTCTCCATTCTTCTTTTTTGACATTTGTGAGAGACCTAATCGAATTACACCAGTAAATAATCGGACGTCAAAGTGGATTCAGAGCAGGAAGATTTTGTAAAAAACAAATATTAAAAAAAGAACCGGCCCATGGAAAAGAAGTACATTTACTATTTGTCGATATATCACAAGCATACGCCACCTTACCGATTACAAAATTATGGGAGGCACTAGAAGGTACACAAATCAGCCACAGGCTTATAAAGGCTGTTCAAGTTCTTTATAACAACTGCATATGAAAAGTGAAAGTGGGTAACAAGCTATACCTTTTATACCCCATTTTAAAGTATATGCAGAATATGCATTAAAATCCTGGAAAAAGAAATGTGGAAGGATGGGATATGAAATCAGTGACAATACAGCATTATTCACTTTACAATTTGCGGACGATCAGGTAGTAATTGGAAAATCTAAATATGACCTAGAATACATGGGGTTGGAGATGAATGTAACGAAATGTATAGGCCTTGGAGTAAAATTGAGAGATTTAACACTAGACAACGGTATAAAAATACAAGAAGTGAACCAATACAAGTATTCAGGGGTAACATTTACGAGTCAAGGCAAAAATGCAACAGAAATACAAGATCGACTTACACAAAGGCGAAAATTCATAGGCGCTCTGAATGGAATACTATGGTCGAAAGACCAAGAAGAAAAGCAAGATCAGAGTATACAATTCTTTGGTAAAAAGGGTGCTAACCTATGGCAGTCAAATATGGACGATGACGGAGAAGACTGCCTAAATAATTATTTCAGTTGAGATCACACGGATAAAGAAAAAAAATTTGCCGTCACGGGACGCCCGGCAGATGTGGAACATCGAAAATGATGGGTATTCAAAGAATTTAAAAGTTTAATTTAAAAGTTTTTGGCCAAAAGGTCGGAAAACTAGAAAACTTTTTTTAAATCCTCGATACGACTGCTTTTCCCTTAGATACAGCCCGTCAAAAATCGCCAAAAAAATTGTTGTTTTTTTGCTCCCTTAATTTTTGTGAGTAGTGTATATAGAGATATTCGCCTCGAAGTTATACATGAGGTAGTATTATGTGTGTCAGTGTTATACCATGATGCTTTTGAACGAGCTCCTGGAAGTCTCAATATATGAACTCAGTGCGCTCATGATTTGTAATGCGCTCCAAACCATAATGTACTTGAGGACCCAAAATTACACTGAATTACTTGGTCGTTTATAAACAAGGGCACGTCTATCTGACGAGTATAAAATAAATCTTGACTAAAATGAAGAAAATTATCGTTTCTGTCTTCTATTTTAATCACGAGTGTCTTCAAAAGATTGCACAACCATCTTTATTAAAGATTGGCGTAGCTTTAATGAATTCCACACATCTTGTTGAGTATGAGCTTCTTGAAGTATTATCGCTTTGTCGCGCCGGCCAAAACGATAGTGTATTGCTTTCATTTTGTTAATTAAATTGTTTACGTTTAAACACATTTATGTAGATATGTTTTAAATTCATGTTCATTCGACAAACTTTTAGCTCTGAATTGAAATTCTTCTGAATTATAAAAAAGCGACAAACCTGGAACTTTTGATAGGTAAAGCTATGTCTAAGTCTTAGAAGAAGAGATTTTCTAAACCAAAGTTGTTCTGACATTCATTCATTACACCGGTCGACACGATTTTTGGATTTGGGTTTTAAATATAAAATTTTGCTTTCTCTTACGTAATTAATAAAGGGAAAAATTGTTTTTTTGGTCAAAGTTTGTTTTTGTAGAAACCAGAGCGATATTTTGAATTTTGAGGAAAACTACCTATTTTCTCAGAATATTATTATAATTTTTACTATACATCTCAGTCTCTTCTATTGAAGAATTACAATTGATAAGACTAAAATTTTTTGTAGATATTGCACAATGTACATGAAAATTGAAAAAAAAGTTCAAAAATGAATATATATTTTTTTTATTTTTGTAAATATTTGGAATTTACTGTTAATTAAGAAAAATCATTAGAATCGAGGCCAATTGGCGTTAATTCTGATAATTCTTCCATATAATAACATTCATTTATTATTCAAGTTACGAAAATAAATAGTATGCTCAAAATTTTATTTTTTTTACCTTCTAAAGTATTTTTGCAGTTAACATGAGGCGTGCATTTTTGATTTCGATTCCGAACTCGTAAGTTAAAATAGGCTCCATAAGCTCCACAAAGCTTTAAATTTGTTACCAAAGAAAATTTTGTGATTCTTACTTTGATAAATTCACCCCAAATAAAACAGAATGAATCAACATCATTATTATTTTCTCTTAACGCCATTTTTTTATTCAGTGACACTCAAAAACGGTTGTTGCAGCTGTGATAGACAATAAACACTCATTACTGTGCACTACGCAAATGATATGCAACTTGCCGAAATTTTGTTTCAATGTGCTGCTACTTGTTGCTCATAAAATCAATTAAAATCTTCAAAACTTGCTTATCGACGTAAAACTCACAAAAGCAAACTTCGAAAAGTCTAAATATTTTGGTTTTATTTTATGCATAGAATCAGAATTTATGCATCAAAACAGAAACCCAACCCAAAACAGTATTTTGACATTATGCGTTCCTTGAGTTTCAGAGCTTGATAGTGTTGCGTGACTTCACTTCGCAGGTTCATAGTTTTACACCTTCAAAGTTTCACATTTTCTTAGCGTAATTTTATCGCTTCATAATATGTAATAGTATCACCGTTTCATAGTTTTATAATATCATAACTACACAAATTCAATTTTGTTCTAATTTCACAGATTTAGAACTTATAGCTTTACAGTTTCAGTTCTCGTTTAGTTCAGCTTAGAGTTTCAGGGCTTTGTATAGCTTCATAGATTCACAGCTACAAATTTTAATAGCTTCACGGTTTTTCAAAGGTTCATAGTTTCACGTCTTCAGAGCCTTGTGTGTTTGTGTGTAACGAAGCAAAGGTTCTATAAACATAGTAAAAAATCATAAATAATAAACACCGGTAGTAACTTTATAATTATCTAGCAGAATGCCCGGCGTTGCCCGGGTTAGACTACCAATAATTGCTGTAAATCGTAGACAATACCAGCATTTAGATTTCATCTAAAAGTTGGTTTTCTTTTCCGGACAAACTTTCACTTTTATATATACTGAGTGACAAAGGAAGGTATACACCCCTTTATATTACAGTAAAAAAAACAAGTGGATGGACCACGAACTGATTTTAATCAATAATGGGTTTAGTACCCTCGGTTTCTTATGCACTCATTTACATGCCTAGCCTAGGCACCGTTTTAATAAGGTGGTCGATTTCCTCTTGGAGTATTTCATTCCATGCTACCTCCACTTCATGTGCTGCCAGAGTTTGAGGGGGATGATTTAAACTTAACAAATTACGACCAATCATGTCCCACACATGTTCGACGGGAGAAAGATCAGGCGATCTTAGGGGCCATGGTAAATTGTTGATGTAGTGCTGTTCCATGAAGTCCAACGTTACTTTAGCCACATGTGGTCTGACGTTATCTTGTTGAAACAGGGGGTTTTCCATGGTCTCAAGATATGGAATAACATGGGGTTCCACTATTTCCTGAATGTGACGCCGGGCTGTCGTGTTATCTCTGATGAAGACTCGAGGTGACCTGCTACGATATCCGCTAGCATCTCATGTCATCACACCCATGGTACGATGAACGTGCCTCTCTAAATCAAATTGTGGATCAGGTATTTCCCCACGGCGCCTTCTTACCCTTGCCCGACCGTCTATCATACCCAAACAAAAAGGAGACTCATCCGTAAGCACCACCCTGTTCCATTCCTGATTCCACTCTCTCTCTCTCTTTCTCTCTCTCCCCCCCTCTCTCTCTCTCTCTGCACCATTGCCGTCTGATGCGTCGATGCTCAGGAGTACGAGGCAACACCCAATGGTGACGATAAGAATAAAGTCCAAAACTTCTTATCCGGCGATATATTATTGTGCGCATCCCAACCACCCTTTCTCGCTCTGTTGTACTCCTACGACGTCCGGTGCCCCTAGCTCTGTGTTCAAGGCCGTCTTGTGTCCATGCCTCATAAAATCGTAAAATGGTGCGTACAAATCTGTTGGTTCTTCTGGCAATTTCCCTAACGGATAAACCTGCTTCTCGGAGACCCACAATTGTTCCTCTAAGAAAAACACCTTTAGCAAACTGTCTAAAATTCAAAAGCCAAATTATATCTTTTATCAAAATTGTCTTACGCTTGCACTTAACACAAATTAGCGCCACAAATAGAAGAATAGTGCGTGGATACTACTGCAAATTTATTCAGTTCTTATCTGACCCAAGATACATTTGCAGGCAAAAAATGGTTAAAGTAAAATTACAAATACTAGGTGTTTATCTTACTTTGTCATTCAGTATATAAAGAAGAAGAAGATAATCAGTTTATTTGAAAACTAAAAATCAAAATAGCTAAAAGTAATTGATGGTGATTGGTACCGACAAAACAAATATACTTTCAAAAAATTGACTCCGCTATCTAAATTCATTGCTAATAATGCAACGAAGTTACCAAATTTCCGACATCTCGGTAACAAATAAGCCGAAATAAAATACTTTCCGGCACCATATCGGGACCGTTTTTTTTTTTTCATCCAGATGAGCAGTGAATTAGCGCGCTTCCTCTGCCATCCTCCCGAACTTTCTACGCCGTCCAGAACTTCCGCCATTTAGTAGAAACGAAGACGTCGCGTCGACAAGCGATAAGACCTTCAGTCTACCACTCGTGCGCTCCCGAGTAAAGGTAAACTTAGTCCTCTGGTAATCTGGAAATAAGAGGAGGAGAAGAAGATGGAAAAGAGGTCCGATCCGAGAAGGTAACACACGCCGCCTACCCTACTTCCTACGGATATTCCCGGTTCCTGACCGCCGTAAACTCCCGGTGCCAACCGGTCGCACCGAAGGGTGATCTTGGCTGAATGGGGATTCTGCTCCTCAATTGTTCAACCGACTGTGCACCGGAAGCATCCGGACCGGTCTTTTCTTTCGATTCTCCAGTCAGTAGCATCCCGGATCCTAGCCAACCCCGGCGGCTGTATTAACCAACGAGGTGACTCCACCCGGAATCAGGAAGAACGAGAGACGAGTGGTGTGTAAATATCCGTGTAGATCACCCGAAAAATCACATCTGAGCAATGTTTGGAGCGGATTCAGCGCAATCCAACGGATTTTGTGCGCCGATTCATAACAGTAAAGGGTGACTCGGCTCCGAAGAAGGCGAAGACAGTTCTTTCGGGATTGGACGAAGAGGAATGCGAGAACGAAAAGAAACTGGAAAAGTGGATGAATTAGAGGTACAAGTGACGGTGAAAATAAATGGAAAAAATGATTGTGGCGGAACTTGGAAGCAGCGGGGAAAAGAGGAAAGTTATGGAAAATAAAAGAAAACTAAGAGAAAAAAAAAGAAAGAGAGGATACATAGAAGATGATCTGACAAAGAAGAAAAGAGATATTCAGAAGGAATTAAGAGCGATAGCCAAAGAAGAGCGGCAAAAAGGACAGCGGGTGAAAGTGGGTTATAAAAAGATATGGATAGAGGGAAAAAGGATTAGGTGGGACGAAGAAAAGGGGGAGTTAGATACAGAAATTTTTTGAATAAGAGCACAAGAAAAAGACGACAGGACAGAAAAAGGAAAACGAATACGGAGAGGAATAAGGGAGAAAATAAGCAAATAAGAATAGTATTCTGGAACGTAGCGGGAATAAAAAAGAAAGAGAATGAATTTTCAGAGTATTTGACAGAATTTGACGTAGTGGGAATGGTAGAAAAGTGGGTGGAAGAAAAGGGGTGGGAAAATTGGAAAAGAGAATGCAGAAAGAGTTTAAGTGAAAGCGTCAATATGCAGAGAGGGAAAGCAAGAAAGGGAGAGCTAAAGGTGGGATAATAATGGGGGTGAAAGAGGGATTGGAAGGAGAGAGAGTGTACAGCAGAGGTATGAAGGAAACGAAGAGAATAATAGAAGAGCGAGTAAAAGAGCAAGAAAAAGGAACTTTAGTAATTGGGGGGGATTTTACTGCAAGAATTGGGGAAAAGGAAGACGGATAGAAGAGGAACAAGCAACAATAGAAGGAAGATCAACAAAAGATGGAACACAAAACGCAGAAGGGAGAGTACTCATTAGCTTAGTAGAAGAAAGAGGGTGGGACATACTTAATGGGAACTGCACAGGAGATGAGAAAGGGGAGTACACGTATATTGGATCAAGAGGGGAGACAATTATTGATTATGTTATGGTGAATGAAGAAGAATGGGATGAAATAGAGAAATTCAAGGTGAGAGAAAGAATGTAGTCGTACCATATGCCTTTGGAAGTGAAGACAAAAGGAAGAGAGAAAGATAGAGGAAGTGTGAATGAGTTTAGAAGAAAAATTGTGAAGAATATTTGGACGGAAGAAAAAAAAAGAAAATTATAGAGCAAGACTTAGGGAGACAAAATACGAAGAAACAGAAATATACGAAAAGGTGAGGGAACTGAGCAATAACGTAAGAAACGCAACAGAAAAAAAAAGAGATAGAGATAAGAGAGAAGATGGGGCTGTGGAAGAACGAGTGGTGAGATAAAGAATGCAGGGAAATGAAGCAGGAAGCAAGAAGGAAACTAAGAAATTGGAAAAAAGAAAAAGCAACTAAGGAGTACAAGAGAGCACGCAAGAGGTCCAATTTAGTATGCAAAGAGAAGAAGCAAAAGAAACGGATGGAAGAAGAACTAAAGATTAATGGTATAAAGACGGAAGAAGAGGTATGGAGATACATAAATAGGGAAAGAAAGAAAAAGAGAGAGAGAGAGTGAGTGATGGAATTACTATGGAGGAATGGAGAGAGTACTTCAGTGAGCTGCTGGGGGGTGATGAAAATAGACAAGGAAAGGAAAAGAGACAAAAAAGAGTGGAAGAAATATAAGAGATAACAAAGGAAGAACTAGAGCAACAACTAAGAAAACTGAAAAGAAAAAAGACACCGGAGAGGGACGGTATACAGAATGAAGCGTGGATATATGGAACTGAAAGGGAACATGACAGATTGTTAGAGATAATGAATGGAGTGTGGAAGGGAGAGGGATTCCCCCAGGAGTGGAAAGAGGGGATAATATGCCCCATATATAAGAAAGGAGAAAAGGATACAGTCAGTAATTATAGGGGGATCACTCTCCTAAATAGGGCATATAAGGTATACGCGATGATTGCGGAAGAGAGACTGATGAAGGAAATGAATGAGCGGGCGGTTATACCAGACGGGCAGGCGGGATTTAGGAAAGGTAGAGGGACCATGGATAATGTATATATCTTGAATCACATAGCAGGAAATGAGATAAAAAAGAGGGGTGGCAAGATATATGCATTCTTTGTGGACCTGAAGGCGGCTTTTGATAATATGGAAAGAGATTTACTGTGGGAATGCTTGAGAAAGAGAGGGATAAAAAAAAGTGTGGTCTTTAGCATATGCGGATGATTTGGTGGTGCTAGCGAGAGAGGAGAAAGGTATGAAAGAAATGATCGGAAAGGATGATGATGATGAAAGGAGCGGTATGGAGAATAGGAGAGAGAAAATTTGGACATGATTTTAGAAGGAGAGTAATGATGTTTGATAGTCTGGTGAAACGCGTGATGGTGTATGGAGCGGAAATATGGGGATGGAGAGAGCAAGAAGGATTGGAAGGGGTGCAAAGAAAATATTTTAAATGGGTGCTAGGGGTAGAGAGAGAGAGGACACCGAGGTATATAGTGATGGAGGAAACAAAAAGAGATGGAATAAGAATAGAAGCAGAAAAAAGGGCAATAAGATTTGAGGAGAGAGTGAGGAGAGTGCAGAATTTTGCAAGAGTGTTTGAAAGGAAAAAAGGAAAGAAATAGGAAAGGGGCTATGGAAAGAGAAGGAGGCATATTACGAAAGAACGAAACGGGTATGCAGTTGCGGAGATAAAAAGAATGTGAGAGAGAGGCAGAGTAATGACAGATGAATTAGTGCAGAGATATAGAGATGTGCAAGTGCAGGAAAGAAGCACGAGAATTAGGAAGTCTAGGTATGTACAATGGGAAGTATGAAAAAATAATAACGGAAGAAATGCCAAAATACCTAGGAAGAGAGATTAGAAAAGAGAGAGTGATAATAGCAAGATTTAGATGTGGAAATGAGGCGAGAGATAATAAATATTGGAGTGAGGATAGGAATGCAGGAATGCAGGATGTGTGGAGAAAAAAAAAGGAGGCGAGGAGAGTAGAGAAGAAATTTTGAATGAGGACGGAAGAGGGATCGAATGGGTGAAGAAGGTTGAGTGGAGAAAAGGAACAATAAGTGGGGAGGGATAAAAAGCTGCTAGTTATTGTGTTGAATTATTGATTTATTTAGTTTTATTTATTTATATTATATTTTATTTTATTGAGTTATGGGAAACGTATTAATCGGATACTTTATAAACCTGTAATAGTTATTTACGGGAAAAGCCTTGTAAATTAGTCTTTACGGGTGAGCCGGGAAATTGTGGGTCGAGCGACGAAAGAGCGAGACCCATAACCCGGCGAGCCCAGTAAAGATTAATTGCAAGGCGAATCGCGTACAAACTTTTATTTCCACCTTAAGACGACTTTTTTTCAATTTTTATAGATATAAAATTCTGTTATCTGACGACAGGACAGTCTGTGACGATGCGTTGTCGTGGTATTGCACTTTACAGGTCTCTTCTACAAGCCCGTAAAACTTTACAGGTCTGTTTCTGTAATTAGCCATTTACTTAGTTACATAAATACCTGTAATGTGTCATTTACTTAGAAGGGGGAAATAAAGGTAATAAATATACACTAGTGGTCGCCCAGTGGTCGAAATTCGACCGTAATTAATTAAATTTGTAAGCTTGAACGTTATTGAGGATTTTTCCAAATAGTACAAATCTATTCTCATTGCATATAAATTTTGAATTTAGTTCTATTACGTTTGCTGCGAGCGTGTACAAATACGTCATTAATAATAATATGTGTTATTTGCCCTAAATCCATGCAATACCTATGAAAAAGAAACATCTGAAATCACAAAATTCACAGCTCGAAACTCCTTCAGTGCCCTATGCAACTGTTTGACCACAAATTATTTATTATTCAATATATTTGTAACACATATTACATTATATAGATTTAAACTTTCTAGTTTCCTTCTTAATATAAAATTTATCTATGCTAAATCTCACTCCTCCGTGCGCTCAATATGGTTAAAAAGGGGTACAAAAGTTTCTCTTCTCGTATTAATATACAAAGTATGAAACAAAATTCCTTACATATTATATTTATTTTTATGTGTTAACAATATCCCTCGGACAGGTCAATTTTTATTTGTAAATCTCTATCTTTTGACATAAATTACACCTTTCTTCTTATTCTTAACGGGCGCGGTTTTAACCCCGTTGCACTGAAGCTTAAGCTTATTGTGCCGCACTTAGTGCGGTCTCATGTGGGCTGTAGGCCTATCACAGGTTTTTTCGGCTCTTTGGTTTCCTTGAAATCCCTTATGTCCCGACACCCATCACAAAGGGGCACTCTATTGTATTCTGCCACCAGCAATTCGAGACTTCCTTTCACCACACTGCGCGTCTCTCTCTCTCTCTCTCTCTTTCTTTACTTCTACACTTTCCAAAGCTTTTAGCGCTGCCTGACTATCGGTCCTAATATGTACCCATCCGCCTGTTTGCACAGCCCCTCCTCACTATTTCCCCGGAACAAAAATGTTCATTGCAGTAATTTCTGCTTTTAACACACCAGGAGTTTAACACACCTGGGGTTAATAGTCATGTCATCTCCTGATGTTGCTCCAGCCACCCTTGATGGATCCTTTGTTACTCTTCAGTTTCCGAGTATCGACCCTCTCTTCCTTTCACGTCATGATTACCTTGAAGGGTTTACCAAAGTGATATTCGGTCCTAAGTCTGTCTAATTGCATGGTCAGTAAGCAATCGCTCCGTATTTTTTCCAAACATCTCGGTATGGTAAAAAATGTATTTTTTAATACCTCCATTAAATGTCCCCTTCTGACGTGGACTTTACCATATCCTGCAATTATAAGCCGGTATGCTGCCTTTATTGCCTCCGATTTCACTACCAGATGTAGCCAAGTCAGGTTCAGGAGCACTTCCATGGCTGCAGTAGGCGTTGTGTTCATTGCTCTCGTTATTCCAAGACAGGCAAGTCTTTGCAGCTTCCCTAATAGCAGTGTAGCGTGTTTTCCAGACCCCTTATGCCACCAAACTAATGAAGAGTATGTTACCGTGGAATTTATTATCTTAGTGTAGAGCCAGTGAACCATTTCTAGTTTTAATCCCCACTTCTTTCCCACCATGCCCCTACAGGCCCATAATAAACGAATTAACACCAATAGACTAATTAACATTAACACTAATAGATTTATTTTATAAAACACTATTCCATAGCCATGGTGCAACTGCAGCTTCTATACCGTTAACATAAATGTTTTAAATAATCCCTGACCTTTAGAACCTGCTAAGTAAGAAACATTACATGTTCCTCATCTCCTCTGCAAAGTTGTTGTCTTGTGGCACCTTGACAATATCATCAACAATTTCTGCATTGATGGTCCTATGGAAGATTCTAAAACGGGACACCAAAATCCCAAATGTGTTTTCTATTGTTCTCCGAGCTCGACTCAATGGATAAATCGCTATGTCCATTGTTATTTTGGGCATTTGGTACCTTGACATATTATAGTGGGGATAAAACGTACCAAATAGTAGAACATTTTTCCCGCACGATCATTCATATCGTGGATACCCTCAAACGAAACCCATATGACAAACTGGGGTAAAAATCTCCAGTGTCAAGAAACTTAAGAGTCACTGCTAACCGGCATCCTGCAGATACACTTTCACGGCGAGAATGTTTTTGTAATCTGGGACCAAGAAGTGACAATAATTTGTCGACAGACTGAGTTCTTGTGAAATTGAAGAAAAAAAAATCGGTGGCTCCAAGGCGTATTTCTTGCAACAAATTGTGATAAAGGATAAAAGTTCTTTGCGCCTTTGTGATTCCACCTGAAGCAAACAAAAACTATTCTGTAAGTGGGTACACAGAAAAAGCGGTTTGGGTCATTTTTACCTTTTTAATTTCTTCTTATTAACTCGAATGCGAAGTTTACAATAAACAACCACACTTTCACGGCTCACCAGAAAGTTACCTAATGCGCATGTCCTCTTCGAAACTTTTACCGTCCACTAAATCCAGAAAATCAAATTACAATAGCTGTTTTCGCGGAGCCGATCTAGAAAAAGGCATTGTACGGGTTCTACTCAAGTAAACTTTTGCAAAGCACAGATTTTTTATTTCAAGTCAGATTTGACAACTCGATGACATTTTACACAATCGTATCGAAAATTTTGGATTCAGAGGCTCCTACGATGACGAGTTTTGTTGGTCACATTTTATTTTATTAATTTAATGTATTTGTAACGCATATTAAATATAAATTTTAGCTTTGTGCACTTCTTCTCCATATGAACTTTAACTATGCCAAATCTCGAAGACCTCCGTGCCCGCAAGTGGCTTCAAGAGGGATCCAAAGTTTTCGCTTCACGTATTAATATATAGATACTGCCACAGTTCTTTCGGCCAGAAAGTTAATGGCGACCGTTTTCTGGGACGCGAAAGGAATTATTTTGGTTGACTACCTAAAAAGGAAAAACAATAAATAGTTAATACTATGCTAATCTACTGGAAGAGCTCTACCACAAAATTCCCGAAAAAAGACCCGGGTTAGCCAAAACGAAAATCTTGTTTCATCAGGAGCAATCGGTTATCGGCTAAAATTAATCAGCTGGGCTTTGAACCAGTACCCCACGCACCCTACTCACCTGACTTGGCTCAGTCGGAGTTCAGCCTATTCCCCAACTTAGAAAAAAATATATACGCGGGAAAGAGAAATGCTTGACAAACGGCTATTTTGAAGAGTGCAAGAATCTGCCTACAGGGATGGGATAAAGATTTTGACCAAGTGCATTCAACTAGAAGGAGATTATGTGTTAAAAAATAAAAACAAATTTATTATTCTAAATTATTGTTTTCTTTGTTAGAAATTAATCAACCCACCCTCGTATGAATATAGCCCACCCCTTTTTTCTAACAAGTGAGTGTATAAATAAAAATCTGGTCAAGATTGCCATGAAACAAACTAAACTACCATTTAGTTGTGCGTTGTCAAGAAGCAGAGGTTTTGAACACCTTATTTAATTAAAAGTTCTTCGTTTGTGTTTAATTTTTGATCTTTTGTTCGTTATAGGTATCTAGGACACACATTCAATATTTGTAATTTTTACCAAAGCAATCTTGACCAGATTTTTATTTAGACACCAGATATATAATTTTGTTTGTTTGTTGCTTTTTAAGATCTTATTTACTTTTTTTGCCGTCAATTTTAATCCTTATTAGGTGCGGGTTACATTTTTGTCATTTTTTTTTTTTTTTTTGGTGTCTGGGTCTTAGACTAGCCCTATTTTTTCATGCGACCTTTATTTATATACTTTTATCTCGATATTTATATCTAATTCATAATTTTTATTATTATCAAAGGCCTCAAATATGATGAGAAATTAATTTTAACGTGAACGCAATTGCAATGATAAAATTTCAACAACGTCTTTATGAAATAATATACATAATAATATAATGTTCCATTCAATTTTTTTTCAGATATATAAAGCAGGAATTTCCCATTGGCAATGACTCCACTTCCAGTGTTTTCAGTGTTCCAAAACACTTCAGATCAACTGGAGAAAAACAGGCGTCTCTCGCCGAACAAAAAGTATTTGAGAAGCTCAGTGGCGTAGGTACGGGTGTCAACTTCAATGATTTGTGGATGACATTCTTCCATAGTGCTTCGTATGGAGGACGTTCTTTTCGGAATCAAAGAGTAGGAAAACTAATGATACGAGAACATGACTTCGTGCTCTTTATTAAATTTCAGGGTGAGTAAAAACAACCTGTATTTATTAAAGTACGGCGACGAATGTCTAGGTAAACATATTGTGGTCCTGATCGAAGTGAAATCCACCAACGACCAAAAAAAGAACAACTTGGAGAAAGTGAGCGACGCAAAACTCATCAAGAACAACAAGAGATCAGCTCAACACCAGCTGAGGGACCATTTGGAGGTCCTCCACGGAGTTCTGGACCAAAGCCCCCAAGAAACCGGTGTCCAAACTTACATCATGTGGCCATTCCTGGGGGGCCAAACCAAAGATCCCAAACAACAAGTTGTCAAACGTTGGATGGAAGACAATAACTTGCATGTTTTCGAAGACGCTTTCCAACAGCAAAAATATTTTGATGAGTGGTTTTTTGAAAATGTTCTTAATGGTAGCGCGGTAACAGAGGAAGTCTTTGTCACAATATTAAATCGGTAACTAAACATGTGTCTGTGCAGAAAACACTATTTTGTAGATTCATCATTTTAAGTTGTGGGGTCTTTGTTGATGAGATAAATCGTGATTTGATGGCCCTACTAACGCAAGAACAACTAGAACTGCTACATTCTAACATCTGCCAGCAATCCAAAGCTTTGGTAGTCCATGGAGCTGCCGGTACCGGTAAGACGCTTCTGGTTTTAAGGAAACTTCAGTTGCTGCACCAAACCGGACGGCTCAATGAGGAAAACAGAGCTTTGTATATTTGCTATTGGCCAGGAATCAGGTGTGGACTAAATTTATTTACCAGTCTTATTCTTTAACTGTTTCATTCTTTGCTTTATTGATCCATCTTTCCGTAAGTGTGTGAATGCAGAGTATGTAATATAATCATTTTTAAAATCTATATTGCCTTTTTAGTTGTCTCTAATTACTAAAGATAATAAATGATAATTATTAACTGCCTGCTTACCTGCAATTACTGTTTTAATAGTTTTCTTCAGATTTTATGGGTTTTTTGTTAATTAAACCGCTTAATGAAGTCTTTTATGTGTCTAATTTAATTACTTTGATTTTATATTTCCTATAATCGTATTTTATGCAGTATTCCAGTTTTTTTCTAAACGCTTTCAGTGGCTTTTCGCCTTTCTTATTTGGTAAGAATTCCTAATTTACGACGAATTCTACACTTGTTATTTGTCCAACCCACCTCGCTTTATTTCCTTTTCTTCATCTTTAACAAAATAAATTTTGGCCTTACATCTATTCTCTAAGTTCCTATTCTACAATATTTTTTTTGCTACCTTCTAATATCCATCGGGTATTAAAATGTGTTGATCTTATGCCACACTAAATTTGTGTCGTGACCATTTCGTGATTTTGTCTCTTTTTATTCAGCATTTTTCCATCTATGATATTTATTTCGGGCTTTCTCTCTCTTTCTTGCTTCAATTCTTTCACAGTTCTCACAAATTTACTCAACGGTTTCATTTACCTTCTCTTAATTTGCGATTTGATTTTCTTTGCATAATGTTGTTTGGGGAAAACAACATTTACATGAAGTTAGATGGAGAACTTTGTTGTTGAAAACCTACTGGACGTTTATGAAGATCCTGTATTACAGAAATTCTGAATTAACAAAAATAGAACGGAAAATTTAAAAAGAACTAAGAAACAAAGGTAACATAATAATAAATGACAACGATCAAACTGGACCTTGCAGAAGATCCAGGAGAATCCAAGAACCCAAAAAACTAATGCGCATAAAGGACAGCGACCACCGAAAAGCACAAAGACATTGAAACGGTATGGCGAATGTAGAAAGAGTAGACGCAATACAATATCTACCAACTACAACAACCAAACAAAATCAGGAAACAATGAAGATAATACAAATAGACCAAAAAGAGTGGCGCCACTATTAAACAAAAAATCCGAAAACGAACTTCTAGTTGTGTCAACCGAGGTGTCAACGGTGTTAAAGCGAATTATAAAGGGAAGGTTTAATGTCAAATTCAAGAATATCGTTGTGGTTAATGTGTATTACTCAACAAACCAATAAGAGAAAAATATAAAAATCGACTATATTCTAATCGAAAGGAAGAGAAAAACTCTTTTCCTGATGGATGTAAAATTTATGAGAAAACGAACGATAATCTATTCTATTAAACGCGGAGAGCTCAGGATTCAACAATTTCCCCACTCCAACTCTCGTATATGTTTCAAGTGAGAACGCTATATGAAGCATATATGAGGAAGAGCAGTTAAAAAGTATATTGGCGACTGAGGGCGTGAATGCTTGGTGCGGTTGGTTGCGGGACCTTAGCATTGCCAGTGCAATTTTGATTTTAATGTGAACAATTGTGGAAAGTGGCCCACGGGTTTGGCTAGTAATATATAATTCGAAAAGGTACATCCGGTGCATACATACAGGGCAACCTTGCGGCTGGAATACGGATGGCTGGCACATGATTTTCAGCATTTGTAGTTACTCCTCCCATGGTTTCGGGACACAAACCTCTGATCGGTAAGGAACCTCGTAAAGGTCGGACTCACGAGGATCTCCTTCTTTTGATATTCAGTAGAATTGTTCCCTTTTATTGCTCATTGTTCACATCTATTTTACTGACGTTATCTACTTCTGGCTATTAATTAATTTCCAACTTATCTTTTCTTTTTTCTGTACCTTTCCTTTTAATTATATTTCATATTTCCTTCATTCTTTAATAAGTTTATTCTTCATAACTTTCATCATTGTTTTCCTTATGTTTCTGCTTGTTTATAGTAGTTTTTGGTTCCAAACTGTTGGATTTCACCAGTCATCACATTCTATTTTCAATTTCTCCTTTCCACTTTTGTTCCAGACGAAAATTTAAAGACGTCATAATGACAATAAAGCATAGAATACATCCCTTTTTTTTAATGACATAAAAGTGTCTAGTACACACTGATAGCATTTCTTGCGTTACAATTATCGTCTGATTTAAATCTAATAACTACGACACTAATAATGAGTTAACAACGGTTGAGCCCACAACGGGTAAGGCATCTCTATACGTGTTTGTCGTGCTGCTAGATCATCTACATTTGAAATAAATTTGAGACTTTAAACAAAAAGAACTTTCCCCGCGAATTAATGTCCTCAATTAGTTATAATACACCCAAAGTCACACACGACTTAAGCTCCATTGATTCAGAATACTTTAGCAATAAAGAGTTGTTCTGTATAAAATTTGTATTTTTTCCTCCTATTCTTATCTTCTTCCTGATTATTGATATTTCTTTTCTTGCTCTTGTCTTCGCTAAATATTATTTCAAATATTATTTCTGTTCCTTTCATATACACTGTTTAAGGTCCTGTAGACAATAATAATTATTATTCTAGATCTATAGAATTTCTCGATGTATTGTGCTCTTACATTACTACTAATTTTTACGAGTACAATAAGTTATGTTTTAAAAAGCTGTGTGACTTTAGAATAACGAGGATTTTACCGGCTTGAGTCAATTTTAGGCTTGCTTAGACAGGGCATAAAATCCTCTGTTTTATATTGTTGACTAATAATATTTTCATATTAAGGTATGACATGGAACAAAAGATGGAGGCCCTCGGCATCCGCGACTACGTCGACACGGCCCGTTTTTTCATCTCCATCAACGATTTTATGAAGGAAAACACCAAGAAGTACAAGCACATCTTCATGGATGAAGCCGAAGCTTTATGTCTCGCTCTAGATGGTACCATCATGAAGAACACGATGGATGTTCTCTACCGAGCATACCATGACGGCAACTGCACCACACCCTGCGACCGTCACACCACCATCCCCGAGAACCTTTATCACCATCCCTCTAACAACTGGGGGGAGCTGTGGTTCATGGTGGACATCAATCAAGCGTCGCTCTTTCTCCCCAAACATTCACCACAACTCTTAAAGACACCCTCGATTCTTCTGACCAAAGTCATGCGTACCACAGGGTACATCTTCAAAGTGTTTAAGCAGTTCTACAGTGTGCCCATGCCACTGCTTCCTAAGAAAATTTTGGACAATGTTAACATTCCAGATATTACGATTGGGCACCACGTGAATGGTCCCCCCGTATACTGGACTGATTCTAAGAGTAATATAGATAAAGTGGTGGCTAAGGTCATAATCGACCTTTGTTCCAGTAAAGGATTTAAGGCCCACGATTTGTGTGTTCTTCCCTTTTTGGTCAACGAGAAGTTGCAAGCAGAGAGTATCAATAAATATATTGATCAGGAGTTCGTGGAGAACAGCTTTAGACCAAATGCCATCAAAGACGTTGAACATTTCTTGAAGTATAAAGAGATTAACAATTTCTTGATTGCGTGGGCCTTGAGGGTCAAAGGCTTGGAGTTCAAGGTGGTGATCATGGCGATAGATGAAGATGATTTTGACTACAAGGATGCTGAAGATCGAAAGAAGGCTTACATTATGGCTTCTAGATGTACTTCTATGTTGATTGTGGTCAGCACTGAGGCTGTGAGAAAAGATATGGGGTTGGAGGGACGGTTTGAACATTATCCGTTTCCCTCGCACCTGTGACATGTTGTCACACGTACTTACATTACTTAATTAATTTAAATTGTGTATTACTTACCCCAAGGGTACTCGCTTATTTAAGACAAAATTGTGATGATTCAGAATAAATTTAATCAAGTGTGTATTGCAAATTTGGGCGTCGCGTGTAAATCATTTCCATGCTTATTTCACACTTAATGTACAGTGGCGTAGGCATTGCTGTGCTTGTCAATTCTTGTTTTCACTTTGTGATCGATAAAGTTAATAAATACAATATTTTACAATATTTGCTTTTTTTAAAACCTCAGTAAGGTCCTGGCGTCCATCAAATGTCAAATTTAACAAACGATGTTATTATCAAAAACAATTATTTTTATGGGCTCTTTGATTAAAGTTATATAAGTGACAAAATATAGACAACCGTCACAAAAATCCCTAAATCGACTAAAGCAAAAAATGTATTTTAAAAACGACTTAAAAAGGACAAATTACAAAAAATAGCATAAAATATTAGTTTCATAAGACCTGGAAGCACTCATTCTTTAAAACAACTAAAATAACTCGTGGCCATGCCACTCGTTTTTTAAACTTAGGTTAAAAGTATGACGATTAATGTAAAAAGTAAAGTAAAAGTACCGATATACGTTAGCCAACTGCGATCACAAATTTTGTTGCTCACTCGTTAACAACTCTGTAGCAAAGTAAGCCACCAACATTGCACTATTCCGAAGAGATTGCATAACATTTATAGTTATTTTAATATTGTGCCATTAATATGAAGTTAAGGATGTAGCTGTAGGCTTGCATTAAGGTAGGTACGCATTAAAAGAGTCAGTATCACTTGAGTATCCGTAATGATTATAAAACTTATCAATAATGTATGTCAATATGTTGTAAAGACCTGCAACAATTGGGCGATAAATGGGTTGCCGACCTTGGCAGAGAAGTGGGACCGCCACAGGGTGTTGACAGACAAGGGGTGTTAGGAGAGAGTTCCCAAATTATTTAAGTCGCATCAACAAAGTTTCACATGCAGTTTTATTAGTGGTTATTTCAATTTTAGTTAGTTTTCTTTGTCAGTTCGTGTAGAAATTATTGCCGACAGACCGATTCTGGTTCAAAACAAAGGTAAAACTTTAAAGTACAATATTTATATCTGTCGAGGAGGGGTTTACCTGAATTTCTCCTGTTGAGTTTTCAAAAGTTTGTATTATAACGGCCCGTATAACTGATGAAAAATTCAAATGTAAAGAGAGGGGGGGGGGTGGATAAGGGGACGCTACGTTTGTAACGGTCATTTTCTTTGTTTGTATAAAGGAAACATGGCGTTGAGTTTGCTTTCTTTGTTTTGTGTTCGAAGTGATCCAAATTTCATTTAAACGGTAGTTCAATGAGTTATAGTTTCAATTCCTCTTTTTTAACGATAAAATTTCGTAGACTGGTGGGCATTCAAATCACTTCAGTGTGTAATTTGTCTTTCAGATTTAGACAATAAAATTTTAATTTACAAGTCAACGTTTCGGTTTCAAAACGACGAAACCCAAAATGAAAATTTCTAAATATTCTTGTTATTATATTAAATTTGTGTATAAATCAATGTGTGTAGTTGTTTGTTTTTTCATTGATGTGAAACACGGCACCACACTGTACTTAATTGTTATTGCATTAAGAAACCATTGTTTAGTGTCATGCAATCAGCTACAATTGTTAAATGAGTTAAATACTCCAAATTGTTACTAGAAAAATGTTCAAAAAGTCAAGTATTAATCAAAAGTTTGACTATAAGACCTCTAAAGCAAATACATTGATAAATTCCTAATTTGTGTTGTTAATCTACGCTCCGCCTCCAACGCTGCGCACCTTGCATTCAAAGAACTTGGTTCCGTGTCTGGGTAGGTTTGGTTCGAATTTTCCGCCACTGTTGTCTTGTCAGAAAAAGAACACAACGTAGGTCCGTTCTTCTGTCTTTGTTTCTAGACGATTATGATTCACTTGGCGTCGTCTCAGAGAAATGTTCTAAAATACTTAAGAAAAACGGTTTTAAAGTTTCATTTAAAACAGATAACAACTTATCCAGATTTTTTATTAAGAATAAAGATCCATTAGATTACAAATCATCATCAGACCGTATTAATAATAATATAATAATAATATATAATATATAATATATAATTTATTCCAACAGGTTGTTACATACCCAATTACAGGAATAATATGAACAAAAATATTACAAAGAAAAATAATTATTACAATTGATTAATTAATTAGAGTACAGAAAGAAAAAAGAAAATAATAATAAGAGAAAAACTACAAAACAAAATAAACTATCCACCAAACTCCCGAATTATATGTTCCACTAAATTACAAAAAGAATCGGCATTAATATCACAATTAAAATAAATCTTATTAAACAGTTCACACATAATACTAACAGGTGCTGTAACTAATACATTGGTTCTGCTAGCCTGACAATAAAATGTATTACTTTGTCGCGCATTAAGTCTAGGAACTAAAAAATTCATTTTACGTAACATAAAACTACAATCACATCTGTTGTTTAATAAGTTAAACAAAAATCGAATATTTGCGATAATACGCCTTGTACCTAAAGATATAAAATTGAATCTGGACAGTAACAAATTGTAGTCGTAGCCTCTAGTAGGATATACGCCATCTATCAAGTAGCACAGAAATTTTAGAAATGAGCGCTGAACAGATTCTAAGTGCTGTCCATAAGTTTGGTAGATAGGAAACCAGACAACACTGCAATATTCAAGAATGGACCTAACAAGGGAAAAATATAGAGTACATAAAGTAGAAACATCCGAAAAGTCACGACAGTTTCTGTAGAGAAATCCATAAACATTGTATGCTTTAGAAACAACGATATCAACGTGTTCCGAAAAAGTAAACTTTGAATCAAATTGTACTCCAAAATCACGAATTGAATCAGCGCGAGATATGAGAGTATTGTCTATCTGATACTGGTATATGATGTTAAACACTTTTCTTGAGTAGGACACAATGGAACATTTAGAGATGTTTAGATAGAGATTATTTTTGGAACACCAATAAGTAATAGAATGTAAGTCATTTTGAAGGGATTCACAGTCATGGACAGAATTAATAACGGTAAATAATTTAAAATCATCAGCAAATAACAATTTCATGCATGACACAACATCAGTAATATCATTTATAAAAAGTAAAAATAACAAGGGACCTAAATTGGAGCCTTGTGGTACTCCGGAAGTGGGGTTGATAACGGTGGAGACTACATTTCGATATTTCACATACTGCTTTCTGTTAGACAAATAAGATTGAAATAAAGTCAGTAAAGAGTTAGAAAAACCAAAAACCTGAAGTTTCTGCAGCAAGATAGCATGGTCGATTTGGTCAAAGGCCTTTTGGAAGTCCAAGTAAATAGTGTTCACTTGTTTTTGCTGGTCAAGGGCCTCAGAGACAAACTGAGTAAAGCACACTAGGTTAGTGACAGTAGAGCGTTTCTCCATGAAACCATGCTGAAGTTCAGAGATAAATGGTTTAACAGAAGAATAAATTTCGTTTGTATATTATTGATTCAAAAACCTTGGCAAAGTTGCATGGTAAAGAAATGGGTCTATAGTTCGTAACATCCGTAACGTCACCCTTTTTAAATACCGGACAGATAATAGCCTTTTTCCATGTATCAGGGAACATGGAACTTTCTATAATGAGATTGAATACGTAGTATAAGGGTTTGACAAAAATGCATGAACAATCTTTTAATAAGAAACTAGGTATTCCATCAGTACCCATTGTGAAGGAGCAATTTTTGAGAGATATCAATATTTCATCTTCAGAGATGTTATGAACATGGATATAATTTGAGGAGTTAGAATTAGAAGAGTTAGGGTTTGGCAACTCAGGAGAAGACTGTACATACACACTGTTAAAATATTCTCCAAAAGCCTCAACAATAGCATCGGGAGAATCAATTTCAACATCCTTATATTTCATTAATCCTGGGATTCTCGTATTACCTTTTTTACTCCGCACAAAAGCCCAAAACTTCCTAGGTTCACTGGATATACGGGTCTCAATATTAGAGAGATAGTGTTTGTAGGAATTCGAGATGAGTCTCTTACTAAGAGAACGATATTGTTTGTATGTCTCATAATAATGGAAAGACTTAGATTTTTTATAATTTTTAAATGCTAAATGTTTTTGTCGAATAACAGAAATAATCGCCTGATCAAACTAGGGAGGATAACTTTGCTTGATTTGCTTAGTACAAGACTTAGGTACAGTAATTTCAAAAAGGTTTTGCAAAAGGCTATAAAACCGGGAGCACACTGAATTAACATCTTTATCATCAGATAGCATATTCCAATCAGTACAGGCAATCAAGTCATACATAAGCGGATAATTAGCTTTTTTAAAATTAAAATGGAGTTGAATTTTCATGGTAAAATTTGGAAAATTCTTATATGCAACATTAAATTCAACGCCAATTGCTGGATGATGATCATCTTCGCCAACAAGTGGAGAAACAGATTTCTCAACGGTGCAAAAAACGTTAGAAAACACAAGATCTAAAATACGATCGAAGTTATTAATTACTGTGTTGAACTGACGAAAGTTATGAAAATCTGCGAAGTGATTCAAGTGTGTACTATAGTTATCCCTTATGTTAAGACAAAAGTTAGGAACATTAAAGTCACCTAAAACGAGTACCTGGTCGTTATGAATCCCATCGACTGCATTAAGAAGTTCTAAGAAAAGCACGTATTCATTGACTGGTGTGGATGGAGGAATATATAATACAAATATATAAAAGCTAACATTGAAAATAGTTAATTTTACACCAACAACATCAATATTTGGGAGAGAGTCAGCCAACACATCCAGGTTTAATTGAGTACCTGAGAACTTATTACTAATAGCAAGTAGCACACCGCCACCTCTAGAAGTGTTGACTGCCTGAAGATTTCTGTCCTTCCTGATTACCAAAAAATTATTAGGAAATAGCTCACTATCATTAATGCCTTCACAAAGCCACGTTTCAGATAATGCAATTAAATCGAAGTCACAAGCCGAGACGTTGTTGTAAAAGTTAACAGTTTTAGATCTCAAACCATGAACGTTCTGATAAAAAAGATGGACCGGTGATGTGTAATTGGGTAAAGCACTTAGTTTAAATGTATGATTTTAGGCGTACCATTGACATAACGAATTTTTAGATTGCTTTCACCCTTAGCAACTCTTTCATTCATTTGTTGTTTTAAACGTTTATATAGGTCTAGCTGCTTAGGAGTTCTATCGGAAGTAATGATAATAGATTTGTAGACATTGTGATTCTTTAAACATTTTGTGGCTTTAATTATGTTAAGAACATCAGTCTCACTTTTAAGGGAGATCTTCACTGGACGGCGAGAAGTAATTGAACTATTATGCGGACCCAATCTAATAACATTCAAGTCAGTGGCATCAACACTAGAATTAATAGTGTTCATCAATAGTGTCTACCACGAGCGAGCGATCATTTGCTGCCCGGTGCTCTCTAGAAATGTCATTCGGTGGCTCAGGAAGATTAAATATAATTAAATTTTTTGCACGTTTTAATCTTTCAAATACCTCCTGAACGACATCTTCAAACAAGCTCGAATCGGACTGTTGCTGTTGGATAATTGATGTTCTAAAATTAGTAAGCTGAGTTTTGATTTTTAATTTTTTCTAGTGAGTTGGTAAATTCATCACGTAGAGATAAGACAAGTGCTTTCAGATCCTTGAAGTTAGACATATTACAATTGCATGAGTTCCACACCACTTTGATTGATTTAGACTTAGACCGAATCATTTTTAAATCATTTTCAGATAAACCTACACAGGAGTGATGTAAAAAACCTTGGCATCCATCACACTGAAAAGTGCACAGTTTTCCAGTGTTACTACAATGGGGTCGTCCCATTGTCCCAGACAAGACAAGAGGGCCACGGAAAGGTAATAGATGATATCACAGAGGAGTAATTATACTAAATTAAAATTATTCACCATTTGAATGAAAAGAAAACGATAAAAATATAATCGGACCAGCAAAAAGAGACTCCGTCCGATAAGCGGTGAAAAACAAACGAAAATTTAACTAGGTTAACCGTAATGAAGAGTTGAAAATTAGCAACAACAGATATTACCAGTATGTAGGGCGGACAAAGAGCTTTAAAACAGTAATAAACTCAATAATTAAATCACCGTACAATAACAAGCAAAACTGAATAACTTGACTGATCTCTCACTTGGTGACAATGGGACCACCTCAGGTGATTAAAGAACATTTCAGGCACATCTAATACAACACAGATCTTGATCCTCCACCATCAACACCTTCTTCTTTCGCCAATCATATATTAATAACGAAACATAGTTTTTCACCATCAAATTCCAAATTGATCCATAAATGCAATAAAGGCCGGAAATTAGATTTTCTTGAGACTTTGGAAATAAGGAAAGCCTTGAAACTGGAAAACAGATCTTGTTTAAATGAACAGAATAACTTCAATAATCCCATTATTAATTCACTATTTTAATTTTTCACCACTCAAACAAACTTACCAGATTCTCTTTGATCCATTTTTAATTTTTACATTTTATAAAATGTTGTTTTTACGAAATCTTTTAAAAATCATGTAACCCTTTGAAAACGTCAAATTTAATTCAAAATTACGTCAACGTCATATTTTTTATATTCTTTAAGGTAAGAACCCCTCTTGTAATTCATCAATTGTATCATTAATCTCTTGTTAAATTAGGGCTAATGATGGCAGAAGTGTTTTGCCGAAACATGTTCCATTTGTAATTTTACGCTCATTAAAGTTTGTGGAGTTCGACTTAGATATATTTAAATTTCTTAATTTAAATTTACTCCACCTGGATTTAAGAACATTCTTCTAGTTTATAATAATTAATGTTGACAGAAATTCAAAATAAACTGTCACCAATATGCCTCCAGTTTCACATTTTAATAAAGCAAGAATTGTAACTCTGGTACAAATGGTATTGTCGTACAAACATATCTCATCAATTTTCGGGATTCCAAAAAGTACAATCAACTCGATAATGGAAAAATTGAGGCAGACTGAAAGGTTGGAAAGAAGGCAAGGCTCAGGAGGTCGTCGAGTTTCTACGCCCAATGAAAAGGATGTCTTAGTAAATATAGTGCAAGACAGTCCGTTCACTACGGCCGTTGATGCAGTGTTGAAAGTTTGTTGTTTTCATAAAATTAAATTAAAATTCTTCTATTCAAAGTACTGTGTCATGATTGCATGAAGATCTTTTGTATTTGGCAATGTCATTCCATCAAAATTATTTGAATTAATTTTCTATTTCACAACAGACTTTTCCTTACTACAAGCTTAATGTTCACTTAACACCCCTGTGGTTCCTCTTCTTTCTTTGCGTTATTCGTATGACTTAGTTTGTCAAAATGATATGTGACAATAATAGTGAAAAAGTATAAAAACGAGGTTATTCAAACGTCTTGCATATAAAGCCCAATTTACATTTTACATAAGTCAAATTTGAACTCTGTCCGAAATTCCGTGCTCGGCGTGGTACAAACTAATCATAACAAAAAAAAGAATATTGTCAAAAGGGACAACAAAGCAATCAGAGCAAGTGTTCAAAATGCCCACCGTTCATCTCTAAACATAACTGTGCTCGCCGCAAAAGGTTCAACTTAGAGTTTGTAATCATTTGAGGGGTAATTGTGGCAAGAGCTTCTTGAACCTGGCCCCTGAGCTGTTTCGGTGTTCCAACGGGACGTCTGTAGATAACATTTTTTACGTGGCCGCAAAGAAAAAAATTCAGGGGATTTAAATCTGGGGACCGCGCAGGCCAGTGTCTCGGACCTCCGCGTCCTATCCAACGGTAAGGGTATTGTTGATTTAAAACTTCTCGAGCTTCTCGGCTGAAGTGTGGTGTTGGGCCATCGTGCTGGAAGCAGTCATTAATGCGAAAAACAAGGGCAGGTCTTCCAGCAAATCGGGAAGTTCTTTGTTCAAGAAATTCGTATAAATTTGCCCAGTTAAACGGGCAGGAAATTCAAAAGGTCCTACTAAAGAAGAAGGTGATGATTGATGATTTCTCAATCAATCGATGACATACCACACGATTTCCTAAAAGACCTGCCCACAAATTTATTGAAAATCGTTCCTGGAATGCTCTTTCGAAAAGAGCGTGTAGATTTTCTTTTGCCCAGATGTGCCAATTATGGACATTATAACATCCTTGCCTTCCGAAAATCGATTCGTCCGAAGACAAAATCCGAGAAACAAAATTAAGATACATTTCTTCTTGATTTAGAAGCCAGGTACAAAATTGTTATCTAGAAGGGTAATCTTCTGGTTGTAAATGCTGCACATGCGTATAGTGGAAGGGATATTTAATTTTGTCTTGTTAAGTTCCTCCACTAAATCTTCAAAAAAAAATTAAAAAAAAATTTCTCCGTGATGTTTGTTATATTATGTAATAATTACTATGCCGATGTCGTCTGCATACTCTAGAACTAGATTAAATAGAGTTGCGGATGCAGAATGTCTTGTCCTTTAATTATTTTTGGTTCTCCCAGTTGAAGATTTCAATTATTGTGTTTTGGTAGCAATTTTTATCAGTCGTACTAATTTGCGATGTATTTCCAAGTCCCTCAGTGCTGTTATCAATTTAATTATTGTTATCGACTTAAAATTTACACTATCGGTTTAACCACGCGTGTGGCCTCCAGGCGTTATTTTTAAATTGAGCTCGGTAATAGAGTGTGGCCGAGCTCCCTCAACCTCAAAGTCAAGACCGAGTTCATCTGCTGATCTTTGTGCCGCCCTAAACAAAAATGCCCCGACTCCCCGCCTCTCGTGATCCCTGACAAGAAGCAACAGGGGATCTGAACTTTGGATGATCTTACGGGCTATACCCAAGATTACCCTGTTATGAAGACACTTCAAATTCCAAAGTCCTCGGCCTCCCTGGTTTCGTGGAAGATATAACCCGGGAACGGACGATTTTGGATGCGAACTGCGCTGTAAATGCATCATTTTTTTAGTATCCCGATCAATCTGCTTCAACTCATCTACTAACCATTTAACTGCTCCAAATGAGTAGAGCAGGATCGGAACGGCAAGCATATTTGTCGTCGTCATCGTCCTCTTTTGAGATGAACCTGAGCGCATTTGTCCCAACCAAACTCCATGCCAATAGCATCTGTGTACTCCTGCACTATGCGCAATAACTGCGTAAGTTCTTGTTTGCCGGAAGCATACACTTCCAAACCATACACATCCATGTAAAACAACTTGTGTACCACAGCTATAACCCTTTGCACCGCGCAAAGCTACGGACAGCGGCAACAGTGAGATGCAAAACAGAAGAATACGAGAGCTTGCTCGAGTGGCTAATTTTTCTACTATACTATAATTTATCACCTTGCCGAATTCAATAACTAAAATTACGCGGGAATTTGCCATAACAAAAGGAAATAGTCCAGAAATAAATTGTTTGGATTATTTCGAAAATATAAAAAAAAAATCTTACCTAAAGTGGAGGTAAATGTATCCAGCAGCCTGTTGGAGTGAATACAGTTGGAGGAATTTCAAAGAAAATCGCTACTGCATTAGGAATATCTGAATCCCCAGTAAACATGTCATTGCTCTCGGAGATCCCCAGCATCATTATTGGCAGATGCAGGGGCAGATATGCATACTACTCTCAATTTTGAATATTACATAATGAAAGTAGATTAAAAAACGTTATTAGCAGGGTGAAAAATGCATTGTGGGGAAATCGAAATCGATCTTAATCGTACCAGTTGGACAAAAAAATTAACGTCCATATTGTCGCAATAAATATGTTTACTCATGAGATTCTCGATCATGCACTCCTTCAAGCCAACCAGAACATGAAACTACGAAGTTTGATTGAAAGAAGAAAGAAAGCTTCAGATGAAGAGGAAGACTAATTAAGTGTTGAAGAGCCCAATGGCCCATTATGCGCAATCCCTAGTAATCGGGGTTCTACAGCAAAACTCATCAAACTCTCAACAAACTGCTGATAATAGGTAACCCCCGAATAATTTCAATACTTTCAGAAATTTAGGAAAGAGAATTTAGAAATTTTAGGGCAGTGTCCCGTAAACAATACAACACTGTTCTCAGATCCCTTCCCGGAAGCCTTAACAATTGTTAACTACGCTTGAGGTCCGGTACTTTAATGAAAGCCTTGTACTGTCATTGGTTTAAAGCTTTCCATTGTTTTAAAGCTTTCCATTTCCCAGTGTTTCCTTCTGGGGATTTTTAGGAATCTAGACTGAAGGACCGGTGGGATACTGAAGTGACCCAGTATTCCACCTTGAGGACAACCCTGCGTGGCTCAGCCCAGCTTCAATTGTCGAAACGATTTTATGCAAGGCCGATTCTGCCGTTTTACCGACGTTGGCTTGGGTGCAAAGTTGACTGAAAGTTTTTAGTAGAAACTAGGTTGGACTGATTGGTCTGAAACTCTTCGCCTTAGTATAGGTGTGGGTATGAACACAACCTTTACCTCTGTCCAATCTCGATGTATGTAGCCCAGAGAAAGGCAGGCTGACTTATCCTCTAACAGTAGATCCTGCAGCTCTTTCTTTTTCTACAACGAATCGCACGTTTCAACTCACTTTGTGCCCTTTTATAGATCTTCCAGATGTTAGAAGATTTTCTAAATTTGGCCCTACTCCAGAGCTTTCTTGCTTTTGTTCTTACCTCAGTGAGCTGCCAGTAAAATCTCATGAAATCTCACCTAAAGGGAGCAGGGGGTCATTGAAAATCTCACGTCAACTTTTTACATTAATACATTGAATATAAAAAAAAACATAAAATTTATTATTTTACTTTTTTAAAGGTTTTCTATTTTGTCCGCAAACATTTTTTTTTATTACAATAGCAATCTCGAGTATAGACAGTATTAAATATCTTCTATGTATGGGATTCCCCGAATTGAGACAATTGCGGCACAATTTATTATACCAGACTCTTTTCGTGGAAATCCCCGCCGCGTTAAAAAATCTTTCAACGAACAATACAGAACGCCCATGTCCATGGAGTAAGTAAGCAATTAGGGAAGGTAGTCTATTTTTATTGTTATGTAATTTAAATAAATTTGTTATAGTGTCCCTTAAACGCGCTATTATTTTTCCCCTTTATATTCCACGCTTAGGTATTTAGTGGTATTTAGCAAAATACATGAACATACATGAAAATTAATTATTTAAAAATTGTAAGGGATAAATCTCACGTGAGGGGGAGGGGGGGTTTCACCAAATCTCACCAAACCTCATCAAGGGGGAGGGAGGGGTCCAAATTAACAGAAAAACACCTCGCGTAATTAAGGGACGGCCGCTTTCCTTGCGAGAGCCGCTGTATATGGGGCATTCCACGCCAAATCAGACACCATTTAGCTGTGGCATCTCCGATTTTTTTATTTTTTTTTATGTTGTAGTATCGGTTGAGGCCTCCCTGATTTTTTTAATTTTTTTTTTGTAGAGCCGTTTCCGAGATACCGATTCTTCAAAAAAGAACGTAATTTTTTTTTAAATGCCCATAACTTTGTGAAAAATGGGCCGATTTGGACGTTCTTTTTTTTAATTTTTCTTTTTAAACACACTTTTGAAAAAATATATCGAATAAAATTTCAAAACCGTATTTCTATAAGATTTTTAAGTTTATGATCAATTTGTCTTGAAATTTTTTTCTAAGAAACTCTCACTCAGTCCGCAACTTTTAGGCCTGGACCGATAATGGGATAACGATGGGATCTATTTTTTTTTTCAAATTTTTAACGACAGGTGTGAAAAATACAACCTCCATAAAAAAAAATAAACAGATTTCAAAATTTCAATTTACAAAAGGAAAGTGCTTTTTTTCTTTTATAGATCGACACTGTCAGAATTTTCAAATTTTCGCTTGTGTCAGGCAATAAAAAAATGTCAGATAAACGTCACACAATTTTTATGGATTTTAAGCAATTTAAAGCCTTGCCGCGGTGGTGTCGAACTATAAAACGTTGTATTACACTCGTTCCTGTGTAAATTTGGGTGTTTTCGGGCACTCGGGCTTAAAAAAGAACTCTTCGGATCTTTATTCGGGTCCCTACTGGGAGTTCAGAACCAGAATTTTAAATCTTTATAAATTATTTCTTCCAAAGAGTCTGATTTGGGGACAGATGGGCCTTACCCCTATTACACCTCTCCCCTCCCGGCTTTACCGATGTTTGACGACTAGGGATGAGTTCTCCCAATGAAATATTCACAAAAAGCCTCTTCAATGATATGATAATAATAATAATTAATGCATATTTATTAAGTTTAGTTAATTGAGGCTCGAAAAAGAAAATGCACAAGTATAAAAAAAAATTACCAATAACAAATTAATTGCAAATGTTTTACTCAATATGGACCTTGTACAGAAAAACCTGCTCCAGAATTTTGTTTCTACACATTTTTTGCTCCCACTAATGGTTTTCGAGATAATCGCCGCAAAAAAACTCTTTGGATCTTTATTTGGGTCCCCGCTAGGAGTTCATAACCAAAATTTCAAAACTTTATAAATTATTTCTTCTAAAAAGTCTAATTTGCATGGACTATTATCCGATAATTATAATAATAATGAAATGCTGAACGTTGGTAAGAGCATCACTTGGGAACGGATGTACTGATTTGGCTAATTTTTTTTCGAATATTCGTAATAGTCCAGGTCAGGTTCAATTCCGGAAAATATTATTTTTTGGGCAACTTTTCTACTCTTTCCTTCTTTAAAAAGCTTACCTGACCATTACGATTATTAAAAAAAAAATAGTCAAATCGATACAAATTGAATACTTTCAATTGAAAAAAAAAAATGGGAAGATCTGGAATAATTAAAAAAGAATTATACATTTTCTTTTTAGTTTTGTGTTGTTTCGCGATCTGTCCAAAAACAAAATTTATTGTAATTTGGACACTGGTTATAGAATCTGTAAGGATTTTACAGTTGAGAAATATCTCGCCATAAGTTTATAGAAACTATAAAGTACGGACTATAGCTTATAGAGAAATATTTTCCTTACAGAATACGATTTCACTTTATAGTCTATAGCTTACAGAGATATAGACCTATAACTTTACAGTTTTCGTTAGAGAATAGCACTGTTAATAAAATTAATTACGGTCGAATTTCGACCACTGGGCGACCACTAGTTACAATTATTACTAAATTGACAATAATTTACAAATGAAACCGTTTCGGGCAATAGTCTTCCCGTATATCCCTCGTGCACGCCAAATACAATCAGAATATTTCGCTCGCGCACTATTCAGGTATTTGGTGTGTACTGGGGATATAATTTCCTGTGAAGAGAATTAATTATAGTTTCCGAGAGGTGTCACCTCGAGGTGAACTAATTCTCCAGACAGAGGAATTGTACTTTGGCCTAGGTTTGTTTATTAGTTTATTTACAATTAATTATTAATATAATAATAATTATATGAGTTAAGAACTATTGCCACTTTAATTTGTAAAACGTTTCCATTTAGTAGGCACTCCAACAATTGACATTATTCATCAGAATCAATTCCAAAGATTTTTTGGAATTTTTACTATTAAACGAAGATACTCAATCACACTAACAGTAATTTGTAACCGTAATTTTGTAAATATTTGCTACTCCCGAGTTACCTCGAGGCTGCAGAAACAGTAACGTGATTGTCTCTATTACAAATTATACCGAGAACTGGCTCAACGGCCTGCGGTCGCACTTGTCTTTCGGGAGGCCCGGGGTACGATTCCCAGCGTGGCCGACTCTCCTGTAATAGTAATTTATTTCATACTGTGTCATATTTGTTAGTTTTACGTCAGAGTTTTGAGTCCGGAAAATGGGACTTTACAGTACAAGTCCTGTAAAAAAAATACAACCAACAAATCAAGCTGTTGTCATAGATACTCAATTCATGGATGTTTAAATTCTGAATTCCAATTTAATTTTTTAAAATGAAAACAATGATTTAGTATCTGTCGCATGAAATAAAACGCATTACGACATACGTCCGGAAACTTTTACAGTAACTTGTCTCAAAATTCCACACTCGGCTCCTTCGTCGCCTCGTCTGTAAACATTTCGACTCGTTACTGTAAAAATGAATTTTCCGGACTTATAACGTAAATTACTATTACGTTATAAGTGATTTTTACATATCACACCAGTTGTAAATATTTAGCATTAATTACTGCAATTCATGTAAAAAACAAACAACGAAGTGTTAAACTATTACAAAATGCATTGTGTAATTTTGCATGAAAATCCAGGCTCTGACTGAGAAATGTCAGTCTCAAAAAATAGATAACCTGAAATTCGTACCAAGTTTTGGCATTATCATGATTATTATCATTTGAAGAAAAGTTAAACAAATGTACGAGTAGTGAAAAAACCACGGTTGCGAAGCCTTTTCTTAGCCTCGCACTTTTATTTACCGCGATGCTTCGCATCTTGGTAAGTAAAATAGCTCGGCTAAGAAAAATGGCTTCTCAACCTTGGTGTATAATTACTATTTTTGACCGATTGTGCATAAAAGCATTTTTCTTTATCTACAATAATATTACCACACGCGCCTACACTTTGGAGTTTCAAAACAACAATTTAATCAATAAGTCATAATAATAACTTTCTTACTGTTGTTCCCTTCCACTTCCACCTTCTACATCATTTAGCCCCGCTAATTTGAGTACTTCAGTTACGGTAGGAAACTACTGTGTTCGCTTTCAACTCAAATAAAGAGTGAGTACTAGTCCCTATCTTGATGGTGTATAATGGAAAAAAAAACAAAAGAAAATAAGCAAGCAAAGTTAAATTTTTTCTGTGAGTTTTTTTTTTGGAAACAGTTGTGCTCTATACTGAAAAGTTCACAGAAGAATATAACAGAACAACACCTGCTCGATCCACTTGAAGTTCACCGATCTAAACAACTAGGGGATAAATTAGAAAAGTTATGGCAAGACCAAGAAAATTTCAAAAAAAGCCCATCACTGATACGAGCTTTGTTTAGACTAGTAGGACCGCATTTATTGGTAACTGCGGTTTTAGTGTTAACGATGGAATTAGCATCTTTGTAAGTTATGAATGTAATGTATTACTATTAAGCATTAATCAGATACTTTCAGAATTTTGCAACCCTATTTCTTGCAAAAACTACTCAAATACTATCAACATAACCAAACTACTATCACTGTTGACCAAGCCTATTTCAACGGAGCTATGATCACACTAGTAGCATTCTTACGAACTTTAATTTTCCATCATACGTCCAAGTCACTAAAATTTGTAGGAATTAAACTACGAATAGCTTGTTCGTCTCTAATCTACCGAAAATCTTTGAAAGTGAAGCATGGACGAGCGAATGTGGGGCATTTGGTTAACTTGTTGTCGAATGATGTGAACAGGCTAGAGACGTGTTTTATACAATTTCATTACATCTGGGTAGGTCCTTTATGTATGGTACTTGGGGTCGGCTTTCTCGGCTTTACAGAAGGTGTTATGGCCGCGTCTGGTGCTGTTGTAATTGTTCTTTTTATATTCTTGCAAGGTAAAAAAATAAGTGGGAATATACTTTTACTAATTGACCTATGTAGGATTTCTAACGAAGAAGTCGGCAGTTTGTAGAAGAAACGTGGCGGTGACAACTGACCATCGAGTCGGGCTACTGCATGATATCGTTACTGGTATACAGGTTATCAAGTTCTACGCTTGGGAGAAGGCTTATGTCAAGTTGGTTGAGGCTGCTCGAAGGTATGAATGTACTATAATTATAATTATGTTAAGATAGAAACATTCAGGATATTAGTAATTATACACCAAGGTGGAGAAGACATTTTTCTTAGACGAACTATCTTGGGCAATAATGCGAGTCTAAGAATAGGCTTCTCAACCGTGGTTTATATACAATTTTTTTCACTACTAGTACATTTGTTTACCTTTTCTTCAAATGATAATCATGATAATGCGAAGGGTCGGAGCAAAGATACCCATGAAAAGCAAGTAGCATTTATGAAATTAAATCAATACCTTTAATTTCTATTTTTTCTTGCGATGTTACTAGTGTGGTCCAGATGGCAAATTTAAAATTTCGCAAGAAATTCCAACTCCCCAGTTCTACATTGTTGAGTTATCAGCCATCATTAATAATGACAGCAAATGTCAAGTCAACACATCAACTACAGCAGTAACCATGCCCACATTGTCAATTGTTTTTTATTATTTACTAGTAGGAAAGAAAAATCCATTATTGTGTAAGGTACAGAAAATCAATTCCTGAAGCATCAAACACGACGTAATGATGTTTTCTGAAGCTAGTAGTGAAAAAACTAGTTTCTGCTACAGAAAACTAGTATACAAACGACACTCGGAATTTTTTGTTTTAACTGTCAGAAGGCGCAATATTACTTATAACGCAGCAAAGCACGCGGGGTGTACTTAACATTTCAAACTGTTTAATTTAGCGTTATGTAATATAGTATAATTTTTGAAGTGAAACTTCTTTTGGTGCGGTGTGATTTTTGCACGGAGTAAACCTAATTCGCTTCCGACACGAAAATGCGTAGCGTGCAAAAATATAAGTGGGGAGATATTTTATATTGCTCCTCTTCTCTCCGCTAGCAGCTGCGTCATATATCCCTACTACTAACTGCTGTTTGCTTTTGGCACGGTGTAAGCCTAATTCGCGTCCGATACAAAAATGCGTCGCGACACGAAAAAGCAAGATCGACACGTAAATGCGTAAGTGTCCGCTCAAATAACTACCAATATAATTAATTTGTACACTCTTATCGGACGATTTTTAGATTAATTCATATCTGTTCTAAAAGCATTTTGTGCTGACTTCGACGGATATTTTCGCAAAGTAGACTCGGACTTTTGTTCCTTTTAAATTGATTGTATAAAATGGAGCCAAAACGATATGCTCGGAGTACTCATGAGGCTTGAGATCACTTCGACACCTATTGGGTCTACAATAAAAAAAAAACGAATTGTGCGTGGAGTCCACGCGCGACAGAAGTGAAACTTTCCAGCTGTCATTTACAGTCTGAATCTACCTGATTCACAATCAATTTATAAGGAACAAAAGTGCGAGTCTACTTTGCGAAAATACCCGTCGAAATCAACACAAAATGCGTTTAGAGCCAATATGAATTAATCCAAAAATCGTCCGATAAAACTGTACAAATTATTTTGGTAGTTATTGGAGAGGCGATGAAATACAAAATCTTACACCGTTCGCCACTTCGAAGCGAAGGATCCGGCGTTCGATCTTGCGTTTTTTTGTCCCGCAGCAATTACCCTTACACCGTGCCAAACACAAACAGCAGTTAGTAGTGGGGAGATATGACGCAGGGCAGTGGGTATATACAATATAAAATATCCCCCCACTTATACAGGGTGATTCACGAAGTATAGTAGTTATTTACATCTGTGACAGTCACCAATACGAGGAGACCTAGAAAAATATAAAAAAAAATCTAACAGTAAAAACCCCAAGATATAATTATGGTTTTACAATTTACGCGAGAACCGATTAAGAACCGCTAGCATGATTGAACAACCATTAGTAAATAAACCCTTATCTCTCGGCCTAAACAAAAAAAGACTTTTTTGCTGGAACGAGTGCGGTAAACGGCTGCCAATGAGGTAGTATACTAAAAAAAGTTTTTGGAAAATACAATAATCATAAACTTCATTAAAAAGTGTATGGTTTAGCGCTATTATGGTGAAATTATACTTACTGAAAATGCAAAAAAAATTGAATTGAAATTTATTTAATTTTTTATAAGGGAACTGTACTAGTTTAAAATACGTCATTCGTGGCCGGCATATGAATTAAGTGACGACCTACGCCTTTCCATTTCTCACTCTCACTCATTTTATTAGTAATTCTTTCCTTTTCGCTCTTACTCCCTCTATGCTCGGCAACTAATGACGTAGTTATTCGCCCGCGAAATGGTTTTTAATTTATTTCATGAAAACGGTTATGATTTAAGCAAAACGAAAAAATAGGAGTCCTCTATTTTAAGCAGTTTCATTTATAAAAAATGTTTCAAAATTTTGTATACTACCTCATTAATTACTTTCAGTTTCACTTTGACGATTGACGGTGCACACTAAATATTTTAAAATACCTTTATTCTCAAATAGTAACCCATACGATTATGTCTATTATCATATTGTGAAACCCGTGGGAACTCCCTGAGTGTGTAATTTATTAACGGACATTCGAAACACAAGACAACAAATGCACGACATTTACACGAAAAGGGGATCAGAATAAAGCCTTGCTTTCCTAGGACGCGTGACGGGTTACGCACGTCACGGATGCGTATCGCGTTATAGTAACTCTTCCTCGTCCATCACGTCCGTCACGGTCTGAATCTGGCGTTCGATTCGAATTCGGCGTAAGATTTACGACACGCTCGTCACGTCACGCGTCCAAGGAAAGCAGGATGATCGGAATAAGTAATTTTTTTCATATGGGGCCACATATGGTATGGTATGCATCTGCAAAATGCCCAGGGCTGTTTTTATTTCGAACAATTTCAATAAATGGTACACTGGCCTAGGTGAGTCTTTATGTTTTTCAATTGAAAGCAAAAGGGTTTTTTGTCTGTCGGAAAGGGTTCATAAACAAAGACCGAGATGTTTACAATAGTTTGTAAATAAATCCAGCGACTATCAAAATGTTTTGAGTGCATCGTTAGTCGCCATTAATTTCTCAACTTTACGTTTTATAATACCGTCAGAACTATGTTTAGGAGCCATATAATTTGAGGTTTAAATATCTACTATACTTCGAGAATCACCCTGTATATTGCATTTTCGTGTCGGGTCGCGACGGATAGGCTTACTCCCTGTAAAAAATCTTACGCCGTGCGATAAGAAGTTTCACTTCAATAATAACTTTGAGAAAAGACATCATAGGAATGCGCATTAAGAGATAGGAAGGTACCGAAAGCCCATGAACTAAAAAATTAAAGAGGAAAATATGTATCAGATTTTTTTAAGGCTCGGGTGTTTTGTGTACACCCCACGCACCCATTTGAGGCTTAAAAGAGTTGAATGCACGTTTTAAATTTCTTTAAAATGTTAGGATTATTAAAATAAATCATCTCTGACACTGCAGCCCTGGTGGAGTATCTATTGTACTAGGTTTCCATAGAAATGATCGGGTATTACCGTCATTCCAAATATTTTTTAGATTTTATACTTATATTTTATTTTTTATATTGATTCAGGCAAAAAAAATCTGAAAATATGTTATCACAGTTCAATTATTATTAAAACCCTTGTTAGTTTACTGCCACGTCTTTAAAGCACAAATAAATTAATTCACGTTAATCATAGGGACGAAGTACAGAAAATATCAACAGCCAACAACCTGCGCCTCGGCAACATGTCCATTAGAAACTACGTCTCAAAACTTTGTGTCTTTGCTACACTCCTAGCCGCAACAATTGCTGGTGTACCAACAGTACCTGGGGAAGCTTTTATAGTCTTCCAAGTGTATGAAGCCATCAAAATGACATCGGTAGTTGCATTCCAGTTTGGAGCAATGGGATTAACCGAAGCTATGGTCTCTGTACATCGCATCCAGGAATTTCTTCTTCATGACCAACATCCCGTTAAGACAGACGACAAAATAAATGTGGTCACCAAACACGTTAAGGTTTTTAAAAAGTCGGTCGAAGTTCGGCTTGAAGATGTTAGTGTTAAGTGGAGTTTGGAGTCATCGATATGTTGTTTGACTGGCGTTGATTTTATTGCAACGAAAGGTGATTTGGTGGGGATTGTAGGGAGGGCTGGTAGTGGCAAGTCCACTCTTCTACACACCATCCTTCAGGAGGTCAACATTGTGAAAGGGCATGTTAAAGTTAACGGTGGTTTGTCTTTTGCTACTCAAGAACCATGGATTTTCACTGGGAACATCAAAGACAATATTCTCTTTGGTAGTCAGTTTGATCAGAAAAAATATTCGACAGTTATCAGAATATGCGCTTTGGAAAAAGACCTTTCGGTTTTTCCTGATGGTGACCAAACACGAGTGGGGGAAAGAGGAGTCATGTTGAGTGGAGGACAAAAATCTAGAATTGGTCTGGCAAGGGCCGTGTACAAAGATGCTGATATATATGTCTTGGATGATCCCTTGTCGGCCGTTGACACTCAAGTGGCTCAGACGATCTTCCGGGAATGCATCACAGGTTATCTCAAAGACAAATGCGTAATTTTGGTGACCCACCAAATTCAATTTTTAAATAACATCAATCATATCTATGTAGTTGAATCAGGAAAAGTGAAGAAAGTTGACCACAAAAACACACCATTACCACATTTCGAAACCACTTCTGAGCACTTTACTTTAAAAGAATGCAGCACAATGTCTCCTCAACTTAAAGAGCTCACCCAAAAGAAATGTTCCAAAAGAAAATGTTATAAAAGCTATAGTAAAGCTGCTGGCCATCTACTCACTGTAGCCATATTTATCCTATTTTTAAGCATAACAGTTTCAAGTGTCTTCGTTGATTACGTCATGAGTTTCTACACCCACATAATGTCTTCCAATATGGATGATTGCATCTACATATACACTTTCCTAGTGTTGTTCTTGATATTATTATCGCATCTAGTTTCTTTCTTAACATCTCTTTTCTGTGGCCGAGCTTCAAAAAATATGCACAACAAGATGTTACATCAAATTATGGGAGCACCAATTTCGTTCTTTAATCACCACTCCTCGGGTCGCATTCTCAACCGATTTTCTAAAGATATGGGTATCATCGATGAACTATTCCCTTTGACGTTGATGAATGTAATCGCGAGCATTTTCACGATAATTGGGGGTATGTGTATGATTATTTTTTCCAACTATTGGATGATCATCCCTGTGGTGATTGTATTTGGGGCCGTGGCAACCTTTATTAAAGTCTTCCAGCAGAATAATCAAAATATTAAAAGAATCGAGGCTTCCAGTGAGTAAAATTTTCGTGTATCGGATACTCCTAATTATTGTTGTTTTAGCTAAGAGTTTCGTCTACACCCATTTATCGGCTTCAATTGAAGGTCTTACGACAATCAGAGCTTTTGGTGTTCAAGATAAAATGGCTGAAATGTTTGATATTCATCAAGATCTTCACACTTCCGCCTTATACCTATTCACGACCACGTTCATCGCGTTTGCGTTTTGGATAGAGCTGGTGTGTAATTTTTTCAACAGTGTGGTTATTTTTGGCTTCTTTGTCCTACAAAATGGTAAGTTTAATGTTGTTACGCAAGTGATATAGTGTAAGCTTTAGTGCCATCAATCGGGAACATTGGTCTGGCCATTACCCAGTCCATTTCAATACTGAGTTATGTCCAATATGTCTCTAAACGTTGGAGCGAACTAGAGAGTCAACTAGTATCAGTGGAAAGAGTCGTAGAGTACACCGAGTTGGACCAAGAGCCAGATGATGCCAACTTCGTAGTTTCACCAACGTGGCCTGAAAACGGGGAGGTATCATTCGAGTCTGTTACATTAAGATACTCTCCAGAAGCCTCACCAGTGTTAAAAAATCTTAATTTCACTATCAGAAGTGGGGAAAAAGTCGGAATAGTTGGCAGGACAGGAGCAGGAAAGAGCTCTATAATTTCAGTCTTGTTCAGGCTGTTCGACTTTAACGGATCAGTCAATATCGACGGGATTGACAGCACAACCATCTCTCTTCACTCTCTTCGACCTAAAATATCCATCATCCCACAAGAACCCATCCTGTTTCTGGGAACCCTACGCAAAAACATCGACCCCTTCCGTGAATTCAGTGACGATCAAATCTGGCAATGTCTGGATGAAGTTGAGCTCAAAGAAACGATCGCCAACCTGCCCGCAGGTCTTGAGAGTATGGTTTCCGAAAGAGGCTCTAATTTTAGTGTCGGCCAAAAACAATTGTTATGTTTGGTACGAGCAATGCTCAAGAACAATAAAATTATCGTCTTGGATGAAGCTACTGCGAATGTTGACTTGCAGACAGACGCACTAATACAGACGACCGTTAGAAAAAAGTTCAGGGATTGTACAGTTTTAACGATAGCTCATCGTTTAAACACCGTTATAGATTCGGATAGGATTTTAGTGATGGATGATGGATGTCTTGTAGAGTTTGATAGTCCGCAGAAATTGCTGCAAAATTGTAACAGCTTTTTGTATAGATTTCTTAAAGTTACTTAATAAGAACGTTTATTATTATTTAATGTATATTATAAGGTCTATAAAACGCTCCTGTTTTTTTTTTTATAATCAATTGTCAATGTCAAAAAAGTTTGTCAGTGTCAAATTGTGTCGATAATAATAAATCAGTTATTATTAAATTAATAATAAAACGCTAGTGGTAGCGGTTAGCGGTTTTCTAAAAAGGAAAATGGCAACACTGTTTGACTCGTAGATAGCCGAACAAACATTATTTTCAGATGTTACATGTAAAAGTAAACTTGGATGGGATCAAGTTTACAAGTTGTAAAAATCCTCGTAATTTAATTTTATAATAACAATAGTACGTACTAGTAATAGCAAAATAATAAGAAAATGTATTAAAAAAAAACAATTAAACAAAACCAAAACAATTGAATCACTATTTAAACAATTTAAAGTTCAAAATGTCCTTCATTCATATTGGCACACAACTCACTCTACGTAAAATGTTCCTTTGAACTCTTTGTAACATCGTGGCTACCACTTCATCAATTCTTCGTCGAAGTTCAGCAACATCAGCGATGGGAGTTGTATATAAAAAAAGGCCTTTTAAATATCCCCAAAGAAAAAAATCGCACGGTGTAAAGTCTGGAGGACCTATTAAATTGGATCCCACAATTTCAGCCCACAGGTTTAAGGAAAAACGCTTGAGATGATTATTTCTTGTATTGAAAATGCCATCCCGGGTAAAAGTAGATTCATCCGTCCACAAAACACTTGCGGCAAAGTTGGAGTTAGCGTTGGACCATTGGCGACCAGGTCCAAATATATGAGTTCGTGGTTTTTAATCCTTAACAGCTGAAACAGCGGAAGAAGATGCAAAGTCCTTGTAAGAGAAAACAGGTTTCTATAATGGACTATTTTCCTCACAAAATTTAAGCTCATCAAATCGCTTCAATTTTCGAAAATCATCCAATTAGCGTCGAATTACGCGGTAATTTTTGCTCTAGGGGTATTATCAATAATTATCACTAAATGGTTTACACTCTGTATTAATTTAAACAGTTTTAATTTTTTGATCATTATAATAATTAAAAATACAATTATTATAAATAATATGCGCATTACTTTCATTCAGTTGGCCATTTTGCGAGCAGCTATTGTCTTGCTTTTGATAACGCATTTTTTGTATCACAGATGTATGATGAGTAGCATTAGTAGTGACCTGTCATTTTTAACCGACTTCAAAAAAGGAGGAGGTTATCAATTCGGTTGTGTTTTTTTTTAAAGTTCGTTACCTCAGAGCTCCGTCATTTATAAACCGATTTGGAAAATTCTTCTTTCATTTGAAAGAGTATACTTATTACACATTGGTCCCATTATCACCATTTCACGATCTGATGAGGGGATCTCATGAAAATATGGAAAAATCCTGAAATTTTCGCTCCCTTTTATTAACCGCCTTCATGTATGTTCACCGATTTCTTCGTCAATCGTGGACCGACTTACAAAATTCTTCTTTTATTTGAAAGGATATACTCTTAAGGTGGTTCCATTGTCAAAAAATCAGAATCTGATCAGGCAATCCCATGGAAATCGAGGGAACTTCTTAAATTTTGCCTTCCTTTTATGTATATGTTCACCGATTTCTTCGTCAGTTTTATTGAGGACCTCATTATTGGAGAAGCGTCTTTACTAGGTCACTACCTTATCACTTAAAATTGTAAAAAAATTAGCTTTTAAAAAAAAGAGAACCGACTTCAAAAAGTGAAAAATAATATTATACAATGTGTCCCTAGATGGGGTGCCCATGAGGTAATTTTTTTTAGTAAGTTGTTTGGAGAAGAATATTTTTGGTTTTGACTGGTTTTGCTTGTTATAAATATACAAAAAAAGATAAAAAAATTGCAAATCTTAGTTGATATGTTTTAATTGTTTTTTTTTCTTTCAATACGATCGAATTTTTGTCCAAATATTTTTGATCAATCTAGTATTCAAAGCTAAACACTGCCTAGCAACGCCTAAAAAATACCAATGAAATTTTATAAAACTTCATTGTTGACAAAAAAAATAGGAATGCTAAGTCTTCAGCAAAGACTTCTTTTAATTCAGTGTTACGGTCTTGGCGGCGTATAATATCGACACGTAATCCAAGAATTTCAAGATAAAATTCCTGGAGTCCATTTGAGCCGCAATGGGTTGTTCAAATTGTTTTGTTAATTATTTTACTCGAAATAAGGTATCAGCCGTAACTACCATTGTGTTCAGGTTGCTAGGCAACTTTACCTTCAGTTTATGGACTTCAAAATTAAAGAAAAAAAACGCTTCATTTAAAACAGGTTAATTAAAATGTTTGACTGTTTTAGTTTTATACAGTTGTAAGATAAGCAGAACCAGTCCAGACCAAAATAACTTACTAGAGAAAATCATCTCATGGACAGCCCATCCAGGGACACAGTGTATAATGCGACCAGTTGCTATTCCAGCGTTATCAATTTCTTCCGTAAAATAGTCGATTAGGCAATTTACCGCCTCGCCACCCCTCCATGCTAATTCATATGATGCAATGTGAAAATTCTTTCTCTGCAAACCGTCAGGAGTATCCTCATCCCATAAGCTAATAATTTTATCTAATTCTTCTTTGGTTAAGCTAGAACTGCTAGTTTTCTTTTTTCTGAATCCAACTGTAACTGCTTCTTTTTAATGTCTCGGGCTCTTCTAGCATTTAAAAATGTAGCATCACGGAATTGGTATGTACCAT
This sequence comes from Diaperis boleti, assembly GCA_963583935.1. Lineage (NCBI taxonomy): Eukaryota > Metazoa > Arthropoda > Insecta > Coleoptera > Tenebrionidae > Diaperis > Diaperis boleti. The sequence continues at coordinate 48,458,422 of OY757245.1, read as the reverse complement.
GAACCATATGACTTTTAGTCACAAAGCACAACTGTGAAATACAAGGATCAAACTGAATGTTATATAGATCTTTGTATTTTTCTTGCAAGATCTTTGCTACTGTATTCCAGATAGTCTTTACAGTACCTTCTTTATACTCGTCTCCATTTTCTTTCGTTAGGTTGAAGCCAAAATCCTTCATAAAAGATGCTAGTTCAGCTACAGATGTTTCTTGTTGCAATTTATATCCTCTTTCTTGGCAAAACGACTCAAACTGTCTCCAGGTGCACTCTTTTGATTTCTTTGTATTCGGTGTTTAATCCTCGATATTTTTATCAATTTGAGTAGAACTATCTTCTCCGAAGCGCTTAAAACTCATCTTGTTTTACTAATTATTACGATTTATAGAAATTTTTTCAGAGTTGCTATATATAGGTATACATACAAGCAAAGTAACACTTGATTTTAAAAATAAAATTTTCTTCTTGTTCAATAAAATAACAGTAAAAAATAAGGTTTTTAACACTGCAGTTAAAATTTTCTTCGAGAAATAGTCAGCTAAAAGATCCCACTACTATGTCAGATTGCCTCTGATAATTTGACTTAGTCTCGGGATCTTACTATTGATAGTTAATAATAAATTCATTTTTTATTTTTTCTTCAAAATTAGAAAAAATCTTGTAAGTAACACGTTATGAAATGCTGTTTTCCAGTCTTATTGCGGGAACTCGCTTCGCCCATCCCGCAAAAATTCCATTCGTTGCATAAAACATTGCATTTCATAACACTGGTTACATAAATAATAGCAATTTTCAGTTTTAGCTCTCGATCTAACGACCTCGTCATCTACAATCTTCACACTCGTTGCTGTAATGATGCTTCTATCCTACTAATAGGATAAATAACAATTTTTTCATAATCTAAGCGAGTTCCCAATTATTGCCTCAGTGTTGATTCGGATTGGGGCAATATAGCCATTCTCTTCTGTCTCCTCCGTAGAAAATTCTTTCTTATTTTGTAGAGAAAGTATAATACCATCTTTATTTCTCTTCCTTCTTATATACAGGCCGTTTCTAAAAATAGAAAAATCTAAAAACAGGTCAATTTTTATCTCGAGGGGGACATGTTTTGATGCAATAGTAAGCAGGCTTGGTGCAAGCCCATACCCCTGACAGGAGCAACCTCGATTTTTTAAATAGGGAATAGGGGTCGAGTAACATGTCGTTTGAAAGATCTTTTAATTGTCTTTTCAGCCACATAAGTATATTTTATTTACGTAGTCTATAAGTTAGTAATTAAGATAAAACAATTTTTTTACGGATTTGTTTTGTATTTAGATATGCTTGCAATTATTAACAATAAAAAAACTTGCAATCAACAATGTTAGACAATCTGTGTTTTTGTACAATTATTTGCGTATTTATTATCTTATCGGTTTTTGGCTAGAGCTAGAGAACGCATTGGTCTTTCAACAGGATGGAGCACCACCTCATTATACTGCGCCAATACGGCAGGTCCTGGACAATAACTTCCCCGACCACTAGATTGGTAGACAAGGTCCTGTAGAATGGTCAGTTAGATCGTCGAATTGACTCCCCTGGATTTTTATTTGTGGGGACACCTCAAGTCCAAAATTTATGCGACAGAACCAGCTTCTCTGGAAGATTTGCGACAAAAGATTATCCTGGTATCTCGACAAAAACACCGGAAACGTTGCGTAACCTAAAAAGCGTATTTCATAATCGTCTGTATGAGTGCATGGAAGTCGATGGAAATCATTTTCAACATTTCATATGAAGTCAAATTTAGTGTTCAATCCTACAGTTGCTTTATCGCTCAGGAAATTAACACGACTATTTTGTTTTCAGTTTATTTATTTACTTATTGTTAAGGATTGGTATAAATGAGTATGGATGACAACAAATTTGATTACAGCATTATTCAGATCAATAATAAATTGTCTAATAATGTTTATTGCAAGCTTTTTATCGCTAATTTAGGCATTCCTAAATACAAAACAAATCCGTAAAAAAATGTTTTATTTTTAATTACTAACTTATAGACTATGCAAATAAAAAAATAATTATGTGGCCGAAAAGACAATTAAAAGACCTTTCAAACGACATGTTACTCGACCCCTATTCCCTATTTAAAAAATCGAGGTTGCTCCTGTCAGTCGTATGGGGTTGCACCAAGCCTGCTTACTATTGCATCAAAACATGTCCCCCTCGAGATAAAAATTGACCTTTTTTTAGATTTTTCTTAAATATCTTTTTCTAAAAAGTTATTGAGGGTGGCTCGTTTCGATTGAAACGGTCTGTATATATTTTTTCTTAATTTGTGGTAAACATTAATTTATGAACCAAAATCGTCGTCGTTCAATAAATTTATCAATCGAGAATCTGATTATTCAAGACTTCAGTATTAGTCCAAGAGCCCGTGAACGCCAGACCTACGTCATTTTATAAAATCTGAAAAAACTCCTACGAAAGCACACAACTACAGGTAACAACGACTGACTACTATGAACAGTCGGTCGCGGTGGGTTTGACAGGTAACAGGTAGCAAAGGTGTGTAAAATTGGTGCTCAAAAACGTCATACGATAAAGCGTCATTTTTTGATATTGTTTACGAGATACTATAATAATTAGTATAATAAATAATAATTAATAATTAGGCTTTTGAAAAAAAAATAATATATATTTTTTAAATGTATTCTGAAACTTTAGAATAAATTATATTGATAGCCGATGCAAAAAAATTTCAAAACTTTTTTTAAAATTAATTATAAACAATTTAAAATTGATAAAATTTTTAAAAAGTCACGTGACTAGGAACGCGCCATGATATCCATATCCAGTGGGCTCAGGGGGCTCCCTATAACTCAAGAACGGCTGGACCGATTTTTATGATCTTTAATTTGTTGGATTTTCCTCGACCCCAAATAGCAAAATAACTATTAAAACATCGGAAAAATTACAGGGGCGGGGAGCTTGGTACAGGGTAACGACAATAACAAAGCCCCCCTGGTACAGGGCAACAATAACAAATAACGCCGGCCACCAAAATTTGTCGTACCGGGCTTTAAAAATGAAAATCGATTTTTAAGGAGTAAACTCCAAAGTTTCACTTCTGTTGCGCGTGGACTCCACACACAATTTTTCTGATAATATCTCGAGAACGGATTGACTGGCCTTTTTTGGGGGCGAATAACTATTAAAACATCGGAAAAAAATAACGAATTTTGTATGGAATCCGTATACAACGCCATCTTTGATACATGACAGAAACAAAAATGAACATGGCGTTGTATGCTGGTTCCGGTAATGCCAGTAAAAGGCGTTGTGTGCATTATCCTTTGAAAAAAAAAAACTGAATTTAATTCAGCTAGTACTTTCATAAATGTGAATTTCAGTTTCATACGATTAATAAATAACATGTATTAATAAAATTGTTTTAAAAGTTAATAAATTAACTTAAAAAAAAAGAGAACCGACTTCAAAAAGTGAAAAATAATTGAATACATGTATTACTACATGTGCTACCTAATGATCTGTTTGCAGTAGTGCGAAGAAAAATAGGTTACAAATTTGTAACATATTGTAATTATACAAAGATATCAAAAACGTTATAACACATAAAAAATTCGATATCATTCGAGACGACCGTCAACGACGTCTGCCGTTTGGGTTGTTTTGCTCAGCACGAGCCCCCCACCCACGGTCACGTATTCCGGTGTGCTCGCCGAGACTTGCGATGTGGCGGGAGCGAGCAGCCTATCTATCTACTACCTATTTGGCTTGGCATCGACTTCACACAGATCATTAGGTGGCACATAACTATAATAATACATGTATTCAATTATTTTTCACTTTTTTAAGTCGGTTCTCTTTAAGTGATATTTTTTTACAATTTTAAGTGATAAGTATAGACCTAGTAAAGACGCTTCTCCAATAATGAGGTGCACAATAAAATTGACGAAGAAATCGGTGAACATATACATAAAAGGAAGAAAGAAATTGAGAATTTCCCTCGATTTCCATGGGATTGCCTGATCAGATCCTGACTTTTTGACAATGGAACCACCTCAAGAGTATACACTTTCAAATAAAAGAAGAATTTTGTAAATCGATTCACAATTGACGGAGAAATCGGTGAACATACATGAAGTTAGTTAATAAAAGGGAGCGAAAATTTGAGGATTTTTCTCGATTTCCATGAGATCTCCACATCAGATCTTGAAATGGTGACAATGGGACCAATCTGTAATAAACTTGCGAGCAAAGAAATCGGCCCACCTCACACTTTTGAGTTGGAATGCATTTTTCTGAGTTCCCAGGAATCAGATGTAGAAAAGTGATCGTCGTCGTTTGAAAGATCATTTATTAACATTTTCAACGACCATCAATTTTCTCAGATTCCTTTTCTCTGCTAAAGTGTGGAGCTTTAAAACAAAAGTTATCGCTATTTTTTGGGAAGCGGACATCAAGTCTCCTCTGGAAAATCTTATTATGTTTGTTTACATTTGCTCAACCAGCTATTAGCCACATCATCCGTGAATATAAAGAATACCGCACCTGAGGTAGCTGTTCTAGAGCGAGAGCCCGCTGCAAAAAACCTGGCCGATCGGGTTACAGGGTGGAATGTTTTTTAAATGTTAGTACTCACATCAACCTTAAGAAAAACCATGGTGTGCCTGGGCAGAGTCTGTCCAGAAGTTTAAGGGGGCCAAGAACTCAAAGACTGTGACAGTTCAACAACTGACAAGGAAAAACTTTGAATATGTTAGTGCAGCTTATATACCAATGTGATGTTTTGACTACACTCGTTGGTGTAATAGCCTATCTGATAACGTTTTTGCTTTTCGTCCGGATACTAAGGTTTCGATTCCCGATCATGTACGTATTTTTTTTATTAAAAAATCTTTTTTTTTTACTTTAATTAATCTAATACTTAATTGTTTAATTTAATACTTATATTGTTTTTATTGAAAACAACTTGGGCATGGTCAGCGATTTGTTGCTCACCAACTGAATCTGAGCGGATCAGCGGTTCGACGGGTGTACCAGCGATTTGGGGAGACTGGTTCCTTCAATCGGAGACCAGGAACAGGTAGAGGTCGGTGTACATCGGAAAGAGATAATCGCTTCATTGCATCAACATTATTGATGAACCGTCGACTTAATGCGGTTCAAATGCAACAGCAGCTGCATGGTGTTCGAAAGGTAGCTGTTAGTGAGGCGAAGACTGCAAGAGACGAACGAACAGACCTCCAACTGGTAAAAGCTGACTGCAGCTCATCAACAAGTACGGCTTCGTTTTACATGGGAGTATCAGAATTGGACCTTAGACCAGTGTGGAGCACTCTTCTGTTCCCCGACGAAACCAGGATATCTCCCAACGGCAACGATGGAAGAAGACGAGTGTACCGGCGACCCGAAGAACGATTTGCCCGGTGCTGCATTGATAAACACGTCAGTTATAGCGGTGGTTCGTGCATGATCTGGGATGTGATATCTGTAGAAGGACGAACTGAACCTGTCTTCATCGTTGGGGCAGGCCGTGGTCGCAATAAAAGAAATTTGACAGCTGTAAGGTATGTAGAAGGGATTTTGGCAGCCTATATGGTGCCCAATGCTGGGTTTGTGGATGCCCATTTCATGTTCATGCATGACAAAGCAAAGCCACACACTGCCAGAATCACCCGAGAATTCCTGGCAAAAGTCGAACTTCAAGTTTTAGAGTAGCCAGCATATATCTCCGATCTAAACCACATCAAACATCTGTGGGACGAGCTCCAGAAGACAGTTCGAGCCAGAGTTCCTGTTGGTACGTCCATCCCAGAATTAATGGTTGCGGTGGAATAGGAGTGGCATAACATTCCACAAGAAACAATTGAAAACTTGATTAGATCAATGCCCAACCGAATACAAACTGTTCTTAGAGCGAGGGGAGGTAACACGCGATACTAAAATTAAAGAATTGTTCCAACAGTTTTGTTTAATTTTTTTAAGCCAAAATTTTTCACCTGATGATTTGTTGAAGGAACTTTATTTCAAGGCGCTACACTTGAAATTACATAACCAATTATCAGACAATGTAGGCTCATTGAAAACGTTAATAAATAGTCTTTCAAACGACTGAAAAAAATTCATTCAAACTCAAAAGTGTGAGGTGGGATTTCTTTGCTCGCAAGTTTAGTATACTGTTTCAAATAAAAGAAGAATTTTACAAATAACAATAATAATGTAATTTAAAATATACAAACGGTAGCTTTACTGAAATACTTTTGAAAGTCGTCTGATTTTTGTACCTGATACACCTGGGGGTCTACCATTGAAACCGGTGAGTGAGTGACATGGTATAATTGGTTGTCTATATTACCGTACTTCGTAAATTATTGTAAAAAAACTTATTACGGAACTTATAACTTAGTCTAAAGAGCCTAAACCGTAGATGGTCTAAATTTGAATGTCTTTCAAGTAACAACGAAGTCTCCCACACTCTTTACAAGATTATCAAGCCGTAATAACGTAAAACGTAAACGCAAATTTCGCTTAAAAATCGATGACTCGTGAAATTTGACATTTCGCGTGAGTTGAAAAATTCAATATCTAAATTCACATAACGTCTTGAGAGTGTTGTAAATAAACTAAACCTCTAATATTAAGTTAAAAAAGGAATAAATAATTAATTTAGGGTTTATTCCACGCCTTGTTTAAGAAAGAATGAGGTTATGTCTGTTTATTGTTTATGTATAGTAGTGTGCATTGGATTAATTGCATTTTAACTGATTTTAACCGTATTTTAACATTGGTTCGCTGTATAGTTTGTGCCCTTAAACAGCTAAAGACACCACCTCACTCACTCATCGATGTCAGTGGTAGACCCCCAGGGGGTGTTATTACTGGAGGAGTGTCAGACCAATTAAATAGTGTAATTAGACCACAGAAATAATCGAAAGTGTGGAGAAAGGTTGTTTTACAATAACTTAGGCTTAATATCAACATTTTATTTCTTATATCTATATACACAATCATAATGAATAATTAAAGAATGAAAAATTGAGTGGCGGAGAATTAGACCTACAATGCTGGGTACTCCGTACTCATTGTAAAAATCTTAAAAAAACAATCATTTAAGTACTTAGTAGAGAGTGTATGTTTACTTACTTTTGTCTAACTTTTCTAAGGTGTTCTATATTACACAGGAACTTAACAAAGTCATTCTCCATTTTGTCTTTAGCTGTTTAAGGGCACAAACTATACGAACTTATGTTAAAATACAATTAATCCAATGCACACTACTACATAAACAATAAACAGACATAACCTCACTCTTGCAAGGCGGGGAATAAAAACTAAATTAAATATTTATTCCTTTTTTAACTCAATATAAGATGTTTAGGGTTTTACAACACTCTCAACACTTTATTTGAGTATTTACATATTAAATTTTTCAACTCACGCGAAATGTCAAATAAGTCACATACAAATTCGCATTCGAGAGAAGTCATCGATTTTGAAGTGAAATTTACGGTTATGTTTGTTTACGATGAGAAATGTAAATAAAATGACGTCACTTTTGTGAGTGTTATTACGGCTTAATAACGGTGAAATGAGTGTGGGAGACTTCGTTATTACTTGAAAGACGTTCAAATTTAGACCATCTACGGTTTAGGCCTGGGTTTAGGCCCTTTAGACTAAGTTATAAGTTTATTTACAATAATGTTCGAAGTACGGTAATGTAGACAACCAACAATACCATCACACTCACTCGATCGTTTCAATGGTAGACCCCCTGAGCGCCACTAAACGCGGCATTTCGTTGAAAGTATTTAAAAAAAAAGAAGCCATCCACAATTACAAAATCTAGATGGGATGGCAGTTGTTGCATAATATCTTCGATTTGTATTTCCAACTCTCTAACCAGTACCGACTTCACAGACAGTCTTGTTAACAGACAGAACCATCTATATGGCACAGAGATATCGGAACTGGACTTATTGGAAAACACAGTACTTTTTCAAGATCTATCTGTGGGTCTAGCGATAAAGCCAATAGCCAAACGAATAAATCACGCTGCAGTACTTTCTGGCCATTTTTCTTCAAACTTGCATACATAAGTCATCACCTTATTTTTTGCAATCGGTGGTGAAATCTGTCTGAATTTGTATTATATTCCGTTATGAATTGATCTCGCAAGAATGTTCCGACTGATACTGCGTTCAACAAGCTATTTGCTATTTCTGGTGTGGTAGCTTGCCCAGTTGAAATGTTGTACAATTGATCTTTATCTATTAAAAGAGAAAATGGGTTGATGGTATGCTGGATACTGTCCAAGAAAGCTACAATTTGCTTATGTTTTTTCCGAGGTTTTTTCATTTGATCTGGGTGTAGGTCAGCGGCGATGTCTTCGTGACTCCTGTTAAGTCCTGCACGAGGTAGCACATGTGATATTATTCGCGTTCGGGCCCCATGATTTTTTGCCTAATGTTGTCTAGCGGCGATGGAATGTCAGATTAACGATTCCAGTGAGTGGACGTGCTGCATCACCATTTATCATCTGCTCCAACGTTAAATCTACTGGAATCCGCGAGAAAAGTTTAGCCATCGACTGTAGTTTTGCTAGTGATAGTAGAATAATAAACTGACGATTTTCCCAAGTGCATAAAAGTATAAATCTAAATCTCCTGTTCTAATACTTTTAATAAATCTATCCAATATATAAAAATCTCGTGTCACGGTGTTTGTGGTCGAACTCTTCCGAAACGGCTGGACCGATTTGTATAAAAAAAAAATGTACATTTGGTAGGTATGAGCATAGGTGGTAAACTATTTTTCACATGGACAAGGGGGCCCAGGGGAAGCCCTTGGGTTAGACCGATTTTTCGGCTCGACCGATTTTTATGATTTTTTTTTTTTTGTATATTCGGTAGATATATCAGAATAGGTCGTAATAGTATATTACATTATAAGTGTGGTAGGTTCAATTTTACATCACGAAGTTTTAATATTGAAACACGACGTGAAGCGGTAGTGCGGTATCTTCTTTTAAAATATACGACCAATATTTATCATAAAGAAAATTTTGGACTATTTTACCGCTTAAAGGCGGTAGGTGACAGTTTCAATGTGTAAAAAATGGGTTACCATGGCTGTCTAAAATGTGGTAGAATGTAGTTTACAACTGTCAAGGCTAAAAAGTATTTTTCACATGGACATGGGGACTCAGGGGGACCCCTTAGGCTGGACCGATTTTTGGGCTCAACCGATTTATGTTTTTTTTTGTATATTCGATAGGCACGAGAATAGGTCGTAAAGTATTTTTCACATGGACTGGGGGCCCAGGGGGGCCCCTGGACCGATTTTTATGATCTTTGATTTGTAGGATTTATAAATCTCCTTGGGTTTATAACTCAAGAACGGGTTTTATGATCTTCGATTTGTTGGATTTGTCTCCTCCCTGAATAGCAGAATAAGTATTAAAACATGGACATGTGGGCCCAGGGGGGCCTAATGCCAGTAGATGGTGTTGTGTTCATTATCCTTTGATATTAAATAATTTAATTTAATTCAGCTAATAGGTTAACACAACATTTATTGATTCTGAGGCGGTACAAAGTTCGCCGAGTCAACTAGTAAATCTATTAATACAGGTGGTCGCGATATAACTTGCCAAAAAAATCCAGTAATAAGGTGGCGATGAGTAGAACTTAAATACAAAAAAAGTTTCTAATAAAAGTCTTTTTGTTTTCCAGATAAATTGCTGTACGCCAATGAATTAATCGGGATCAAACAGGTAGTTCTGGTTCTGGACAGCTGTGACATTAATTTGTCAAGTTTGACTTCAAATTTGCGAATCCAAAATGAAGTTCACAAAACAAGAATACCCCGGTATGCATTTAGTCAATGACTAAACACGTGGTAATGCAACGTTCGTCTTGACCACCACAATTCACTATCATCTTCTCTTGAAATGTCTCGCAAGTATCGATTTTTACAACATTTATGATAAGGAATATCTGAATCATTAGGGAAGGAACTGATTTTCAACAGTTCTATATTTCGAAATCTATTGCCAACCAATGGAACTTCACGCCCATGCTGGCGTTTCCGTGTTCTTTCACAAATGAAGCATTTTACAGGTGGTAAATCATCATTACTTGTCGGCTTGTCGGTGCAAAACTGATCGTCAAAATCCTCAATGTCTCGCTCAAAGTTGCTTGATACTTCCGCTCTGAAAATAATATTATTAATACGTAAAGAACACCTAAATATGCAACTGTTGGACAAAATATACTAGTGATATTTGCACTCACTTGTCTGTCGATGTGCCAGCAGCCTGAGTCGTCGTGGAAGTAGCAGGAACATATGATTCGGAACTGGTCCCCAGAAATTGCCGGTGTATTATCGCATTCCACTGCACTTTGCTGCTGCTCGATTTTTTGAAAATCAGAGGGTATTTGTACACCGCTGTGAACCACTTATAGCATTGTGCGTGATATCCTTCATTTAATGATCTTTCAGCAGAAAGATCAACATTATCATACGTTCTCCGTGGTTTCCTGAAGATCGGTTTGCTCTGGTTTGCTCCAACGACATTCATAACCTTTAGTTTAGCTATTGTCAGTGTGTCACGGTGTGTCATTCACAAATGTAAATAAGAAGAATGTTCTTAAATCCAAGTGGAGTAAATTTAAATTAAAATTTAAATATATCTAAGTCGAGCTCCACAAACTTTAATAACTGTAAAATTACTAATGGAACATGATCCTCCACCATCAACACCTTCTTCTTTCGCCAATCATATATTAATAACGAAACATAGTTTTTCACCATCAAATTCCAAATTGATTCATAAATGCAATAAAGGCCGGAAATTAGATTTTCTTGAGACTTTGGAAATAAGGAAAGCCTTGAAACTGGAAAACAGATCTTGTTTAAATGAACAGAATAACTTCAATAATCCCATTATTAATTCACTATTTTAATTTTTCACTCAAACAAACTTACCAGATTCTCTTTGATCCATTTTTAATTTTTACATTTTATAAAATGTTGTTTTTACGAAATCTTTTAAAAATCATGTAACCCTTTGAAAACGTCAAATTTAATTCAAAATTACGTCAATGTCATAATTTTTTATATTCTTTAAGGTTTAAGAACCCCTCTTGTAATTCATCAATTGTATCATTAATCTCTTGTTAAATTAGGGCTGATGATGGCAGAAGTGTTCTGCCGAAACATGTTCCATTAGTAATTTTACAGTTATTAAAGTTTGTGGAGTTCGACTTAGATATATTTAAATTTTAATACAAATGTAAATGACTTGAGTATAGTAGCCCGTAATTATGCACGGCCAACTTATCTATGAACGTGCTAAACTGGTTCTTAAACAAACATTCTACTCTTGATCGATTGGTCGGCTAAAGTGTAAGGAAATGAGGACAGGACCGTATCCAAAAATGTAGATTGAGTTGATCACTTGCCTCAGTACGTATAACAAATAATTAATATTTTACCATTCAACTTTAGTATACATTAAAAGTACAAGCCTTAGAAAAACATATGCTGGACAAAATAAATAAAAACAAATTGCTCACTTTAGCTAGTAATAATTATTATTATTCATAGCAGAATATTAAATACGACTCTGGAAATCAAGACACGTGCCGGCCAAAAAAAAAAAACGGTCGTGCATTCGATTTGTCAGAGTTGACCAGTTTGCAGCAGGAAAACGAAACCGGTTAGAATCCATATGGTATCGACTACAACTTATATACTTGTCCCGCAATGTCTCGATTCCGACAAAAAATATAGCGCATCCCCCTGACCTAAACTTGAGGCTACTATAACGTCATCTCAGCATCAGTTGACAATAGAGTATCGATTACAATGATTTTTTGAAGGAATGTCAAAAAATGATGTCCAATGTTGGGTCTCCCCAATTGTAATTTGGAAATTTTAACGGAAAAAGACGTTCCTGGGGCACAGTTGCCAAATAAAAAAAAAATCATAGAAGCAAACAAATAATTTCCTGTTTCTAATAGTAATAAACACATTTTAATTTTAATATGTCAAACGGTTTGTTTGTCTACTCGTTTCCAATATTTGCACGTGACGCAAAAGTCCTTGAAACCAACGATGTCGTAAAAGTACCTACTATCTATTGGCGAAAATCGACGAAAGTATATTATAGGTAATTAGGTAATGCTACGTGCAGCTACGTGTTAGCGGCAACTATCACACACAAAAATGTCCCAACGAAAAATCGACATCCCCACACTCACCAGCTTTTTAAAAAACTCTAAAGGCTTCGACAACGTTCTCGAAAAGGTAAAACCCCTGAATTACTACTTCGAACTATTCCTTGGTTTACAGGTTAATATCGTCTCAGTAGGTGATGGAAAATGCACAGCCGAGTTGACCATTGACGAAAAATGTCTCAACTACCTCAACGGATTACATGGCGGCCTCTCGGCCACACTGATCGACAGCATTTCCTCATTCGCCCTGATGTCTCAAACTGGAACCCCCGGTGTGTCGACCGATATCCATGTGTCGTAAGAATATCAATTTTGCCACTAATAACAAATAAGTAAGGATGTTTCAGATACCTAAAAGGTGTGAAATTGGGGGAAACCATAGAGATTGACGCTCGGGTTCTTAGAGCTGGAAGGAATCTTGCGTTCCTCGAGGCTGAAATTCGCATTAAAGAGACCGGCGAGGTGGCGGTGAAGGGGTTGCACACTAAATTTGTCGCACAGTGAGGTTACGGGCATCTACGGGTATGTGTTTCACCCAGATGCGGGGACCTTGGAACAATTTTGTATTTATTTTTTTACATGCCCAATTTGTGGACGTAGTTACATCAAAGATATTTATTATTGACAGTATACATTAGAACCCACTGTTCTTACCATGTAATTACTTAATAAACTAAAATACGCTTCTTTGTAAATTTTGAGGTTGGGGTTTTTGTTAGACATAGATATGAATGATCCTTGAACAAGCGTTATTTTTATATCTGCTTATCACACAATCATCACAATTCCTAGACAGTATTACATGAATGTGAACTGTATTTTAGGCGAAAAACTGCAACTCATTGTAGTTACATCAGTAAAAATTTTGAGGTTAGATTCGTGTCAAATTGCTCAAATAATTACATCAGTTTAAAATTGTAGCACAAAATGTCCAGAGTCCTCGATATTCCAGGCCTAACGAATTTTCTACGGAACTCCAAGGGCTTTGACCAGGTTTTTAACAAAATTAAAATCCTTACTCTGGCAAATGGAAAGTGCTCAGCTGAGTTAAAAGTGGATGAGAGTCACACAAATCCGTTGGGGGGCTTGCATGGGGGCCTCTCAGCTACTCTGGTGGACTGCATCTCAACTTATGCACTTATGACACAAGTAGAAGCGCCCAATGTGTCTGTAGATATCCACATGAGGTGTCACATCTAATCTAATTTTTGAAATTGTGGTTAATTATTCTCCTTCTAGTTACTTAAAGGGGGCGAAAATAGGGGACGATATACTCATAGACGCCAATGTTGTCCGGAAAGGAAAGACTTTGGCATTTCTTGAAGTGGAAATTAAGAATAAGAGTAGTGGAGATATTCTGGTGAAGGGTTCACACACTAAATTTATACTGCAGTGATTCTACCAAATTTATATTTAATTAAGTTATTGTAATAAGTACAACATTAAACACTAACACTGTAATAAGTACATGTTCTATAATTTCTAGTGTAGTACCTGTTTTTCACCCACTTTCCCAGGATTGTGTTATCATCTTATCTAAAAGCACAAACCACTAACAGAGGTGATTAACGCACTATCATCATCATAACCAATTAAATATATTTGTTACCACCTATTTGTTGTGGTTACACCTGAAGGGAGAGCACCTCCAGACTGGTAAAAATGGGTTTGGGTGTTCTGTACACAATCTCCCTAGTGGTAAGAACGTAATCTTTCTCACACACGAATATTCTCTTTCTTGTTTTGTCTTTTAGGACACATTCTCCTTTGTTTTGCTTGTTACGACTTTAAATGCTTATGTAATGCGTTCCTTGGAAGGGTCCCAACTCTTTTTGGGGATACTGGGATCTGTGTCAGCCCTTATCAACTTAATATGGAACCCCATAACGGTAAGGGAACTATAAAGATGAACTGCAACAAACAAGATTTTGCCCCTTAGGGAAGTTTGGGTGATAGGCTTGGCAGAAAAACAGTTCTTTTTCGATGTCTCTTCATGCCATTAGTGGGCAATATACTAACAGCGTCTTCTTCCTCCCTCGCAGTATTCTTCTTTGCCCGGATCCTAGCAAGTTAATATCGGAATTGTAATGACTACATCGTAAAGTATCTAATCGAATAATTATAGCATTTGGGACACCTATTGGCGTTCTAATCAAAGCTCTAGTGGATGACAACGTCCACGACAAAGACGCCAAGATGGCAGCGATCAACAAGATGCAAGCTCTAGGTGGAATCGTCTTCATCTTTGGGTCTTTAGTTAGCGGCTTTCTGAGCGAATTGAACAACGGGTACACACACATTTGGTACTTAATAAGCGCCTTAATGGCAATCAACATTGGTACTACCATCACCATATAATTGGACCATTTAATAACTCTGAGTTGCAGTCCTGGTGTGTCTGTTTGTACAGAATCAGCCTTTGACGAAGAAAAGTAAATCAGCACCCCTCAGTCCATTTGGAGAAGTGACTAAAACTCTCACCGATCTTAAAAAAATCGACTGGCCCAAGTACTGGGACTTGTTCGCGATTAAACTGGTTGTGGACTTTGTGTTGATCATCTTCAATTTCAACTTCACCACCGTGATCATGAACCGATATGGGATCACAGGGAAACAATTTGGTTTCGTTTTCTCCTCAGTGAGTGTGGCTGGAATCATTGCAAGTCTCGCCATGCCCAAGGTGAAGAAGTACTTCTACTCTTATGACGATTCTGGGTTAAAAAGACTCTGCCACGGTTGCTTTCTGTTCATCTACGCCTTTTTGGGACTCGGGCTGAGCTCCAACTTCTTCTTATTTTACATCCATTTGTTACCCTTTCCAATGGGAAGGGTTTGGTTTGAGTCAACATTCACTGAAGTTATTCTAGCCAGAGCAGGGCCTCAAGAGAAGGGTGGTTTGATGGGAGCCCTCGAATCTACGCTTTTCCTAGCTGGTTTAATAGCTCCTATACTGTCTGGCTTCTTGTCCGATTTATGGGGCAACGACACTGTTTTCTTGTTATGCATCATACCTCTGGCTCTTGCTGCAGTACTTGCCCACTTCCAAAGGAAAGTGGTGGCGAGATTGAGCACGGTAGAAAAAAAAAAGTTGTAGCGTTTTTCCTGTAATCGCGAGAGGTGTCAATAGATTTATTTTTGTTAATATGGCTTCCATTTTCTAAAATCAGGGTTTTAAAAGAAGTCAGTGTTCCCACAACAATTATAGTAATACAAGAGGGGAAAAAGCACAAACCGGAGAACACAACAATTATAAATGTAAAGGTATATAGAAACAAGAATAAATGAGAAAATTTTTACAATTGTGTCAAAAAATGCTATATAATAGCAATGAAAAGTGGACTGTAAACAGTCAAATTAAACGTAAATTTTAATAGATAGTGTTATCAGAAATTACGCCATACGTGATCAATTTAAAGTAGTACTTATGATTATAGATAACATTGAACAAAATATGCTTAGCCATACGTCCACTTAGTAGGAGTGCATGATAACAAGGTGAATTATATAATGAAGAGATAATTATGTTGGTAAGCAGATGCATAGGACAGGATCAGAATGAAAGTTTGTGAATGGGGTCTTCGTGGACTATGAGAACAAATCGCCATATAGGTATCAGATTTCCAAAATTCAAAATTGAGAATCCAAAATATTGCAGTTTGTTTTCAATTTTTTTTTTAAATTCCACGAGAATATCAGTCCCAACGTCGAAAATACAACGAGTGCTGAGATTGGGGCTGGATGAGTTGGCATTTAAAAAATATATTTATGTAATTATCGATTCTTAAGCGTACCACCAATTATATTTAGGAAGAGAATATAATGAGACACACATTAATTAACAAAGATCTTGGACTGGGGGCACAACCATCAGGGCGTGGAAGGAGGCACCGAGGTCCCTTTTAAGCCAGCAAGGGTGATTATCTGATACTCTTTGTATTTGAAGTAGTAATAGCAATGTGTATGTAGTGTGCGTCCTACAGAGTATTGTATTGTCACTTATTAATAAAAAACAACAATAATGCACTTACATTGTTGATTTTTGTCGAAATTATATTCTCAAAATTAAAAATGGCGAATCCAAAATGGTTAATCTTTGAAAATTAAATTACTAATGAAAACAGCACTAACTATAACGTAACACCAAACAAATTAATAATTATAAACAAAACTATATCTTAAATTTGGATGATGCAATCAAACAATTTGGGAACGCTCTCCTCACACGTCTTACTTGAACCAGGACTAGAAAACCAAAGCGCAAATATAACATTCCCTAGTCTCTGGACAGACCCAGTCGGACTGCCCAGCTACATCTCCTTGTATTTCCCCTGATTTCGGTCGTGGTGAAAGGCGGTGGACAAGTAGGCAATCCATTTAGCTTTGAAGTAGCTGACTTAGTACAACATTTTTGCTATAAGTTATAGTTCTTCAAAGCAATGTGCATAGTAGGTGAATTCTTCTTTCTCTCCACTTTTTTGTTTAGTTTTTCTACGTGTAACTGAAAAATGTGAGAATTTGAGAATCATTTGTGGCTATTATCTAAAAACATAAATAAATAACAGCAGCAGCGTATAAGCACTTTGCTGTGATATAAGCACCAGGTTTGCAACCAACATTATCCAATTGTACTTTGAGTTGCTCACTTATAATATTATTATTTAAAAAGCTATGTTTACACTTGAGATTTTTATCGCTTTGATTGTAAGTGTAAACCTTGATTATAACAGGTGTTCAAATGAAAATCTATTTGGAGCAGGCGTTGGATGACATTTTGATTCACTGTGCTGTACTTTGGTAGGTCTTTTAACTCATCGTTCAGTGAACCTTAACACCTGAAGTGCAGTTATGGGAAAAATAATGTTCATGGCCTCCTCCATATATTTTCAGTTGAACACCCTTTACATTATACTCTCAGACTCAATTATAGCAGCTGTATATTTTGTGAGTGAGTATGTATCTCCCTGAGAGTACGTACATTCTGTATAATATATATTAAGCTTATTCTCAGAAAGAGACTTTACTTACACTTAAAAGACAGACATGTATCGAAAAAATCTCAAGTCTAAACATAGCTTTAATAGTGTGCATTCCACTAATGATAATAGGATAATACATTATCACATTATCAGAACGTGCGAATCAAGTATACATAATTAACAGGTCAAAAAATGTTTGTCATCATTATCACTTGAAGATTATAAAACAGTTAGACTATTGTTTGTAAGTTAATTATTTTGTTTATTTTGAGACTGATGGGTAAAATGGGTAGCTCACTCATCGTTGCTGTGAGTGTAGTGGTAAGAACATACTGTACTTATTTAATATATCACAAATATTTTTTGTAAATATTTACCACACCAATACCACTAATTAGCTACTAATTAAAATAATAAATTCCACTGTTAGGAAGCTTATGCCTTCACACTCGTCGCCACATCTTCCAACCCCTATGTGCACTTCTTGGGAGGCACCCAGTTCCACGCCGGAATTTTGGGTTCCATTGGCGCGCTGATCCACCTGTTCTGGAACCCCATTTCAGTAACCACTCGAAAGTGACATCAACTTGATACAAATACTAGCTAATCTTTACAGGGCAGCTTCAGTGACACGATAGGCCGCAAAACAGTTCTTATAAAATGTCTTGTCGTCGCTTTAATTGGCAACTTGTTGGCTGCTTTTGCCTCCTCGTTAACGATATTCTTCATAGCTCGAATCTTAGCAAGCAAGTACTTATAAACAGGAAAAAAGTTGTACTACAAATGAAATTTTAGCATGGGGCGCCCAAATTACTACAATTCTCAAGTCGTTAGTTGATGACACCATTAAGAAGAAGGAGGCTAAGATTGCCACTATTAATAGGATGCAAGCTGTAGGGAGCAGCTGCTTTGTTTTTGGGGTTGTAACAACCGGGTTTCTGACAGAGTATAAAAATGGGTTTAGATACATATTTTACTTGGTATCTGCCATGTATGCAGCCAATATTGGTGGGTACTTCCCATCTTCTTCATTTTAAGTTGGTAACCTTCTAATTGCAGTTTTGGTGACACTGTTCCTGAAGAATCCAAAACAATCAAAAAAAGGGGTTCCGATCCCCAACAAATGGGGTGAAGTAACGAAAGTTTTTACAAACCTAAAAAGAATAGATTGGCTGCAATTCTGGGACCTATTCACCCTCAAGTTCACTGTGAACTTGGTACTGATAGTGTTCCAGTTCAATTTGGGATTCACCCTGGTGAACAGATTTGCCATAGTTGGTAGATCTGTTGGGTTTGTCTATGCTTTAGTGAGTGTAGTGGCGATTGTTACGAGCTTGACAATGCCAAGAGTGAGGAAGAGCTTCTATGCTGGTGATAAGTCTGGAATGAGAAGGATTCTGCATGGTTCAATTCTACTGATTGGGGCCTTTTTGGGTCTTGGACTGAGTTCCACTTTCCCCCTTTTTTTCATCCATGTACTTTCAGTACCAGTGGGAAAAATTTTACTGGAGTCAACTTTCACAGAAGTTGTCTTAGCCAAAGCAAAGACTGAAAAGAAGGGCAGTGTCATGGAGGCTCTAGACTCTGCTATGGCACTAGCTGGTGTGACAGCTCCACTAGTATCAGGGTATATCACTGACACCTGGGGCAACAACACAGTCTTCTTGGTATCAATAATTCCACTACTAGTTGGAGCAACAGTGACATACCTTAAAAGACAACCAGTCACGAAAACAACGAAGAAAACTGACTAACACTTTTATTAAACACAACAAATCAAAATAAATATTTTTGTATTACGCGCCTACACTTTTTTCCAATGCCTTTATTCGTTCGGACTCTTGTTTCGCTTTAATTCGGTCAAGGGCTTGCAGAAATTCGTGCTGCTGAGAGGTGTTTTCAGGGGGGTACAGCTCCTGTTTGGTCTTCACCACCCATTCTTCGAACAGTTCGGGTTGGTTGAAGTAGTGGAAAAGTGCAACAGGGAATGTTATATAAAGAGCCATTTTGCAGATTTCCAGGCGCCAAGTGCCCATTTTCTGGTGAAAATAGTCGTTTTTGTGAGTGTGTAGAAGTTGGGTTATGTTGAGAAGTTTGACAGTTGTGACATGTCCCAGACTTCTTGCCAGTGGCGTACAAATTAATACTTTATTATTTATTATCTAATTAATGAAACTAGTTTATCATTTCGGATTTCGGAGGTCCACAAATTATACATAAAATGAGAAAATTATTCATTATAATAATTTTGGTATCGAAGGATGCGACCTCTGTGTATTGTTGATTGCCTATGCACAATATCTACATAATGAATTTCGTTTGCTTTCAATCAATACATTCTATACAGGATTATTCACGTAAGATGACGAGCCTGACCAAGTAGAGACGCAACACAAAATACAATTTATTTATAAAGCTCAATGGATTTGTATTGCATTATCATAATGCACATAAAACATCGATCATCAAAATACGACTTTTCTTAGCAAAATTTAATAATACAAATAAACAATTAAAATCACAAAAGAAATTGGTAGGTAGGGTAAAAATGCTTAACAAATTCTTAAAGTAAGTGTTCAAAATTCCTTCCATCGTTACGTTCACATGCTCGAATTATGAATGATCGCCTTACTCTACGCAACAAATCTGGAGTTACAGCTCTGCAGACTTGTCTGATTCTCCAAGTCTTCGATATTTAAAATTGGTGTCTGGTTAACTCTATTCTTTACTATATCCCAAAGAAATCTAAAGGAGTCATGTCGAGAGTACGAGGAGGCCAAGCATCTTCAGAATCTCTACCAATCCACCTATTTCAGAAATCATCATTCACATATTGTACAGGTGTCCCAACTAAAATTTGTACCCCCAACAATTCGGATTTTGAAAGACTCAGAAGAAAAAGCTCGAACAGGTCAATTTTGTTATCAAGTGGGGCCTAATTGTACCAAACTTTCAAGTCTTAGATCTCACCCCTTTATCCATGGGGGCCACCACCTTAAAAAATTTAAATGGCATGGGGGGTCGTGTGATACATCATTTTAAAGCTTATTCAATTCTCTATCCAAACCTACTTTTATCAATTCCTTTCTACAAAAAAAAGAGCATAAAAATTTGTTATTTTCCAAATCTACATAAAATACTCTGGATAAAACTAACAAATTCATGCTTTTTTTGTAGAAGCAAATCGATAAAAGTAGATCTGGATGGAGAATTGGATAAGCTTTAAAATGGTGTATCACGCGACCCCCCATGCTATTTAAATTTTTTAAGGGGGTGGCTCCCCTGGCTAAAGGGGTAAGATCTAAGACTTGAAAGTTTGGTACAATTTGGTCCCCCTTGATAACAAAATTGACCTGTTCGAGCGTTTTCTTCTGAGTCTTTCGAAATTGGAATTGTTGGGGTGTATTTTTTTTTATTTTTATATTAATATGCAGGTGCGCCGTCCATCTGTAACCACAAATGTCTCACTTATTGACGACTGACTTATTCCAACTTGCCTTGATAACTCTATTTGGCCGATATGAGGATTTTTAGTTACAGTTACAGTTATAACTTACTGCTACTTCATTTTTGGGATAAGTGGCAGTTCTAGTCCTTGCTCTTTTAAGATTAAACCAATCTTTCCTTAACATGATTTCTAATCATGGTTTGGTTGCATTTTTACCTGATCGGGCTTGTCATATCTTACGTGAATAACCTCGTATTCACGAGTGATTACGAGCCAGGGATGCATAGTTAGATATTAAAAAAAAAAAAAAGCTTTTGAAACATAGTCTCAAATTTCTGGAAATTTGACATGAGTACCTCAACGGTGATAGTTTCAAAGTTATGTTTCAGTAATAATTTATAATAGTGCTATTTGTTGCGAAAACATGAAAGGTATTAATCAGGTCAATGCTCTACAATTTTGTTTCTATACATTTTTTGCTCCCACTAATAGTTTTCGAGATTGCCGCTTCAAAAAACGGGGGTGAACTAATTTTTGCTATACTCATTTTTCGCCGTCATTTATGAGCGTTGGATGGAAGATCATCGACGGAAGCGTTCTGAGACATCTGAACGCTGGAGAGACTTACAAGTACTTGGGTGTGGAGCAAAACCACATTCACGCGTAACAAAAAGTAAAAGAGTCTCTCCGCGGCAAGTACAAAAATCTACTTCGACGTATGTGGTCTTCAGAACTGTCGGGGAAGAACAAGATCTTAGCGACAAACATGCTTGCCGTTCCGATTCTGCTCTATTCGTTTGGACCAGTTAAATGGTTGGTAGATGAGTAGTTGAAGCAGATTGATCGAGATACACGCAAAATGATGCATTTACAGCGAAGTCTGCATGCAAAGTCGTCCGTTCTGAGGCTATATCTCCCACGAAATCAGGGAGGCCTAGAACTTTTGAGTTTGGAGTGTTTTCATAACCGTATAATGTTGAGTACAGCCTGTAAAATCATTAGAAGTGCGGACCCCTCCTTCCTCTTTGTAAGGGAGCACGAGAAGCGGGGAATCGGGGCTTTTTTGTTTTGTCGCAAGGAGCGGCTTCCTCCTTGCTGGAGAAGGCGCGCCAAGCGCACCTCACCAGGTCGTTGAATGTGGAGGCGGTGGCCGCCGCGGAAGCTCGACGGACGTGGACCTGGATGGTGGTAAGCGTCCTCGTTTAGACCTGGAGCCGGGAGCCTCGGGGACGGCTTGGTGACGGTGGCACTAGGTGGCGGCGGTACGCTGAGGCGGTCTCGAAAGAGACCGGGTAATCTCTCCCTTCGACCTGGACCTGGTGACCGGCGGTAGAACCTGGTGGTGGAGCCCGTGGATACCCCGGGGTCGGTAGCGGCTGGTGGAGGTCTCGATAGAGACCGATCTCTCTCTTCGCAGGGGACTCGTTGATCAATGAAAGACACTTTTGCAACTCACTTGTTTATTCCCTGTTTGACAACGAGAGAACGACTAACTCCCAACAGCAGCGTTTCTCTGAATGGACGGAGTGCTGGACGATGTCCATTGCCTCCTTCATCTGAAACATGAAAAACAAAAGGCACTAAATTGAATTTTGATTATTGGTGAACCGCCGCCGAGGCGACGATTCGTCCCGCTTGTCGGGTTTTTGGAGTGGTTTTGCCCACTCACCTGTCCACAAGCGCCATCTTGGGGCGCCTGTGCTTGAGATTGGATCGTTCATCGTAGTCCACCACTACTTGAACCAGCCTGTTGGGGTGTACTTCCGCCCGGGCGAAAGTCTTTTCCGCGGTTGCCCGCATGAATTCCCTTATGGAAGGGAGTTCTGCTTCGCGGTGAAGCTGCGAGTTGCGTACGTACCATGGGGCATCGTACGCGATCCTCAGGTACTTGTTCTGTACCGTCTGGAGAACCTTGATGTGCGACTCTGCCGCGTATCCCCACACGGGAGAGGCGTACATCATGGCCGGTCTCACAACTGTCTTGAACAGCAGCAGCTTGTTCCCGATGGTCAACCGACTGCGTCGACCAATCATCGGGTACAGCCGCTGGATCATCCCAGTTGCTTTGTCACGGGCCGACTTGATGTGGGCCCGGAAGGATAGCCCCCGGTCTAGTACCACTCCGAGGTACTTGGCCTCCGTCGTCCATGGAATGGGCGAGCCAAACATGGAGACGTGGCCCATCGGGGTGCAGATCCTGCTTTGCCGGTCCCTTTTCTTGGTGAACAGAACGGCGCTGCTCTTTGCAGCGTTCACGTCTATCCGCCATTTGGTGAACCAATCCTCCAGATCGTCAACGATCCTTTGGAGTTTCCTGGTCGCTAGTTCAGCGTCTCCGCTTTGTACTAGGACCGCCGTGTCATCCGCGTAGAACGCCGTGGTGGTGGCGGCATCCTCCGGACGCGGGACATCGGACAAGAAGATTGAGAAGAGGAACGGGGAAAGCACCGACCCCTGGGGGACACCAGAAGCAATGCCTCTCCAACCCGACCTCACATTCTCAATCTTGGATCTGAATTTCCTCCTTTCCAGGAATGATCGAACGATTTTCACCAATCCGATTGGAAATTCGGCCTCGAGGAGCTTGTGGAGCAGCCCCTCGTGCCAGACCTTGTCGAAGGCCTTTGCGACGTCCAAGAACACCGCACCAGTGTGCCTCTTGCGGTTGAAGTTGTCAGCGACGGTCTCAACCACCCTCAGCACCTGGTGAGTGGTCGCGTGTCCTTCCCGGAACCCAAACTGCTCATCGGGAATGACTTTGTGGCCCTTCTCGAAGTCGACCAGTCTCCGCAGTATCACCCTCTCCGCCACCTTCCCCAGAAGAGAAAGCAAACTGATCGGGCGATAATTCTGCGGAAACTGGAGCTGACCTCCCTGCTTCGGTAAGAAGATCACGTCAGCGGCCTTCCACCTATCTGGGAAATGACCCAGGCGCAGGATTGCGTTGATGATCGAGACCAAATGCATGATCGCTTTGTCAGGCAGATGTCTGATCATCTTGTTGGTGATGTTGTCAGGCCCCGGCGCCTTCTTAACTCTCACCTTTTTCGTTATCCCCCTTACCTCCGCTGGCGAGGTAGGTTCGATAACTGTCAGATCCTCTCTTTGGAGACGTCTTTCGACACCATCCTCAATTTCCTCGATTTCGTCGAGGTCAGCATAATTCCAATTGGGACTACACTGCCTCTCGAGGTTGAGTGCGAAAGCTTCAGCTTTCTCCCTCGCGGTGTAGACAACCCCGTCCTCACCGTGAATAGGAGGAAGCGGCTTCCGATCCGACCGGAGGACTTTCGCCATTCTCCACACCGACGCGTCCTCTGCAGCCAACTCCTCGAGTCTTGTTTGCCAAGCCTCGTTTCGGAGTTCGGACAATCGACGTCGGACTTCCGCTATGAGTCGATTTGCATTCATTCGATCCTCCGGAGCCAGGGTACGGTGGTACCGTCTCCTGGCCCGGTTTCTCTCCTGAATGAGATTTCGAACCTCTAGCGGGAGTCCAACTGGTCGCACCCTCAGCGACTCCGTCGTTGTCGCTGCTGCTTTGGCCTCCAGAATTCGGTTTTCAAGGTGCTCGACGGCTGCGTCGATCCCCTCGTCCGCCTCTATTCTGGGAACTGAGCCAACGTTTGAGGCCAATGACTCCCTGAACTTGAGCCAGTCGACCCTGTCGATTCTTCTGAGCTCCGCCGCATCCCGCTCACGCCCCAAGTGCAGTAGCACCGGGTAGTGATCAGAATCGAGCTCGTTGATCACCTCGATCTCTGCCTGGTAGACAGCGTCTTTGATGATGGCAATGTCTAGGACGTCCGGCCTGCCCACCGCCCCAAAGTGGGTGGGCCCCTCCGGTCCCAACACTACCAGGTCCCTGTCTTCCGTGAAACCGTACAGCTGCCGGCCTTTTGTGTTGGTGACCCTGCTGTTCCAAGCTGGGTGCTTGGCATTCAGGTCACCGGCCAGGACAACCGTACCGCGTTCCACTAACTCCCAACAGGAAGCGGACCTATATTTATACTCGGTTTGGGGTTTTTCCCGGCCGGGGTTGGTTGTGACCGTTGGCCGGGTTTTTCCCAGCTCGTCCTGCTTCCTGATTGGTCGCCATCTCGTCTCGTCGTTTTTAACCATAAACAATACTTAAAAACTATCACAATTATCGCTAAAAGGTGGCCTGGACGCCTTACAATAAACCTACCTAATTAAACCTAACCACTCGCGACCATACGCGTAAAAAACCGCGGTCGCGAGAGCGCGCGAGGTGGGGGAGCCGAGCGGCCAGACAGTATAAAGGTAAACTGTCTGCGCCTGGCGCCATTTGCTACCCGACTCCCGACATGATCGCACGCTCGCTCCCCGTTGCAACCTCATGCTATGCCGCAACAGGGCGCGTGGTGTCTTATTCTAATTAAATCTAAACTTAAACTACTATTTACACTCCGCCACATATTGATATGGGGAGATTCGCGGAGACGGGGCCATAAATCATACAACAGTTTGAGGCAGCACAACGAGCAGCAAATGAAGCATGTTTGTCGCAAAAATCTTGTTCTTCCCCGACAGTTCTGAAGACCAAATACGTCGGAGTAGAGTAAAACCCTCATGAAGCTCATAAATAACGGTGAAAAATGAGTTCACCCCCATTTTTTGTGTCGACAATCTCGAAAACTAACTGTGGGAGCAAAACATGTCTAGAAGCAAAATTGTAGAGCATTGACCTGACCTGACCTTTTCTTTTTTTTAGAGAGAGGGGGAAATAGTCCAGTCCTACCCATTAAAAACCCCTCTCGTTGGAGTATTCCTCCACCCCTGGAACCGCCATTGGGCATTACTTCAAGGGTGATACTCCCGCCTCACCCCACCTATTGGTGAGGCGTTCCCGTTCTCGTTCGGCTGTTTGCTTTTTCCGCA
Organism: Diaperis boleti; assembly: GCA_963583935.1. NCBI lineage: Eukaryota > Metazoa > Arthropoda > Insecta > Coleoptera > Tenebrionidae > Diaperis > Diaperis boleti. The sequence goes on along the minus strand of OY757245.1, from coordinate 48,432,849 downwards.
TGATATTTTCTACCATGCGGACTACCACATTCCACTCGGCATGGCCGGCGAGCATCCCCCCACAAGGTTATCCTCCTCCGGCCACCAATCCACACCTTAACCCGCTTTTCATCCCACGCTCCACAGCGGAAGAGAGTGTGTTCTGCATCGTCCACCTCGTGCCCACAAAACCAGCAGACTGGGGAGGACTCTTTGCCTATACGAGCGAGGTAGCTCCCGAAGCATCCATGTCCGGTTAGAGCCTGGGTCACGTGAAAGCTAAAACACCCGTGACCCTGCCCGACCCACAACTTGACGTTCGGGATCAGCCTCCCCGTCCATGCACCCTTCTTGCCCGTGTCCCACCTGTGCTACCACTCTTCAAAGAGGGTGTTTCTGGCCTCGGTGGACGTTCTCCCCTCTCTCCTTCGTGTTCTTTCGCGGGTCAGAAGGTCCAGAGGTGGCACCCCGGAGATAACTCCCAAAGCGTCGGTCGAGACCGTGCGATACGCGGAAGCCACCCGTATGCCCAACCTCCTCTGGACTCTTTCCAGCGCGGCCCTCCATGTGGAAGCTGCATACAGCACTATGCTCAGCACAACTGCTGCATACAGCACCCTGGTGCGACCATCAGCCCCTTCCAGGTTGGACATCAGCCCACAGCATTACTTCAACCCAGCCGTGGCCTCAGCATTCCGTGCCACCCTCTCCACATGTGGTAGGAACGTCATTCTCCTGTCCAGGTCCACCCCCAAGTACCTAATAACCGGTTGCGCCCGTACAAAAGATCCCCCTATATCAAACCCTTCCTCATCGATCTTCCTGCCACCAACCAGTAGGACCGCTTCGGTTTTGGCAGGAGCATCATTGAGGCCATGGTCACTCAGCCACCCCGACACAGTCTCAGCAGCCTCCTCCACCATGCTTTGGAGCACCTGCCCAGTGCGGGCCATTGCCATCACCAAAAGATCGTCTTCATAAGCTACGACCCTCACGCCCACAGGTAGCTCCACCTGGAAGACGCCGTTATACAAAACGTCCCACAAATAGGGCCACGGACCGATCCCTGTGGAACGCCGCATCCAACGCCTCTTGTTTTTCTGCCACCTCTATATCGGATCGTCCTATCAGAGAGGTAACTCTTGACCATGGCCACCATTGTTTCCTCAACCCCCATCCGCTCTAGTGTGGTTACTATGGCCTCCCATGGAGCGCAATTAAAGGCATTCTGAACGTCAAGGGCGACCGCGGCACAGAAATTCTTGCGGCCCCATGTACCAACATTCGTCACCCTTGCGTTCCTAAGAACGTCCTCTATGGCATCCATGGTTGACCTACCAATACGAAAGCCGTACTGCTGGTCAGACAGCACGCCTCTCTCCTCAAGATCCCGGCTAACTCGATTCCGGATGATAGCCGCCAGTAGTTTTCCCGCAGAGCTTATAAGGGAAATCGCTCTGAATTTCCACCCGCCCTTTGGGATGAGTACCACCCGCGCTTCTTTCTAAGCCATGATGCCATCACCTCCGCCATCGTCTCTGAGGCCACCTCAACCGCCAGTGACACAACCTCCGCCGGCAGAGAATCCAATCCAGGAGCTTTCCCCTTTTTTAAACCTCTGGCAGCTTCTCTCAACTCGTCCGCGATTACGACCAAGTCCCACCTGGGAGGATCCACGATCGGGAAGAGCTCACCGATGGCCACTTCTTCCTCCTCATCTGTTATCACTGGCCTTGTCCCGAGTTTGCCAGAGAGGATCTTGTAGGCCTTACCCCAGGGATCCTCCCTGATCTCGCTGATAAGCTTATCCCAGGCCCGGCCTTTGGCCGCCGCAACCTCCCTCTTTAGAGCCCCCTTGGCGGCCCTGTGAGCCCTGAGCCTTTTGGCTCTGGTCTCCTCTCCCCTGGCCCAAGTGAGTTTCCTTCTACTAGCGATGCACCACCAGACCGGCCTTCTCCAAGGCCTAGAGGTTTTCCTTTGGAGGCACTGGTTGCAGGCCTGGGACATCCTGCTTACAGCCTCGCCTGGTGACATACTTCCAGCCCCTCCAAGAAGCTCCAGCAGCCTCTGAGCCAGTTATTCCCTCTGCTCTTCCCTCCAAATCCAGCCGCCTGATCCCATGCCCCGGGGGATGCTTACCTCCCGCCTGAAAACTATGTCGTAGCATAGGTACAGGTGGTCGCTGCAGGAGTCCGTGTCTAGCACCGTCCATCCCTCCATTGTCAGACCCCCACATAACCGGGAAAATGTCACGTTGATGACTGACGACCGAACTCCGTCCTCTCTCGTCACTTGGAAGGTGGCCCTGTTGCCCCGGTTTTCGACATCGAGTCCAAGACCAGCCATTGCTTCTTCTAAAACGGTCCCTCTTGAGTCGGTTACTAACGACCCCCACGAAGTCGACTTTGCGTTAAAGTCGCCAGCCACCACCAAGTTTCCCGTGTGTGTCCTCAGTCCCTCCACCAGGTCGCCCATGTATCTTCCAAACTGCTCAGACGAACAGTTTGGCGACACGTAGCAACTAACGAGGACCAATAAGTCGGCCGCCCTCACCCAGACGTAACCACTTCCCCGTCCCGTGGAAGCCAGACTGCCGTCTGCTCGGATTGCAGTCGTCCCCCGCGTGTCTTGAATCCAACCCCCCTTTTTGACCCTAGCCTGATTCGGCTCTTGAGCCAGTATGTACTGGATCCCCAGGTCCCGGAATATTCTCTCCAGGACATCGTGAACGAGCGCTCTGCGCCCCAGGTTGATCTGAATGATTCTAGACTCCGTTACCGTGACTAGAACCCACGGGCCCCGCAGTCCACCCACCTCGATTGAAACTGTGGTTCATCACGGCATCCCTGTATTTAGGACATTTCATTGTTTCAGTCCTGTGCCTTTTTCCTTACAGGGGTAGCATGCTTCCTCGTTCACGCACTCCCTAATTTAGTGTCCAGACTGCCCGCATTTGTGGCATGTCTCCGCACCTTTGTTGGTGCACTCCTTGGCCACTTGGTCGACCCTTCTAAAGAAATGGCATCTTGGAAGAGTGATGATTTCCTTTACCCTCCATCTGTTCCATCCTTCTCCTATTCTTGTTTTTTTCAGGAGTGCGTCCACTCTGATATTCTCTTTGTCTGGGATCCTCACTCCTACCTCTAGGGTTGCCCTGTCCCAGCCCATCTTGCCCATCTCCGAGGCAATAATCCTTTTGACATCTGCGTCCTTAGTTGACGGGTCTAGATCGAGAAGCAGGGCGGTTTTCCTCTTCACCCTCTCAAGCTGATGTAATTTGTTCCTCATTTAATCCTTAAAGATCTAATTGGCCCTCTCGTCGTTACTCCTGTACTTCACAAGAGCGTCTCCGTTTTGGGTCTTAATCACCCTTGTGATGGTGACATTGGTCGCATCCACGTTGGTCTTGACGCACTTCATGATGTGCGCGTACAAAGACCCTGTTTTTCCCGCCATCGATTTTAGCAGGATGGCTTTCTTCGTGTTCGACTTACCTCGTCCACTGTTCGTCCCGCTCCTCCTGCTGTCCAGGATATTTATTGTTATTTGCCCATCCAAGTTTTCCTTCCGTATTACGTATTCCGCAATTTTTTGCACTGTGCCGATCGAGGTGCGGATGGACCCGCCCTCAGTAACCAGGCACGCCGCTTCCTTTAGTGAATGTTTTTTAGCCTCACCCAGGATTTTGATGAAGGCCTCCTTAACTTTCTGCTCTCCTACCTGGCCAGTCTTACCGTCTATGGCCACAATATGAGTGAGCTTCCTGTGTTCCTTTTCCTCTTCACCCTCGGCCGCCATAAGGCAGTTTTTCATTATAAGGGTGTATACCTTTCCTGTCTCCATTGTATTCATAGTGGCCTGGATCATCGGGTGATCGGCGATGTCTTTTAATGAAGGGGTGTTTACACTTATTACACAAACTGCATTCTTTCAGGTTCCTTTTCCTCCGCTTTCAAGGCCCTTTCTTACTGCCAAACACGGTTTCGGAAATGGAAGAAATGGCGTAGAAACACGTCTACTGTCGATGTTGCTACCACCGAAAACGCATCGTTTTGTCGCTCCTTGTTTGAACCAATCGAGATCCATAATTCATACCAACCCACCACACAGTAATATCTACTCTTTTTAATAATAAAGCATAATACTTCAACAAAATGTGTTTGACGACTAATTTAATATGGTGGTGGCGACCGCAGCGCTAGTCTATCGGGCGCTCGGATTTTATTACAATAATATAAATATTAATTTAATGTATTTGTAACGTATATTAAATATTAATTTTAGCTTTGTGCACTTTTTCTCTATATAAACTTTAACTATGCCAAATCTCAAACTCCTCCGTGCGCGCAATAGTCTTCAAGAAGGGTACAAAGTTTTCTCTTCACGTATTAATATATCGGGTGTCCCAATTAAAATTTGTACCCCCCAACAATTCCAATTTCGAAAGACTCAGAAGAAAACGCTCGAACAGGTCAATTTTGTTATCAAGGGGGACCAAATTGTATCAAACTTTCAACTCTTAGATCTCACCCCTTTAGCCAGGGGAGCCACCTCCATAAAAAAATTAAATGGCATGGGGGGTCGTGTGATACATCATTTCAAAGCTTATTAAATTCTCTATCCAGATCTACTTTTATCGATTTGTTTCTACAAAAAAAGCATGAATTTGTTATTTTTCAAATCGAGAGTATTTTATGAAGATTTGGAAAATAAAAAATTCACAATATCACGCAGCGGGCCAAAAACGCCATCATTATTATTTTATTAATACATAAAAGAATATTCAATTTCCAGTTGTAAGATCAGGTAATCATGTTACTCGGGTAATTGGAAACTCAAGCAATCTATAATAAATTGGGAATTTGGAATTTCAGGCTCTTCAAACCCTGCAAGATTGAAATCCTAAAAATTTTGAACAATTTTTTTCTTTTAGAAGTGACCCAATTTGTTTTCAATAATTAATTAGTTATCGTTGGCAGAGCGCATCCACCATTTTTAATTTCTTACTTCTGTAAACAACTCCTGGTAGAAATGAACCAATTTAAATTGTTAAAACGTATATCGGTATATTATAGCGCTTTATATATTATGTAGACAGATTTTTTGAGACATATATACTTTTAGATTTGTTAGTAGGTAGATAGTTACTTTTTTCACTTATTACTCTGAGAATTAAACAAAAAGCAGATAAAAATCGCAAGTAAATTGTAATTTTTTTCCGCGACTATATCTCATTTTTACGCCACGTGACCCCCGTTCAGTTCCTTGTTAACTGTGTGGGTTATTAACATAAGACGTGCAGCACGGTTCTTTCTGTGTAATCACAGCCCACTCTTCGACCCACGTACGTCAAGTTTATTTGTGTACACAGCACACTACGATGTGTGTACGGTAGTAAACCATTCTTCAGTTCTTCAAGAGATCTGATTAGTGATTCTTCACTTCTTCTCTTTGTTACGAGGAGAAATGACGACGTCATTGATATGTCCCGGGTTTGTTATGGGCTTGTTTCGGCTTGACGGCTGATGTATGGTTCATTACTGCTGGAAGAAAACTGACGTAATTTGAATTGCTCGTGGGTTATTATGTGGGGTGACGGTTATGATGTATCACGAATACATATCTATATAATATCAACATCACACATTAGTGCTTTCAGAGAATTAAAACAGCTTAGAGATGAGATTTCATACATTTTTTTATTTATCCAACTGACAAAAAACCTTTGATGCTTTATATTTCTTATTTTTTATCTGTTTTGTACGAAGGCGCAGAGAGGACATATAGCTTTATTTTTCATTATTTCGACTTTAATCTCGAAATTTCGACTTTAATCTCGAAATTTCGACTTTAATCTCGAAATTTCGACTTTAATCTCAAAATTTCGTCTTTAATCTCGAAATTATGCGCGCGCATACCCATTAACACATTTTGAGTTTTACGTACAGGGAAATAAGACCTTCTTGGAGTATGTTTCTTTGAGGGATCGAGCGTGTAGCGCGAGGCACCAATTTCAATGATCCACGGTAAAGCAAATTTTCACAAACGGCAATTTCATAACAGCCTATCCTGCATAATGAACACTTAAAGAAATCATGGGTGGATTATGGGTTTTAGGACTTTTTATTAATAAATGTCTGTAGCTTATTTAGTGCTTCTTTACAGTCGTCACCTTCACAGACCACAGTAGCGTCGTCGGCCAAGGGGGCTATTGCATTATGTACTAATACAGAATAGGAGTACAATAGCTATACAGGTGTGGTACTCCTGCGTTGATCTTTTTAATTCTTAGTGTTTTTATTCTTCCAGTTGCTATAATGAAAACTTTTAAGCAAAGGTCCATTTATAAAAATTGTTCGAAATGCATACTCCACTATCTTTCGGTGTTAATGGCATAAACAAAATGTTTCATGTGGCTAAACACGAAAAAATTACTTATTCCGATTACTTATTCTGATCCACCGTTCGTGTAAATTTCGTGCATTTGTTGTCTTATGTTCCCAACGTCCGCTAATAAATTACACACTCAGAGAGTTCCCATGGGTTTCACATAATAATTATGATAATAGACATAATCAGATCGGTCACTATTTGAAAATAAAGGCATTTTAAAATATTTAGTGTGCACCGTCAACAGTCAAAGTAAAACTGACTGGGGGTTGAGCTACCTACCAGGCGCGTCTCCAGGTCGCGGATAGGAGAATGGCTGGAGTCTTCACGGACACCGGGTAGTGGGGGGTTAGTAGGGAGGACCAAGGTCTAAAACTCTTGCTGCGCCGAACGAACGCCTCTCGCCGCGGACAGCTCGCAACACACACCGTAAACCGCTTGACCTGTGCAACGACCCTCCACACCTGGTGGGGGTAGTGCAGGCAGGAGGCACGGGGGCTTGGCTTTAGTGTCTGGCCGCGTGGATAAGGTACCACTATAAAAATCTCCCCAATCTTAAGGTATTGCGCGCGCCGAAAAGATGCATGGCCGGTTGGCAGCTAGCGGCAAACCTCAGGCGAACCTGTTGTATGTAGCCTTCTATGCGTACAGAGAGCACTGCGCATATTGACCACCCTTTCCCTCCTACTTGTGGGGCCATTTATGGAGACCAACATTCAACAAGAACAACACACACCCCTGAGAGGACGTTCAGAAAGGATGGATCCATCTCCACTCCGGCGGGACTTGAAATAATGAACGATTGCATTACAGCAGCCATAAGGAGATCTTATGAGAACAACTGCCCACTCAGAGACCAAGCGTGAACTTTCCGAGATGAGAAGGAAGTTTGTTTAACAGGGCCAAAAGGACTGTGATATGGGAAGAATACAAGACTTCCCGTCTAGAATATGGTTACGCCGTGAGGGAAGCGAAAAACACCTGATGGAGGAGGCACTGCGAGGAGATCGAAAGAATGTACCAGACTCCAGAAAGCCTTGCTGAGGGACAATCGGGGTAAGATTGGAACTCTGAAAAGACCTCATGGAGGATATACTGAACTTCTGGAGACACACTTTCCGGGGAGTGTATCCCCAGCAAACGCAACAAACACTCCAAACCTAGACATACCGATTCATCGGGCGTCCAGGGAGGAGTGGAGACTAGCCAATAGGCTGGTTAACAAAATAAGACTTGGATGGGCAGTGAAATCTTTCAAACCATTCAAGTCTCCAGGAATCGAATTCAACAAGGTTTCGAGGAATTAGCCTTTTCCCTGTGCACATTACTCAGGGCCAGCCTGGCCTTGAAGTATGTGCCATCAGGCTGGAAGAAAGTGAAAGTGGTATTTATACCAAAACCAGGGCGAGAATCAGACGCCCGGGCGAAATCCTTTCGACCAATAAGCTTAACATAATTTCTCCTTAAGACCTTGGAGAAACTGATTGACAGGTATATCAGGGACGATGTTCTGGTAAACGCGCCTTTACATCGATACAAGTTTGCCTATCAATCTGGAAAATCATGAGAGATGAGCATCCACGAACTAACTCGCAGGATAGAAGTAACCCTGTAAAATCGAGAGATTGATGGGGGGGGGGGGGCTTTATAGACATAGAGGGTACTTTCGACAACACCTCATTCAACTCTATTGCGAAAGCAACTAAGAGGCGGGATATAGCTCTTAAAAGGCAGAGAGATTTCATGTATCGTGGTGGGGGGTGGTGGTGGCCAGAGGGTGCCCACAGGGAGGCGTTTTGTCGCCTTTACTGTGGTCACTCGTGGTGGACGACCTGCTGGGGAACCTGGAGCAGACAGGAGTTCACGTACAAGGATATGCGGACGATATCACCATACTCGTAAGCGGCAAGTTCGGAGGGGCTGTATCAGAAATTATGCAGCGGGCTCTGACAGTCGTCAAGAGATGGTGCACTGAGAAAAAGTTGTCGGTTAACCCCGATAAGACTGAAATTATGGTCTTCACAAGAAGGAGGAATCTCAACGATTTGAAGAGGCTCCGACTGTGGGGAAAAATCTGTGGATAGGGAAAGAAGTCAAGTACTTAGGACTAATGCTAGATACCAAACTTGGCTTCAAACCCCATCTAGAATACATCACCACTAAGGCTACTTGGGCCCTATGGCCCTGTAGAGGCATGATGGGAAAGACGTAAGGATTAAAACCAGAAATCGTTTACTGGCTCTACACCTAGTCATAATTCCCACGGTAACATACTTTTCGATGATTTGGTTGCATAAGGCCTTTGGAAAGCACGCTACAAGGCTATTAGGGAGGCTGCAAAGACTTACCTGCCTTGGAATAACGGGAGCAATGAATACAACGCCTACCGCAGCCATGGAAGTGCTCTTGAACCTGCCTCCGCTAAACCTCGTGGTGAAATCGGAGACAATGAAGGCAGCATACAGGTTTGTAAGTGCCGGATATGGTAAGACCCACGTCAGAAGGAGATACCACACCGAGATATTTGGGAAAATACGGAACGATCGCGTACTGAGCATGCAATCGGACCGACTCAGGACAGAGTATGACTTTTGTAAACCGTTTGATGTAGTCATACCGGGAAGGGAGGAGAGGGTCAATACTCGGAAACTGAGGCGTAACAATGGGACCATCTGGTACACGGATGGGTCTAAGACAACAAAGAGCACTGGGACAGTGGTAGCCGGAGAAGCACCGGGGGATGTCATGAGCATCACCCTGGGCTCCTGGGCAACCGTGTTCCAAGCAGAAATCACTGCAATTGACATTTGTGCCGGGAAAATAATGAGGAGGGGCTGCGCAACAGAGTTGTGGAAGGATGTCTTGAATCGCTGGTGAAACTGAAAAAACACAACAGAGTGACTCTGTGGTGGGTGCCGGGACACAAGGGATTTAAAGGAAATGAAAGAGCTAACCTCCTTGCCAAAGTGGGAGAAAAAAGACCTTTGATAGGCCCATAGCCCACTTGTGAGATCGCACATGAGACTGCAAAAAGAGTGATTCAGGGCTGTAGCAACAGAGAACACCACACACATGGGAATGACGTTCCTGGACAGAGGCAATCGTGGATGTTCATGGAGGGCCCATCGAAAAAGGGGGCAGAGGAAATCTTGCGATTGAGCAGGAAACAACTGGGAAAGGCAGACACTGCTGTTTCATGAAACATCTCACCACAATCGGGGTGAAGCAAGATCCTGATTGCAGGATGTGTAGGTTGGAGGAAGAAACTCCACTACACATATCGTCGCCTAAGATGCAACACCGCATATCAACCATTTTCGAAAATCAGGTTTGTACTTATTCTTCTTCGAATTCTGAAGCCGCATAGGCTGCTTAGCATAAATTGTTCGAACTAATGTATAGAAAACATGTTAATTATACACTAGTGACAACAATTTTATGCAAACCATCCTATGTGGCTTGAGAATTCGAAGAAGAAGAAGTGCAAACCATATTTTCGAAAATGGTTGATAGGCGGTGTTGCTTCTTAAGCGACGATATTATGCGAGTGTGCAGCGCTTGAGGCAGGGAGGCTTCGACACTTCGGGTTGACGTATGTTAAACCGAATGACATAAAACATATTATGACTATAGAGTCTGTGCTGAAGTTCATTAACAGCAGAGGCCTTATGGAGTAAGCTTGCTAAGTGGGGCACAATAAGCTGAAGTTTCAGTGCAGCGGGGTTTGAACCGCATCCCTTAAGAATAATAATAATAAAACTGAAAGTAATTAATTGGCAGCCGTCCACCGCACTTGTTCTAGCAACAAAGTTTTTTTTTTAGGCCAAAAGATAAGAGTTTATTTACTAATGGTTCTTCAATCATGCTAGCGGTTCTCAATCGGTTTTCGCCTAAATTTTAAAACCATTATATCTTGGTTTTTTTTCACAGTTAGATTTTTTTAAATATTTTTTAGGTCTCCTCATATTACTGTCACAGGTTTAACCTTTACACTGCTGAATTAGATTTAACTATTGCTCACCGTATGCGGCGATATTGAGTCCGATGCGTATATATACGTCTGCAGCAGCCAGAATGTATTACTTCTATATACGCCTGAACTGATTACAGAAATCGACTAGTCCCACCCCAGAACTGGGACGTTCGTATCGCGTATACAGAGTGGAAAGTTTAACTGGAATAAATTCAGTATCTTCACTGTAAATGATTTTGCGAAAAATTCCTGAAACACGTCGATTTTTGTTTTTAAATAGCCACTTTTTGGCCTGATCAGCTTTCTTTTGTTTTTACTCAGGGGGCTGTAACCACCCTTAAGTTTTTTTTTTCAAATGGGAAGATATGTCAACCGACACATCATTGGAAAGCTTATAAAAAAAGAATACAACGATGTGTTTTGTTTCATGTTTTTCTATCTCATTTGAGAATAAGTACCTAAAAACTGTTTTGGACGTTTCAGTGTGTTTCTTTTTCTTCGTGCGGGTTTATTATCTTGTCGTCTCTTTTTCTAATAAATTTAATTTTCTTTGAAAACTTTGTTATTTTTCATCATTTATTTGACGAATAAGTAGTGATAATTAATGAGAATAATGCATCATTTAACGGAAAAACTTAAAATTTAAATTCCATTAGAACGCATTTTTTTCTGACGAAAGCACATTTACATTTTAAACGGCAAAGTCAACAGACAAAATTGGCGTTGTTGAGGTGACCATAATCCTTGCTGGATGCGGGAAACTCATACTCAACGTCCACAGAAACTAAATGTGTGGGCTGGGATAGTTGGAGATAGGATCATAGGACAAGTGTTCTTTCCTGATAATCTTAATTCAGAAAGATATCTGCAGTTTCTTCAAGAACCGCTTCGCCCAGCTCTGGCGGATCAATTTAGAAATGAATTAGATCCAAACATTCCACATGAGAGAATATGGTATCAATAGGATGGAGCTCCACCGCACTATAATGCTAGAAACCCACCTGTCCCATGCCATGCCACGCCATCCCATCCCACGCGACGCAACGTGGGAAGACGTGGTCCCACGTTGGAGTGACCAGGCACACTTGTCCCATGCCATGCCATGCCATGCCACGCGCGACGTGTTGACCGATATACAGTGTGGAAATTAAGTAAGGAATAAATTCACTAACTCCGTTAGTATTTGCACTAGAAATAAAACTTAAGAAACGCGTGTGGTAGGGTTAATTACAGCGCATCCGAGGAATGTATACTAATTTTTTTGTATTAGCTTTTTTGACAGTTATGACATCATCAATAATTTTTTCTAATGGCAACCTTTCAATTAGCTGCTCTTCCATTGTTCTTTTAGCGAACTGACGATTTAATTGCAAGATATAAAAAAAAAAATACAGTCTGGTATTGAAAAGGCATGGAGGGGGCAATGCGCGCATTCAATGTCTGGGCTGGTTTCCACGTCGTACCACGTGGGACAGCGTCGCATGGGATGGCGTGGGACAAGTGTGTACGCACAGCATTTGAATCTGTGTTAAATTTGTGCACACACTTTCGTCGCGTGGCGTGGGATGGGATGGCGTGGCATGGCATGGTGGGTTTCTAGCATTATACATCCGTTCGGCGTTATTTGGACGACATTTTTCATAATAGGTAGATGGGAAGAAGAGGTGCAATAGAATAGCCAGTAAAAGGCCACCAGACCTCACCCCTCTTGACTCTTTTGTGGGGTTATCTTAAAAGTAAAGTCTACACCACAACACCCGATAATCTTGAAGATTTGCAGCAACGTACAAATCACTCCACAAATGTTGTAAAATGTAAGAAATGAGTTTTATTATCGTCTTGCATTTTGTCAAGAAAAACTTGGTGAACATATTGAACATCTGTTACATTAAAAAACACCTTCCGTGCCCACACTTTTTCCTAACTGTCCTAAATATACATACAGGCCGTTTCAATCGAAACGAGCCACCCTCAATAACTTTTTAGGAAAAGAGATTTAAGAAAAATCTAAAAACAGGTCAATTTTTATCTCGAGGGGGACATGTTTTGATGCAATAGTAAGCAGGCTTGGTGTAACCCCATACCCCTGACAGAAGCAACCTCGATTTTTTAAATAGGGAATAGGGTTCGAGTAACATGTCGTTTGAAAGGTCTTTTAATTGTCTCTTCAGCCACATAAGTATTTTTTATTTACATAGTCTATAAGTTAGTAATTAAAATAAAACAATTTTTTAACGGATTTCTTTTGTATTTAGACATGCTTGCAATTATTAACAATAAAGAGCTTGCAATTAACAATGTTGGACAATCTGTGTTTTTGTACAATTATTTTCGGATTTATTATCTTATTAGTTTTTGGATAGAGCTAGAAAACGCATTGGTCTTTCAACAGGATGGAGCACCACTCCATTATACTGCGCCAGTACGGCAGTTCCTGGACAATAACTTCCCCGACCACTGGATTGGTAGACAAGGTCCTGTAGAATGGCCAGTTAGATCGTCCGGTTTGACTCCCCTAGATTTTTATTTATGGGGACACCTCAAGTCCAAAATTTATGCGACAGAACCAGCTTCTCTGGAAGATTTGCGATAAAAGATTATCCTGGAATCTTGACAAATAACACCAGAAACGTTGCGTAACCTAAAAAGCGTATTTCAAATCGTCTGTATGAGTGCATGGAAGTCGATGGAAATCATTTTGAACATTTGATATGAAATCAAATTTAGTGTTCAATGCTACAGTTGCTTTAACGCTCAGGAAATTAAACACGACTATTTTGTTTTCAGTTTATTTATTTACTTATTGATAAGGCTTGGTATAAATGAGTATGGATGACGACAAATTTGATTACAGCATTATTCAGATCAATAATAAATTGTCTAATAATGTTTATTGCAAGCTTTTTATCGTTAATTGCAGGCATTTCTAAATACAAAACAAATCCGTAAAAAAAATGTTTCATTTTTAATTACTAACTTATAGACTATGCAAATAAAAAAATAATCATGTGGCCGAAAAGACAATTAAAAGACCTTTCAAACGACATGTTACTCGACCCCTATTCCCTATTTAAAAAATCGAGGTTGCTCCTGTCAGGGGTATGGGGTTGCACCAAGCCTGCTTACTATTGCATCAAAACATGTCCCCCTCGAGATACAAATTGACCTGTTTTTAGATTTTTCTTAAATATCTTTTCCTAAAAAGTTATTGAGGGTGGCTCGTTTCAATTGAAACGGTCTGTATATCGAAAAACTTGCCGCAAAAACGTCGCGAAATTGTAAAGCATGATGGTATACATGTCAAACGTAGAAGACCAAATAATACAGAAGCACGGTGTACACGGTGTATAGAAATAACGCCGAAATAAAAAAAAGATGGAAATTCCGATACAGGTAATAATTAGCTAAAAATATCTGACTTCAATTTATATTTATTGAAAGAAAAACAATTATGTAATGAGTATATTTTCTTTGCCCACAATTAGGAGAAAGAAGTGGTAACATTGATATCGGAAAATCTTCGTTTTACACAATTTGGAGAAATCATGACGTTTTACCATTAACATCTAGTTTGTGGAGTATGGATTTAATTCCAAACACTGACAATAATTTAATCGCCTTGACAAAATTAGCACCCTTGAAAAATAATGTTCTTTTATACAAGAAAGTTGTCGTCAATAAGAATCTTCAAGTCGATTGTTACATATTTGAACATGTTACGAATTTGACAAAACATATAGAAACAAGCAATATTAAGCGATTAAAACAATTCTTAAGAAAATTTGATTTGCCACGACAGTTTTTTGGAAGTGCCGGATAAGTATAGTAGTATATTACAAGGATATTTTGTTGTCAAAGTTGGAGACATTCTAAATGTGATTTTGTTATGAATGAGAATGCCAACTTAGAACATGAATCATCAAAAAATAAGTGCAATTATTGTAAAAAAATTAGTACAGCTTTAAGGTTCTTTTAAAATAATATTCGTATGACACACCCAAAAAGGTGATACATCGCAGAGGATGGCAAAAGACACAAAACGTGAACGTAGACTTTAATCACCGAATGTGTCAAAATGTGCAAATATAAAAAAAACAAACATCACGACTGGTTACTCACTTGTTTGATACTGCATATAAAAAATCGTAATGTAATCAGGAAATTTTGCCTTAACCTATTACAACAATTAGGAGATATTTGGCACGAGTAAATTTAAAATGTGGCTTACTTAGATGATCGATTTTTAAAGCATTTAAACTGAAAATGGAAATTAAAACTGAATTTCAAAGACGTGGTATACTGATTTTCGATGAGATACAGGTGAGGCAGTGCGTTACTTTAAATGTAAAAACTATAAAACTAATGGGGCCCAAATAAAAAAAAGAATCTAGATTACAGTTAACCTGAAAATCAGTACATAGTTTGTTGAAATGATATTAATAAGTCATTGTATCGCTTACTAATATTGCAGTAACCAGTAGCTCATAAGTTCTCCCTTAATATGTAATTTGCTATTTGTTTGTTACTTTAAATATAGTGTTTCCAACGAACTGGCAGTTTACTTTACAGAGAAAAATCGCGCGCACAAACAGAAGCGCTTATTTTCTGTTTTTCAATCACCCACCTACCCTATTTATCTATAAATGTATGCATCATCACATCGCATTCTATTCTGTAGATATATGTAGTATAAAGACACTTATTTATCATTACTGAAGTAAGTTCATTCAATATAATTGGTTCATAAAATATGTGAATTCAATTATACTTCCATCACAACCTCATTGTCTCCGCAAATCTCGAGCGCCCATGGCCCCAGTCTACCCTCTCTCTCTAACCCACCGCGTTAGCAAATTCGAGACAAGTCGGCTAGCTCGTCGCATCACCTATTTATCTTACACCGTGCAGTAAACCTATCAAAACAGAAATAGATTAGAGTTGTTTTATTTGTTTCTTCTTACATTATCAGCTGAAAAAGTAAAAAAAATATATCGTTGTACTCCTTTTTTTTATAAGCTTTCCAATGATGTGTCGGTTGACATATCTTTCCATTTGAAAAAAAAAAACAACTTAAGGGTGGTTACAACCCCCTGAGTAAAAACAAAAGAAAGCTGATCAGGTTAAAAAGTGGCAATTTAAAGAACAAAATCGACGTGTTTCGAGAATTTTTCTCAAAATCAATTATAGTGAAGATACTGAATTTATTCCAGTTAAACTTTCCACCCTGTATATACGTCTGCAGCAGCTGGTTCCTAATATTTAAAAAACAGTAAATCACTCTCAAATTGTGTTTTTTGTCATAAAAATATCACATAAAAAAATTAAAAAAATCGTTATGCGTCTCCAAATAATTTAAAATGTCATCGCGTATATATACGTCTGGAGCAGGGAGCAGCCTGGTGTTATATATACGTCTGGAGCAGTGTAAAGGTTAAATAACTACTATACTTCGTGAATCACCCTGTATATATGTTACGCAGTTCCTACCCCCCTTTACCACTCTTTTGCTTGAGAGACCTCAACGGAGGAATGTAGCGATGATGTACAGGGCGCCCCTCGTTTCCGAAAACGGGAGCGGTGGTGGTGAGAATTACGAAAACGATCGGACTAACCTATTTATTCGGTTCTACAACAGGGCGCGATAAGTTAAGAGGGTTCTCCAGTGGCAAGTACATTTCTACCGGTCGAAGTACATTTTCCCGTAATATCTTTTTTTTTATTTACAAATTTCAAAAAATCGCTCTGTAGCTGCAAAAATCTATATTTTATCAACACGCCCACAAAATATCAACGATAAATCTTCAAAAATTAAAAAAGTTACATTCAACGGCGGGAAAAAATGTACAGCAATGTGCGGCGTTGAATGTAACTTTTTTATTTTTAAAGATTTTTCGTTGAAAAACAGTTTCTGGCCGTGTCATAAACAAAACTTTTTCGGCCGACAAAAGATTGTTCACTGTTGCAGGGGGCCCTCATGCCTCATGGGGGCCTCCGTGTCTCAAACAGCCTCCTTGGGCCCACCGTCGCAAGGGCTCCCACATGTCTAAAGAGGCCTCCATGTCTTAAAGGGCCCCTTTGGGGCACCCTGTACCAGGGAGCTTTGTTATTGTCGTTTCCCTATACCAAGCCCCCCCCCCTGAAATTTTTCCGATGGTTTAATAGTAAGTTATTCTGCTACTCGGGCCGGATACAAATCCAACGAACATAAAAGCTTGCATTGAAAATCCCTGGTTTCCATTTTCTAGCGTAGGCAGGCAAATATCGTTTTACGATTTGGACGATTGGAAAATAACTCATTTGAGACGGAAGAACGAACCCAGGTCTCACCGTAAACAAATTTAAAATCCGAACGTCACAAATTCACAACGAAACGACGGATTCGACTGTGTTATTGTCAACGAAGAACGACAATATGAGCATTTTTTTACAGGCGTCATAATAAGTAATTGCAATTATTTTCCTCTTTACTTACCGTTAAATAATGTATTAATAGGACAGAGCGATAGATTGCTTACCTGTTTCTTTGCTTCACTAGTTTTTTGTTAAAATTTTTAATCAATATCAATATAAAGTTGGTCATAGACAGTGGTGGGTATAAGTTTACCTAGTAAGCTGTATCTCAGAAACTAACAACGTTTGAAAAAGTTGCTCAAATTGACGAGTTCTACCTCCCCCTAAAATATAACACCGTGTACAATGTACAATAGATGGTACAATGGAATGTACAATAGTACAGTGGAATATACAATGGTGAAATTGGTTTGTAAAGAATTTCTTTGTTTTAAATTTTGGATCTGTTTGATCTGCATTATTATAAAATGGGAGCCAGATTGGCAATTAAAGCTCTTTTTTTTCATTTGAAAGAAATGGTATAGAATCATAGTAAAAGAAAGGATTTTTTGTAAAGATATTATTCAATGTTTAAAATTACAATGACAACAAACGAATGTTTCTGTTTTTAGTTTTGAGTTTCGATTAAAAAATTCATTTTCAAGTTATTCAGAATGTTTTACAAGATATCCTCCCTAGATCTAAAATTAAAAAAAAAAAACTGGAACTGCTCTAATTTAGTCCACCATTGACTTTTTTTTAAACTTCTTGGATTCTTGGGAAATAACCATGAAAATGAGGTGAAACTCTATTATATCCATAAATTAGATAATCATTTCTTTTTTAAATACTCAGGAATTATTTTCTTTTGACTGAGTAATAAATTATTATTATTTGTAAATTTTTTTGTTATTTATTTAGTATCTATTTTTACTCCCACGCCTCGCTACTGAACCACAATGGCGGTGAAACCGCCCATCAACCCCCACGATAACGCTAATGTACAGTGGTGATGCATAATTTTTTTCTAAAAACCGTGTGCACCAACTCATCCGTATCCGTCCTTTGCACCGTTTTTTGTCGGCGCTGCATATTGCCGCTGCAAAAAACCGATTCCGATCACGCTGTAACGCCACTGCCGAAGTCTTTGAGTGCAGCAAGTGTTGATGCACCGCGAGGATTTTTTCACAAAACGTGTGCATTCTGCAGCTCTTTGTCAATTTGTGCTATCACTTAAGCGTAAGATTGGCATCCCGTTGCCTTTGATGAGTTCTGTTTTGCACAATTTACATGAAACAATTCCGGTGGTTCGCTCCGACGATTCTTTGGTTTCTAGTTTGCTGGAAAAGTGACGATTTGATGGATGGGTTAACTGCAGTCATGGGGAAATGGGCATGGAAACGGCGAGACGAGGCGTTCCGATGAGTTTCTTGAAGGCTGTACTTTCATTAGTATTAGTACATAATAGTTGATACGTTAGGTATTCAGGAGATTATTATAAATTCACTTGAAGCAAAATCCTTATTACCACCCGATATCCGCCGCTACTGAATCAGATGGTGCGGCAAGGAAGAATGCAAGCAGGCAAAATGCGCGTAAAAATACGATGAAAAAACTTTGTGGGTTTGTTAAAAATGGCGAAATTTGAACAAAGCAACTACAATTAATTACAATAAATGGATAATAATCATCACAATGGCATAACATCTTATTTTGCACGCAATTAGAAACGTTGATGTACGTACGGGGCTATGCAACTACACCATTACGACCTATCCAACTGTTTTCAAATTTTTGATTAAGCCATTGAGTCATTTTCGTGCTATTTCCGCTAGCTAAAAACGCCATAAAGAATTATATTATTATAAGAAGTATATCTGTGTTTTCGAAAAATCAGTATCAACCGACGCGAATGAACTGACTGCGATCTTTTTGCGTTGTAATTTTTTTGAAATGTTCGGGGCTCTGATGACCGCGAAAACGCGGCAAGGTCATTGCAGTGGTGTGTGCGATCAACAGTGGCATAATAAAAATTTTGAAAACAGTTGGAGCGGCTGAATGGTGCAATAGTATGGTCCCACACATTCCTCAATGTTTTTAATAAAACTGTGTCTTACTTTGTTCAAATTTCTTCTCCCATGTGTGTGCTAGCAGCTCGTGTCTAAGTAATTTCCGAAACTTCTACTTATCCGACTTCAAAAATTCTTTCACCAATATTTAGAATGGACCTTCAGGATGGACATAGACTGTATATTATCTCGTTAAAATAAAAGGGCTTTTCGTGGACATCACTTTTGCAACGTAAGTCGTTGAAAAAATGTTTTAGCGACGAACGCTGTCTTAACGATAATAGATATACGAATGCTTTCTATAGAAAAGAAAGTAAAACTTAAACAGGCCTACAAAAAAGTCCGCGACGACATATATCTATAATGTTAAGGTTAATTCACAAATTAATAAAATATTACTATTCCTATGTGAAAACGATTACATACTGCGCCCATGAGAAGCCGAATCTCCGAAAGAAAGAACATTGTGTGAAGTGCTATAAAGAGTTTAAATATGAGTGACAGTGACGATCAAGTGGTGAATCATTTCATTAATACCGTCTAATACAGCTTCAACAGCTACTATTACAGAAATCACAGAAGATACATCATATTCCGTAACTCTCCTCGGCGAATCCAGAAAGCGGCTTCCCGCTTTAAATAGGACGGGAGAACGACTGCCGAACAGTCGATGTCAAAGTCTGAATAAGCTACCGAGAGACATAATCCATGTGACTCGTGCGAACTGTTAAATAATTGTGCCGTTATAACTGTGATCTGTAAATAGTCTAGTGTTTAAATAAATTGTACATAGTTCGTTCAAATAAACAGTTTTGTGAAGCCGTAAACACAACATTGGTGTCAGGAGTGGAATTAATTAAATAAATACGAAGTTGACAACGAAGAAAGTTACGTTGAAAGAACTGAAGGTTGCAGAGCTGAAGAGGGAGCTGGAGGAACGTGAGGCGAAAATCCTTAAATATACTTGTCTGAAGTTTCCTGCGATGTTCACGCTATGCTACTGAAGCTCCAGGAAAATGTCAGGCAAGATCTTCAATAAAGTTCTAACAGTCTCAAAGAAGAACTTATAGAAAATTCTATAAACCTCTAACAGAAACTTCGAAAAAATTCTACAAATCTGGAGCAAAAGCTTCGCCAAAATTCTACCAGTCGAAAACAAGAACTCCTAGAAAATTGTGTAAAGCTGGAAGAGAAAATTGGTTCGATCGAAGAGAAACTTCTAGAACAATCGGACGATCTGAGGAATGAATTCAAGGAAAGTCTTCAACACATCGAGAATAAATTCGACGATAAACTAATAGCGATTGAAGAAAAACAGAGAGAACTTGAGAGTAAGTTTGCGAATTTAGGGCAGATTGGAAATCGTGAACAACAGGCGACAAGTGGTTTGATGGAAGTTTCTAGAATACGGATGCAACCACCAAGCTTTGATGGAAGATCTCAGTGGTCCAACTACATCCTGAAGTTCGAAGCAGCAGCCGCAGCCAACGCTTGGAGTAATGCCGTGAAAGCCATGGCCTTGATATTGGCTCTACGGGGTGACGCAACCGACGTGCTACAGACAATCCCATGAGAACAAAGAGGAGACTATGAACAGCTTGTGAAGTACTTGGAGATGCGCTATGGACAGACACACCTTGTGCATGTATACACTTCTCTGCTTCGAAATCGTTGCTAGAAACCAACGGAATCTCTACAAGAGTTTGAAGCAGACATAGCACGCTTGGTTCGGCTAGCCTTCCCCGACACTCCAGAGGATATGATGGAAAGAATCGCTGTGCAAAATTTTACAGACGGCATTCTAGATGGTGACACGAAGCAGGCATTGATATTAGCTCGCCCAGCAAAATTAGCAGATGCTTTAGCTCGGGCTTTGGAGTTCGAAACAAGTAAGGCCGGTTTGAGAAATCAAGCCCGAATTTATCCTTTGAAGAAGAAGCTACGAATGGAATCGATGAAAAAATGGAAGCAACACTTAGGAGGGTGCTAAAGGATATTGTGCCAAAAGAAAAGAAGACGAATATCAAGTGTTGGAAGTGTGGAAAGGAGAGTCACAAGAATAAACGATGCACCGTCAACGTCAAAAAGCCCAACGGAGTGGGCATAAGGAGGCAACGTGAGAATACCCTGCAAGCAAGTGTTGCATGCATTAAACGCCAACTTAACAGCGCGTTCGTGGATGGATTTCTGGATGAAAAGCCATGCTCGCTGTTGGTGGATACAGGAGCAACGAAGACGATTGTCTTGGAACGCGTGCTAGAAAAACCTGAGGCTCAAATAGAGAGGAAGCAACTGTTGATCCCCAAAAACAGAATTTCGGAAGTTCTGGAGGAACTCCATTGTGAAGTAACAGGTGGACACTTGGGTGTGTCAAAGACCCTTGGGTAGCTGCGGGAAAGGTTCTACTGGGTGAACTGCAAGGGGGATGTTAAGGAGTGGTGTAAGAAATGTGCAACTTGTGCCGCAAGTAACGGTCCACAAAAACGCAGGAAGGCTCCGATGAGACAATACAACGTGGGTAGTCCATTCGAAAGAATTGCTGTGGACATTGCTGGTTTGTTTCCCCAAGCAGATGACGGAAATAAGTACATTGCTGTAGTCATGGACTATTTCAGCAAGTGGGTGGAAGCATGTGCCATACCGAATCAGGAAGCTGCCACAGTTGCCGATGTAATTGTGAAAGAGCTTATCTGTCGATTTGGTGTGCCATTGGAACTACATTCCGATCAAGGTAGAAACTTTGAATCCGCCTTGTTCCAGAAGATGTGCAGCACTTTGAATATTCGGAAGACAAAACAACACCGCTTCACCCGCAGTCTGACGAAATGGTGGAACGAATGAACAGAACGATAAATCGATACTTGTCCAAAGTCGTCTGTGACCATCAAAGAGATTGGGATTGCTATCTTCACTTATTCTTCATGGCATACCGATCATCCGTTCATGAGTCAACCGGACAGACACCCGGATGCAGACCTAGCTGGCGACGACTATGTCACCGAACTGCGAAGAAGGATGGAAGACATTCACTATCGGACACGCTTAAACATCCAGAGTGCTAGCGATCGGATGAAGGATACCTACGACATCAATGCTGACAGAGGTGGATACCAGCCAGGCGACTTGGGGTTTGTCTCCAAAGTTACTGTAACGTTGCCTGAGCCGGGTGGGTTCGAGGATTTAAAGAAAATTCTGGTGCACACCGTAGCTACTAACTTTTATTAAAAAGACTAAGGGTCGGTTTTTCAATCGTTGGTTAAAGTTAAACCTCTAGTTAAACTAAAAATGCAGCATTATGATTGGTTAAATTGCAAAAGTTTCCATAGAAACCTACTAACTAGAGGTAAACCAATGATTGAAAAACCGGCCCTTAGACTAACTTTTCACTATGTACAAACTTCCACAATAACACGCGCTGACAACTTGTTCACGATGCCACCAATCGACTATCCTGCTCCGTCGTTTGTTTCCTTCTTATACCCCTCCTGACGTTCTCGACTCCTTCTATTCCGGGAATCATGAGATTATTTTTTCGGCGCAATCGATCATTCTCTTTGTACGAGCGTCGTATAGTATGAGATCACCGCGACAAAATCTTCTAGGCTCATGAGAGCATCCTATGTGAACAATTATTTCCAGACGTTCTCATGTGGACTGTTCTAGATTAATCACGTTACCATACGTGGTGACATCATCATGACATCATTCGCTTCCGGTGCCGTCATGCCGTCGTCTCATTACAGACTTCTTGGGAAAGGCAGTACAAAGTTCTTGACCGAATTAATGATGTCGTTTAGCGCATAAGAAAAAGGCCAAACGGAAAACCAAAGATCATCTACTTTAATCGTCTATCACCCTACCATACCATGGAACCAACGAAGACCGTCAGCAAGGCCAGCAGGTGCGGCAATTGATGCCAGTGGAAGACTTGTCATTCAAAGAGTTTATGTCTCTGCATTCTGGAAGTTATAAGTCCCGATTTGGAGTCACTCAAGAAGTACGTCAGGACATTTTTAAAGCTCCAGCAGACTATTCACTAGTCCATGGTGTGTCTCAAGAACTGGACATGTCGAAAGAGATCGCCATTGAGTTCAAAAGGAAGTTTGGTAGACTCGACGAGCTCCGAAAGCAAAACCCACAAGTTGGAGGGTTACTATGTCTGGCAGGCACTCGACAGAATTCACGAAGGAACATCTTCTATCTAGTCACGAAACAATTTACGTTCGAGAAGGCTACCTACCAAAATGTTTGGATACTTTATGTGTGTTAAGAGAAACTGTTCTCTCTTAAGGTATCAGGAAATTAGCAATCTCGAAGATCGCCTGTGGATTTGATTACTTGGATTGGAGGCTAGTCCGAAGTATGTTGGAAGTGCGCTTTCGTTTCACGGGAGTGGAGATCTTAGTGCATTGCTACAACCCAAAAAGGCCAACAAACTGGAAGACGGTCGATTGTTACTTCCATGGAACGTCTGGATGCAGAAAAGGAGCAAACTGCAGGTTTCGCCACGATGAGACTGCTTTGACGTTTCGGGACGAAACATCTTTAAGGAGGGGACAGTGTGACGTTCTCGAAGAATCGCGGCGTGATGATTTGATCGTAAATTCGTACGATCGCAAATATTCTAGGTTTTGAAGTTCTCCGCCCGATTCTCGGCGAATCCAGAAAGCGGCTTCCCGCTTTAAATAGGACGGGAGAACGACCGCCGAACAGTCGATGTCAAAGTCTGAATAAGCTACCGAGCGACATAATCCGTGTGACTCGTGCGAACTGTTAAAATAAATAATTGTGCCGTTATAACTGTGATCTGTAAATAGTCTAGGTTTAAATAAATTGTACATAGTTTGTTCAAATAAATAGTTTTGTGAACCCGTAAACGCTACAATAATTTATGTATATTATGTATTTCAAACCAAGGTAAGAAAGTGCTCTCTTCAGACCGCGGGCAAAGTTTATAAACCGAGCCTACGGCTTGCAGGTTTGCAAGGGCACTTTCTTAACAAGGTTTGTCTACTATTTTTTCCCTACCGGCACAACTTCGTTGTAAAAAAGTATATTTGTGACAAACAAAGTAGGCGGCTAAAACTTTTTATTAAGAATTGAATAGTAGGCTGCGTAATTTGTTTGATTAATTAAATTTATTATTTAAATTTGTGAAGATTGTTCTAAAGTTTCATGAAAACAGGGTAAAGTAATCTATTTAAAATATATTTTTTATTCACTTTCGTACCTAGGGGCGAAAGGTGGATTTTCGTACTTCATATGAGGTACCCACAGCCCACATTTCTAACCGAAAGAATAGATATTTATTATACGAGTGTGGAATGTACCATATTAGGCACGCAAGAAAAAGTTTAAAGAGCTCACGGGTAATTTTCTTAAATGTCTAATATACATACTACTCCACACGAGTGTAATATTACGTTTTATCCAAAATCATTCCTAATAATAATTGTATCCTTTGTGTTTTTTATCCACTCTCATTAAAAACAGAGAGCTATGGAATTGTTGTTATAGTTTTGCATTTGGTTGATTTGAACTATTCCGTGAGTCCTAGTTGTTCTCTCACTAGTGTGTAATGATCAACATTACACCCTCAAATTAGCATAGTAATTCGCTTATTACAGACGATTTTGTAAAAAAAAGTGAGGCTTTTCGTGAAAAGTTTGTAGGTTTGATAAATACAGGCGAGCCACGAAAAGCCACTTTTCTCCGAATAAAACATGACATTTCTTCTCGAAACTATGTTTTTATTTATTTTACTCCATATTTATTTATTGGTTTATTTTAATTATAAATTCTTTCAATAACCATCAATTTCGATGTTTCATATCTGCCATGACGGCTTAATTTTTTTATAGTCAGTTCGGTCAAAAACCAAGGCTCGCCCCACTTCCCACAGCACCCTGTATATCCCCAGCACCATCCAATCTCGCCGCCGCCATTTTCTTGCAAAATCATAAAACGTAGTATCCTCGTCGTCTTTGTGCTGCAGCCTCGTCCGCTTTAATTTACTTTTCTTTAAGATATCACGTTGATGTCGACACGTCTTAGCTATCAGACGCCTCGGAACCTCTTGGCAAATATCGCACGTAAAATCCCCCGTCGTTCCCGACGGGAGTGCAATAAGGATGCATCTACGTTACGTGCATTCGTCCTTCCAGAAACGAATGTAGTTTAGTGCAGCGCGTGCTTTACGGTAACGAAGCAGCCGAGAATGCGAATTGATTTATTTGTGCGATATCATCATCGGCCGTTCTAACACAAGAACGATAGGAAAGATAAGTTCCGACAATGAGCCACCCACTGGGAAGTTTTCTTCGTGTCACCGACTGAGGGGTCAGGGGGGTGCCGGCCGGTTAGGCAACCAGTAATATGTAAAAATTTGTTCGTTATCGCTGTTTTTTGAAATTCGGGAGCTGTGATGTTAAAACGAGGATCAAATACCAGAAGGGCATTGCCATCACCTTCGCTAACCCATTGGGTGATTTATCTAAGAAAATCCTTCCCATTTACTAACAGTAGGAGGGAAGCGTACACGCAGCACTTTAATTGAAACTATGATTTATTTCGGGCCAGTTTTTAAGCAGTTTCCGCCTGCAGGTCAGCGGTGAGTACCAACCTTAGCACGTAACGTTTTTCAGGTTTTGTGCTATTGGTTTTATTGCACTTCTCTACAGAATCGGTTTTTGTGCCGTGTTAGATTTAGCAGCGAAGCAAAAATGCAGGAACAAAGATAAAAGTCACACAAACAAATTATAATAATTACTGAGAAATACAGACTAAAATAAACGCAGAAATATCGAGGAAGATACTTGTCTTATTACCGCTCTATTTTTGAGAATAATTTTTTAAAAGTTCCCTTTTTATCAAGCTTTAAGCTTTCTAGATTTCCCTAATACATCCTCAGTTTTCACAAGTTCTCTGCTCTTCAACTTCTTAAGTTTAGATATT
Organism: Diaperis boleti; assembly: GCA_963583935.1. Lineage (NCBI taxonomy): Eukaryota > Metazoa > Arthropoda > Insecta > Coleoptera > Tenebrionidae > Diaperis > Diaperis boleti. The sequence goes on along the minus strand of OY757245.1, from coordinate 48,407,154 downwards.
TTAAAAATAGTGTTACATTTCTCAGATTTCTTATTAATTTCTTCAGTTATTTCGTAATTTTACGCAAGTCATGTTTCAATTTCTCAACTTTGTTAATTTTGTCTAGTCTTCCATTTTCTCGGTTTCCTAGATTTCTCAATTTCAGAGCGTCGTTTTTATTGTTTGCTTTCGTTTTACGTAATTCCTACCTTATTTCTTACCTTTTGGCTTACCTTTCTTTGCTTAATTGTATATTTTCATCGTTCTTTAGATTCTTAGTAAGTCAATTCTAAAGTTTTGCCTTTTTTAATTTGTTAACACGTTTGTTCTAAATAAGTTTTTTTACATTTTGTGAAGAATGAGAATATAATCAAATTTTACCTTTGTTCGTTTTTACTATGTATTTTAGTTTGTTGATGAAAATTTTTCATTTGCCGTTGCTGCGCCGGGTGTATTTGATTCTATTTTTGGATAAAAAATTTAAATAGTTTAAATCTAAAATCTCGTGTCACGGTGTTTGTGGTCTAACTCCTCCGAAACGGCTCTATCGATTTTGTATATTTTTTTTTGTATATTTAGTAGGTATGAGAATAGGTGGTAAACTATTTTTCACATGGACATGGGGGTCCAGGGGGGGCCCTTGGGATGGACCGATTTTTATAATCTTTGATTTGTTGGATACGTCTCCGCCCCGAATAGCAGAATAAGCAGAATAACTATTAAAACATTGACATGGGAGCCCAGGGGAGCTCCCCCCCCCTTGGACCTATGTGTTATTGATTCTGAGGCGGTACAAAGTTCGATGGGTCAGCTAGTATAGTATATTACATATCAGGTGGAAAGTTTTCCATTCTCGTCTCTAGGGGAAAAGTTCATTGAAGTTTGTTGAGTTGTACTATTTCTTGAGAGACAAAAATTGAACTTTTGGCAAGGTTCGTTTACTATTTTATTCACAGTCATCGAAAGTATTATTTATTTTATTCTAATATACTGAACTAACAGAGTTTTTGTTTTCGTTATGTTGCTTTGGCGCTAGAGAACGGCACTGAATCTGAAAGAAAAGTCATCATTGTATAGATTGTTTATAAAAAAATTACAATTCATTTGTAATGGTTAATAAAACTATTAAAATGACCAAATTCTCGGTTGATATGATTCAGGTATTCCGTTGATTTAAAACATTTTGGAAAAATTGTCGGAATTTTGTGTAACTTTTGGAGAAGCAATAATCAGCATTGTGAAAAGGTTCTAAGTAACATTGACACAGATATTGGATATTCAGACATAAATAGTACTCCTTCTCTCATTATGAATCCTCGAGAATCAGATTTTTTGAAAATAGAATCTGAAAGTGATAACTATAGAGCTCTATTAATTTAATTTTAGTTTTTTACCTTTTTATTGCTTTTTTGTTATTGATTGTTCCACGGGAAAATACATTGTCTGCTCAAAGAGAAAATAACGAAATTTCCAGTTGGTTTCAACTATTTTGAACACATCAACAATGTATACTTTGTTTTTTGATAGACGCCATTTTACCCCCCTCCACCCCACATTGAACGAAAGAAATCCTGATTTATACAATGTTATTTCTCGAGGTTACCGCACTTTAATTCCTACCTTGCTTCTTACCTTTCCGGTAAGTTTTGAACTTTTTTACACATTTTTTTCTGTTGTCTATAATTTTATAGTCCTTCTAAAATCTCATAGGGTCATAAGATTTTATAATATTCTTCACAAATCTAGATTTTCGTAGTTCTGTTATTTTGTTCTGAGATCTTACAGTTCTATAGTTTCTGTTTCGTGCTTATTTTCACGTATCTCTTTTCTTGTTGAGGAAATACTTGACTGACGATTACAGAAATAAAAATAGGAAAATGTATGATAAGATACAGGGGTACTAATGTGTTTTGGGCACGAAAAGATTAAAAGGAAAGAGGAATGTGTATGACGTGCGATAATAGTTCAACAAGATTACGTATACTATGTATCTACACTATATTTAAACAAAATAAACGAACAGAAAATGTCATAAAAAACAAAATATTACGAGAAGTATAGAAATAAATATAAAATTTAAGAAATTTGAAGCACATTGAAAGAAGAGCATCAGTAACTCTTTGTAAAGTTGTCAAAGAACAAAACTTATGTACATATATTCCTCGTTATGTGAGAGGTCAATTGTAGTATCAAAAAATGATATTAATACTGTTTAGATTCTGGTGTACCATTTATTTACACTTCTTATATTACAATATTTACATTATTAACACTATTTACAATTTACTTCACCGGCACGTCTCGTATTATTTATTTACACATCCAGTAGCACCCCGGATAGATAAAGGCAACTGTAAGACTCGACCCACTGATCTTCAAATGTGACTAACTGCGTTGCGACTGGTTGATGCGACTAGACTAGCCTCCCGCTGGAACGTCCTCCAATAAATTAATATACCTTCTAGGCGCCTCCTGATAGTATGTTAACTTTTAACAGGAACAATTATTGGATTGTTAATAGAAAAATTGAGGTAAATTTTTTTTTACCGACGGATTATTGTTTATTGATGTCATAATTAAAATTTACTCGATTAAATTTTTTTTTTTGTTCAGGTGATTCGATCGGCGCGGACGGGAGCTGAGCCGCGCGTTTTTGCCATTTTTCGCCGCTAAATTCACATGATAAATATTGCCGGGATAATTCCGGGAGATAGGACTTTTAAAATTTCCTGCTCTTGAAGAATCTTTTTTCAAATTTTGGATATCTCAAATAGTTTTTGAAATATTTGCAAAAACGTAACTACCTCATTTTTGTTTACTTAATTGTTTATAAATTTAGTAATTTTTATTTGCGGATATTGATTTTCAACTAAAAAATTCTTGGTGCAATTATGAATCGAATGAGAATGACAATAATAATTTTTGGTGCCTTTTAACTCAAATTATTTCAGAAAAAGGGACTTGTGAACCAGATTTGTGCGCAAGTGTACATAATTAGGCTTTTGAAAAAAAATTAATATCGATTTTTTTAATGTATTCTGAAACTTTAGAACAAATTATATTGATAGCCGATGCGAAAAACTTTCAAAACTTTTTTTAAAATTAATTATAAACAATTTAAAATTGATAAAATTAAAAAAAAGTCACGTGACTACAAACGCGCCATAATTGGTTCTGACGTCATATTGTTAATCAGTTAACAATTTCACTATCAGATGTCAGCAGATGTTTCTCTGGATGTCAGTGTCAAGAGTGTCAGTTTGTGGTGTCAGTTATTATACGGTAACAGGCGGGTGATGGTTGTATTAGGAAATTGGCATTCTGTCCATTCTATCCTGCTCTGTCTTCTGTTCTCGGTAAGTCTCAATGCTGTCAATATTATATAGTTTGTCTGCAACGTGAAGACGACGTAAAGTTATTCGTTTCAGAAGAATGCACCCCGGGAAGTATGGGGTACGTTTGTTTTTTTGCTTTTAGGCTCGATCAATGGAAACAAGTAGGATTAATTCATACTTTAACATCTTTCAGAAAAGTGTGCGGCTCCTTGAAACAACGTGTCTTTCAATACTTCAGCCCACGAAGGTTCAATCAAGACTCGGCTCGAAAATCTGTTTGAAACCCAACGGCCGAGCAGTTTGTAAGTTCCCTGAAGACTCAAACCATCAACTGTTCCAAAAACCAAGAGTAGAAGGAACCAATTATTGTGAAGATGATAGTGGAGCTATACTAAACTGCCACGAAAATGTAACAGTGACTCATCTAAAGATAGCTCTTTGGGCGGACCATAAACAGACTGAAATTGAGCAATCAACATAATATCCGGAACAGATTGTACTTTTTTTTTTTTGAAAAAGTGGTAGAACAACATAAAACTAACTAATAAAACAACAATATTTGTTCCAAAAGCGCCGCATATTTGAAGTAGAAACTTGTCCCTGTAGCATATATAAGGCATTTTTTTTATTTCATCAGGAGTAACAGGACGAAAGCTAGCATCTCGCGATATTTTAGTCTTAGGTCTGTTTGTTGTAGTTAAAGCTTTTCCATAATCATTTGTGCAATCAACTATAAATTGCAGTATAATCTTCCGCAAATAGATTTTCAAAAAACATTTCGAGGACTAGCATTGGGACGATTTACTTTTAAACAGTTTGTAGACTTCAAAATTAAAGTATGTATTCATCCTATTCTTCCTGATGCTCGGATGTGCCTTGTTCAATGCTTTGTGAAATATCCAAGACTTGTGTACATTGAGCTGCATCATTTTGGACTTGTATTTTTTGACGGATTCTGAATTTGACGATCCAATCTCGTCTGAATGAGACATTTCGCTTTCTTCCGTACTCTCCAGTCCAATCAACATAAGGATCCCCTTCACCTTCATCTAAAGACATCTTATACAGATTCGTAAGGGTCGTACATTTTGTCTTCTTCTACTTCTTCTACTATGTGTATCTGACAACGAAAATCCTATTGAATAAATGTTATAATCAATTATTATTATAGTTACAATTTAGCACAAAAACAAAATCGTTGCACCAAAGTGGGACAGACGCAACAGGCCCATATGCATTTGCAATATAACTGACGTAAAAACTAAATTACTTTGGTGAGGACGCAGATATACGTTGTGTCATATCGCATATTTTAAAAAAGACGCTGCATGACATTACTGACATTACTGTCCGACAAGATGTCAAAGTGAAACAGTGTAACAGCTGCTGCTGATAATTAGTAGAAACCTGTAGAAATGAACATTGTGACGTCACAAATGCGCTCGGGTTTGTTCGGCGCGTCCTCGGTACTGGGTTCGAAAATTTATTTTTAATTCGATATAACTTTTTAATTATAACGAAAAAACAAAAACAAAATATACTTTTGTAATAAAACTTACATATGATCTTTCCATTTATGACAAAAAAAATTTTTATTCAAAACCCTAATTATCATCTAGAACGTGACTCCTTCAACATTTAGAATCGCGATATCTCAGGAATGGTGATTCTTAGAAAAAAAGTATTATGATTGAAGATAATTTTAAGATCTATAATTTTTGTCTGGGCCACTTTTTTGATAAAACTTACCGTTTTCGAAAAAACTTCAAAAAACCTCAAATTTTGACCTTTAATCCCGAATAACATTTTTAGCACACCTGGAATAGATGGGGACTTTTGACACTTTATTTCTAATGGTGTACACAAGGTCTCCACCAAAATTTAGCTCTGTGGGAATTTTTGTTATTTGACTATTTTTAAGAATAATTTGACCGGACTATTTTGTTACAAAAATGTTAAAGTACTACTCATAGTTAATGAGTAATTGTGCGGACATGAGAGTAAAATTTCGTGACGCTCACTTTTTGAATAAGTGGGTGTGAATTGTGTTTAGAAAAGAATGGAAGTTAAGCAAACCTTAATAATAAGGTTTTACAGTTATTAATCAATTTCTTTAAACAGCCTCCAGAAAGATAAATAAATTGACTTAATTGTGCAAAGCCATCACACACAAATACGCGCAAATACTGTACAACAAATGCTACCAACAAAAGAAAAAAACTTCCCAAAGATGAAGACGTTCCACAAACTCGTTGAGGTCCCGTCCTGACTTAATGAGAGCACGCACTGCTTGTCTTACACTGAATTAATTCCGACCACATGTTTGACCCAACATGTGTTATTTACGAGCGCTGAGTCTGGGGATTTTTCCCGGCAGTTGGTAGTAGTAAATGACACAGGTCTGCCATCCTGACGATGTTAAATACATCTCTTTTATTATTTATGACGATGTCCGTGCTAGATGAGATGGAACCGATAATCCCGCGATTCCTATCTCTGAATCCTTTCATTGTTCACTTGTTTAAATAATTCGTGATCACGTGAAACGGTAGTCGGCCATGAAAAATGGCAGCACTGCATTACATACATTACTGCGTGAGCGCTGCCAACGGGTGGTCTGCGAATGTCCCTAAAGTATTGTTGAGTTTTTTTGGTTTTTTATACGGTGAGAAATGCAGTTGTGTTGTAGAGTATTCTAAATTGAAATTGCTAAGGGAGTCACCATTTTAATGCTATGTTTAGGTAAATAATCTTGCCTGCTTGAATAGTTGCAATGTTCCTCCACAATTAAATACGAAAATAGAGATGAGAAGATATGAGATTAGAAACAGAACCCTTTACAAAGATAAAAGTCTAAAACAGTAACACTAAAAGTAAAATATGATGTATAACAACAACAAAGTTAGAAAGAAGATGGTAGCATAGGATTGGGAATCAAAGCAACGACATAAGAAAATAAAACATAAGCTAATCTTCACACATAGAGGAATGAAAGCAAATTACCTCTGGTACCGCATACGAGAAAAAGTAAAGATCTTTTGTAAAATTAGCAAATGCAAAAAGAATAGAGCGGCACAGACAAATTTACATATAAAAAATGTTAACTAGATGAAAATCATTTTGTAACAACCCGTATTTGTATAATGGAATCGTTTATTGTTAAAACAACCCATGCAACATTTTGCAAACTTTTCAGGAAACGAAAAGACTATGGCAAATTCAGCTACAATTGTGTTTTACTATGCCCTTGGCATATAAGCACTATTAGTCGCAAATTTTAGCATACTGGATAATATGGTACTTGGATGCTTTCTGCACCAATCGATTTATGTTTATAATATATCATTCCACTGAAAAACAAAAATGGTCAAAATGTCACTTGGGGTCTTTTAACAATAAACGGTTCAATTACAATAGGTTACCAATTTGTAACCTCTTAGGCTTGGCACCGACTTCAAACAGAGCAGTTTGCAATATTAAAAAAAATAAAAAAAAAATTTACCACATCATTCCGGACATGGAATCGTTTTACTGACAAGAATGTGTGAAATAGCGTTTATTATTGATAACCTTACATTTGACTCGATCTGTCGTTACGGTCGTTAATAGCTGTCAGTTCTTGATCTTGCTTACGACAAAACGAGATGCGTGATGGTGTATGGATTTTAATATGATATAATGAGTCAAACAAAGCATTAACACGAAACCTAGACGTAATGTTTTAATAAATTTTTACAAATTAATTCCGAATAAATTAACATCACTAAAACATTTTCTAAAATTCAAAGAACAACACAAATAGTTTGTCATGGCCCCATTAGTCTCTAGCGTCTCAACCACCTTGGCATAGAACGGCATAGATTTCTGTGGTAGTCTTGCGGTAATGTATTCCATGCTGCAGTAATTGCAGTCAAGAGCTCATCCCTGTTATGAGAGACTAACCGTTTTGTGGTTTTCAATTTGGCAAGGAAAACTTTCATTCATTCATTGGTGCCAATAAAATTGAATTTCTACCGACCTGCAATGAAATATTTTAATTTATCTACATCATTACTAAATATTAAAAAAGAATTAAAATTTAAATAATTGATTAAAAAAGAAGTTACCTCAAAAATACGTGAAAGCCTTTCGAAAATGTTTTCGTTTGTAAGGTCTGGCCTGTCTTGCTTGTCAGGATAAGTGTCAGGATAAAATGCCAACAAGACAACAACTCGAATTTTTAAAAACCAAACGTCATTTGACAGAACCTGACGCCAATCTAACAAAAAAAACTCTTGGCCTACTGCGTGTTTAAAACAATCCTGAATGGCATATAGGTAGCACATGTAATACATAGATACATATTTTCGCTTTTTGAAGTAGTTTTTTTTTAATTAATTATATTAATATAATTTTAAGTTATGGGTGTAATTAAAAATTGGAGTTTTTGCCTCAATTTCCATGGGATACTTTCATCAGATCCTGACTTGGTGACAGTAGGACCACCTAAAGAATATATCCTTTCAAATAAAAAAAAAAGAATTTTCAAAATCGGTCCACAATTGACGAAGAAATTGGTGAACATACATAAGTCGGTAAGGAAAAAATTGGGAATTTTCCTCGATTTCCATGGGATCCTCTCATGGAGGATTTTTAGTGCGTAATTTATTTCTACTATTGTAGGTATAATAAAAAAAAGCGTAAAGTAATCGTGAATAACTGATCTTTAAAAACACTTGTTCTATTTCGAGCACTCCCGGCTACGCCGTCTTGGTCGAAAACTCGATCGTGTTTTAAAGACCTTGTTATTTACTCATAATTTAATAATATACTAGTCTATACGTTTTGTAATTTCTTTCAGGCACTTTCCATCTATTTTCGCATTCTTCTCCTGATATTTTTGTTTTCGTAATCTTTTGCATTTCAATTGCAATTTCTTCGAACATTTTGATATATTTTGTTATTTTCAGTGAACCCACCTGCCCCCGCATGTGTAGCATGTGACGGTTCAGAATTTTCGTTCGCGGTAAATTAAAATCCTGGACCGGTTCATAATCGGGCATGCACTTTATGACAATCCGAAATAGTTCTGAACTAGTTCGGAATCGATTCAAATTGTGAACATCGAACAAAGTTAATAATTGGGAGCAGTTTTAAAACTAGGCTTCAAAAGAAAAAAGAAGTTATGCGTCTGTAGAAGTTTACTCGGGTGAGAATAGGGAAATAAGAGTTTTTTATCATACTCTATTAATAAAAAAAACGGCTAGGTGGTAAAATAATTTACTCACTTTCCTACCAGAAGGTGCTAGAATAATTTTAGGAAATGAAAAATAAATGTAATGTAATCTACGACTATTGTTTTTGTTTTCATGGCCTTCTGTTCTAACGAATTATCGTGAAGGGCACTATACTGCTTATTAATAAAATTTTGCATTGTTGTGCTGTGCTTGGTTGTTCTTGCGAAGGTCAAGATTATTAAGTGTTTCATCACTTGTGGACATGGACGAAGATTGCGAAGAAATGGAAGTATTGCACTCCTCCAGAAATAAATGACAAAGCGAAGGAGGTTGCACACGATTTACTTCCGAAAAAATCAAAAGAGAAATACGACCTCCAATGTAAGATATTCATGAATTGGTGTGCTTCAAAAAACATATAAAGATACAGTGAAAGCGTCATTTTGACTTCAAGAATTTTTGACCAGGAAGAGATTGAGAAATTTCTCCGAATAGCTCCGGATGAAATATACTTGATGACAAAAGTACATGCAGTAAAGTAATTATAATATGGGGATTAAACAGTATTGTTTCCGGTGGTTTTAATCATTATTGGAGTTTCGGGTGCTTGCAGAAGAGATGAACCAATAATGATATGATTGACAAAGACGATATTTTAATCATTAATATTCCAGTTTCAAAAACATATAAGCAACGAACATTTACGGTAAGGAAAACTTTAGTGATATTGTATCAATTTGCAAAAAGTATTTCTGCTTGCGTCCTCGCAAAATGACTTCTCAACGGTTATTTGTAAAATATCATGCTGGAAAATGTGCAGCCCAAAACGTGGGGCATCATACCATTGGGGGTTTGCCTTTTAAGACGTTAGCCACACTTCTAGCCAATTCTGGAGTGGACATACTATCGCTAAAACGACACGGCGGATGGAAATGTGTTAGCGTAGCAGAAGGCTACGTTGAGGATTCATTAAATAACAAAATTTGTGTAACAAAAAAGATTTTAGACAATGAAGCTAAAACTATGTCTACACGATCAGAGAAATATTCTGGTCCTCATATAGATGAGCCTAGCAGTATTAGTAGTTCCTCACTTGTTGAAACGTCAGTCATGAGTAACGTGACAATTTTTTTTTTCAGAGCGTCTCCTATAAAGTTAGAATTTTTGAACCTCAAGGAGGTAAATTTTGAAAATTCAGAAAAAAAAAACTTGTCTCAAAGCTCTTCCTATCATCATCATAATTATGTAAATTGACGCGACAAATCCGTCTGTACCCTCGGCTTCCCCCTAAATCAAACCTAAATCTCTAAAATTGCATTTCAATGGCCATTATCGACCTCCTGAATCCAACGGTGTAACCCTCACCCCGATATCTCTAATGGTTTCGGAGATATGGCGTTTTAAAATTTTGGCACTCACTATAGGTGGTGAAGTGTGTGATTTGAAAATGTTAGGAGCGGTAGACCGAGATAGGACTTTTCTGACGTGCTAATCGAAAGAAAAAGTTCATATTTGCTAAAGTTAGAGTCTGAGTGAAGAAAAAACATCTTCGGTTAGTACTACAATTTCTAAAATAATGCAGTCAAATTTAGTCCATAAATTAAGCAACTACATACTTATAGGTATGTAATATTCTGAAAAAAGAGTTTTTGTTTGTATTAATATCTTCCTTCGTCTTGGAAAACAACCACTTTACTGCCTAGGTATACAATGTACTATTATTTTTTGGCTGTAATGAATAATTAAGGTAAGCGTAGTGATATTAAATTGTGAAACTGTAAATGGGTAGTGATAAAAAATCGAGGTGAGTGAAGTGATAATCGCAAGTAACATGAAGCAAGCAGCTGTTGAGGTTGTATGTAAAAGCATAAGAATGTACACCGTTTTTACTCTACGTGGAATTTCAATAAGGAAAAGAGGAAAACCTAAGCAAAATCAAATTACAGATATGACCAGAATAGCTACAATTTAGAATTCAATTCAACATTTCCTCTAGAATTTCCTAGAGGGAGTGTTCACTGGGACATTGCCTCCTGTGTGCATCTACAACTGACTGATTGACTAGTGGTATTGCAATATCAACCATTTTTTGACTTTAAGCTTCTGAAGGCAGTTTGTTTGTGTTCTGGTTTAAATGAAAAAAAAAACAGTAAATGGTTGTCATCTCTCAACCATTTAGTCAGTCGATGAGTATACTGTACAGGGTGGACCACCCGCCCACCGCACACACAAACGGTACCAAAACCATACGCTGTTTAGTCACAAAGAAACATAATAGCGCCGGCTGAATGTAAGAAGTAGGTAACTCGAAATTTAGGCATTTTGAGTTATCTACTGTATGTTAAACTAGAGACCATACAGAATTTAATGCAAAAAGAATGAGTGCAAATAAAGCGTTGTCAACAACTACAGAGGCATTTGAATTGACGGCCTCTCAATCTGTTTTCACAATATCAATAAACTGTTTTGTTTATTTCTCCAAAACAACGAATTATGAGTTACCTAGTTGTTGCAATCAGCCGGCGATATACGAGCAAACAATATCAATCCACATTGAGAGTTACACCAAAATATATACTCAAATTTACATTTTTGACTGAATGGTTGACGAACTGGTTCGGAATGACAACCATTTTCCTATTGTATCCACATTCCGTTTCTTATATTGCACAGTTCTTTTTTGTGACTAAAATTATGTCGTTCATGGCAACACATGTGAATGCGGTGGGCGGGTGGGCCACTGCATCTACAACTGACTGATTGACTAGTCGTATTGCAATGACAACCATTTTTTGACTTTAAGCTTCTGGAGGCAGTTTAAAAATGCGGAGTGTGTTTGATTCACGGAGGACTTTGGATTTTCTCTTGTGAACAATGATCGACGGAGAATGTACAGGCGTCTATGTGAGTGATATGCGCAGTGTAATTATGGTGGTAACAGTACAATTTGGCGGAGGATCTGACACGGTCATGAGGGTGCTATAGAACTGGTTGTTGTACCTGGAAGAGCCGTTAATGCCAAACAGTAATATTAGAACCACAATCATGTTGTGTTTTTTATGCTGCTTTTAAAGGCGACCAATTTCTGTCTATGCATGATTGTTTGCGACTATATTGAAGAGACCAATATTACAACCATGGTATGGCCAGCATGAAGTCCTGACTTAAACCCAATAGAACAAAAATTTAATTAAATAGCATTTTAAAGTTAAATTTAAAATTAAAATTTAAGTATATTTAATAAGTAAATTTAAGATTGTTGTAGATTTTTGGCCTATTACATAATTCAATTGAACATTATTTCTGACAACTGCACTTTTAAACGTCATACTTTTTTAAACAGTCAATGCAAGTAATTCTAATCTAGTAGTGATATTTATACGTGGTTAGAATAATGTCTTCATCGTCCGCGGACAGTTCAGATGGTATGAACAATATTATCCATGTTCTGCCAAGACCCCGGGTTCTTCGAGACAGGAATAATTCCTTGGAAATGTATGACAAAATTGATTTCAAAATGAGATTTTGACTTAAAGAAACGGTATTATCTCTTTTGGATGTGGTGGACATGACCTAGCACATGGATCTAGAAGAAACGTTCCTGTTTCAGAAATAAACCAGTTATGTATAGCATTACGATACTATGCCACAGAATTTTTCCAGTTAACATTAGGAGACATCATCGGAGTTAATAAATCAACAGTGTGTAGGATAATTCTTAAAGTAACCCACTCTATTGCAAGCTTAGCTCCACAGTTTATTAAAATGCCGGAAACCGTTAAGAATTGTGAGAAGCAAGCCGATTTTTACGATATTAGGGGTTTTCCTTGCATTTCCGGCTGCGTAGACTGCATTCATATAAGAATACAGAATAATGGTGAATTGTTTAGAAATCGTAAAGGAGATGGTTTTCTATAAAGGTTCAAACTGTACGCGATGTACAATTAAAAATCATGAACATTATTACAAAATGGGCTGGTTCTGTACATGACAGTACCATGTTCAACAATTCATCCATTCATGCCGATTTTGTGGCCGGTGGTTATGGTCATACTTATCTATTAGGAGATAGCGAGTGTACTTGTAAATCGTACATGTTAACACCTGTGTTAAATCGAAGAACGCCAGCCGAAAATCGTTATAATTCTGCTTATATTGAAACTAGAAATACAATAGACCGAACTTTTTGTGTGCTCAAAAAAGACGATTTCAATGTTAATCTGTAGGTATGACAATCAATTAGCCTGAATAGAATTTTAGCAGTTATTGTTGAAACTGCCGTTGAAAATAACAGTGCAATCTTAACAAAAGAGGAATAACCTCCACGATCTAAATATTCTACTTCCTGTAAATGCTTTCGATCCTGTGCCTGTAGGTCCTGTAGCTGATGGACGGAATAACTTCGCAATTAGGACTGCCCTCATAATTATGTACCTAGTTGTTTTAATAATACAAAGTAAAAAAAGAAATACAAATTTATTCATTAAACCGACAATTTCTCCTGAACATCTCTTCTTTTTTTTTAACCTTCAACTCTTCCATTTCCAGTAATTCTAATTTCATTTTATTGTATCTTTCAAGAAATTCTTTATTTCTTGAATTCAAATTAGCTTTTGATCTGTTGGAATTGGCGATGCTGTTGTAAGCGTCTGAAGGTTTACTCCAACGACGTTTTGACTTTAAAACTGGAGTTCTCTGGTTGTCATTGGTAGTTGGGTAATTGGGATTTTGTCGCTACAGGGCTTACCTCAACACTGTCTTCAATCCGACTAGCGGGAAGGGGAACACTGGCAAGAACGCCAAAATTTGTTAATCCCTGTAGAGAAGAGCGGTTCTAGTAAAGTCCCTTTTCTTGAATTAGCATTTTCGTTTCAAACAACACTAGTGAGAAAATTTCCAAAGAAACTTGAGGAGTCATACGGTGTAAAGGTTGATCAATTAATTTTTTGATCATTTTCTCATAAATTTCTCTTTTTTTTTCTGGACCACCACCCATTCTGTTTATTTCCACTTTATCCGACGACAAATTCCCTTTTAGTTCCTTTATATGTATGTATTATGCTTAGCCTGAGTGTAATTCAGTGCGGGGATGACTTGCCTCATGGTTAAAATCTGTGGTAATTATTTTCCACATGTCTTCATCGGCCATACCGTTATATTTTTCGAGAAGATTTACCAATCTTTCTTTGTCCACGGGAGTTAATAAATGTTCTTGAATATATTCTTGAGCCATATTTTTTTGCGTTAAGATAATTCGACATAAATAAAATATACAACATTAAAACAGTGTGTAATGCAACAGTGACTGTAGATGCAATTAAAAGTAATAAGCTAATACCTCAATGTAAAACTTGTCAATCTTTTGGGCATACTAGAAATTATTGTAACAAGGCACCTAAATGTGTTAAGTGTGCTGGACCTCATCTAAGGGCTGCCTGTACTAAGCCAGAAAATGCTCAGCCAAAGTGCTGCCACTGTGGAAAAAATCATCCTGCAAGTTACCGGGGATGTGAAGTGATTAAGGAACTCCAAAAAATGAGAGATAAAAATAAACCTAAGCAAGTTAAAATAAATAAAACAGCAAGACCTGTTACTCAGAATGGAATTAACAACCCTCAAAACCCTGACTGGAAAACAAACAGACAAATTGCAGCCAATCATTTATCTGAAACTAAACAAACTATGAGTACTGAGAACATGCTAGTACAAATAATGCAAATGCTAAAAGATCAAGACCTGCGACTCAACGAAATTGAGAGCAGAATTAAATATCCTGGCAAGTACTGATGGCGTCTCTACGTATAATGCAGTGGAACGCAAACGGACTGCTGCAGCACCAACATGAACTGCAAGCAGTTCTGTCTATGGAAAATGTTGATATATGTCTTATATCCGAAACTCATCTCACTAAAGAATCTTTTGTCAAATTCAAAAACTACTCAACTTACCATTCAGTTCACCCTCCTAATACAGCACGCGGAGGTAGTGCAGTGATTATTAAAAATAATGTTAAACATTTTGAAGAAGAAAAATATGTGATTTTTGACATCCAAGCTACAATTGTAACAATAGAGGCAGCCACACACAAGCTCAAAGTATGTGCAATTTATTACCCACCTAGATACAACATCTATGAAGACGAGTACATTACATTCTTTAATAAATTAAACAACCATTTTATTGTAGGAGGAGACTTTAATGCTAAGCATACCCATTGGGGTTCTAGACTCATTACCTCTAAAGGACGTGAACTATACAAAGCTGCTGCGAGATAGGGGTGCGAATTCGTGTCTACTGGCCAGCCGACGTACTGGCCTAGTGATCCTAATAAGATTCCCGACCTGATAGACTTCTTTGTTGTTAAGAACATATCATCAAACTACATTAAAATTGAGGATGGCCTTGACATGAACTCCGATCATTCACCAATATATCTGACAATTAGCGATAAAATCATTATGAAAAATCAAAACCCAACGCTGATTAACAAACATACAGATTGGGGTTATTTCAATTATCTATTGGAAAATGAGATCAACCTCTTAGTACCTCTTAAAACAACGGAGCAATTGGAAGAAGAACTAAATACTTTTACCAGTGCCATCCAAAACGCAGCATGGAGTAGTACACCTGCTACTAAACAGCGACTGAAAGGCCTAAATTTCCCAAAAGAAATTAGAGAGCTAATAGCTGAAAAGCGTAAACTTAGAAGAAGATGGCACCAATCAAGAAGCCCCCAGGATAAAGCTCTACTCAATACAGCCACCCATCAGTTAACCCTTGAAATAAAAAATATCAAGCAGGCATCAATCAGCAAATTCCTTACAGAACTTTCTGCAGATAGTAGCACTGACCATTCACTTTGGAAAGCTACCAAATACCTTTAAAGGGCAGTAACACAAGTGCCTCCTATTAGAAAAGCCGATCGTTCTTGGGCTCGTAACAATCTGGAAAAAGCAAATACTTTTGCAGATCATCTCGAAACAAGATTCCATCCTAACGAGGGAGCTGATGTTTTGCCGAGCCTCAACCCCAGTGACTGGGATGGCCTTGATAGGATCTCGCTGGTTACTCCTAAAGAAGTTGCTGAGGAGATTAAAAATAATCTTAATGGGAAAAAAGCACCGGGGTTTGATCTAGTAACGGGTGAAATTTTGAAAAGACTCCAAAGGAAGGCATTGGTCAAACTAACTACTTTGATCAATGCTTGTATACGGTTACATTATGTTCCAGATGCATGGAAAACGGCCGAAGTCATAATGATCCCAAACCCCGGCAAGAACCTAAGCGAAGTGGAATCGTATCGACCCATATCACTGTTGCCAGTTATGTCAAAGTTGTTTGAGAAAATGATTCTGAAGCGTCTCAAACCTATTCCCGACCAACGAAACCTGATACCATCTCATCAGTTTGGCTTCAGACGTAATCATTCGACCATCGACCAAGTGCATCGAATTACTGATGTCATCGAGAAAACATTAGAAAACAAAGGGGTCTGCTCTGCCGTCTTTCTTGACATCGCACAGGCTTTTGACAGAGTACGGCATGAAGGCCTACTCCATAAACTAAGATCGTTCCTTCCTATTCATTTCTACCAACTTTTAAAATCCTACTTGTCTAACAGGCACTTTCGCGTAAAATTTGAAGATTATTACTCTGAACTGAAACTGATTAGGGCCGGGGTACCACAGGGGAGTGTGTTAGGGCCAGTCTTGTATCTGATTTATATTAATGATGTTCCAACAACATTGTACAGCACAACAGCCACCTTTGCCGATGACACGGCAATCATGGCAGTGGGAGAGTCCGTGGAAAGCTCAACCAGAAAGTTGCAATCTGCTCTTAATAAAATTGCCACCTGGACAAAGAATTGGCGTATTAAACTCAACGAATCTAAATCGACGCATATTGACTTCACAAATAAGATGATTGCACAACAACCAATCTACATTAATGGAACGAAGTTACCATATGCCAACACAGCGAAATATCTTGGTATGACTCTGGATGCAAAGCTTCGGTGGAAAGAGCATATTAAGAAGAAACGCGATGAACTTAACATCAAATTCAGAAAAATGTATTGGTTTTTTGGTCGCAACTCCGAGCTATCAATCCACAATAAGCTTATATTATATAAGCAGGTACTACGTCCAGTTTGGAGCTATGGAATCCAGCTATGGGGCTGCGCCAGTGAGTCCAACATCCAGGTGATTCAACGTTTCCAGAACAAAGTGCTAAAGTGTATAGTGAATGCGCCTTGGTACGTGCGTAACAGTGACTTACATCGAGACCTAGAGATCGATGCGGTAACAGACAATCACTAAGTTTGCCAGCTCTCATCAAAAGAGACTCCAAAACCACGTCAACTTCGAAGCGTCCAGACTTCTCAAGGTGCGGAATATTAATAGACGACTCAAACGGATAAAACCATTTGAACTTGCACAACGACAGAATACTAAGTGATTCAGTGGAAAATATCTTAGTCTTAGCAAACCTTTAGTATATTAAGTCAGATCTAAATTAATCGTTAGTTTGTAAACTAGTCTTAATTACATTACTGTAAAAAGTAATAAATAAAAAAAAAGATAAATAGTTTTTTTGTTTTCCACAATAATTAATTTTATAGCGACGCACAATTTACAAAAGTGTTTGTTTGTATAGTTCTGTGAAATTCTTTCCCCTAGCTCGTTTATTTTCGATATTTTTTTTTTACGTTTTGAACACTTTTACACAACAGGACCCGTCTGTGCACAACAGAAATAACGAAATGTCAAAGTTTTTAATTATATCCATGGCAACCGAGATGGCAATAGAACCGTATGTCAGAAAATATCAGATTAGTTAATTGTTTATTTTAAAGTAGCTGGTACAAGGCGCGCATGCTACGACCACAAAATAAAGTGAAACAAAGTAAAATTATTTTGACGAAAACTGTCACTCCATTTTTTTTTTTGATCCGATCGCGACCAAACGTCACAGGAATACTTCCCGGTATATTCTACTTTTACCTTGAAAATTTCATTAAAATCGGTTGAGCCGTTTAGGAGTCGTACATACATACATCCATCGGCTTTTATATATCGTGCGATTCTTTAAATTTCCATTCTAGGTAAACTTTGGAATTTGAACGTAGGTCCACGGCGAATTGTTTCGTCTGCTTACAGCTGTCAGTTTGAAACCTCAACCAGAAAACCTAACCATAACCATAACATGACATTTAAAAATGAACCATAATCAAAGACCACTTTTTTTTCCACCGCCTACTCAGAATGGAAATTTTAAGAATGGCACGTTATATAGACTGATGATTGAGTTGGTGGAATGGACCTAAAATTAATTGTAAATTATTATTAATTAACAATTTAGTAATTATCATTTAAACCAAATTTTATTGGTGTTGGTGCGTTTGCCCCTTAGTCAATTATTTATTTTGTTTAAAATTACTTCCTTTGTTTTAATTATATTGTTTCTATTATTACTTCTAATCAGTGTTTACATTATTTAGTTTTATTTTGCAAATTGTACGCTTCATTACTATTAAGTTTTATTAATAAGTTATATTGTATTTAATGTACTTGGGTGTGCCCCAAATAAATTATTTTATTTTAGAATGTACAAAACTCAAAACGGATGTCCACTTATCCATTGAATTGTTTAAGAACAGTACTTACAATATTGTAATAAGCGTTTCTCCATTTTTTATCCTTATATCTGTGCCGCTGACAGAAATATAGCCCGCCTGTGTCCTTAAAAAGTCGTCAAACGCCAATTGTTCTAACGACAGCAAATAAGAATTATTTAACAGCCGTAACTCTCGACAGCAGTAAATTTCCGTAACGAACTTAACTGTTAGGCATCAGGGGTGTCAATTAAGAGTGACGACCGGATAGAGCCGGCTGGCGATAATCCTTCCTTCCCCAAAAATCCCTGATGCACTTCCTCCTGGTCCGCTTAGACGTGACAAACGGAGGGGTGAACGTCCTGCAGGATTCGAACGGCTCAGTGTCGAGTCGAGCCGCCGTCTACCAGGTTACGAGTTTAAGGACCCGACCGACGTCGACGTCGGGACGCTCGTTGCACTGCGGGGTGATGCGTCTTACCTCGGAGGGAGGTCACCTGAGGTCAGTCGTCAGACGCACGCTATGGCCTAGGGGTTGGAGTTGGGGTTGGCTCGGGGTGAACCGTCTGGATCAGTCCACTCGGAATTCGACAAACGCGCAAAAATTAGGGGCAGGTTTGGGGATGATGCAGACGGCGTAATCCCTCTTTGTAATGGTAACTGTGCTATTGTTGCGCAACTAAACTGAATCGAAATAAGGGAGAGCTTTTTAGTGTTTTCGCACACGAGGTGGTCATTTTTATGTTTGTCGGAATCACAATGGCGGAATAATTGAGTCTCGAAGTGTTGAAATTTATTATTCCTAAAATTACGATGCAAAATTTTAATAACTTGACTATTTTTATCTATTTATTCTAATGGATTATTTTCTATCCTCTATTATGATATACTCATTCTAAAATCGAGGGTTTTACAATTTTATTGCAGTGCAAGTCACAATTTGTTTTTTTCTTAAAACAAATCATCGGCAAAGCTAATACTTTGGTTTTAATTATACATCAACTTGTATTCCCTGCATAGTCAATAAATGTTTTTTGTATAATTATGATGCCATGGAAACTTTTCGATTACAAGCTATTAGAACTTCTTTCAGACTTGTAACAGTATATTGCAAAAAAGTTTTTCAGGCCTATAGGAGATAGCTTCTTGTTTATAGAGATTGCATTTTCTGTTCTTACTTTCATGTTTCACTGTTGATATATACCTATACTTACTTACTTCAATGGTGTCATGTTCTACATTGCGTGGTTTCTTAGACCTAACAGAGTATTTTTTTCCAGTGATGTTATTTGTTATCGATGAAGCACAACTAGAAGTTTTTAACAAGATATCTATTAGTTGTCGTATAGTAAAAATCTGATTCTGGATACTCTACCCTCTGTCAATATTCTTAGTTCGCAGCTCTTCTCATATATATTTTAAGCAAACATTTCTAAATACCCTTTTTTGAACACTCCATCCACGCCACCGAATTGCGATTCTGGCACCCTTAAAGCCCGAACATTAAAGACAATCGTTCTCTCCATATAGCGAGACGCTTTATATTATTCATGTCTCTGCTCGGTCCCTGTCTGCTGCTTACTTAGTCTCGGAGACTTTGAGAATTATGCATGCACCGAAATTGCTTTGAAACGATCTCAACTGACGTAATTGGGCCATACTGTATATGAATAGCCGATAAGCTTTCGCTGCAGAAAATGATGACACTTTTATACGACACAGACTTAGTATCGTGTGATCGAAAATAAATATTGTCGAGACGGCTACGGCTAGGATTGATTAACCAGATTAAGTGCTCGACATAACTTAATGTCTCAGTGTAAAGTGCTATTTTAAAGTTAATATTGTATAACGGCTGTGGACCCTCAATGACGTCGTCAATGACTTCTTGATCGACATAGTGTGACATCATCTTCTGGAGTATTTTGTACACATAGAGAGCTTGAAGTCATCCATGATATTCTGAAAATGTAAGCCTGAAATAATTGTCGAGAAGACTGCATAATTATGTATCGAGAGCTCGATGATGTCATCGATGGAGCCGCCTAGAAGAATGAGCCCATATTGGAGGACGCTGCAGTCCTGGACCGATCACATCGGGCAATCATTTGCAGTTGCATCACAGTTAGATTTTAAAATTAATGAGTCGAGTCGGACAGTCGCCCTTATCTCTCCGTAGTGCCGGGCTATGTATAAAAGGACGATTCTTCACATGATCTTTAATGTAAATGTTGTAATATAAGAAGTCGAAAATAACTTGTACATACTATGAAAATAAATAATAAATCGAACCCAGAAATGCAACATTGGTGTCAGTAGCGGGATACGAAGATTGGTAATATTGTTCTACTTTCTTACTGTGATTCTAGTCAGTCTACGTTCTTATAGTAGTTTTAAATACTTAATTAGTCTTAACGACTCTTAAATAAAAATAATTAAGCAACTTAAGTTTTTTTTTTTTAATAAATCCAACACAATCAACTGACGGGCTACTGCAACCCCGATGTCACGGCTGTGCAGGTCAATCTGGACATTAGAAGGAAAGCCATAAAGGTAGTCTTTGCCTCAGTATACATCCGCGGGGACTCCAGGGAGCCACCCCCTTCTAGGGAACTGGCGGACCTGGTTCAGCATTGTGAAAGGAAAGGAAAACAACTCATTGCTGGATGCGACGCCACCAGACACCACTCTTAGAAAATAGATATTACCGAAGGTAGCCAAAACAAACTGACAGAGATCTATTTCTAGAAAACCTGTCAAATATCAGGGGTCGGCTCGACATCTAATGATCTTAAGACGGCCGGTGAACTGGAGAGGACAGTTACTGAAGCTTGTCCGCTGAGATCGGGCACCCACCAGGACCACAACACCACATTTTGGTGTAAGGAAATCCCATAAGTCTCACGTCGTTTTTACTAAAAACCCTGGTGAGACCAAATAAGGGATGGGGTGCTAAGGCCCAAACCATTACACCCCAACCAGCATGCATATGTTCCGGGGAAATTTACCGAGTACCCTCTACACGAGCTGGTGGGGCGGATTGAGGAAGCCCTGGAGCACAAACTATACTCCTTAGGAGTATTCATCGACATCGACAGGGCCTTTGACAAGACCACCTTCAATAGTGTTGGGCGAGCACTTCAGAACCGCAATGTCTCAGGAACGGTACGTGACTGGATTCAGCGGGTGCTGGATGCAGAACCGTACAGGTCACTGTAGCGGGCGCAGCTATTCGAGGGGTGGTTAAGAAGGACTGTCCTCAGGGGGGAGTCCTCTCCCTATTGCCATGGGACTTAGTAGTGGACGACCTTCTATGCACACTCAACGAGGCGGGATTCTACACTATCGGATACGCAGATGACCTGCTTACTGAAAATGTACTATGCGACCTTATGCAGACAGCATTCTGCTTGGTAGAAAAATGGTATAAGAAGGAGGCCCTGGTTGTGAATCCACAAAAGACAGAGCGAGTCCTCATCACAAACAGAAGGAAGATGGGACAGCTAAGGCTGCCCTCCCTCAATGCCGTCAGGCTTAAAGGATACCTGAGCGTTATATTGGATCATAAGCTGTCTTGGAAAAAGCACCTGGAGAGCAACATAGATAAAGCTAGCTTCGCGCTGTGTTAATGTAGCAGAGCGGTGGGAAGGTCCTGGGATCACCCTCTGGCTCTACATGGCCGTCATCAGATCGATGTTGAGCTACGGAGCAATTGTCTGGAGGCAAAGAGTCAAAACAACTATGGCACGCCTCGGACGCATCCAACGGATGGCATGTGTCGATGTGACGGGTGCCATGAGAACCACCCCGACCGCAGTTCTGGAGGATATGCTGCATCTCCCTCCCATGCCGTGCAAGGCAAAACGATCGCCATATACTCTGACAGCCAAGCGGCATTAAAAGCAATCCATTCCTTCCAGATAAATTTACGGCTGGTATGGGATTGCATACGCTCTCTAAAAGAAGTGGGCACTAGGAATAGATTATTTCTTGCCTGGGTACCTGGACACGCGGGTTTCAAGGGTAATAGAACGGTCGAGCTCGATAGGGCAGGCTCTATAAGCAAGAAGTACGGCCAGGACTACAATAAACAGTTGGATCCGTACAAAATCTCAGAAATGGTGGGAGAACACCCCAGGACAGAGACAGGCAAAATGCTTCCTTAAAGGGAGAAAACCTGAATTAACAGCAGACCTCCTAAGTCACGACCGTAGGACAGTGAGAATAATAGCTGGATTGCTCACAGGGCACTGCCGACTCAATAGGCATTTGAGCGAGGTAGGCTTGGCAGAAAAAGACCTGTGTAGATTTTGCTAGGAAGAAGAGGAAACAGCCCAACATGTGCTCTGTCATTGTGAGGGCCTGTGTAGGGTAAGGTTTTCAAATACTCGGCGATGAAAAACCAAGCGCAGAGGAATACATGCGGCGATCGCTGTCCAGGCTCTGAAGTCTAATCAAAAAGACCAAATTTGACGGCATTCTCTGAAGACATGGAGGATCCATAATAGACCTCAATGGTCGCGGTGGAGACAGGCCCAGAAGACCGCCTCCTAAATCGAATCTAATATAATCTGCCTCCCATCAATCTCTTGTGGAGTTCATGGCACTGGACGCAATGTCAAGTGAAAAAACGATGTGCTTCTGCAGCGACAGTCGAGCAGCTCTGCGGGCTCTGGTAAGTGGCAGGATTACCTCTCAAGTGGTACATGCCTGCCATCTGGCACTGTCGAGAATAGCACTAAATAATGTCGTTGAGCTAAGGTGGGTTCGAGGACATAACGGTAATGATGGGGCATGAGAGGGCCGACGAGCTGGCTCGACAGGATGCGACGGGAACACCGGATGGTACCGAACCGCCCATCCGACCGGCCAACCGCTACCTCTCAAACCTGATCAAAACTGGCACCCATTCTAGACACTGTGCTAGATGGGAAACGACAACAGGCTGCAGACAAAGCAAGATTTTTGGTAAGCATCTGGACCGGAGGGTTTTAAAAAAACGCACAGCTCCAACCTTCCAGACAGCGTCGTCACAATCAGAGTGAATTAAGGTAAGTAAATAGTGCAATTTTTTGTCAATGTGTTTATCTTGCTTGTACTCACATTCTACTGTAAAATCAGTACGTTAAATTTTGTTCGTGTGGATCAGCACTGTCTGAACTCAATTAAAATAACTATTAGATACTACTTTTTATTCCTTATTTTTTAAATGTCATAAATGTTGCGAATCAATTGGCGATGAGTACGTCGCGTGCTACGGCAACTGCGATCGTAATTGTCATATTTTTTGTGTTAATATCGGTAAACCCACATTAAAAAATGAATTAATCCAAAAAGTCCCGAGTCTACTTTGCGAAAATACCTGTCGAAATCGAGAGCCAATATGAATTAATCCAAAAATCGTCCGAAAAAACTGTAGAAATTACTTTGGTTATTTGAGCGGACATCAAATACTTACACGTTACGTTACGTGTCGCGATGCATTTTCGTCTTGGACGCACGCGTATTACTCTTACATCGTGCCAAAAGCAAACAGCAGCTAGTAGTGGGGATATATGACGCAACTGCCAGTGGAGAGAAGAAGTACAATATGAAATATCTCCCCAGTTATATTATTGAACGCTACGCATTCTCGTGTTGGATGCAAATTAGGCTTACTCCGTGCAAAAATCTTACACCGTGCGAAAAAAAATTCCCTTCAAAAATGTTCGAGACGCAATTTTTGAAAAACTGGAATTGTGATCTTTGCTCTGTTGTGTCTGATCCTGGTGACCAGTCTAAAAGCCGATCGCAATAAAAACAAGTTTGCTGTAATAGACAAAATAGATGATATATACATATTCAAAAATCTTCCCACCTTTATCAGTGGACTTCTCTGATGCTGTAGATCAATTCAACTTACTAGGTAAACAAATCGCTGAGTTACAAGAACAAAACTCAATCTTACATAACGAAATACCGGTTCTCAGTGCAAGGACCAATTTAGGGACTGTGGATATCTTGAAACCTTATGCTACCGTAATTTTAAGCCGAAAAATACCGGTCAAACTACTTTGAACACAAAAACTGACACTAAAATCGACCATAGAAATTCTAAATTTGAAATATCAAATGTTCGTACGGTTAAAAACGGAGGCCTTGCCTTAAAATGTCATGACCCCGATGAATTTCATAAAATTACTGAGGATAAAGAAATTGCAAAATATTATGATGTCTTAAAACTTGATACACCTCCGCCAAGGCTTAGAATCTCTGGAATGTCTGGTGACATTACTGAGAACAAACATATCTTCACCGACTCTTCCAGATATAAAATTCAAATAATATGAAAACTATTGTGAGCATATAAAACCTATTGTTTTTTTTGTGAAATTCCACAGGGAGTATTCTGTCTCTCCATCAGATCTCATTATCATGTACGAATTAAAGCAATCTTGCTTTTTTATTATTTATACTTTTGTGTTTGTATTTTCTTGTAAATACATTTGGAAATTTTCCCAATTTGTGCAATCGGGAATTTTTTTAGGGGTCTGTTGGCCAGTAGGTTGGCTCACCAGTAGATTAGAAGTTGCATCCAATTTTTCTTTTTGATTGTATTAGTTGGTCCTTTCCTCTTGGTTGTAGTTAACCTCGATCCCCAGTCGACATGCTTTGCGCTTATGTCACCGCCTCTCCTGAATGTCCTAGAATGGTTTCTGTTTATTGGTTATAATACTGCGATACGAAGTCATCACTCCAGAACGTTCTCTAGACGACGGTCGCACCCGGAAGGATGAGGACATCGTGCCAAAACATTTTCAGACAGAAGGAATGTAGAACACTTGAAGGGATATAAAAAGGGGACGAACGACGTAAACAGTCAGTGATATACAGGTAGAGCAGTGAACAAGAATTCAGTCAGCGAAGAAAGTACAGCCAGATAGTGACTAACTAGAGTTATTATGAATGATCAACCGTGCACATAGTTTAAATCTTTAATTTTTAATAAAATTTTGTCATTGCGCTAGTACGTAAGTAACGTAAGTCGTGTTTCTGCTCTTTGCAGGTGAAATTCCTCACTGGCATTTTGATTCTCCTCTTTACCAACATTAACATCAGTTGTGTTTTGCTTAACCACCTGTACATTTTTTATCTTTTCTTTTCTTTATAGGTTCTTTGTTGTTGATTATTATAATTTTTATTATTTCTACTTTTCTGCAATTCTACTGCAATGACACACTTTATGAACGGCTGTTAAATGCGGTCCTGTGAAGTCTGCAGTTCTTCTACAAAATGTTTGCATATGGCAAAATCTCTGGTACGTTCTCTGGTATGAGACACAATCATATCTGTGATTTCGTAAATTTTTTTGATGTCTTCTCCTCTGTCGAATGTTAGGGTAAATATGGGTAATTTTTGTAATCCTTTCTTCTGATTAGGTCTTGTTTAATGTAGCCCGAGTCCTACACTTACAGTTTTAGGTGGACCCGAAACGTTGGTACCTATAGTTTATTTTCTAATTTTTCTTTTAATTCCCTATTTTCTTTTCTTAATACCACAATTTCGGAATGCATAGCCCCAATTGGTTTCTGCACTTCTTCTAGTTTGTGTTGAATTCCATTCCACAATCCAACTGATTTTCCACCGGTATTTGCATTGCTTCTTGCACTGGTCACATTGTTGACGTCGACATTCGTTTTAAACGGATTACCGCTATTCGATTCCATTTTATTTGTCACTCATTAACATGAAATGTGTCACGTTTATTAGTTGGAAACGTTTTTTAGTTCGCTATCACTTTTTTTAGCTCGTCGCATCTGACGTTATTCCACGAATGCACACCTGTGTTATTGAATACGTTTTATTTTGTTGGAACTTTAACTCTAGCACTTGGAGCACCGGGCGCCGGTTTTTATTTTTCGAGAGACTAACGAATACTATTTTATTATGAAAAGCAAAGTTCCGTAATTAAAAGAAATAACAGAATATTAATGCAACAGCAAGAAATTAAGTTTAATACAAGTTGAAAATAATTTGGGAAGACAGGGGTCATAGAGAGCATTATAAGTACGAGGAAGGAGAATCAATAAGATGAACAAGACTAAAAAGTGAAATACGAGAGTCAACTCTCAATCGGTCGTATTATCTTGAAATATTATCTAGGAATATAGGAAAAAAGCGAACTGAAGCTTTTTAAAAAGCTAACCTAAAATTAAAAATTAAAAATGAAGTGGTTCATCTGTAGCTGTATCGATAATAAGAGGAGAAACATCTCAATACAATGGGGAATACCTGTGAGCTTGGATTTTAACAAAAAATCTGGGAAAGGATTTTTGGAGGAAAATTGCCAGAACTGACGATAAGGAAATAAATTAATCGTACGGTGAAAAACCGTAATTTTATAAAAATTAAACATAAAATAAAAATAAACATGAACTAGGAAAGAGATCTCGATGTCATGGAAGCCGAAGGTGGAAGAAGGGGCAGACCGAGGAAGAGGTGAATAGAGAGAAAATTTTGTGATACGTTAAATTTGTAATTGTAAGTAGTGATGCCTACAAACATTTAGAAAGTAAATTACGTGGTCTCGAGGATTTTTTCAACCAAATTGTGCTTGGCGAGATGCGGTGTTTCGTTCAGAATATTTCTTTTATTTTTTCCAGCTCAGCACACGTTGCAATAAAACATAATCGGACCACCCTGTACGCAAACCCGATAACCCCAAGTCCCGAAAAAAGGAAGACGCTCTCACATTGATTAAAAATTTCACCATCGTCTTTTTATTCAACGCAGACGGGCGAGCATTTAATGATAAAACCGTCATGATAAGAGACAATTGCAAGTCGCGGAGAGGTCACGAAGTTGTGTAGGACTCCGGGGTGGTGCGGGGGGCGTCTGACCGAATGTGGCCCGACTAACATCGATAATTGCGTCTCACGAACTAGACGTTGCACCAGGAACATTAACGTTATCTGGAGAGCTTGGATGGAACAAAAGCTCGACGGCGAGCTTTAAGCTCCGGCCGGTCGTCTTTGTCTGACAAACTGGTGAGGCAAGGAGGGGAGGAAATGCGTGGATAATGAAAAAAGTTCCGGGTTTTAACTGTTCGAACGGATCGGTAGTTAGGTAAATAATAGTGGGAAGAGGGTAATAAGAGTGGTTTTATAGCGCGGTGGTGATCATATTTCGACTGCTTATCCATAAAGTGGGTGTTGAGTCTTTATCAGATAAAACTTTGACTATGTTTAGGTAATTTATGGGGTTCTAAAGAGCTGAACACGGGGATGCTTGCTTTTGAGTCGGTATACATACGTACGAGGGTGATCCTCTTTTAAATGGCAAAAAAATTTAATTTTTTTTTTTTTTTGGTATTATTTATTGGGAATATGTTTTTAAATGAATCACGAGAATTACATCCTTAGAATGGGTGACGACTACTCAAATCCCAACTGTAAAATTAACAAATATAGCAGAAGTCGTTAGAGATAAAAATCGAAAACTTGAGGGCATTTGTAACGTCTTTGTTTGTCCTAAAGTTTTAGTGAAATAATAATCTGTTTCAACCGAGTAAAATTTTTCTTCGGTTATACCACAATGGTAACTTAAAATTTTAACTTTTGGACTGGATGCTCTAAACTACCTTTGTATATTTTTTTGCGCAGGTTCACGGTCCCAGAACTCGCTCCCCAGAGAAAAGGGGCGGATGCCGATAACAATAATAATAACTAGTAGTAGAAAATGCAGAATTTTGTTTTCTCTCCATTAATAACAGAGATACACCATCTTGAAGTTAACCAATCTCAGAAGCTCTGTAACGCTGCCCAATATACAAAAATTACAAAAATAATGGCTTTCTTTTAAAAATTATTTAATTTGTCTATCCACAACCAATATATTATGAGACCACAATAAGTACATACTACTGTAAATGACCGCCACCTACCGTGACGTTTGATGCCCATAAGATCGTCTCATGCTATGACCAGTAATTATAAACGGGAAGAATGTCGATGAATCAAAGTGGAGTAAATTTAAATTAAAATTTAAATAAATATTCAAGTCAAACTGCACAAACTTTAATAAACTTAAATTATAATAGGAACATGTTTCGGGAGAAATCTACTCCCATCTTCAGCCCTAATTTTACAAGAGATTAATGATACAATTGATGAATTACAGAGGGGTTCTTTTAAAATTATGACGTTATTTTGAAAGTATTAAATTTGACGTTTTAAGAAGGTTACATGATTTTTAAAAGATTTGGTAAAAACAACATTTTAGAAAATGTAAAAATTAAAATGGATCAAGGAAATCAAGGAAGTTTGTTTGAGTAGTAAAAAAGGTGATAAATAATGAAATCATTATACGTGAAAAAGTTGTCATTTGAGGTTAAAATAATGTAGAATGGAAAAAAATTAATTGGAAAATTAAAACACACGATAATGGGATTATTGAAGTTATTCTGCTTTTATTGCATTTGTAAATTAATTTGGAATTGGATTAGTAAAGCCGATAAGGGTAATTGCTTGGTAATACATACCTACTTAATAAACAACATTACTTAAACAACGTAGAGAATTTCTTAAAATCTGGTGACTTTACAAAAATCAAAAAAGATCTTACTGCAAAATCTGTTTCCAACCTTAGATCTACGCTCAAAGACTTTTCAGAAACCGTTAAATATTTTGACCCACAAGCTTTCGCACTAATACCCATGAATCCTTGCATACCCAGACCATACGGTCTACCTAAAATAATAATTCAATAAAACTCAGGCTTAGCAATCTCCTTTTAAAGATCATTTTCTCTTTTGGTACAAATATGTACATGACATAATTATTGTTTTATTCAAAGCATCTGATTTTGAACTAGATAACGCACTTAGCAACTTAAGTTCTTTAAACCAATCCATCCAATTCAAATTCACCGTTATGAAATTGAACTCAGTTCCCAAATTCCCTTTTTAGACTTGTTAATCACTAGAAAAAATAATACTATTCAATTTGACATTTATAGAAAACCTAGTATCACAGATTGCGTAATACCTTTTTTCGTTAATCGATTATTAAGAGCTAATTTAACGTTTGATTTTGACATTTTAAATTAATGCACGATTTTGCAATAATTAATTCATAGATTTTTTTGCCCTAACGGGATTCAAACCTGCGTGCTCTAGGTTGTGAATTTGCGCTCCTCTCCATACACCCATTTGTGTGTATCTTAGTCGCTACACATGATTGCAGACTTTTCGCTGACAACAAACTGAAACATCCATTATCCAATAATTCAGGATTTTGTAGCTCCATTTATAAACTTACACAAATTAACAGCACTTTCACAATGGCGAACTGTTCTTTATATGGTGACTTCATTTGTTTTTAGAGACAACTATGTTTGTTTATGGCATAAGTGACAATTACTTGATGACTTGAAATTTCGGAAACGGATTTTTATCCCCAAACGAAAAAATATTGTAATCAACTCGTATGTTATAATGTGCGATTAATAATCTCGACAATTAAACAGCCTGAATTATTAACCGCTTTCATTAACACACTTGTTTATTAAATAACTATTTTCAAATTTGCTGTTGTAACAAAGCCATTAACGCATCCATTTTGAGTGCGTTAATAAGCCATTAACGCACCCAAAATCTAGAATTTCTTTTTCCATTGGTAACACACACTGAACCTTGCACTGAACGAAACCTCAGTGTGATTTTGAGATTATGGTTCCATGTCAAGTCATGTCAAATATGTCAGGTACAAAAAAATCAAAATTTTACAAAATTCCCTAAATTAACAAAATTGATTTTATTTGGAAAAAAATGAAATTAATACGCAAATTGGAAAAAATAACATGAAAAACTCGTTTTGTAAAACTTACGAGCACTCGTGTCTTGTTTTACAAAACTAGTGTTTCAATATACTATTGACTCTTGTCACCCTGTTTCTCATAAATTTGCAGCTTTTCATTACTTTTTCCACCGATTATTTTCTATCCCACTATCAGATTCATCTTTTCAAACAGAACCTAATAACATTAAACAAATTGCTTCAAATAATGGATAAAAACTATAAATTATACTATAGATACTATAACAAATTCAAATACACACACCACTTGGTTAGAAATCCTTCAGAAAAAAATTGCTTTTCAAATTCATTAACATACTTTGGAGTAGTCTCAGAGAAATGTTCTAAAATACTTAAGAAAAACGGTTTTAAAGTTTCATTTAAAACAGATAACAACTCAATAACAATCAAGATTAATTAGATTACAAAACGTCTATAATAACACAGATCTTGACCCTCCTCCATCAACACCTTCTTCATCCGCCAAAGTTTTTCACCATTCAACAAGGAAAGCCTTGAAACTGGAAAACGGATCTTGAATGAATAACAGAATAACTTCAATAATCCCATTATCAACATTATTTTAACCTCAAATGGTAACTTTTTTCACTTATAATGATTTCATTATTTATTACTTTTTTTCCACTCAAACAAAATTACCAGATCCATTTTAATTTTTACATTTTATAAAATGTTGTTTTTATGAAATCTTTTAAAAATTATGTAACCATAAAAGAACCCCTCTGTAATTCATCAATTGTATCATTAATCTCTTGTAAAATTAGGGCTGAAGATGGGAGTCGATTCCTCCCGAAACATGTTCCTTTTATAATTTACGTTTATTAAAGTTTGTGGACTTTGACTTGAATATATATAAATTTTAATTTACAGTATAATTATGATTGAGCATCTGGTAATTTCAAAAAAGAAGCCACTGCAGCAGGTATTCTTGACATTGCGCTACCTTGGTTTCACAATTTTGATAGTTTCGAGTAAATGGCTTCCAAAGTTTAGACAAGGTGACAAGGTGCTTGCACATACAACTTTGTTTAGATTTTAACTTTGTTATTAGTCAATAGATGGCCATAATACTGTGTCACATATAGAGTTCCTATATAATATTTAGATGAGAGTTAGGACATGAGGATCCAAAGATCAAAACCACTTGATTTGTCTGCTTATTGGAACATCAAATATTGACATTTCAGTAACTGGTGTCAAATTATATGCCACTCTTGTTATTTTATCTAGGTTTAAAATGAATAAATTTAATGTAAGAAATGGGTAGAACCTAGTATAGAACAAGCGAATCAGCAGCAGCTATTGTTCTACAGTTTAGTCAAAGTTGCATATGTAATGGTTGTTTTATTACCTCGAATATACGAGGTATTGATATATTGTTAGCCTACTATAGAAGCAACTAAAATTTGGAACTGAAAATATTTTATTATTCAACGTACTCTCCTCTTAAATTAACAGATTTTTACAGCGTTCCTGCAACGCCTTTAACCCTTTGAAAAGAAAATGTTCTTCTTGCTCCACAAACCAGCTTTCCACAGCTTCTATGATTTCTTCATTGCACAAAAATTTATGTCCTTTTAGAGTTTTTTTTTCAGTCTAGGGGGGGCTAGATCTGGAGAATAGGGAGGATGATCCAGTAATTCAAACCCTATATCCTAAATTGTATTCATGGCAATGTGCGATTTGTGCACAGGTGCATTGTCTTTCAAAAACAGCACACCTTTTGCCAACATACCACGTCTTTTTTCTTTGATTTTTTCTTTTAAGGTGATTAATAATGTAGAATAATAATTTCCGGTTATCGTTTGGCACTTTTCTAAATAGTCATTATTATTCCACGAGTATCCCAAAAAACTGAAGCAAGAACTTTTCCAGCGGATTTTTGGACCCGAAACTTCTTTGGCCGTGGAGAACCACGGTGCTTCCACTCCATCGACTGCTGCTTCGTTTCTGGGTCGTAAAAATGGACCCATGGTTTATCCATAGTTACAACACGGCTCAAAAAGTCTGGTTCTTCTTCAAAACGGGCACAAATTGAGCGCGATTTTTTCACTCTTGCCCGCTTTTGATCGGAATTTAAACATTTGGGGATCCATTTTGCAAAATTCTGTTTCATATCTAAATCGACGTGAACTATATGATGGACACGTTCATACGAGATCCTTAGTGTCACAGCTATATGTTTCAGCCTAATTCGACGGTCTGACAATATCATGTCGTGAACTGCATCAATATTTTCGGGGGTAGACACCGAGATCAGTCTTCCTGGTCTTTTGTCATCTTCGACGGAAAGTTTTCCTCTTTTGAAAGACGCAATCCAATATTTCACAGTCGCGTATGGAGGGCACTAATCACCAAGTGTTTCAAGCATATCTTCGTAAATATCCTTACCCCGTAAACCCTTGAAATACAGGTACTTAATGATGGCTCGACCCACATGCTTTCTCTCAAATTTTACTGCTCAGCAATGATTCAACTTTTTGAAGTCAATTTTTACATAATAAGTCATTATTTGTTGCCATGGTAAAACGATTTTGTTTTGTTCAAAGGAAACGGCCAAAGCTAACTAGATATCAATACCCCCTCGTACATAAACACATACAAAATAATATTGTTTGTTTTGGCAAATGAATTAATTAGTAAGTACTACTAGCTCTTATAGTTCCACTTTTACTGCCCAATGTTTGAGATATGTTTTCTCCTTATTAGAGTCCTATTAACATGTGCACTGAAAATTTTGAATCTGTATGTTTTTACTACCACGCTTAAACTACGATCCTTTGCAAAATGAGCACTACAGAGACGGGTACCATTTCTCGGTTTCCAATCTGTCTTACGGCAATTTTATTCTATCTAAACACTGGAATGTCCTTGTTAAAAAGTATTTTGGCCTTTTTTGGTGTGTAGCTACGGAATTGACTTGTCAAAAAAGCAATCAGCTTAGTATATCTTGCAATATCTTTATTTATGTACACTTTTAATGTCGTCTTTAACACGGAGTGCTTTGTCCATAATGATAATGTAGCGAATTTTGTCTTCGTTTATTTCTGAAGATCTTTTTTTGTTCTCCAATATGTAGAACTCGACAAACTCCATCTCGTACGCGTCCTTGGACTTCTTCGACAATATAATTAATTAAAATTGCTTTCTCAGCTTCTTCAATGATTGCCCATGAATGAATTATTACATAATAATTATGGAATCGATAAGCCATAAAAGAGCAATACATAGAGCATCCCTAATAACCGTTCCATGACTTACCAATTGACTATTTATCCAAGTTATTCATATCTTCTCTTCACATTTGAAGATAACTACAAGTAAATCATAAAAAGAGTCATTTTTATATTTGCTGCCGTGGTTGTGGATAAAATTTTGTATTGCATTCGTGTCTTATTGAGCCACCGTTCTCGTATCTACCCTTTTCTTTCGTGTTTTATAGGCCTAATAAGACACTTATACAATAAATAACTGTTGGTCAACTGTTTGTACTATCTCTGTCATTTGACAGTAGTATGACAACACTTTTTGGTGTTTCTAAAACTACTTTATTTTATTATGATAGCAATGAAATATTGAACCAAGCCTGGAAGAACGAACGGGAAAATAACAACTGGTCCAAAAAACTACAATAAATGCTCGAAATTTTATACCATTCATTTGCACAAACAAGCGCGCCAATGCGACCAAACTATTTCGTTATTGATAGATTTCCCCATAAAAGTCTAGTACAGTTCAAGCGTTAAAGGTGGTTTATTTATTGATTCCTATTTTATGAGTTTCTCTAGTTCCCACAAGCACGTCCAAAATAGTGTTACGGTTAGCATGAGTATTATACAATAAATACAGTTCTATGCAAAATAAATTGGTAGTTTAGGTCATCTTTGACAAGTTACAAATCTAACGCGGACGATCCTGTACATGGTCCCAAATTTCCACCAACACATTTCCACGCGCCCATCCGACATACTAAAAAGCAAACAAACACCAAACTGGAATCGAAAATTTTTCCCATTCCCAGATGCAAACAAACTCTTGGTTTCACAGCGCGCATTTTTAATTGCAACAACTGCTGCACGAGGCAGTAAATTGGAGAGGCTTTACAGTGTGTGAATTGGCAGGATGCATCACGAGACACGCATTACATGTAATGCTCATAGTTGAGCCATTAAGTAGTTTTTTACGTTTGGGAACAACGCAATTTTCTGCACGTTAGTCTTCGGCCGTAACCGATGTTCGGAGCGTGAGGATTTGTCACTGACACTTTTTGTCAAATGCTAGCAGCGGGTCCAATGACCATCGCGGCATTGTCATGACGTGATTTACGCGGCCTTGGGTGTCGTAATTGGAAGTTGCGAAAGGGACAATTAGCGGAACTTGGAGCAATAACTGTTTTAATTCTTATGATCGCTCAGTGGAACGAGATGTATTTGTGTTTTACAGCGGACGCTTAACAGTATAACATAGCCTCTTAGGAAGTTTTCTTGCAGTTTATTTTATTGTAGCGGAAGTTGAAAGCCAAATTGCACCAATTGCAGATAATTTTTTCTTCATCGCGCTTAGTAGCATCCCTTCTCTTTTAAGTGCTATTTTTATTGTCATCTCTATTTCTGTTTTTTTGCTTCTTCTTCATCTTCTATACTTGACACTGACATTTGCTTGATCACCCCCATATATGTTATTCACGAATTTTTAAAGAATTAAAAGAGTTTTGAAATTTGTAGCAGCCACTTCCTTTTTAGAGACAATAGTTTTCATAAACTGGAAACTGGAAAAGGAAAATCGTTTTTTAACAGCAAAAATAGTTTTTTGTAACAGCTCTTGTTTTTTAAATATTATTAAACAGGAGGAGAAAAAAATCCGGAGAAAAGTCCTGTCTACTGGAATTGAAACACTAATACAGACACATTATGGAAAATAAAAATAGGTAAAACATAAAAAAGGAAAAACATAAAAATAGGTCTACTCACTCAGAGGAAACGAAGTGAACCTGGAATAAGAGAAAGAACACATTAAAGTAAAAAATAGGATAAAGAACAAAAGCAAACCAAAAATTAACAAATACTGAGAGGAAGAGAGAACAAATACATACATACGGCCTTGAATATTGTGGAGACGCGCAAGTGGCCTCGATTGGGTTCCCATTTGAAAAGAAGAAGAAGACATCAAACGGAATACACAAAGAAATTAATAATGTATGTAAATAGAGCCGGCATTCAGAAACTAAAATAAAAGAAAAAAAACTAGGAAAAATATTTGTAAACAAAGATGAAGGAAGAACAACCATTTACAGCTAAATTTATTATTGGCACTTGTATAATAAATAGCTATTTTGGACAGGTCGCGAAAAACAAATCCATAATTTTATTTTATTATAGGCTGCGTTTTTCTAGATTTTTCTCCAGATCTTCTCACTTTTTATTTTCAATTGAAAACGTTCAATTGAGTTATTTCAATCCAGGGAGCCAAAATAAAAAAGAATCAACTAAATAATATGTCGTTCCTATCGTCAGTTATGATAGAAATTATGTTTTTTGCAGTTTTCCCGAATTTTCATATTCCTTTGTAATGGGGTCGTCTCCCTCAATTGAATTTGACGAATTCAACTATAGCATCCCAGAAACTATGTAACAACTATGTAACAAGTTATTTTGTAAGATAACAGAGCGTATCAAAAATCGCAATTTCGGCCAGCAGTTTCAAACGCTGTACATTTACCGCCTCTTGTGACGTCATTTAGGGGAGTAAAAGCGTGATTTCGAATAAACAAAAAAATAGGGGTATAATATTTTTTCGTCTAGTCTCTAGAAAAGCTGTTTTTGAAAATGGTGGGACGACCCCATTGTCGGGAATTTTATTTTCCTGAAAACTTTTCCAGGATCATAACGAACATAACAAAACAAGAATTACGCATTTGAATCGTTCGAATTGTGAGTTATGGTGCTGAGTTCCTACAAAAATTCCATAGAAAAAAAGCACTTTCAGTTTTTTTTCCGAATTTTCCAATTTTCGGGGAAAACTTTTCCAAATTTTATTGAAATCTGAATATCCGAAACAATAATGTATTACATTTAAATAAGATGTTCGAACTGATAACCTTTAAGTTTTTGACACAAGGCAAGCCTATTACGAAAATCTTGTAAAACATTTTGCAGTTTGTGGCGCAGTTGCAAAATGTTTAAAAAAATTCATTATCATTATTCATCTTTACAGCTTTTAAATTTAAAAATACTACCGTACGATAGACGGTATGTGTGGCTCAATGGATATAGATAAAGTGGTATCGGCGCGGATAGGTCAACTGGGGTCTGTTTTACAAAAGTTACAAGTACGAGTATTACAAGTAAATTTATGACAAGCTTTGAAAAGTTTGTGTTTTTTGATAAAATCTTTTATCCGCAAACGTCACAAAAGTGACAACTTATGTGCCTCCATTGACAAGGTAAAAGTGTCATTTTAATTGATTAGGCTCATAAAGTAGCCAACAGGTGTTATTTTATGTGCTTAATCACATAAAATAAGTGACACTTGTACCTTGTCAATGAATTCTTTCAAATTCTTACTAAATTGTTGTTTTCTAATTTACTGAAAGTGAACTAGCGTGGTAGTGGATGGGGACGCGTGTAAATGAAACGACTAGCTCCTCTTTGTTTTATTGACAGGCGCCCCTGACCAAGGGGGCTCCTGACCAAGGAGGGCCGAATCCGGGTGCTCATGATCAATGGGGCTCCCGGTTAGGGTGCTCCCGGACAAGGGGGCTCTCGACCAAAGGGGCTCCCGACCAAGGGGGGTCCCGGCCAGGGGGCTTCCGACCAGGGGACTCCCGACCAAGGGGGTCCCCGGCCAGGGGGCTCCCGACCAAGGGGGCTCCCGGCCAAGGGGGCTCCCGGCCAAGGGGGCTCCCGACCAAGGGGGCTCCCGACCAAAGGGGCTCCCGACCAAGGGGGCGCCCGACCAAGGGGGCTCCCGACCAAGGGGGCGCCCGTCCAAGGGGGCTCCCGACCAAGGGGGCGCCCAACCAAGGGTGCTCCCGATCAAGGGAGGACTGGACCAAGGGGGCCCCCGACCAAGGGGGCTCCCGACCAAAGGGGCTTCTGAGTAAGGTTTGCGGATAAAATAGTATATATCATTCAGAGCATAAGTCGCTTTATGTGCTTCGCCTGGACTTAACCGACTAACTTCGTTCGTCGGTCAAAAGTCCAGGCTCAGCACATAAAGCGTAACTTATGCTCTTAATAATATAATCTACTATTTTATTAACAAACAAGAAGAATGTCCTTAAATCCAAGTGGAGTAAATTTAAATTAAAATTTAAATATATCTATGTCGAACTCCACAAACTTTAATAACTGAAGGATTACTAATGGTACATGTTTCGGCAGAATGCTTCTGCCATCATCAGCCCTAATTTAACAAGAGATTAATGATACAATTGATGAATTACAAGAGGGGTTCTTACCTTAAAGAATATAAAAAATTATGACATTGACGTAATTTTGAATTAAATTTGACGTTTTCAAAGGGTTACATGATTTTTAAAAGATTTCGTAAAAACAACATTTTATAAATGTAAAAATTAAAAATGGATCAAAGAGAATCTGGTAAGTTTGTTTGAGTGAAAAATTAAAATAGTGAATTAATAATGGGATTATTGAAGTTATTCTGTTCATTTAAACAAGATCTGTTTTCCAGTTTCAAGGCTTTCCTTATTTCCAAAGTCTCGAGAAAATCTAATTTCCGGCCTTTATTGCATTTATGAATCAATTTGGAATTTGATGGTGAAAAACTATGTTTCGTTATTAATATATGATTGGCGAAAGAAGAAGGTGTTGATGGTGGAGGATCAAGATCTGTGTTGTTATAGATGTGCCTGAAATGTTCTTTAATACGGTCTGATATTTTGCGACCTGTCTGACCTATGTAGAATGACTCACAAGTAGAGCAGCTTAATTTGTATACACCTGATGATGATTTGTAATCTAATGGATCTTTATTTTTAATAAAAAATCTGGATAAGTTGTTATCTGTTTTAAATGAAACTTTAAAACCGTTTTTCTTAAGTATTTTAGAACATTTCTCTGAGACGACGCCAAAATATGTTAATGAATTTGAAAAGGAAATTGTTTCTGAAGGATTTTTAACCAAGTAGTGTGTGTACTTGAATTTGTTACAGTATCTATAGTATAATTTATTTATAGTTTTTAAAGAATATCCATTATTTGAAGCGATTTGTTTAATGTTATTAAGTTCTGTTTGAAAAGATGAATCTGATAGTGGTATAGAAAATAATCGGTGGAAAAAGGAATGAAAAGCTGCAAATTTATGGGAAACAGGGTGACAAGAGTCAAAAGGTATTACGCAATCTGTGATACTAGGTTTTCTATAAATGTCAAATTCAAAACTATTATTATTTCTAGTGATTAACAAGTCTAAAAAGGGGATTTGGGAATTGATTTCAATTTCAACGGTGAATTTAATGGATTGGTTTAAAGAATTTAAGTTGCTGAGTGCGTTATCAAGTTCAGAATCAGATCCTTTGAATAAAACAATTATGTCATCTACATATCTGTACCAAAAGAGAAAATGATCTTTAAAAGGTGAAGAAGTTAAAAACTGATCTTCCAAGTTATTCATGAATATTTCTGCTAAAAGAGGTGACAAATTAGAGCCCATTGCTAAGCCTGAGTCTTGTGAATAAAAATTATTATTAAATTGAAAGAAATTTTGATCTAGGACAGTCTCACAAAGTGAATGTAAATTTAGTGCATGTATGGTTGGCATATTAGAATTAAATAGTAGGTTTTTTAAAATTAATAAGCAAGATTTGGGTGGGATGCTGGGGAATAAATTAACTACGTCAAATGAAACAAGTCTAGTGTCTGATGGAATTTGGAAATTTCTAATTTTGGAGCAAAGATCTATTGAGTTTTTTATTGCAAATTTGTTATTAAAATCTAAATGTTGTCTAAGAATTGTATTAAGCCATTTTGAAAGTATTGATACAGGTGAATTAACAAACGAAACTACTGGTCTAATGGGAAAAGGTTGAGTTTTATGTATTTTAGGTAGACCGTATAGTCTAGGTATGCAAGGATTCATGGGTATTAGTGTGAAAGCTTTTGGGTCAAAATATTTAATAGTTTCTGAAACGTCTTTGAGCGTAGATTTAAGGTTGGAAACAAATTTTGAAGTAGGATCTTTTTTGAGTTTTGTAAAGTCACCAGATTTTAAGAAATTCTCTACTTTGTTTAAGTAATCTTGTTTGTTAAGTATTACCAAACAATTACCCTTGTCAGCTTTACTAATACAAATGTTGTTTTCTTTAATTTTTGTTTTTAAGCTTTTAATCATGTTTGAATCTGAAATGTTCTTTGTGATATTGTCTTTAGATAAGGTAGTTAATGTAGTTACTAGTGATGGAATGGTATCGGGTATCAATGGTGTATTATAATGATTGGTGATTATTTCTGTTTCAACTGCAAGTGTTTCTTTTACGTGTTGGATATTTAATGGTTGGACATTGTATTTAAGGCCTTTGGAAAGAAAATTAATTTCAGACTCTGAAAATAAGGTATTACTGTCATTTAAAACTCTATTGTGAAATTTATGATCTATAGCTTGACTACTTTGAATAGGTAAAGATTCTACATGATGGTCTAAGATGGACCTCTTATCTTTAAATGGCATGTTTAATTGTTCAAAGCAAAGGTGATCTAACTTTCTTACTAGATTCTCGTATTTCCTATGTGCTAAGTCTTGTAATCTATCTCTAATAAGTCTGTCCACATAGTCGAACTGTAGGTGGTCCAAAATTAGAAATTTCCAAATTCCATTAACTTCTTCACCTTTTAAAGATCATTTTCTCTTTTGGTACAGATATGTAGATGACATAATTGTTTTATTCAAAGGATCTGATTCTGAACTTGATAACGCACTCAGCAACTTAAATTCTTTAAACCAATCCATTAAATAACTTGGAAGATCAGTTTTTAACTTCTTCACCTTTTAAAGATCATTTTCTCTTTTGGTACAGATATGTAGATGACATAATTGTTTTATTCAAAGGATCTGATTCTGAACTTGATAACGCACTCAGCAACTTAAATTCTTTAAACCAATCCATTAAATTCACCGTTGAAATTGAAATCAATTCCCAAATCCCCTTTTTAGACTTGTTAATCACTAGAAATAATAATAGTTTTGAATTTGACATTTATAGAAAACCTAGTATCACAGATTGCGTAATACCTTTTGACTCTTGTCACCCTGTTTCCCATAAATTTGCAGCTTTTCATTCCTTTTTCCACCGATTATTTTCTATACCACTATCAGATTCATCTTTTCAAACAGAACTTAATAACATTAAACAAATCGCTTCAAATAATGGATATTCTTTAAAAACTATAAATAAATTATACTATAGATACTGTAACAAATTCAAGTACACACACTACTTAGTTAAAAATCCTTCAGAAACAATTTCCTTTTCAAATTCATTAACATATTTTGGCGTCGTCTCAGAGAAATGTTCTAAAATACTTAAGAAAAACGGTTTTAAAGTTTCATTTAAAACAGATAACAACTTATCCAGATTTTTTATTAAAAATAAAGATCCATTAGATTACAAATCATCATCAGGTGTATACAAATTAAGCTGCTCTACTTGTGAGTCATTCTACATAGGTCAGACAGGTCGCAAAATATCAGACCGTATTAAAGAACATTTCAGGCACATCTATAACAACACAGATCTTGATCCTCCACCATCAACACCTTCTTCTTTCGCCAATCATATATTAATAACGAAACATAGTTTTTCACCATCAAATTCCAAATTGATTCATAAATGCAATAAAGGCCGGAAATTAGATTTTCTCGAGACTTTGGAAATAAGGAAAGCCTTGAAACTGGAAAACAGATCTTGTTTAAATGAACAGAATAACTTCAATAATCCCATTATTAATTCACTATTTTAATTTTTCACTCAAACAAACTTACCAGATTCTCTTTGATCCATTTTTAATTTTTACATTTATAAAATGTTGTTTTTACGAAATCTTTTAAAAATCATGTAACCCTTTGAAAACGTCAAATTTAATTCAAAATTACGTCAATGTCATAATTTTTTATATTCTTTAAGGTAAGAACCCCTCTTGTAATTCATCAATTGTATCATTAATCTCTTGTTAAATTAGGGCTGATGATGGCAGAAGCATTCTGCCGAAACATGTACCATTAGTAATCCTTCAGTTATTAAAGTTTGTGGAGTTCGACATAGATATATTTAAATTTTAATTACTATTTTATTAGTTACAAGTGACAAGCTACAAGTTGACAAATTACTGGCAAAACTTTGTAGAAAATATTTAAAAAGTTTTTCGTGATTTGTTTTTGTAATTATTATGGATTTGTAGCTGTTTAATGATTCAGATAGTGACGATGCAGCAAAAGAGGTAAACAGACGTCCGCGAAGATTTAGAAATCGCATTAATGTTAAGTTTGAAAGTATATTTGAATTCAATGAACGGTTTCGACTGAGTTCCTTAAAAGAATTGGTCGTTGGTTACTCGATCACACACGAAGAAATCATGCTTTAAGTATTGACCAACAAACACAAATTGGTTTCCATTGGTTGGGAGAGGTTGCCACTTCCACAGCGTAGCACTTGTGCATGATCTGTCTAAGGTCACAGTACACCGATGTGTAATGTCACAACAGCAGTAAATAGAATTGTTGTACCAAAATTGTTAAGATGGCCCAACAATGTTTTAAATGTAGTAAGCGAGTTCCATCAACATGCCGGACTCCCGATGGTAATTGGTGCAGTGGATGGAATTCTTATACCCATGGAAGCACCATTTATGCGGGTGGAAGCGTTTCTGGATTTTCATGACAATCATTACATAAATGTAATGGCTGTTTGTGGACTAGACACTAGATTTTATTTTGTTAATTCTAATGGGCCGGGAAGCGTCCAGGACGCTAGGGTTCTAAGCAATTCCACTTTATATGCTAGAATGGAAGCAGGATGGCGACCTATCCGGAATAGCTAGATCATTGGGAATAGTCCGTATCCACTAAAATTTGACTAATTACTCCACTATCAACCCAAATGATACTGACGAAATTGAATTTGACATTTAACATAATTTTCTTTTATTTGAAAAGTTGTGTCCGTTTTTCGATTTTTTCCCTTTCGCCTCTGAGTTTTTTCTTGTTCTCTGGCGTAAACTCTTTCTTTCGGCCCTCCATACGTAAATAACTATTTTTTGAGTTGAAATCCCCTGCTAGTATTGCAGGGGAGTTGACTCAAAATATTAAGTCCAGTGCCTATTCGGCTAGTGGTTGTTTAGGTGGATTTTGCTGAGTAGATTTTA
Organism: Diaperis boleti; assembly: GCA_963583935.1. Lineage (NCBI taxonomy): Eukaryota > Metazoa > Arthropoda > Insecta > Coleoptera > Tenebrionidae > Diaperis > Diaperis boleti. Next base: position 48,364,773 of record OY757245.1, on the reverse strand, counting down.
TGTTTCTTGTTGTTGTTTGAACAATTATTCCAGTAGCTTCCAGTTTTGGATTGTCAAGTGAGTTTGATAAAGAGTGGTGTTTTATCTTATTTTTAATGACAATGGCTACTCCCCCGCCGTTTTGTGTTAATCTGTTTTTGGTGTGTAATTTCGTATTTTAAAGTGATGACTATTTTTTAGGTATGTTTCGTTTATGACTGCAATGTCTATTTGGTTTCCGTTTAAAAAAGCTATTAATTCTTGTTTCTTATTTCTGATGCCATTTGCATTCCAAAAAGTAATTTTTCTACTCTTTTTTACATAATAGACAAAAGCGGTGTTATTAGTATATTGAAACACTAGTTTTGTAAAACTTATAATAAGACACGAGTTCAGGTTTGCAGCACGACTGCCGTAGGCATAAGTGCCTGTAAAGAACGAGTGCTCTTATACAAGTTATACAAAACGAGTTTTTCATGTTATTTTTTCTAATTTGGCATATTAATTTCATTTTTTTCCAAATAAAATCAATTTTGTTAATTTAGGGAACTTTATTAAATTTTGATTTTTCTTGTACCTGACATGACTTGACATGGAACCATAATCCCAACATCACACTGAGATTTCGTTCAGTGCAGGGTTCGTTCACTATGTGTTACCAATGGAAACAAAAATTCTAGATTTTGGGTGCGTTAATGGCTTATTAACGCACTCAAAATGGATGCGTTAATGGCTTTGTTACATTTTATCGCACTTACTTACCCTAAACTCGTGCGTGCGACAAAATGTTTCTTCGTCACAAAATAATTTGATATTTTGTTGGTTTCAAACAGACTTCATGGACTTACCATATGGAGCATTAACCATTAATTTCCAGGAATCTTTTCTAAAATATTTTTTTTGTTCTGTGTTTAATTTTAGATATACGGTGCTATGAAATTTGACATCGTCACAATTGCAGGTATTGGTCAAGAGAAAATCCGCACTGTACTCAAGACTCTCACACTCAACTTCCATCAGGATATTTGGTTTCAACAAGATGGGACGTCTCCTCACTTTGGAATCAACGTCCGTCAATATCTTGACACCACATTTCCTGGAAGGTGGATAGGGCGTCGAGGAGCAGTTGAGTGACCACCGCGTTCCCCAGACTTGACTTCCTTAGATTTTTTCTGTCGGGTTATTTAGAATCAAAGGTTTATTTTAATAGGCCAAATAATTTAGACGAGCTACGGCAAAGAATTCGCGCTGAAGTGGAGCACATTACTCTTTTAGTTCTTGAACGAAGTGTACAAAGTGTTTACACTCATATCGGTCAGTGCCAACTAGTTGACGGAGAGCAATTTGAACACTTGCGATAAATTTTGTTTGGTTTTGGCGTTTCATTAGATTTTCTTCCATTAATGTTACATTTTATTTGTTACGGTGTTTTTTTCTCAAAAAATGGTTATCTAAGGTACCAATTTTTTTTCATCATGATTTAACTAGTTGGATGTCAAAAAAAAGTGAGGTTGTCATTAAAACAATAATAATAATAATAATGACGTCATTGTGCAAAAAACATGACGTCATAAGTAAAATTTTTATGTCATAAGGTGGCTAATCAAAAAAATAAAATTGGCGTTTTGATTTAAAACATCATTAAAAATAAAACAATTATAAATTTTGTTCCTTTTATCACCGCAATGTATGTTGTTGAATACCACTTTCTGCATTAAGTATTTCACAAAACCAATACAAAAAGATTTGTTTTGTGTCTTATACGTGTGTAAAATTCTTTGGAAATGCCCGCGGAAATTACAATCCTCGCCCTCCGGTATCGGATTCCAACTTGTTCCTCACATTTCCACAACTAAATTTTCCAGAGTTTTATCCTTTTGGATATTGTCCATGGGAGTTTTGTTGTAGTGGGCTCTCTATGTGCAATTTCAATAGGTTTATATTTCATTAAGTCACGCATTTGCAAACCTACAAAAATTCCTTCTTTTACGGTATTGAAGGCCCACAGCATCTTTGTTTAGGTGAGTTTCACATCTGGTATGATCCATATGCTCAGTTACTGTGCTCATCTTTCCTAAATATACTGTTAAGAAATTAATACTCCGGCCATGTAAACCTTTCTTCTTTGATTTCTGTATACGAGCTTAATGGATTAAATAAGCCTCAGCATATTGTAACACGCAAAACATGGAATTGTGAGTATTTTGTTAAAACTAATTGATAAAAAAATATACGTGACAGCAAAAAAATTATCAGTTTTAAGTGTTATTAAATCGCTGCCCTGATCATTATGAAAATTAGTAATGTCTTGAAAAAGATCTCTTCAAAAGACTGTTTGGCCATCTTTTCTACTCATCGACACATTCTAATTGAGTTAAAATAATTTAGGATAATTTCTTTTGAATAATTGTAAAACTCCACTCCAAAACACCAGACTCTTCACGTCATCATATCAAACACAACAAGAAAACGTCGTTAATTTCCATATTTCATAAACCCAGTCGCGAAAAACCGTTCCCGTCGTAAATAATGAATGAGTGTCGTGTGTCTGCGTTGCGTTGCGAAGAAGAAAGAACCCGCACGTAGGTCGGTCGAGGAAGAGGAAGGAAGAAGGGAAGCTAGCAGACGGGAGTATCGATCCTCGAGTCCGGACCTACTCCACTCTGCCCCACTGCACTGCCCTCGGATCGATTGAAGTATTAGCCATCCACACAGTACGCACAACCGGAACAGCAGCAGGAGCAAGGAGCATCCCGCCGCCGCCGCCGCTGCCGCCGCCGCCGCCGATGCTGCTACGTCGAGCGCACCAGACGACGTCTACGGCACGGTCTGCCTGCAACGACGACGCGTCGGGATGCCGAAGACGCTCGTAGCTCGATGTGTTTAGGAAATGCACGCGGAGACCTTCTATAGTGTGCGCCAACGTATATAGGAAGAATAACAGGCGTCCGTCGTTTTTCTTTCAAATTCGTTCAGTTTCTTTGTAGTTGTTATAACCTGTAGAAAGTAAATAAGTAAAAGTGGTTTCTAAGGTAAAAAATGATTTTTCAATATCCGTCAAAATTTTAGTTATTGCTGTAAATGTCGAGTCGCTTAGTTTTTCTACAAATTTACTCATAAAATAATATTACCGAATTACATCTCTAGTTACCGAAATTATTACTTTAACCCTCAAGCTGACTTAAGTGACCACGATGTCGCAAATTTGTTTGAGCAAATTAGAACGTGACAATCGTAGTCACTAAGTCAGATTTTCTGTTACAAATCGATAGTTTCGAAGCTCTCATGTAATTACTAGTAAAATTCCGTCAATATTTGAAAGAGGAGCGTTTCGGTGACTTTTGTAGATATTTTTCGTATCAGTGGTAGTTAATGTTTCATTTGAAAATTCGTGTAAATAAATGAGGCGGATATGAAGCGTAATTATTTATAACAGTTGGTCGAGCCGTTTAGCCGATACTAACCGCTCTTGTTGTACGCGATATCGGTCGTACGCTGTTCCGTACTTTTCGTAATAACCTCGGTAATACCGAAAAAAAAAGACTTTTAGCATCAGTTTTAAAAAATCATAAATAACGTTGCGTTGGAAACAATGAGTAGTGTTCACAAACTAATTGGTCCAGTTATTTTCCATAACATCCGTGTAGCTATTTTGAGTCACTTTCTAGTCAAATTAACATCACTGATATCAGTGTCAGTATAGTAGTATTGTGAAAGATTATAAGTGAAGGAGCAAAAAATTCTACTATTTTAATTTCATCGGATAAATCATTAATATGAGTTTAATTGGTTTACTTCTTTTGTACCTTGTTTTTACCTTTGTACACTTTTCTTTAACTTATAAATCGGTTATACAGTAGGGAGCAAAAGTATTGGATAATATGTATGTTTATTCCATAACATCATTGCTTGATAACATTTATTAAAAAGAGAGGTATTCTTAGCCTATAACAATTTCTCTGTTAAAAAATTAAAGCAAAGATCAGACAAAAATTGTTCAATTTGTGCCAATAATGGGGATAACTTATTGTGGTAGTTTGGCATATTAGTTTAATCTTTGGTTTAGTATCTCAAAACCCAATATAATTGTCTGGGACAGGTCAGTAACAAGAGCCTTGCAACAAAGTAGCTTAAATCATTTGATGTTGAGATTTTTTCACTTCTAACCTCGAAATAAAATTGGCCAAACATATTTGCACAGAAATGGTTCCCTTGGCAAAAAGTGGAGAAAAGTGCATTTTTCTATATTGGATATTATCTTTTATTTTCCAGAGTTATGACACACAATTAAGGAAGCCTATAATAATTTTTATGAAATTTATTAAGCATGTATTTAGTAGATATGTAGTAGTAGGTTGTTCTCCAGAGGCAACATGATATATAAACCATTTATGAAGATCCGATATAAAAATGCGTGCTGTTTACGACTTGCCAAGAGGACAATTTCTGTGCAAAATTTGAAGTTGAATTTTTGAATTTTTTATCACACAAAATTATTTCAGAAGACAAAATTTTATTGTTATCTGTCGGATAATAAATTCCGAAATTAATTAAAAAAAGAACTTTGACACGGTTTTGAAGAGCCCTATAGACTGCAGAAAACATTATTTCTATGTTCATATTTTAATCTAAGTGCAGAATCATACCACAAAATACATATACGAATGCTATTTCCGGACAACCGGTATATACTTGTTAGAAACTTATTGTCTCCTGTCTACTAATCTTTGCATTGTTAGTTCTACACTTTTATTGTTTGTTTTTTTTTTTGGTTACTACTAATAATAATTGTATTTGTTGAGAAATATTTGCAGCGGCCGTCGCGTCGGTCAGTTGGGAAACCCAAAGGGTCGTAAAACCTTTACCTGACTGACGGCGCTCACGCCCGCCAACCAGTCAAAATCCAACACTCAATCTGACAACACTCTATTTAATAGCCGCCAGGGCACAATTCAATCTAAACCCAGGACACAGTTCCTTTATTCAATTTCAATACAAAACCAAACCGGGAGAAGAAACGTTCACTATCAATCTCCAACTATTCGCAATACACAAGTTCATTAAGTTCGCGAGTGTTTCCATACAAATCCAAATCAACGGTCCTTCGAGTAACACAAATCTACCCTCAATTCATTACAGTATTATTCTTTGATCATTTACTTCGTCCCTTTATGTTTCTCCAGACATACACATTTTCTTCTTTATGTTATGTAATTCTAATTCTTTAAATAAATTATCTGTTAAGAAATAATGACACATGAATAAATAAAAAATCAATTGCAATTAAATTTTAAAATAAACATCTTTTTTTTCAGTTTTTTTTTCGTGACTAATGTGCCTTATTTGTTTTTAGGAGTCAGTCTTGATGTGTTTTTTTACAAAATAATTCTCAATATCAAAATTAAAATCATAATTTATAATACAGTTATTTCACATATCCATTTTCTTCGTCTTTTATTGTGTTATCGGTGGATTATTTTTATTTGTTCTATGATATATTTTTTTATTAGTCTAATTTCTGTAGTCTCACACAATCTTACTTTCACTATCATCACTGCTTCTCCCGCTTCCGACCTCATCTTTTATCATGCGAAGTCGCTATCCCTTTTTTCTTTACTTCTGTGTTTTTTTTTATAAACTCCTTTTCTTTACCATTAATGTTTCTATATAGTCACGTCCACTTTTCCTTGGGTTGTACTAACTAATTTATGTCTCAATTTTTCGTTCGTTTATTATTTTTTATATCAGGTCTTCATAAATGATTTATACATCATGTTGCCTGGGGAAACCAAAATTTACATCTGTGTCAAAGATCGGAGTCCCAATTAGAATAAATCGTTGTAATTAATGCTATACAGTATAAAAAATACTACCTATATAATATTAACTTTGGAAACATAAAGGAAGGCATAAAATAATTAAACCAGCACATGGAACCATCCAAATATAAAACTATATAATATGTACTCACAAAATGACATCGACATTTTGGAGATTCTGAAATGTTTTTAAATCAAGAAAAAGAAAAAAAAAATGTCTAAATAATTTGAGAAAATTATGTTTATAGAATTGTGAAGTAGGCACTACTAACTGTTGGCAATTTGGTTTAATATTTGAATGTCAAAGGTGTCAATGTAACTTAAAAAAACGGCAACAGAATGGTGAATGGAAGTATTCTATAGAACGCTGTGTTAAAGGTTTTTCGAAATGCCTACCCTAATTTTCCTGCAGATTATTAAAAATTAGTCGAACAAATTTATAAATGTGTGGCAAGATTTCGTGATGGTAGTGTGTTGTAGCGGAGCGATTGTTAGTTTTATGGTTTTATGATGATCGTGTCATTCTATTTCCGCCTCAAAGTCCGGACCTGACAATTCTAGATTATTTCATTTTCCCGTATCTTAAGAACACCGTATTTAAAAATAACCCGCACAATTTTGAAGAACTGCAAGGGTCAATTTTTAGTGCATGCAACGCTATAACCTTTCAGATTTAGGAAAACGCATTTGAAAATATGAAACGGAGAGTTAACAGCTGCATTGAAGCTGGGGGAGAACACTTTGAACATTCTTTGTTACTGTTTTATTTTCTTTAAATTAAAACAATTTAACATGAGAAACATAAACGTCACAATGTTTAGACCATAACCTCAAATTTTACTGTCAGTCAATTTGCAGGCTGGACCATTGCATAAAAGATAACCCGCCTACTCTAATTTATAATGTAAATGATTTCATGGTAAAATTTTGGACAAAATTAACGTTTGAAATGAGAAGTGAATTCTCGTGTTTGTATGTCATTATGGTGTCAACGTCATTCTGCTGTTTCAGATTTGTGGTGATTTAAAATGTACCACATCTTTGTAAAAAAATTCAAAATTCTCGGACTTATCATACGGCAATTACATTTAGCGGTAAAAATTATAATATAGCCCTTCTGAAATAAACTGTATTATTCATAACAATGTATTTTTTGTAACTAGCCGTTTTTGCACAGTAACATCAACAACCATTTTTTTAAATGGTAACGCCAACTTTTTCTTTCGAATTCTTTAGAACTTTTTATTAATTAAATGGTCGTAGAAATTATTTTTCCAGGAAAAGTGTCATTTTAAAAGCTAAAATTGACCTTTCCGAGGATTTTTCAAGAAAACGTCAATTAATGGAATCATGAATTTTGTGCGGAACTTTATCAACATTGTATTTAGCAAACAAATTACCAAACAATATCTACTGATTACATCCTACGAACGTAAGGACCACCATTCATAATCAAATCCTCCATATTTCAACTATCACATCGAGTTATGCAAACTAATCCACGTCTACCCACTTCGTGTTCATCATTCAGAACTATAGGTAATTTTTACGGTTTTTTATCCTAACTCGGACAGACAAAGCACCATCCTGTTATCGATTCATCCGAAACCAGACATCGACGATCGTTCCCCGTCCCTACCAAACAACCTCCCAAATAATAAACACAATTTATCCACCTCCATCGATTTCATTCCCCGCCGAAAATCGTTTAGGGTAGTTGCGCCACTCATCTGCACGTGCAACCTCACGCCGCCCCCGCCGCCCCCGTCGATGTAGGTCACTCGTGATGACCCGCTTTTCTTTGCATTCGGCCAATGAGGGCGTCTTGCCGAGAACAAAGACACTTCATGGCAGCGGCGCGGATTCGGAAGGGACGACGGGGTTTCGGCAATTTTAGAGTATAATGAAGACATTCTCATGGTTACTAGCTAAGTGTTATAACTATAGATGACAAAATGTTCAATACTTATACTTATTTTTATAATATTTGTTTTATTTGGAAAAATATCGCCAGTGCACCACTGTTCCGCAAGAACCTATTATGATTTCGGGTGGATGCGCCGGGCAAAAACATGATGGATTTTTGAGAATTATGACGATGTTTCGTGAGATATTAGTTAATAAAGGAAAAGCGGTTCGTGATGTTCTTGAAAAGTCTTAAATGAGCAAGAAGTTTGATCTGAATCGGGACGAGACGACGTTTCCACGATAATAAAGATGGGACGTTAAAGTGGCTTTACATGAAAGACGATTTGTCTTGTTTTATTGAGGCTATGGGAAAAACAGGAAAGAATATTTTATTTGTTCGCTTGGAGGCGACGCACGTAAGTTGTGGGTTGCTGCAGGGTGGTACGAAATAAAACAATTATTGTTTTGTTAAGTGGACACCTTTGGGGTCATTCGTGTACATCATGTTACCTGTGGAAACAAAATTTACATGTAGTTAAATACACAATTTTGACGTTCAAATCCTATGTGATATAAATAATATATTTTATAAAATTACTAACACTAATTGTAAGTTAATTAACTTAACAATAAATGCGCTAAATGATATTTGAAATAAAGCTACCTACATGAAAATCTAGTGGGTTTCGCTATTTATTTCACTCATAAATTCACTGTGAAATTCATTTTTAAATTACACTTGTCGATTGTTTATGTAGTGTATGTAGTGACGGACAATACATTTGTTAATAACATTGTGATAAAATTACTTATAGAAACCTTTAAATCGATACTAACTGAACGCTTAAGAAAATTTTATTGCCCACTGTATTTGCAAATAAATACATACCTACTAAATTTAATAATACCTATGCAGAACATCGAATCGTAAAGTACACGTTATCTAAATTAACCAGTCATTCAAAGAATAATTGCGTATATACGTTGGAGCGCAGTATAGATATCGACAAACTCCGTAAACTTGATTCTGTAGCAGGAGCATCTCCACCAACACAAAGGAACGTATTTTTTGTTTTCGTTTGTTCTATGCGTTGGCGGATATATTTACAGGGTGTTTGTTTACAAGGTTACATTTAAATTAACTGGATTTTATGGCGAACGGCAAGTTTAGAAATAATAACCATTTATAGTGACACAGTGTGTTATTAGTTTTTAGTCAATTTACAGGATATAAAAAATTCAAAAACGAACCACTTTTGATTATATAGCGACAAGACAATTTTACTCACTGTTTGAAAGTCAGTTTTTAGTTTTTGTTTATCCACTTATGTAAAATTTTTACCTTACTTTGATGTAAAGATGTGAATAACTGTTTAAATTTGAAAACAATTAAATGTCAATTGATTTTTCTGTGGTCACAATTAACTATTACTATTCCACGGTGTGTATAGACGACATCACAATTAACCATTTTCTACGATTGATTTTTCATTACATCCAGTTTTTGACCGTAGTCTTCTAAATATAATTGTGCAACCTTTGCTGAACGTCACCCTCTATGTCGCATCAAAGCAAGTGCGTCTTCTCCACCATCAACCAACAAAGTAGCTGAGATCCTCCTAAAGCAATTAGCTTTTTATTTTGTTCGTTCAGACAAATTCAGATACTGAGCAATGAGAGTCGAAATTTTGTCAAACATATGCATTTGTCATTGCGGTAAAATTTATAGGTACTACATTGAATTTCATGACACTCTGTATATTTATTTTGTACTATTTTATACCTATTTTGTTTTTAATCGAATACGTATTCGTATAAAATAATAATTTTTGTGATCACCTTATTTCAATTCTTGGTTATATATACGTTTTCCCACGACCATATAAGAAAGTTTCCGTGCAATTAAGTATCCACGAAAGTTGACAATATCATTCACCTGTTTGTTATTATAACAAACGTGTTTGTTATAGATTAAAAATTTTCACTTCACTATTTAGTAGGCTTGTTTGATTTTTGACAGTTTTAAAATATTGACAATTTGTTAGCTTTAGTGGCGTTTTTCAAGCGAGGTTGTGTTAAAATCCAATTATTGCTACAAATAATGTACGAATATAATGAAAGTGACCTTTGGAGTGCACGCCACCAAATATCACCGAAGCAACTCAAAATACCTCCCTAAACTTACTGCCAGAAAAATCTCGAGAGAGGTATAAAATAGCATATAAGCAGTTCATGGATTGGAGAACTGTGAACAATATTAAGTCCGCTTATTCGGAAAATGTGCTCTTAGCATCTTTCGGAGAACTGTCTGAGAAGGTTAGGCCTAATTCTTTATGGGTGCATTATTCTAAGCTACGGAGCCCACTTAGCGTGCACCACAATGTGAATATAAGCGAATATTTGAGATTAAAGGCATTTTTAAAGAGGAAATCAGACGGCTATAAGCCGAAGAAATAGAAAACTCTATAACTCCGAACAAATTCATCAGTTTTAACTTAAAGCTCCAGACGACAAGTATTTTTGTTTAGAAACGTAAGGCATTAATTGTTGGCCTATCCGGAGCATGCCGTAAGCACGAATTAGCTCAACTGAAGATGAACGATACTGAAAACAAAAAAAGACGTGTTCATTTACTATTACTGGCAAGTTCTATGAATACTTCAAGAAATATGCTATGCTTAGACCAGGCCATCGGATGTTAATGATCAGCGTTTCTTTTTAATTTACCAGAAATAGAAGTGCACCAAACAACTAGTAGGTGTTAATCAATTTGGTTTCTTTCCAGAAGAAATCGCTACCTATTTACACCTGGAAACTCCGAAATTATATACTGGCCATTGCTTCCTCCGGTCATCAGCAACGATATTAGTTGTCGCAGGCGGAGACATAACCACGCTTAAACGCCACGGGGGGTGGAAATCTACCACCGTGGCTGAAAGCTATATTGATGAATCCCTGACCAATAAAATGGAGGTTGCCAATACAATTTTACAATCAGTTGTTCCTCCTGCAGGCGAATCGTCTTCGAAATCAACAACTGAAAAACTTTAAGACCCTCCGGCACAATTAGTAGGAGAATCCAGTCATAATAACAAAACAAATGTTCAAATAAATCATACATTGTCGAATTTGATGAGTAATGAAACAGTTACACATAATCATATTTAATAATTGTCAAAATAACACCATTACTATAAATTTTGATTAATGATAAAAAAATCAATTAATAAAAATTGTTTGACTTAGTAATGAAAATGTTTATGGTCGTGGGAAAATAGTGTACAAAACTCGCAGGAAAGTGTCTAACGCACTCGCGGGATTGCCTACACTCGGCTAACGCCTCGTGGGCAACTTTACCGCTTGTGCGTTATTTATCACTTTCCGTGCTCGCTATTTAATATACTATTTTTCACTACTAGCAATAGAATGTACGATTATATAACGAGCGTTCAAAAATAAACCTGGTTAGAGGAGGCTGGGCATTTTTATAACAGTGTACATTGCAATTGTTACAAAAACTAACTTGTCATTTAATTCAGTTTAGGTTAGGCAACCAGCATTAAATTCGGACAAATTCTTATTGAAATTTATATTTGAAACATTTTTGCTTTGTCAATGGAGGTTGTTTCGTTGTAATTCGAGTTAAGTATTGCAACTAGCAAGATGGAAAGTGATCAAAAGACGCGGAAAGGTGCTACAAAGCAGTGCTGTTATGGACGTTGCAGTGACAGTCGCTACAGCAAGTCGTTTCCTACACCTTGTTTGCAAGTACGAAATGGTACGAAAACATGAATTTAAAACGGTTCCAACATATCTGAAAATGCGTGAGTTGTGCCAAAGCTGACCGGTGGGTGAAACGGTGTCATCAAAGAAAGAATTTCCGAAGCATAGAAGATATCACTAAACACACTTACATATTATGCTCTCTACATTTTCATAATGAAACCTAGTGAGGCGCACCCTGATCTAATAACAGCTGCAAAAGAAAAGGTTTGTTTTTTGCTTCTGAAACGCAAGAGTTAAAAACTTCCACCTAGCCGTACTTTTCAGATTTGCGCATTTAGGAGAACAAGTTTGAGTGTGAAATATGACAAAGTAACAAGTGAAACTGGAGTGTCAACATCAGTAGACAGCACTTTATAGTGAACCTATGAATCTGACCCAGAAGAGAGGAAACTACTCCCTGAATTAACGGTTGGATCACCAACAACACAAACCTCAAGATATTAGTGTAAATCTACACAAACCACTTTGACAATATTTCCATATATTATGCAACGGTTAACAGTCAATGATAACCCCCTGAGCTACGCTGTTTACATAACATTGAGGGCATGTTCTTTGTGTATATCTGTACCATTTCTGTTTGTGATTTTTACATAATTTTGACAATGGGTTCCCTAGTTCTTGTGATTTCTTCACATATTAAAAATTTCATGTACCAAGCATCCATAGCCGATGTAAGAAAAAATATGAAACAAAATTTTTTGCAAACTGTTTTTAATAGGATCAGAAAAAAAGCACAATTCTCTACAAGAAATATCGAAAACATTTTTCGCATAATTTAATTTTGCACAACACCGTTTACGTTTTATAAACAATTTATTTCTTATTAATTTGCTGTTTTGTGTCGTTCTAAGGGATTGTAAAGTTCTCAATAAACATTTGTAGAAATTTGGTTAGAGACTGTCAGTTGGTCTTTGGAAGACTGTTTTAATTTCTACATTTTAGTAAAACCAAATCATTACTTTTACCTTAATTTTTTACCAACCGTTATAGGAATCCTGGAGATATCTGCAGGACATTGCAGCCCAAACCCCCAAATCGTGTCGGTCTATATAAAACCGCTAACTAATACCCTAAAACACTTGTCAACACTTCTTAAGATGCATAATAATTATTATTAATAATATAGCACCTTCTCTGAAATTTTGCGGTTATGTTATCTGTCATGGAGAGTTTCGTGTTAATCAGTCAAGCTCTACACTGTAAAAAAATAAAACAAAAACTGAAATTTGAAAACTGATCTAACCAAATTTTTTTTTGAACACTCGTTATTTTGTAGAAGATGTGTGAAATTGTTTTTCTTTCCTAGTAGTTAATAATCATTTGATTATTGACTAGTGGTTAATAATTGAAGAGACCAGATTTGATGCAAAATGCATATCGTCTATTATTTTATTTACCAACTTAACAACAGCGCCCTTTGACTTTTTACAAATTGCACCAGTTGTAAAAATTTGGCATTACTCCAATTCATGTAAAAAAAAAACAAAGAACGAAGTGTTAAACTATTACAAAATGCATGAAAATTTTGTACTAGTTTAATTTTGTATTTTGTAATTTTGCATGAAAATGCGGTCTCTGACTGAAAAATGTCAGTCTCAAAAAATAGATAACCTCAAATTCGTTCCGACTTTTGGCATTATCATGATTATCATTCGAAGAAAAGTTAAACAAATGTATGTAATATATAAACCATGGTTGAGAAGCCTTCACTTAAGCTCGTAATTTTTATTGCCCGCGATGCTTCGCATATTGGGAAATTAAACAGCTCGGCTAAGAAAAATGGCTTCTCAATCTTGGAGGAAAATTACTATAGTTATGTGGAATCAAAATCTGTTTTTTATACGTACACCTACCAGTCACGTAATATATCTAAATTATAATGTGTAATTTCCTTCATTCTTGAAAAATGATCAAATAATTACGGAATGTCAAACATTCAAAAGTACTCATTCGCAGAGCATCTTTTTTTCTTTTAAAATTAATAAAATTTGATTGATTTAAAATAACACGGTTCTTTAGTGGCTACAAACTAACTAAACTAACTAACTACTAAGAATTTTTTGACATATAGACTTGAAGGTAAAACGATAGCCAACTATTATTTTTTAAATGTAACATGGATTTTTTAATGTTTTTCGGAATCAATGGTATGGCGTTCCATAAGAGAAAAATTGTGGAAAAAAAATTGTAATGCAATTATTACATTTTTCGCCAAAATTAACGCATAATTTAAAAAATGTTAAAATCACGTAATGCGTTGCATTTATATGTCTTTACAATCAGTTCGTATATTTGGCTTGCTTTCGGTATGATTTTTTTTTATATTGCAAAGAGAAAAGTTAGTAGAGGTAAAAAATGTAAACAAGTGCGAAACATAGTTCAGTCTGTCAACTGATTTACCTATTTAGTTCAGTCTGTCCATTGATTTGTCGAAGTTCTAAAAAGCCTGAGTCTAAAATGACATATTTACATCGCCAAAATCGCAATTTAACTGAAGCAGAGTGTGTTGTTGTAGTCACTCTTCGCGGAGAAGGTTACAGTCAGTATCAACTTGCACAAAGATTCAATGTTAATCAATCAACAATTTCCCGGGTTCTGAGAAAATTTGCAGAAGTTGGCAATAACAGAAGGAGACCAAGGCAAGGCAGAAAACGGGTAACAAATCAACATCAAGATCGTTTTTTAAAAATGAATACACTGCGACAACGGTTTGTTACCCCAAAATCAATTTTTCGAACGGTACAATTTTCGTATAAGTCAAAATACAATTAGGCGAAGACTAGCCCAAGAGAATTTAACCCCATACGAACCAGCTACTGGTCCATTACTCACCAAAGCACATAAGCGAATGCGTCTAGAATTTGCTCGTCAACATGTGGATTGGACCCGAGAAGATTGGGGAAGAGTTTTGTTCACTGATGAGTCCCGCTTTGGTCTATACAACAACGACAGACGAATTAAGGTATACAGAAGGCCTGGTGAAAGATATGCCCAATATAACTTTGTAGAAAAAGTTGCTTACAATGGTGGATCGGTTATGGTCTGGGGAGGGATCAATTTGAGGTAGTCAATAGAGGACGTTTGAATGCAGATAGGTATATCAACGATATTCTGCAAGAACATGTAGTCCCATTTGGCCCTTTCATAGGGGAGAATTTTTTGTTTATGCAGGATAATGCACGTCCGTATATTGCACGAATTGTGAATGAATACTGTGATGAGGGTGGAATAGGTCTTCTGAATTGGCCCCCACGCAGTGCAGACCTAAACCCCATTGAGCACTTATGGGACGACATGTCACGACGTCGTAAAACTCTTGTCAATGCACCTACCACCCTCAACGACCTCAGTGTTTGTTTACGCCAAATTTGGAAAGAAATTGATCAACAAGAGGTTATAAAACTCATTGAAAGCATGAATGACCGCTGTTTAGCAGTAATTAATGCGCGAGGTGAAAATACCTGTTACTAAATTAAGCTTTTGTTACCCTTTTAGAAACAGTGTTTTGTTATTGTTAAGTTTTTCGATTTTAAGTTTCTGTTTTCAAAAGTTTTCAATAAATCTTAAACACTTTAATTTGTTTTGTAAATTATTGTAGTTTAATAATGAGGTCAATTTTCTGGAAAACTATTGATTAAAATAGCCCGATTTAAAAATTTTAAATTATGCGTTAATTTCGGCGAGAAGTAGTTATAACAATTTAAAAAATCAAAAATACATAATATTATGTTGTTTTTGAGACGTTTATTGGAAATAACAATTTGGATTATAGTCCGTTTTCTTAAAACCTTGTGATGCAAATAGTAACACCCTAAATTCAATACCCTCTTTTAAAAGCATTACGTTGTTGTGGAAACGAGAATAGAGTGTGAATTATTTGCACCACAATGGTTAAAAAAGAAAAAAACGGATAGTACGTAAGCGTTATTTCCTTATCATAATAATAATTATTAAAATTTTGCTCTCAGAAGGAATCGAAAAAATTCCATTACCTAAGCAAATTTATTTTGCAACGGATAAATGCAAATTATGATGAATGAAATTATGGAAATAACAGTTACGTACTGTCGGTTTTTTTTTTAGACCATTGTGGTGCAAATAATTCACACTATTCTCGTTGCCGTAACAACGCACCACAATGGTTTAAAAAAAATGTGTAAAAAAAAGTAAAACTTTACTGCTTCCAAAGAGGCCAAAAAGGGATCACCTTTTTGGTAATCATCGCCTAAAAAAAATTATGACTAAATTTTTGAATTATTTTGTACGAAGGCGCAGAGAGGACTTTAATCTCGAAATTATGCGCGCGCGCACCCATTAACACCTTTCGAGTTTCACGTACAGGGAAATATGACCTTTTTGGAGTATGTTTCTTTAAAGGGTCGAACGCGTAGCGCGAGGCACCAATTTCAATGATCCATGGAAAAGCAAATTTTCACAAGCGGCAACTTCACAACAGGCTATCTTGCAGAATGAACATTTCAATAAATTTTTTTGTCTCATTTCTTCTTCATCCACTTTTTTATTTCATTTTAACCCATAAAAAGCCTCTCTGTGTAGGAATTCTTATTGAAAATTTGTAGTTTCGATGAGGTAGTTATCGTAACCGTCACCTAACATTTGTATCAGAAAATAATGAAATAAACTCGATTCCTACCATCGCCCTACCCCTTCATCTAAAGATAATGTTGCTAATTTATAAAAAGAAAGACTTTTGGACCAACTGCATTACATACTGTGAGACAAGATTGGACAAAACTTATGGATACTTGTGACGTTGACGGTATACCTACTCTTATAATTACACTAGGAGAGTCAGATTCAGAATTTGAAGAAAACTTTTCAGATTGTGAAACTGATTCACTTAGTGAGATTGTCTAAGAGGCGAATATTAAGGTTTTTCAAAATTGTCGTGCTAAATTACAATCTTTTTTGGGGATATTATTTTCAATATTTACAGTATTACAAGTTCAGTCCCTTTTGATCCTTAAAAAGTATTTATTTAAAACGTAACTCTAAAAGAGATTAGGCGTTTTTAACAATTTACATACAAATGCTCTAATCTTTCACCTACATAAAGACTTCAGTTTGACCTTGCTTCACTCATTCAAGACTTTCTTAAGATTTCATTAACGTTGTCAAAAAGATTTTCTCAAGACTTCCCCGGAATTTCGTACATATTTTCTCAATACTCTGTCAAAATTTTTACAACGTTCCCTCAAGAATATCTGGACTCCCAACCTTCCTGAAGACTGACAATACACCCTCAAGACTTTGACGAACATCCATCCCACGATTTTCAGTGTCGACCACGATACAAATTGCTCTTTGCTAGATTAGGTTGCCACTGCGGTGCGGTGCACAATGAAGATCGAATATTAGGTGCATTGTTGTTGTGTAATGATCAAAGAACCAAGAATAATAATAAATAAACGTCAACAAAATAGTATAAATTATATTTTTTTTTTGTAACGCAATTAACGGAAAGAACAAACTAAAACTCTTTAAATTTACTGTCAAATTAATGATAAACTCGATTTTTAACCTTACAAAGAAACTAACCTCAAAAATTGCAGGCTTTTACTAGAAAACAATAGAACCAAAGCTGGCGCTTAGACCATACATTTTGACAGCCCCGCTGCGGAGCTGTCAAAATGTATGGTCTAAGAGCTGGCGTCACAATTGAACAGTCACTATATAGTGACGTTAAAAAAAGTTTATTTCGTGTAATGAAAACAAAATTTAATTTAAATAATATTACAAAAACGGAAGTACAAGATAAAATAGATCAGAAATAAAAAGAACCATTTATTATTTAACTATTTAAAATCTACAATTCTTCAGCGAGACTCCCAACCACTAAAAAATATTTACACTGTGGTAAAACGACCATAATTTTCTAAAACATTAAATCGTGCGTCACACCAAACGTTGCCCTTTAATGAGTATCCTTAGCGGAGCTATTAACACGTTAAGCATCTTCTTATGCACAATAACCGTCTATTTATTGTCCGATAGTAAGAACGCAATTCCGTCCGCTCTCTAAAGTCTATCATTAACTCATCCATTTACCATCGCAAAGATATTTAACACTTATATGGAGTTCTAATCTAGCCTAATAGAAGTGGGACTTTTTCGAAAACAATGAACTGAGTGGTATTCGCGCGCAAATTACAAGTTTCGAAAGTCCGGAAAAGTCCCGTGGATAACGTGTTTATTATTAAGGCTCTGGCTGGGGTCAGTCGCGGCGGTGTAGGGGACATCCGGGAGAGTTTGACCTCCCATTTAATGTTCGCACAGCTGCGGGTAAACGGTCACCGGTCTCCCCTAAGCAAGAACATTTTCCGTCGTATCGGAAAATAAAATTTCTGAAGCAAATGACTCGTGAAATTCCATCTGGATTTTTTGTCTTTCGCTATGCATTGAATGTCAGCCGGATAAAGCTACTGCAATCAGTGGCAATTAGATGGATTTAACCGTGAACAAACTGGAGGCATTTGCTTGATTCGCTGCTGCGATTTGGGTTAAATTAAACGGTGGCAGAGTGATAAATGTTTGGATGTTTGCACTGCGATGTTCGTACTACAAAGAGAAGAAAAAATTTCAACGGTTTTGTGCGAGGACGGACAAAAACTTCGATTTTCCGATAACTCGTTTCCATAGACGGGTTTCAATCGGTGATGAAATTCATGTTTCAATTTTTTTTAAAGCCTCCTATCAAAACAAATTGTGAACTCAGTTCTCAGCTGCTTTAATGCCCATCAATTAATATTGAATTTCATATTGATATTATTACTAGTTTCCGAGATATTGACTTTCTAGGTCACCCGATATATTATTCAGAACACCTATAACTAAATTATAATCATGTAGACAGCCAGTTTTGAACTAGAATATCATCTTTATTAAATGACATCAGTCTCTCCCCAATCTCATGACGTTAACAAGTTGACAAAGATGATAAAGTCTTTGGAGAACCGTTTCAACATGGTTATGGAATTCATCTTGTTTACTAACAACACATTATTAAACTTTTTTTCCTGGGAATACCATGAATTAATTTTTGTACCTGTTACAAAATGTTAAAAGTTAAGGTATAACAATAACAGCTCGGTTTAATTGTAACTGTTTAAAAAAACCTGTTTGCCAATGAAATTAAACTGAAACAAATTAACAGGTGTTTAATATACAGGCCGTTTCAATAGAAACTACTCACCCTCAATCACTTTTTAGGAAAAGAGATTTAAGCAAAATCTAAAAACCTTTTTTAACCTCGAGGGGGACATTTTTTAAATAGGGAATAGGGGTTGAGTAACATGTCATTTGAAAAGTCTTTTAATTGTCTTTTCAATCACATAATTATTTTTTAAATTACATACTCTATAAGTAAGTAATTAAAAAAAACATCTTTTAACGGATTTGTTTTGTATTTAGGCATGCTTGCAATTAACTATAAAAAGCTTAAAATAAACATTATTAGACAATCTATTACTGATTAGATTAGTATTCTAAATTCATTTTGACGTAATCCATACACATTCGTATTATGTAATTATTATTAACACAAAAAATTAAACAATTATTAAAAGTTATTCTGTTATTCTTCAATAATCCCATTATTAATTCACTATTTTAATTTTTCACTCAAACAAACTTACCAGATTCTCTTTGATCCATTTTTAATTTTTACATTTATAAAATGTTGTTTTTACGAAATCTTTTAAAAATCATGTAACCCTTTGAAAACGTCAAATTTAATTCAAAATTACGTCAATGTCATAATTTTTATATTCTTTAAGGTAAGAACCCCTCTTGTAATTCATCAATTGTATCATTAATCTCTTGTTAAATTAGGTCTGATGATGGCAGAAGTGTTCTGCCGAAACATGTACCATTAGTAATCTTACAGTTATTAAAGTTTGTGGAGTTCGACATAGATATATTTAAATTTTAATTTAAATTTACTCCACTTGGATTTAAGAACATTCTTCTTGTTTAATTATATTATTAGACTGTAATAAAGTAGCATTTATGTACTTTGCTTATTGTTATAATAACTTCCCCGACCACTGGATTGGGAAACGAGGTCCTGTAGAATGGCCAGCTATATCGCCCTATTTGAAACCCCTAGATTTTCATTTGACACCTCAAGTTCAAAGTTTATGCGACACAACCAGCTTCTCTGGAAGATTTGCGACAAAAGACTTAGATTAATGAATTGTTTAATTTAATACTTATATTGTTTTTAAGTATTAGATTAATTAATTGTTTAATTTAATACTTATATTGTTTTTAAGTATTAGATTAAAGTAAAAAGTGTGTGCTTTAGACCACACGACTGACGTAAAACTTCATTTCGCCATTGTGAAAGTGTTCTTAATTTATGTAAGTTTATAAATGGGGCTAGAGAATCCTGAATTAATACCGTCTGCAGTATTGGATAATGCATGTTTCAGTTTGTCGTCAGCGAAAAGTCGGCAATCATGTGTAGCGATTATTAAGATAAGTAGAGTAATTGCATACAAAACTGACACACGCAAATTGGTGTATTGAGAAAAGTTTGGATCTACAACCTAAAAGACGCTGGTTCGAATCCCGATAAGGCAAACATTTTTTCTATGAATTAATTATTATTATTAAAACTTCCGTTCGCTTCGCCCGATCACACTTTTCGTAACGCTCTCGTCAGGCATTCACTAGCTTACTCCCCAAGTCAAGTGTCCGTATAGAAGTATTTACTTCAAAAAGATTTTTCTTAATTAAAAAAAATTATCTAGAGTAAATTTGCAACAAAAAAGTTATTTCCGTTTGTCTCTAAAGATAACCGTTACGATGGTACGATCATTCAATGCGGAGACATTTTTGTTCCCTGTGGAAAAGTTATAAAAATCACATGTTATATATTATCAAAGTTTCTACATGTTATAAATAATTTTGAACATCCCACCTATACAAGCTGTTAACTTGTTACAATTATAACTGCGATATAAGACAAACAGTTGGGGCTAACTATAGTCCAAGCAAATTATACGAAAAAACGACGAGTAGAAGAAATAATTTATAAAGTTTTGAAATTTGAGTTATGAACTCCCAGCAGGGACCCAAATAAAGATCCGAAGAGTTCCCACCCCACCCCACGTCGGAGTTACCGTTTAGGAGAAAAATGGGGAAAAGCTTCATGAGGTCACACTCGGGGGTGCTTTTTTTGGGCAAAAGGGGATGAAGCTCCCCCGGATGGGTGGAAACTCTTCGGATCTTTATTTTGGTCCCTGTTGGGAGTTCATAACCAAAATTTATAAATTAGTCCTTCTATTCGGCGTTTTTTCGTCTAATTTGCTTGGATTATGAGTAAACTGGGCAATTTCATGGTGAGACGACGGCGCGACGGCATCGGAAGCGAATGATGTCATGATGATCTCACCACGTAGGGTAACGTAATTAATCTGGAACAGTCCACATGAGAACGTCTGGGAATAATTGTTCACATAGGATGCTCTCATGAGTCTAGAAGACTCTGTGGCGGTGATCTCATACTATACCACGCTCGTACAAGAGAATGATCTCATTCTTCTGGAATAATCCATTGCGCCGAAAACATGATCTCATGATTCCGGGAATAGAAGGAATCGAGAACGCCAGGAGTGGTATAAGAAGGGATCAAACGACGGAGCAAGTAGTCGATTGGTAGCATCGTGAACAAGTGGTCAGCGCGTGTTATATCGAAAGTTTGTACATAGTGAAAAGTTAGTCTTTTTAATAAAAGTTTGTAACTACTGTGTGCAGCAGAATATTTCTTTAAATCCTCGAACCCGCCCGGCTCAGGCAACGTTACAATGGGTTATTAATTTTTGTCAAAACTTTGTACACTCAATTTCAAAATTATCGAGTACATTTAATTTTCGACAGTGTGAAAGTATCGAAATCCACTTGTGTGACAATATTTTGTCTGCGGCATGGGCAAACTGGACTTAAAGGATCCGCAAAAGATCCGCTGGAGAACAGAACCACAGGTCTTATTATTTTGATGCATGCTAGTTTAAGTCTTTTAACGACAGTCTCCATGCTCGTTTGCTTGAACTTAGATGATGTTTTTTAACGACAGAACCTCGTTGCTTGTTCACATGAACTAGTTGAACCTATTTGATTCTACTTGAAACTAGTTGATCCCAGCTCTATAATTTAATTAAACTTAAATTAGTATCACATTTACAAAAGATGGTGGACACACCTCAAAACCTCAAAAAGAAAATTCCTCAAAATTTCACAAGAGCAGTTGTGTTAAATTCCCGAGCAGCGGACAGAAACACCTAAACAGATTGCCTAAACATGAAAGAAAATCGTAGCCAGATGATTTATCGCTTAATTAGGTAAACGATGATCTTAAATTTGGTGTGTTACATGCTTTTTTCCAGTGCCACACTGCAAACACTAACTTTCGAGGTTATGAAAATCAATAGAAATGCTACTTTAAATGTTGTCAAAAGGGTGGGGTAAATACTAAATTTAGACTTGTTGCGGGTGACGCCTGTATGTACACACAGCGATGTATTGTGTTGTACTTTGTGTTCGTAGGGCTATTCAGCCTCTTCAGTCTTTTGTTCAAAATCCTACATAATTATTTTCTCAGAAACTCCAGTCCTTTTGCAATGTCAAGAATGTATCTGAGATGCCAAGCCAGACCGGTTTTTTTCTGGATCTGGTGAAAACGGGGCTTTATTGCAGTCTCCTTCCTCTTTTCTACAATTTTGTCCAGAATCGTTTCCTGAATGGTTTCTAATTTCTCCATTGTCAGAAGTGAGTCTTGACAGTTTTAGGGTATTATTCCAACCCTTACTCCATCTGGAGATCGTCATTACCTTTTTGGCCTGGCTGTTCAGCCAGCTCCATAGGCTCTTGACTCTTCAGCCTCTTTATTTGACTCTTTTAAGGGCGAGTCCTCCTTTTCTTTGTCGTTGTCCATAAAAATGTCCAACGAGAAGCAAGGGATAGAAAGGTCACCTGCAGCAAAGCCCCGCAAACCACAGGAAGGCTAATTAAACCGGAGGTCGGGAATTCGCATATTTGACGACCATGCAGTCTTCGGCATATGCTATTCCACCTTGACTTAGGGGTTTACTCCTCGCGGAATAGGAAGGGACGCCAGTTCCCCCAAGGTGTTTGACCGCAGCATACCACCACCACGCCTTGTGGTGGTTTCTATTGCAGTCAGCCACCTTACGGTTTTGATCAGATGAGCGGCGTAGGCTCATGTGTGGCTCGGGCACCTCGGGTTTGCCCCACCCGTATTCCGGATATGCAGCCTGAGCCCCTGAGGAACACACAGCGACGTAAGGTCCACAATCAAATATGAGGTTTCAAAGGCCAATATGAGGCAACCAGGGGTAAAACTAATTTATCCAGACGAGAGCTTGGCGAAATGCGCCAGTTTTTAAAATCAATCACCTTTAGTGACGTAATTGAAGATCTCGCAAGCAAAGGCATAACGTGGCACAATATAGCACCTGGTTCGCCCCACCTAGGCGGACTTTGGGAAATTAATGTAAAGGCCGTTAAATTTTATTTAAAGCGCATCCTTGGGATGTCATTTCTGACGTATGAGGAAATGTACACGCTCCTTACACGCATTGAAGCGATCCTAAATTCCCGACCAATTACCCCGCTTACTTCCGATCCCAATGACCTAGAAGCTCTAACTCCTGGACACTTCCTGATCGGACAACCAATGACCACCATCGCCGAAGTGGACCTCACTGATGTCCCCGAGAACCGTTTGAAGAGATGGCAGCGAGTGGAACAAATGCGGCAGCATTTCTGGAAACATTGGCGAAAGGAGTACCTATCCCAACTTCAGCAACGACCCAAAAAGCAATCGACCAAGGGAGTGGAAATCAACCTTAACGATCTCGCAGTTATCGTCGAGGAAAACTGCCCTCCGCAGAGATGGCAACTAGGACGCATCATCGAACTCCACTCTGGACGTGACGGTGTAGTGCGCGTCGCAACGCTAAAGACGCCAAGTGGTGAAATAAAACATTATTACACCTACATAATTATGTTTATTTTCTTGTGTTTTAACTTTTTCAATTAGTGTGTAGCTTATATAGTTAGTTTTTTATGACTCATTTTCGTTTATTGTTTTATATTGTTTATTCTATAAATTTATACTTTTGTTTATTGAAGTCGGTGACTTCAAGGGGGGGAGAATGAACGATCTTTTCCGCCCTTGAGGCACTTAGGGTAGGGGGTACTACGCACCCCCACCTTACCTTTTCTTTTGGGGTGGCTCCAGCCACACCACTCATTCAAAATCTAAATCTTCACTAAGACGGAGCTTGCTCCTAACAATGTCCTTTTTTTATGAAATGTACATAGTGTAATTATGGTGTAAATAAACGGGTCATCACCCAAAAGCGGATCTTACTAGTACTTTGTGTCCACAATTCAAAACAACAAACAATCATTTTGAAATTATAAAATCCTAGAAGGTCTGGGTTAGGTAAGGCTGTTTAATATTGCTAGTTTTCTAGTAAAAAGCGCTTGGACACAAAAGACCGTTGGAGTTTCTCGGTAACAATTTTATTGAACAACACTCCATCGTAATTAACCACCGACTGTCCTAAAAGTAACGCTCGTCGCGATCCCATCTCCCATCGTCCAGCTGCCCTTGATTGGTGACCACTCCACTAGTGGCGTCTGTACACGTGTTGTACACTTAATCTATTAAACCTGTTCCAGTCTCAGCAACGTATGCTACAAGACCACCTTGCTTAACCCATCCACGTCGGACTTGTACCTCTAGAGGTTTCAATTCAATCTTTAAGGTAACAATACCTCTATACTTCTTCTGCGAGCGAGTACCCTCTATATCCGCGACCACGTACCTATCGAGGTCTAAAACTTTTGTGATCACAAATGGGCAGAAGTTTTTTACTTTGTCCCTCGTAGCAAACGTACGTACTAGCACCTGTTCGCCCCCTTTATATTTCCGTCCCTCACGTGGTCGTGAGTCAAACAGCTTCTATTGCTTGACTTGTTGATGCATGAATGCATTCTTTAGCATGTGATCTAATCATATCGAGATTCCCTTCTTCATTTGGTGCCACTTCCACTTCTTTTGATAAAATGGTATTATCAACGTTTTGGGACGTATATCCAAAAAGCAGTTCGAATGGAGACTTTTTGGTCGACGAGTTTGGTAGTGTTCAATCCAAATCGCACGTTGGATACAGCTGTGTCCCATCTTTCCTCATCAGTCGTCGACAATGAAAGAGAGCTCAAGATGATCCAGTTGTACCGCTCAACTTGTCCGTTTGCCCTAGGTGTAGCCGTAGCATTTAGAACATGCTTTATGTTCAGTCTCTTGCAGTAGTCCTTAAACTGCTTACTCGTAAACAAGTCCCTCTATCCAATATCACTCGTCCTGGAATCCCAAAGTTTTCAATTATGCTGGTCAGGAAAGTGCTAATTGGTCGTGCTCTTCTTGTCGGAACTGCTTTCATGAGTATATGAATTTCGTGCAACAACAATTAAATAAGCATTTCCCCGCTTATACCTTACGAATGATCTTAAGTGGACCATATGTAAGTAGCCACAGGGGTCTTCTCAATTGGATGTGCAAAACCCTTTTTCCTTCCTCCAGCTTCTTTATTGTACAAACAAGGTAGACAACATGATATGTATTTCTTGACATATTACCTTATCCTTGAAAACCAGTACAATTTGGAGATGACATAAATCATTTTATCCACTGCCATTATTGTGAAAATGCGAAGTAATTTGCCTCGCTCCTTGATGATTTAGGAACAACCTATTTATTCCCCTCGTTTGTTTTCTTATAAAGTCGGCCATTAGTCAAACAAAATATGTTGTTGTATCTCATATTCTTCCTTATCGGCAAAACCTCAATTAAGAATTTACATCGGTCGTCTAACATTTGCGAACTCAATCACCCAATCTCCTTGATCGATGTTGGAACCAAACAAATTAAATTGTTTCTAAAAGCCAGCCATTTTATATTGAACAATCTTACCTAACGCAGAGCTGAAGATGTATCTATGTTATTAGTAGAGAGAAAAAGACAAATTTTTTCTCCTCATTGTTACGGGTGTCCGCCCCTTTTCTCTGGGAAGCGATTTCTGGGACATCTGTATAACTCCGCAATGAATGAATTTATTTATGAAATTATACAGATTTTCTCCAACGTCAACAAATTAATAATGCCTGTATAACTGTAAGCATCTACCTATTAGAAAATGAAAAACTACGTATAACTGAAACGATCAGTCTGCTCGCATTACATCGGGAGGTGTAGCAATCCTGTTAAAAAAAAACTTTGTCATCACTTGTTCCCAGAAATAGAACGTAATATAGAAACTACATAGAAACATAGAAACTATTGAAATAACCCTGAACCTAAATGATCACAGCACAGAACATATAATAAATTCTTTGACGCGTACCCATGAATATTCCTAAAAACCCCGGAACAGATGACTGTCTCGGCGAGAGTATAGAGGGTCCTTTCATCATAAGTAATTAGATATTGATTTCGTATGACTATTTAAGTATAGGATGCCTGTATTACCGATTGATGCAGCAACACGTGGTGCAGATAAAATTGAAGTAAATATTGAAATTAATTGAAGAAGATGAGAAGGTTGGAGATTGAAAGAAAAAAATTCTACCGAAGAAGACGAGTCAATATTTTTATCAATATTAGAATAGCAGTGACATCCATGAGGCATTAGAGCAAGCCTATGTCGTTTGTCCAGGAAAGTTTTGCTGCATTCCTGGAAAAAAAAGGAAACGAACAGGGGAGAGCGGAACAGGAAGACAAGAAGAGGAAGAAAAGGAGGTATTTAAAATAAGTAAATTAACAGCAAGCTCGCCAGAAGCAGATTAGAAAATTGACAGTGAAATGGAGAGAATCATGGATAAGTTGGATAAAGGGAACTAAAGGAAGAAATGAAGGAGATACGAAGAGAGGCTACGAGAAGAATTTAAGAAAGAGAAGAGATGGGAGGGAGAGAGAAACAGGTTCAGAAGGGAAAGTGGAGTATGAAGAAAGGGGAAGGAGGAAGAACAATATTGTGATAACAGGAAGGGTTGTGGGAAGGAAAAGTAAACAGCAGGATAAAGAGGGGATAGAGGATTTTCTGAGCAGAAATGTAGGAGAGGTCAATATCGGGACAACTCACAACAGTGTCCTCGCAAAACAAGAAAGAGAGTTACGAAATTAAGAGGCATAGCGACGGAAGATCGGGGATACGGGAAAGAAATAAGAATGGGATACAGGAAATTAACAACAGATGGGGTTCAATGGAGATGGAATAAAACAAGAGAGAAGTGAGGGAGAAATTGAGCCGACGGCCGAAGAATAAGGAGAAAGAAAGGGAAAAATAAGAATAAGGGGGAAAGTAATACCTGTTTCACAATGATGTTAATGTTAGGATGGTAATGTTAACGTAATATTTAGAACCCTAATAAAAAGATGGAATTGTTCACAATGATGTTGACACCAATGGTAATGTTAAAGAGTACGTAACCCTGAACATAACATCATGTTAGAAAGCAAAAATATTTTAAATCCTATCATCACTCTTAACAGCGCATGCGTCGAGCGAGATTTGTCACCAGTTTGTGGAGGCGAAATTTGAAAAAAACATGATTGACATTGAATTATTAATTGAATTAGTGCAAAATCATCCATATCTTTATAATAAAAAGCAGTTATGTTTTCAATAATTTAATAATTGTGATTTACTTAATGCTTCTTGTGTAATAAAGGCACGACAATGTACAACATGGACTTACTATGAACTCTTTTTAGCGTTTATTATTTGCACTTTCAGTTTAGACTGTTTAGAGGTTATAGTCGACAACCTGTCAATTAATACAAAGCTCAAACATTAAAACCCTACAAATGTAGGAGCATCTACAAAAAGAGAAATAACAATAGGAAGTAGAGGAGCAAGAAAGAAAAATGAAGGTTGGCCAAAGAATGTGAAGAACGAAAGAATGAAGCAATAAAGGAACTGGAATGGACAGACGAAAGCAAACAAAAGTGGCTTGCTAAAAGCGAAAAGAAGATATAGATTAAGAGGTAGAGAGAGGAAAGAGAGAGAATAGCGAGAGATAAAAGCTATAAGGACAGAGATGGGGGTGTGAAACTAGGTCAATAGAGAGAGAAAGAAAAAAGAAAAAGTGAGTGAGGAGATAGCGATGAACGAGTTGCAGGAATACTTCATGAAGTTGCTGGAGGTTAAAAAAGAAAAAGGGAAAACAGAAATAGAGATGAAGAGAGACCAAACCGCACCAGAAGGGGAAGAAAGCACACTAGAAGAGGTGAGGTTGGTTGAAGAGAACGAATGGAGGTGGGTGGGAGAGAAAATAGAGCAAAATAAAAAAAAGTCACAGATCAGGGAGAGAAGCAAAAAAGACCATGGGGTGTGTATGGAGCTCCTAGTGGAGAGGCGATTTGAACTGGAGAATGAAGATGTTTGAAACAACAAGAGGAGGTAGAGGAGGTGCTAGAGCAGTATCTGAGGTGGGGTGGATAGAGCAACATCAGGGTAGGAAGAGGTTGAGAGTGAAAGCGGGGAAAAGTGCGGTCATGTTCGAAGACAGGATGGAAGGAAGGGGAGAATGCAGGATACTGAATGAGTGCTGGAATGAAGAAGAACGAGGTACGCGAGCAAAGGACGAGAAAAGAGACTGAGAGAAAGAGGCATGTGCATGAATGTAGAACTGAGCGAAATGGACAAGGATACGGACAGACAATAAAGGAACGAAATAATCAGAAAGTCTAGGTATAAATGGTAGTATGAGAGACGTATCATTGAGGAAATACAGAACTATTTGGAGAGGGAGAGTGTGAAAGAAAGAAAGATGAGATATAGATAGCTAGATATTGGTTGGAAAAGAGAGGATGAAGGTGTATAGAATCTGCTATTACTAGAGAGAGACGATTGAAGATTATATGGAATGAGTGTAGTGGGATAGAAGAAAGAGAGAGAAAGGAAAGAGAGAAAATACTGAATGTAGAAGGAAAGGAAATAAAATGGATGAATGAGGTATGGAAGAGGAGGGAGCAGGAAAAAGAGGAGAGGAGAGGGTAGAAGAAATCAAGACGCGTTATTTTGAAATTAATACAGAATGTAATGGGTTATGTGATGTAATCACAGGAATCGGAAAGCCCGTAGGGAAAATAAAGATTTAGTAGTAGGAAGAAAATCGACTCGTTCGTTGCTAGGACGGGGTGGTGTTTTATCCCGTTACCCTGCTGAAGCTGCAGATTTTTTTCGTCTGCCAATCTCACAGAAGTAAAAGTTGTCCTGTCTGGTGAGGATGGGTGGCCCATTTCATCTGAGAAATAACGTATGTATTATTGGAAAAATATGTTCCCTTTCTGGGTGGCGGAATATTTAAACGCAATGTAAATGTAAAGGTTATTATTTACAAATCAAGAGCTTCAAAACGAGGTAAATAGAAGACACGCTGGCACTGACACTCTTCGTTAACAACAACCAGCGTCAGTTGTAAAGTTCTTCACCCCATCGCAACGAGCGCCCCAGGCTCCCATCCATCATCCATCCCATATTCCTCCAATCCCCTAATAATAAGTACGTAAGTATAATAATAATTCGATGTAATGAGAGCGGATTGCGTTTAGGGACACGGCAGTATGACCAACCATGCGTGAAGAAAACTCGCAGTGCGGTCACGCGCCTGCAAGATCGCGTCACGACCCATGATGCAGTCGCTCGAATTTCGCACGCTGCTGCATTCTGCACGCCAACACTTTTTTTTCGCCTTCCTTCGGAACGAGAGAGAAAAAGTCGACGGAATTTATGGAGGATGCCGAAGACTGCCAGAGTCGGTGGAGGTATTTCGGCGAACGAGTCGTGAGATTCGGACGAGATTTACCGGACAAGGCAGAAGGGAGGAATTCGAAATTAAAAAGTCTCCTTGACATCTTTTTACGCATGTCTAGATCAAATTAAGCAGCAAATTTGTGCCCCTTAGGTTATTTTGGGATACAAGGAATTCGTACATCCATGGAAACTGGCAGAGAAAGAGAAACGAAACAGGGATCAATACTACCATGCTTCAAAAGGTTAACTGCTTGAGAATTTTTATATCAAAGAAGCGCTTCGGATTTTATCGACAATGATAAAGGAATTTGTTTTGTGATAGATCAGTATATAAGAGGATCCAATCATAGAAGGAAGAGTGCAGGATGTACTTCTAGAATTTTTTTTATAGAAAATAGTAATATAATTATGTATACTGGAAGAAATAAGTATATGTATACAGAAAGTAAGTGGTGAGTTCTTAATTGAGGATATATTTACATATGCTGTCAAAAAACAAACAATAACCGGAACAAACACATATTATGTAAAGAAAATTAAAAAGTGTATTTAGGAAACAGAAGTACATTTAATTGCGGCATGATCCCACAGATAACTTAATTTAACGCATAGCGATGATGCAATACATACAATGTCCTTACTCGGACCAACCTTCATAAAATTACTTTTACAAAACGTACAAAAATGCATCTACTGAACCTGACCACCACTACCTCAAAAAATTACACCGTCAATAATGACACAGCTTCATCGCCCAAACAACACAAGAAACGGCTAATCGCTGACTCCGCATCCGAAAGCGCAAAACAAACTTAACGAATCCATTCGAATTGAACGCCCTGAAGGCGGACACCCAACAATAGAATACAGTTTGGCCGGGAAAACCCATCAATTTAGATCTATATACCATTGAACTAAAAACCACTGTGTCAACTAATCTAACTGTACCACGAAATCTTAGACCATTACCACGGCAGGAAAAAAATTAGAAAGCAGCGAAGACAGAGAGAAACGGATCCGCGGTGACCTAGCCCAACCGAAATATTGTGCGGACAATAAAGTTGTTTGTCTGTCTCTCGTCTGCCACGTCATTGACCTCATACGCAATGCGAAATGACGTCACGAGGACAACGACCATGGCTAGACTGTGATATCGATTAGTTGTGGGTTTTCGGTGTCTGCTCTTCCTCATTTCGCAAGAATTACCGCGAAAATTCCAGAGGGAGAGGGGGTCTTTCGAGCCGGATAATTGTAAATTCAACCAGGGGAAAATCGCGGAATGTTTGGGCGGAAATGTGGGTGGCGGTGGGACTGTTGTATTAACGTCTGTGTGGACGAAAGAGGTTCTAGATGATGTTTGGTTTAATAATATGCACCGGCTCAAATCCTTACGTGTACCTATGAAGCCAGATTTAGTAAATTTCTCGTTAGTTACAAACCATCACTATTTACCTAACGGTTTCGCCGAAATTGGAAGTATTTCACCAATGTGAAATATAAAATATGAAATTATTAAGAAATGCCAACAAGATTTTTGCAAGTGTCCTAATTTCGTTTAAACTTTATTTAAAAAAGACGTAATCAATTTTTGGACCACCGAGCATCGTATAGACATACATCATCCGACAATATTTTTGTCATAATTCTTCTTTTTTGGTATAGGCGATCACTTGATTTGCACGATAGCAATTCGTCACATGTTTTGATTGGCCAAATTCAAATTATCGATCTGCATACATTTTAGTCATTATTATTAATAAATTTATTCGATGGAAGTTTAGCAGTTTGCATTTTGGCTGATGCAACCAGTAATACACGTCTAGACGAATAGATCCTGTAAAAGGAATACATACATAAATTTCTATAAGAAAAAAAAAACTCTTGAATACGTTTTTTAAACAGATATTTAAATATTCACTGTAATGTAGCTATTTTTGTAACAAAGTAAGAGTGATTTTCTATTGATCGGACTAGACGTACGTTTGATTTTTTTAAGTCCACTTTCTAATGAATTTATTTTTATAGAAGTATTTCGATTGTTCTTAGTAGGAAGATTGCATGCAATCTTTGCATTTACATCATTACCAACCTTAAAAAACTGATTCTCTCCGATTATATCTTGATTATAATATTATATTCTATACAGTTTTATTTTTAGATCCTTTAATTGTCCATGATTTTAATTCTTTTATACTAAACTTAATTGACTGATTAATTTTAAGTTAAAATGTTTTTCTAATCAAATCGGATTTTTTAGGTTTGTATGTTTCTCAGCTTTCTATTCTATCAGGTACGATCAGGTACAGGTACGTATCTCGGATTTTCAAATTTCTCGATTGGACTGTGTAGCAGCTTTTGGATTATTCAGATTATTATCGGATGCTCTATTTTCTCCGGTTTCTCAATTTGTCTAGTTTCTTTGACTCGACGAGTTTCTTGAGAAATTCAGATTTTTTCGGCTATTTTGGTTGCTATTTTTAGTCTCTTAGTTTCGCTTATTTTTATCGTTTAGTGTGTCAAATAATGTCTCAAATTGTTCGTCTTCAACTTTCCGTTTTTCTTTGCTTCTGAGTTTTTCTAGATTTGTCGTTTTTTTGTATATAGTTTATCAGGTTTTTAGCTTTTTTAATCTTTACGTTACATACATCAAATTTCTAAAGTGCCTCAAGTTTCTCAATTTTTTTGCTAATTCCTCTTTCACAGTAATTTTAAGTTACAATTTTTTTCTTTTTCTCCGGTTCCTCTAATTTTTTTTTTCATTTCTGTTTTCTAAAGTATCTAAAATAGTTTTCATGTTTTCAGGCTTCTCAATTTCCTTGTTCCTGTAATATTGACTGTATAGTATTGACCAACTGACAATTATTTTAACCTTTTATTGTTTTTGTTTTGTCTCGGTTTCTTAATTTCTCATGTGTTTTATTGTTAATCCTATTTTTAGTCTTGTAAGTATTTCTCAAGAGTTTATCCCTGCTT
Organism: Diaperis boleti; assembly: GCA_963583935.1. Taxonomy (NCBI): domain Eukaryota; kingdom Metazoa; phylum Arthropoda; class Insecta; order Coleoptera; family Tenebrionidae; genus Diaperis; species Diaperis boleti. The sequence goes on along the minus strand of OY757245.1, from coordinate 48,332,435 downwards.
TACTTTAGACATTTTGTTCTAAGTCATGCGAGTTTTTCGTTTTTGTCGTTCTCGATATCCTCTTCTTTTTGTTTTTATTTTACTCATTTTTACTCTTTATTTATTAGCTTTATATTTTTGGATCTCTTGATTTTTTCATATCCTATATTTCCAATATCTATTAACTCAATGTTAAGACAGAATAATTAATGTTGTTCTCTGCAGTCCCACCGTGTTTCTCTCCCATAAAATTTTAATGAGCTTTTGTATCCCTAGGTGTTTGAGAACAATATTATTCCTTTCTGCTTTGTCGTCCTTTTTCGATTGGTGCTCTCAGAAAGGTTCGTTTGTAAAAAAAATCAAAAAATTTAAAAAATACTTAAAATGCGTTTTTTTATCTTTTACCCATTTATCTTACTTACTGGCCATTAAAGTAATAGATGAATATTTGATTTTGAAGCAAATTAAGTAGATTGGGAAGGCAATTCAGAGCAAGGCAAGATGTAGAGATAACTAAGAAAATAAAGATATACGGATGCCAAATATACAAATATAAAAAAAAAACGCGTACCTAGTCAAAATGGGGAATGCAGGAAATGAGAGTAAAAAGACAAATCCTAATGAAACGGAATCAAAAAGAAAACGGAAATACAGTTTCAAAAGCATAAAAGCATTAAGGAAAAATTAAATATAATAGAGCGAAAAGAAGTGATAAAAAATTATATGAGACAAGAAATAGGAGATAACAAAGATGCGTAAATCGCAAAAGAAAGAAAGTAATATATAATGAGAAACCCTAGTAGACAGCATCTTATGAAAGATACGAGAAAAAAATGAAAGAAATAGGAAAAAATAAAAGAAATGGTTGGTAGGCAATGATGAAAATTATGTATATAATGTATAAATAGCCAGAAAGGCAAGTAGCGATTTTGGATTCCTAAATTCCTAAATACAAAACAAATCCGTATATAAATTGTTTAAAAAAAACTGTTTATAAACTATGCAAATAAAAAAACTAATTATCTGACCGAAAAGACAATTAAAAGACGTTTCAAACGACATGTTACTCGACCCCTATTCCCTATTTAAAAAATCGGGGTTGCACCAAGCGTGCTTACTATTGCATCAAAACATGTCCCCGTCGAGATAAAAATTGACCTGTTTTTAGATTTTTCTTAAATCTCTTTTCCTAAAAAGTTATTGAGAGTGGCTCGTTTCGATTGAAACGGCCTGTATATTATACTGCATTATTGTTCAGTCTATTTTGACCCCCTTTTTTATGGGTTTCTTGATTATTTTGTCTAATTTTGTATCGGTCTATTTCTGCTAACATATCATTCCCTTAATGATTTAAACTACTTAAAGCTGGTTTTCACTTGTACTACCGTGCTCGTGTCATGCTCGTGTCGTGTTCATGTCACCAGAATCGCCTATGCGCAGTTTTACATAAGATTACATTAGAAAACCGCATTAGCGTTTTCACCAGACCTACCATGTCCCTACTGTGCTCCTACCGTGTCAGAACCGTCTGCCATCAATCGCTTGTGGAGGCGATTCGCGACAGACAACACGACATGAACACGACATGGGCATGACACGAGCGCGGTAGTACAAGTGAAAACCAGCCTTTATTCTGTTTGTGCTTTCAACTTTCTTCTTTCATCTATTTATTTTTCCTCTTATTTAATCTTTTAAATTTGTTCCATGCTTTCCACGATGTTCGGACAGTTTTTCTTAGTTATTTACTTGAAATTTTTACTTTTTTCATTTTCTACTAAACTCAAGAGCATAACTATAGCACCACCCTCAATTTTCACGATTTCTTCCTTAAACGTTCAGTTGAGATAATATGGCTTTAGAGAATCGTACAACAATCAAAAAGAATAATAATCAACAAGTGTAATGCCAGTTGCGAACAAATTGTGTGATTTATTATAAAAATACTGAAAATTCAAATGTGCATAACTATAGCACCACGCAGTTTTAAATAACAAAAATAAATAAAATAAAAGGTGACTGTGGCCCGGGCCATGTCACCGACTGTCTAACATAAATAATCGATTATTGTTATCAACAAAAGTCAGTAATTTCTCAGAATCAAATTCAAAATGCCTCGTGGTAGTTATCTTTCTGAGTTGGAAAAGGGTAAAATCTTGGCTTTTCAAAGTGAAAGGCTAAGTCTCCGAGAAATTGCGCGAAGAATTAATCGGTCGCATAAAGTTGTGATGTCACATTATTTAAGAAACCCTGCTGAATATGGAACACATAAATCGGGCGGCCCAAAGAAGAAGGTTTCGCCTAGGACTGAGAGAAGAATAATTGCCACAGCAAATAACAGTTTGAAAAGTTGCAAAAGAATAGGTCAAGAATGCGGAGGCAATGTCTCACGATGGACAATAAGAAGGATTTTGAGTAAAAATGAACACATCGTACGTCAAAAATTAAAAAAAGCTCCAAAACTTCTTCATCGACACAAAACCGCCAGGTTGGAATTTGCCCATCAGAACATGAACCGCCACTGGGAGAACATAACTAAAGAATTTGCAACAAATTTCAGTTTTTTTGAAACATTCTTTTCAGATAATTTTTTCTTATGAAAAAGAGGTTGAATTAGATGGTCCAGACGGATTTAATTGTTATTGGAGAGATTTGAGAAAAGAACCCCAATATTTTTCCAAACGAAATTTTGGTGGTGGCACTTTAATGGTGTGTGGAGCGTTTACCAAAGCAGGGGTTCTAACGCTAGCTTATCCGTCAACACGAATGAATCGCAGGGAATATCTTAAGGGTCTCGAAGAACACTTGATACCTTTTTTAAACAATAACAATGATCAACAATTGCTATTCCAACAAGATAACGCCCGGATACACGTCAGCAGAGAGTCGATGAGGTGGTTTGAAACTCAAAATATCGATCTATTAGAGTGGCCCTCCTGTTCCCCGGACATGAACCCAATTGAAAACCTTTGTGGAATCTTGATCCGTCGACTCTATCAGGATAACAAACACTACGAAACCATAAATGAACTCAAAAATGCTCTAGAAGATGTTTGGATTAATTTAGAACCTGAAATTCTGAACAATTTGGTAGACAGCATGAACTGAGTTTTTGAGTTTATTAGAAAAAATGGGGGACCAACCCACTATTAATTAAAAAAATGTTTTGTAAAAAATTTGCGTGGTGCTATAGTTATGCACATTTCAATTTTCAGTATTTTTGTAATAAATCACACAATTTGTTCACAACTGGCATTACACTTGTTGATTATTATTCTTTTTGATTGTTTTATGATTCTCTAAAGTCATATTATCTCAACTAAATATTTAGGGCAGAAATCGGGAAAATTGAGGGTGGTGCTATAGTTATGCTCTTGAGTTTAGTTTTTAAGTGAAGGGTAATGAAGAGTTGTGAAAGTTCTAAAGTACTCTAAAACAACCTCAACAGCTGTGATGATCTTTGAGAAGTTTTCAAATTTTCTGAAAAATCCTAAAGTATCAAGATGCGCCTTGTAGAGTCCGTAGAGTCCTGAGGAATTGAAGAATGTTGAAAGCAGTCAAAATACCTGAAGTATGTTCCAAAGATTTTAGAAGAATCTTGAAAGGTCCTGAAGAGTCATGAAGGATCTTCAAACGTCTTCACAATCCTTGAGAATCCTTCAATTATTATTATTTGATTTTAACGAAATAAAAACCATATTGCGATACTCCACACACGTGTACAATATCAATGAGGTTAAGTTATCTGATCTCATTACCACTTTGAGCTTTTCTACGATTACAGAAATTTACATCAAACAGATACATTAAATGCCTCCTTGGTCTACAGTCAGACAACCGGTGCCGGAATTTTTGAATGACAAGCGAAGATTAGGAACCGGAAGTAACGGGTCCGGGTATTAATCGGTAACAGGATATTACCAGGAATATGGGTAGGGAGGGGGATAATCGGCAGCTCACCTTACGGAAAGGGCAACATCTGAACATTCCACGAGAGCGGAGCTTCGTTTATAGAGAAGTTGGAGAGGAGACAGTAACGTAGGCTGATGACCGCGGCATGGCGCAGTGCGGCAAAGTCAAGGTCTTATCACTACGTCCTCTTCTCAACGAAGTGGCGGCGGCTCCGGGGAATGTAGCAAGTCCGGGAGGGCGGTATCCAGAGCGCCCGATATTTGGTAACTTCGTTACAGTCTCGTTAAGTGAATTATTGGCGATTCAAAACTCAGAAACTTTAAACAACAATGAAAACTCGTGGTGCGAATAAAATCAGAATTAACTAAGTTTAAGAAAGTAATAAGAGCTTGCTGCCAGGAACGTTGATTTTCATACGACAGCCAAAACTGTAATTGGCTTGAAATCACTTTTCCGTTCTATCTCCTTCCATCTGGATCATTGCTGCCAACATTGACCCAGGTATGCAATTCGAATTTCCTGAATTTACAGATTCCCTACTTCAGCGGCGAATTTAAAACATGGTCAAATTTGGGTTTTCTCGATATATTGAACAGATATAGCTTTTTTTAATTACAAAGTTAAACATCAGAAGAAAGAAATCCGATTACAATACAAAGAAGAATAAACCAGAAGAATATCGATGAATCAAAGAAGAATGTGCAATTTTATTTGGTTTACACAAAAGCAAGTTGAAAATATGGGAGAAGACGTAGAAATCATGTGGGAGAATTTAACTAATTAGATACACAAACAAAAAGAAACTAATACCTTGGTGGAGCAAAGAAATTAAAGAGTTTATGAAACTAAATAAGAAGAGTTGGCTTGCTTGCTTAAAAGAAATAATAGAAGCTATGAAATTTATAAAGACAACAGAAGACGTAGAAGAAAAAGGAAGCCAAAACACAAAAGTTGGGAGGAGTTTGGAAATAAGATGGAAATTTAAGGGAAACTTTTTGTCGCACGAGGTAAACATCTTCTAACTTTTTCGGGACAAAAAATTTGTCGTTGATAGTAAATTTTAGTTATCAGTTGTGTTGCGCGGGCCGCTATGTTATGGCCTGTGCTCCATTCTTAAGCAAATACAAAGAATTTATTCATTTAATTTCCACGAAAATGTTTTTTTTATGGTGCAGTTGTACGGGGTAATGTTAGTGTTAGGTAAAACCCGCCGCGTGCATGGAAGCTTTTTCAAATCCCTAGATTCCAACGTGAGGTCCTTTTGTAAGAAACAGTGCAACGTTGTTTATGGCAAATTTTCTTCTCCAACTCCAGATTTCGGACGTCCCAGATTTAATCGCATTTTGGAAATTGAACCTGAAATTTTTAAGTAGGTATTCGAAGATGTGCTTCGAAGTGTCGGTGTGTCAAGTTTTATTGTTTACCGCACGTACACCAACAAGAATTATCCCTGATGTAAGTTAGAGAGTTTGTTATTACATAATACATACTAGTCCACTTCAATATTATGCATTGTGGAATATCATTTATCGAGTAAAGTTTTTGTGCATTCCTCACAATCAATGAACGTGGGTCCAGGTTTTAGGGTCAAACTATTCTTAATTTTAACTCCGTGAGGGAGCGTTTGCGAAAAAAAAGATAGATAAAAAAATGTTCTGCTAGGACTTCCATAACAAACTGTATATTATGATGAAAAACGTAGTGAGTAAAGATGATAAACAGTAGAAGGAGTAAATATGTAATAAGTGAAGGCAGACTATTTCATGAATGCGTCATTTATGAAGACCCTGTACAATAGGAACTATGAAAAAATGGAACATCTATGCGAGCATAAGATGCTGAGACGATAATGTTGAAAACTATGGCAGACAGATGGGAAAAAGAAGGATTTTAAGAAGTTACTGGGAAAAGTAAGGATACTACAAACAGCGTTAAAACTCTTGGACCCCCATATTTTCTACAATGATCTAGTACAAAATGTTAATTAATTTCATGAAATTCGTTATCGTATTGTGATGCTTTTCATACATTTGGTCGTTTAAGTGTAATGATGGAAGAAATAATAATAAAAATAGAATTGGCACTGTTGCGATGTTTCTCGAAGGACCAATGATTTGAGAATAAGTTTAAATGACGTTTATTTGTGGGTGGTGTTACAAGTACAAGTGTTTGTGAATGAATGAATGATACAGAATGGTAGGTCTCAGACAGACCGATGGGGGAGGAGGGTTGACACCCCCACTCGTAATAGGCGTGAACAAGCACCACAATAGTAATTTACGTTATAAGTCCGGAAAACTCATTTTTACAGTAACGAGTCGAAATGTTTACAGACGAGGCGACGAAGGAGCCGAGTCTGGAATTTTGAGACAAGTTACTGTAAAAGTTTCCGGACGTATGTCGTAATGCGTTTTATTTCATGCTACAGATACTAAATCATTGTTTTCATTTTAAAAAATTAAATTGGAATTCAGAATTTAAACATCCATGAATTGAGTATCTATGACAACAGTTTGATTTGTTGGTTGTATTTTTTTTACAGGACTTGTACTGTAAAGTTCCATTTTCCGAACTCAAAACTCTGACGTAAAACTAACAAATATGACACAGTATGTAATAAATGTAATTTACTGAAATTACAAATTTCCAAAATAATGCACTTCAAAGAAAAACAACAAGATTCAGTATGGCTTCCTCTGTTCTGGAGTAGTGATTTGAACCTCAGTCGCCTTAAAAGAATTAAGTTGTCAACTTCTTATGGAAGTTGTCCCATTTTCCTTCAGTTTTATAATCAGCTCCTGAAGGGTTATTGGTGGGTTTTGTGCTCTTAATATTGGTTTACTAACCATATTTCATAAGAACTCGATTGCATTCATATCTGGCGAGCTTGCTGGCCTATACAGTCTTTGCACATTTCTTGTGCGGTCGAATAATATCGTCCCTAAAACGTTAAACTGGTGGCTATATTATGTTCCTTAATAAGTCAAGACAGTAAGCAGTCACCAGTCTTCTAAAATGTCTTCTTACAGCTTTGAAGTTATGTTTCGGTTGTATCATACAAAATAGGGTATGTAGCGATTATTTCTTGCATTTGTACCTTTTGGACGTCCATCACTTGGTCTTCTATTCACATTTCCAGTCTCTTTAAATTCTCTTATCGCCGCTCGTATCGTTTATCGTAGCTCCAACATAAACGTACCCTTAGAAAGTTGTAAAAGTTTAAAGGAATTAATTGACAATAAGTATAAAGTGTAAAGCTTAAAAAAACTTCATTAGCCGAACTATCTATTGATTCCCTCTACACACTTCTACTTTCCCACGTGCAATACAAACCTCTATAATTGGGAAACAAATCCGCCAGCCAGCAATAGGGCAATTGATTTACCCTGTTTTTGCGAATTTAAGCGTGAACGTAATTTCTTCGCCTCTCGTAAAATTATTTACTTTGCACCTGGCTGACATTTAGTGATTTTTGTCTTAGCAAACGGTCCCGTAATGGTGCGTTGACCTGATATCGTAACATGATGAATCACTGAATTTGATTAATGGCTTTCGGTCAAATTTGAACATTTCTTTGTGTAGGAAGCGCTTACTAGTTTCTTGTTGCGTTTGGACTAACACGCATGAAGATCGGCTGTGTTGTCAGAATTATAAAAACCTGTGCGAAAAAAGATGCGTAGAGGATGGGAAAAAATACAGCTAATGCCATAACTGTTAAAATTCCGAATATTGAAAGGCTTAGTGCGAATCGCCGACTTTAAATTGTTTCAAGGAAATTATTTAAGTCGATGATACAGTGTTTTGTAGTTCAAGACAGTATTATTTACGATCGTGGATTGAATAATTCATGGTAGTTTTATAAAAACCGCAGCTTGATTATTTTTAGCATAGGTGTACGTGCTTATAGTTAGTAGGTGTGGTAATCTTACTAATGAAACAAAATTATGATTAATTAACACATTGTAGATTTACATATTTTTGCAGTTTTGATAATAATATTTTACATAGAACTTGACATATTTAGTAACTATAATAATGCTGTATAAGTTTTATTAGTGAGGAGAGAGAAAGGACAGAATAAATATTCTTGGTTAAATCACGCTGCCGATTAAGTTAACATGAGACTGATAAATCAATCATAAGTGCTGCTTTATAGAAAGCGAATTAAAACTTTGATCTCAAATAATATAATTATTTCATGGTAGTTAAAAGCTGCATTTTGCAAATTTAATTGGATAAATTAGGTCACATGAATAACAACAGTACAATGCGAAATAAATATTTCGGATGGTAGACAATCAAATTAATAATAGTATGTACATATTAAAAAACAAGTTTCATAAGACCAGTCCTAAAGCACGAATTCAAGTTTACAAAACGAGTGGCGTAGCCAGGAGTTATTGTAAAGAATGAGTGATTCAAGGTCTTATGAAACGAGTAAATTTAGTAAAATTTAAACGCCCAATCTGCCAGAAAATACAAATTTGACAGTTTACAAACCTCAATCACATGAAATTAAATGACATGAAAAGTTTTCAAAACACACGCTTTTTCAATTGAGCGGCAAACAAAGTATTTTGTCTGGTATAGCAGGGAAAATGTCAATCAGAGAATCAAAATAGTCTATTAAAGAACGAGTTTCATAAGGCACTTTATAGCACGAATCCAAGTTTTATAAACGATAAGTGCCATAACGGCCGTATGAATTTTTTTAAACTGGTTTTCTACTTCGTAGTCTGAAGTTTTTTAAAATCTGGGGAATTAAGTAGTAGTATTCCAAATTTCAAATTGCCACAAAAGTTATTATTAAAATTGACCGAAAAGAATGTAACACCCAGGAATTTGAGAAATTTCTCGAATATGAATCTTTAGACTCTTCTAACTCTTCTACCGAGAAGAAATGTATACCTATAAAAAGTCTTTAGAAGTAAGTAGATTTATTGCAGAAAGCGATGACGAAATACAGAGTAATTAGGTCGATTTTTGTTTTTAAATTGCCATCTTTTGACATAAAAAATATTTTGATGACGTCATCTATTTTTGAACTATGACTATGTCATATATATTTTTTTAAATGGCAACAACAAATACACTTTTCAGTTCTCTATTCAACAAGAATAAAAAAGTAATACCTTGCATAACGTTTTTTTTTTGAAAAAAAAAAAACATGTTTTATTTCAAAAATAAAGTTTTCATTCCTTGAAAAACAAAATAACAATAAATTCGGAGGGCAAACAAGAAAAAATTATAAACAATTTAAGAAAATTTTACGCAAGTGCTCAAATTGCCACCCACCAACTATTTGGTACATTCCCAAACGTGTATATTAACGCTTTGAACACTTCGTTCAATCATTTCGGGACTAATTTGCGCCATTTCACCACGGTTTAGTAGTCTCAAATCGTTTAAATTATATTAAAATAGACCTTCAATTTTAAATACCTCATCAAGGTATTCACGAACCCCAACGCCAAGCTAAGGAGGTGCCTCGTCTTGTTGAAACAAAATATCCTCGCGAGGAAGATCATTATTTTCATTATGTGGAAATACAACTACCAATGCTGGTATTACATAGTTCAAATCTTAAAAATTTTCTCGGGACCAATATCGACAATTGTGACGGTTAACCACACCATTTAGAGAAGAGGTGGCTTCATCAGAAAAGATTATGTTATTCAATAAATTTGGGTTCTGCTCACAACGGAACATAAGCCTCATCAGGATCTTCCTCATTTAACTATTACTTTCTTGTACTCGGGGTCTATGACTGAGCTTTGAGTGCTGTAATATGTGATTTTGGTTTCAAATGGCGCTATCTAATATATGGATTAAACTAAATGTCAAAACACTAAATATTTTTAAATTTAATTATTTACAACTAACTGGTACCCGGCGGGCTTTGCTACGCCTGAATAATAAAGTAAAACACATCTCAACGAACCACGATGGGTAAACAGTGGACCGATACACCGATACACCGAAACACCGCTTCGCGTCGTGTTTCAATATTAAAACTTCGTGATGTAAAATTGAATCTACCACACTTATAATGTAATATACTATTAATGTTCAAACCGGGCGAAATTGTGTATTCTGTCATATAAGAGAAGTGTGTAACATGAGCGTAATTCCACCCGTATCGGTCCACTGTTTACCCATCGTGGTTCGTTGAGATGTGTTTTACTTTATTATTCAGGCGTAGCAAAGCCCGCCGGGTACCAGTTAGTTGTAAATAATTAAATTTAAAAATATTTAGTGTTTTGACATTTAGTTTAGTCCATATATTAGATAGCGCCATTTGAAACCAAAATCACATATTACAGCACTCAAAGCTCGGTCATAGACCCCGAGTACAAGAAAGTAAGAAAGGAAGAAAACGCTCGAACAGGTCAATTTTGTTATCAAGGGGGACCAAATTTTACCAAACATTCATGACTTAGATCTCACCCCTTTAGTCAGAGGAGCCACCCCCTTAAAAAAATTAAATGGCATGGGGGATCATTTTAAAGCTTATTCAATTCTATATCCAAAACTACTTTTATCGATTGGTTTATACAAAAAAGAGCATAAGAATTTGTTATTTTCCAAATCTACATAAAATACTCTTGATTTGGAAAATAACAAATTCATGCTTTTGTATAGAAACAAATCGATAAAAGTAGATCTGGATAGAGAATTGAATAAGCTTTAAAATGATGTATCACACGACCTTCCCTGCCATTTAAATTTTTTAAGGAGGTGGCTCCCCTGGGTAAAGGGGTGAGATCTAAGAGTTTAAAGTTTGGTACAATTTGGTCCCACTTGATAACAAAATTGAATTGTTCGAGCGTTTTGGTTTGAGTAGTTCGAAATTGGTATTGTTGGGGAGTACAAATTTTAGTTGAGTATTTTATGTAGATTTGGAAAATATCGAATTTATGCTTTTTTTTGTAGAAAGGAATCGATAAATGTAGGTTTGGATAGAGAATTGAATAAGCTTTAAAATGATGTATCACACGACCCCCCATGCCATTTAAATTTTTTAAGGGGGTAGATCCCCTGGCTCAAGGGGTGAGATCTAGGACTTGAAAGTTTGGTACAATTAGGTCCCTCTTGATAACCAAATTGACCTGTTCGAGCGTTTTCTTCTGAGTCTTTCAAAATTGGTATTGGGGGGGGGGGTACAAATTTTAGTTGGGACACCCGATATAATTATGTATTAAATAACTCAATGTGTTGTTGTATTTTCGGACTGTAGATGCGTAGATTTTGTTTGTAGGACAGAGTAGAGAAATTGGTTTAAATTCGATAATTCACAGTGCAGTAGCCAAATGTAAAAAAATGTTGAATAAAAAAGTCAAAAAAGAATTTCCCCAGCCGGTATAAAATTCCTCCCGAATGAATGATTAAAGGAGCGTCTTTTAGAGAAAATTACACTTGAAAAATTTATCGTCTAACCGACTTTATAAAACTCGCCGGAAGTTCCTCAGTGGCGCGCATTTTACGATGCAAACTTCCAACTTCCCTCCTTAAATATTTGTCGTTTCAAGCACGAAAAATAATTGAAATAACAAAAGTCCAAAGTGTCCCTTCTCCGCATAACCGTTTCGTGCAAACATCCCTTTGTCAGGCAGCTCGAAGCAGCGCAACAAGACCAAAAACAATTCAGGTCATTCCGATGGTGTAAAAGCCGACCTTCTTCTGCAAAAGCTCTATTATTTAAGCTCACGGAACACGAACGCTTGTTTGCGCTTACACATATTTTATTTTCGCTCGTAAACTGGGAGTGGATATGTTGAAATTGATGCGGAATAAACATTCCCAGACAGACGACGATAATTTCTTGCGTTTTTCTCTGCACGGCGAATGAGCTGAAAGGCAAAAAAGCCGATAGTTTGACTTTACAACTTTCGGAAGGGTCGTAGACGGTGATGAAGTTGCAGTCGCAGCGCCGGGTGGGGGTGGAGATTTATGGGGTGGTTTTTGCGACGGGCGGAGTGCAGAGATCGGAGATTGGGGGTTGTTTATCAAAGTTTGCGTGAGGAGCGGAAAAATCCGAGAGGTGGGCTTACAACATTTATCACAATTTTGAATTTTTACAGGAATGTTTGAGAAGAAAATGTCCAAGAGGTATGTTTGTTATTTTGTAAATACAGAGTGTTACGAAAATAATTTTAACCACATCAGCAAGTAGACCAAATTATGAAAGTGATTTTTTTTTCAAAATTCACTTGAGGAGTAATCCCCTAGTACCCCCCTACTTCATGAGTACGACGAAGAAGATTTGCTAAATTTGAACAAAGTATATTATACATACCTACCGATTACAAAAATTAGACAATAATCATCAGAACGGCTATTTCTAATGCTATTTCGTACACAATTAAAAAGGTTGATGAACGTGCCCTGCAATTGCACTATTCCGACCTATACAACTGTTTTCAATCGTTTGTAGACGGCTTACGTACGTGGCGGGGTGGGTACTCAGTAAAAAAAGTGTGTTCCTTACCTTTATTGGCAATTTGTAATCCTTTCCTTAGAATTAATTCTAATAAAGACCCACCTCTATTTTTGACGTCTTTGTTTTCCCACACTATATGGTGAGCGTTTGCGTTGCATCCAGTCACCAACCGGAGATTTCCTGTTTCGCAGTGAGTGATAAATTGATAACTTCCCTCAAGATCTGCCGCGGACATACCACATACCCCATCTTTTTCTTTGCCGGAAAATTAGGCGGAGCATACCACCCAAATATTTGCTCCTTCCTCCGTTGTTGATGTTAGAACAGCTGTAACGCAGTCATCGGAGCAGAGCTCTTGAATGGGTATCCCCTTTGTCAAACCCCTGCACACTATGGCTGATGCACCTTCCACTATGATTGAGGGGATCCTAGAGGGCTTTCCTTCTTTCAAGAGCCTAAGCAGCGGATTTGTCCTCTGCGGGAGAGGTTGGCATAGGAGTGGCCTCTACTTTCACCGCGGACATGGCCTACATTTTCCCTACTTTAGTCTTCTTTACCTGCGGTTTGATAGTGGGTGAAGTGGTTACCTCTGATCTTTGCCTTCTCTTAGATTGTTTGGCTTCCGTTGATGACTTTGTGGTAGTGGTCTTCAGGAAAATTTTCCTGATGACCGGTCTTTTGACATCAACGTAGTTGTTACCTTGTTTCGTGAGTACCTTTGCCCTTGAAGCTTTCCCTAACTTGCTCCAGGGAGTTGACTCTTACATTGTCTTTCCGAGATTTCGGGCCAGCAGGGGAATTTGAAGTCCCTTGGTCCATTTTTGCTCCGACCCCAGTAGCCAAGTAGTATAAGTGTAAGTATAATACTAGTGGTCGCCCAGTGGTCGAAATTCGACCGTAATTAATTAAATTTGTAAGCTGGAACGTTATTGAGGATCTTTTTAAAATAGTACACATCTATAATTATTGCATTTTTTTTATTCTGTTTTATTACGTCAGCTGCAAGCGTGTACAATACAATACATGTGTTGTTTGCCCTAATTCCCTGCAATACCTATGAAAAAGGAACATTTGAAATCATAAAATTCACAGCTCGAAACTCATTCACTGCTCTGTGCGACTGTTTGACCACACAGACTATTTATTTTTTAATGTATTTGTAACACATATATTACATCATATAGATTTTAGCTTTCTGCTCTTCTTCTCCATATAAACTTTAACTATGCTAATAGAGCGAGAACCCGCTGCAAAAAACCTGGCCGATCGGGTTACAGGGTGGAATGTTTTTTAAATGTTAGTACTCACATCAACCTTAAGAAAAACCATGGTGTGCCTGGGCAGAGTCTGTTAACAAGTTTAAGGGGGCCAAGAACTCAAAGATTGTGACAGTTCAACAACTGACAAAGGAAAACTTTGAATATGTTAGTGCAGCTTATATACCAATGTGATGTTTCAACTACACTCGTTGGCGTAATAGCCTATGTGATAACGTGTTTGCTTTTCGTCCGGATACTAAGGTTTCGATTCCCGCTCATGTACATATTTTTTTATTAAAAAATCTTTTTTTTTTAGTTTAATTAATATAATACTTAATTGTTTAATTTAATACTTATATTGTTTTTAAGTATTAGATTAATTAAAGTAAAAAAAAAAAGATTTTTTAATAAAAGAAAGTACGTACATGAGCGGGAATCGAAACCTTAGTATCCGGACGAAAAGCAAACACGTTATCAGATAGGCTATTACGCCAACGAGTGTAGTCGAAACATCACATCGGTATATAAGCTGGACTTACATATTCAAAGCTTTTCCCTTGTCAGTTGTTGAACTGTCACAATCTTTGAGTTCTTGGCCCCCTTAAACTTGTTAACAGACTCTGCCCAGGCACACCATGGTTTTTCTTAAAGTTGATGTGAGTACTAACATTTAAAAAACATTCCACCCTGTAGCCCGATCGGCCAGGTTTTTTGCAGCGGGCTCTTGGACTATAAATCTCAGTGCTCCGTGCGCGCAATATGGTTAAAATTGCTTATATTTTATTGGAGAGATTTGCTTTGTATATTTTTAAATATTTTTTGCATATTGTATTATATTTAACAAAAAAAACTTTTTTTCATAAATTTGGTGCTGTAAACGGTTAAAACAAAAAAATTAATTTCTCGGGATTTTATTGCATAAAATGAGCTGGGTATAACATCAGGTACATAATTATAAGTACAGTGTAAACTCTATATAGCGAACTCCTATATAACGAAAAACTCCTTAAAACGTAGAAATTTATTATACGTTATTATATTGTTTTCTTTTGCTCTCTGTATAACAAAAACTCTTTCTTACGTAAAAAAATACCCGGTCCTTTCAATTCCGCTATATAGGGTCTATACTGTATATCCTTTATTTTTTAAACAGCGACTACCATTTTTTTAAGACGTCGTGATTGATAATAAATATCTAAAATGATGATTTATGATATCCTATATCAGTAAAGAAACCCGGACATGCACGTATACGTGCAAGGAGCTCACTGAAATGAAACTGATCTGAACCGAAAAGTTAAAAGTTCAAAATTATTATTAATCGGCATGATAATTTCTTTAATTTCTACTACATTAATTATTGTAACTCGTTTTGCTGGTCCGTGCTTTGTTTCTTTTGCACGTATATGATTCAGACAAACAAAACTTCGAGCAAAACGGTTGTCGGCCAGTTAGGGAAACCCAAAGGGTTATAAACCATTACCTGCCTGGCGACACTCAATGCTCGAAGAATCCGAAATCGACAGTCTCAATTCAACCATCGCTAAGCCCAGCTTCCAAACTATTACAGATTTTGTGTTATTGTGTAGACTACGACACGACGTAAGTAGGTAAAAGTTTTAATGTAATGTATAGTTTTATGTATAGTGGTAGTTTTGTTGCAGAAAACGAAAAATTGAAAGAAATCAAAAACTACTCTGATAGAAAATTGAAATTTATTCATGATATGATTTAATATACTGGGTGTTATGGAAGTCCTAGCAGAAAATTTAACAACAAGTAGAACTAAAAAGAAAATGTCTCATTTTTTCGCAAACACTCCATTACGGAATTAAAATTAAGAATAGTTTACCCCTAAAACCAATACCCGCCTATACCCGAACTTTACCCGATAAACGAATCGAAATAAAAACTGTTTAAATGGAAACATGTACTCACCTACCATAATATGCATAATATTGAAGTAGGTTAGCATGTAATAATAAACTCTCTAAGTACGAGCCAAGATATTTGGACAACTAATAACAATACAACCGAGGCCCATTACCGCAAATTAGATGCACAATGGGAAAGGTTCAGGGTTGTAAATCAAAAAGAAGCGGCAACGTCTTTGAGTTGCTTGTTTATTGGTGGATGAAACGGACCGGACTCGAAATTTCTGGGCCACAATTTATTTTTAATTGATTTGTCATTGATTTTGACCTGTGCATGTGATTATTATACAGAAATAGCAATATAAAAAATAAAATACTTTACTTATTTATGATAGTTTCGGTGTAAAACGTTTTGAACACAATTTTCAAGTACGGTCGTGGATTCATGCTTTCAAAAAAGCTCTCGGAGTGAGCCACACTTTGGTCTCGGAAATGTATGGCTGGGTTTAGTCCTCCATTGTTAAATAATTGTGGGCAATAGACCCCGTTTTATGAGTGTTAGATTATTTTAAACTCTACTTTACATCAGGGATAATCCTTCTTGGTGTACGTGCTGTAAACGATAAATGTTGACACACCGATACTTTGAATAACTTCAAAGCACGGCTTCGAATACTTAAAAATTTCAGGTTGAATTTCCAAAACGCGATTACATCTGGGACGTCCAAAATCTGGAGTTGGAGAAGAAAATTTGGCATAATCAACGAGCACAAGAATCGAGCACAGGCCATAACAATACATATGGCGCGACACACAAAACAAAACTAAAATTTACTATCGACGACAAATTTTTTGTCCCATAAAAGTTAGAAGGTGTTTACCTCGATCGACAAAAACGTTCTGATGCGTTCAAGTTAATGTTGTCATAGGAAGAGGGTGAAATAAGGGGTCAGAAACATGTTCAAAAAAATTGCGGATTTCAGCAAATTGGTAAATAGAAAAAATATTTGACGAGTTCTACTTGTGGTTCAATTTTCTGATAGGACCTCCATAACACCCTGTAATTTGAATTGATTTAAGGGCCCCAAGAAAACGCCATCAGAATGCCACCAACGAGGAGATGAAGAAATTCGTAGGGTTGTACCTGACATCAGCCAAAGCTCGCCTAAAAATTAATAACTAATTCTTCATCATAATATTATGTTAAAAAAATTATTTTTTTATATTCTTTAAGGTAAGAACCCCTCTTGTAATTCATCAATTGTATCATTAATCTCTTGTTAAATTAGGGCTGATGATGGCAGAAGTGTTCTGCCGAAACATGTTCCATTTATAATTTTACGCTGATTAAAGTTTGTGGAGTTCGACTTAAATATATTTAAATTTTTTAATTTAAATTTACTCCACTTGGATTTAAGAACATTCTTCTAGTTTATAATATTATGTATTTCTGTTTTATTTTTATGATATTTCTAATATTTTCTTTTATATTATTATTCTTTAATTTAATAAAATCTATTTAATTATAAAGCACTCCAATTACAAATATTTATCATTTATTTGATAGCCTTTCTTCAGTTTATATCTCAATAGATGCTAAAATTATTAATTCGTTTTTGTCTTTTAGAAAACTCAAATTAATAAGTTGTTTTTCATTTTCATTTTATTATAGATTATACACTACTTTTTGTTAAAGAGCAAATATTTCAAATGTATATTTTGCCTACATTTGAATAAAATATAAACAATAGAAGTATTCAAAAATCTCTCGCTAAAAATATTTATTCAATATATTTTTTGAAATATATTTAAAATATTTGTGGCTACTTGGGGACGAATAGCTAGGAAATTTTAGAATACAAAGGGGTGTCGTCTGGTGCCCCCAGGAGAGCGTTGACGACCACACAACAAACCTTGCGGCCATTCAGTTGTCGGTACATTGCCTTACACCTTGATTTGGCTTGTAGTCATGTTATGAACCTGTAATAAACGAGGATTTCTGATGGCCGCTAAAAACTAAGACAATAGGAGAAGTATAAGACCATAAAACCATGAAAGTAGAAAACTAAAGAAAGAATTCGATAATGAAATTTCAAGGGATATCAGTTCTATTTTGCTTGGTGGGAAAACCATAGAGGGACTGGAATAGTACAAGTGCTGAAAAATGTGACAGCTTAATCACCACTCATTTGAAATATCCTTCAGCACTTCCTACTATGCTTTTCGATCACCACTCCAAAAAAGAAAAAAAGTACATGTAATCATATTTTATTGGAATCATAACACATTCTAATATCCAAAAAAT
The DNA here is from genome assembly GCA_963583935.1 of Diaperis boleti. Lineage (NCBI taxonomy): Eukaryota > Metazoa > Arthropoda > Insecta > Coleoptera > Tenebrionidae > Diaperis > Diaperis boleti. The sequence continues at coordinate 48,314,669 of OY757245.1, read as the reverse complement.
CACATTTGTTGAATTATTTGATAAAAATCCACTTAATAAATGTAATGTTCGGTACAATTAATTCTAATTCTTCTACTCCTTAAGTGAGTGTGTAACCTTTGCATCCAATCCCACAATATTCAAGGATGTGGAGCAGCTCCTCTTTTACATTCGTATAATTACAATGACTAAAAAATAAAAATTAAGCTTCTTACTTTTATATTTATCACCATTATTACCACTTTCACTTCACAATCACTACAAAAAGTTGTTAGCTGTCGTGAATTTACTTTTATTTATTTCACTGATCTGTCACTTATTTCACGCTCCGCGTTCTGTGCGCAATTTATAATTTTCCAGAGTAAAGATTAGCGCGATTTTTAATATTTTACGTATACTTAGATCGTAGGAAGAAAAAAATAAGCCTATAAGTGTGAGGAGGTGTTCACTAACATTTTAGCAAAAGTTGCGACATTTTTCGCGACATTGAGGTATTCTTGAAATTCTATCTATTAGTTTGTCCCTCAGCAAGTAACGGAAGTCTACTTTCCTAATCTCCTACCAAGTTAAGAAAAAACCACGAAATAACCTCTAAAGCTAACGAAACATCTTGGCGCCTGCAATATTTATCACTCACTTTTTTTCTCACTAACTTAATAATTAGCATTTTTCGCAACCCACTTTTTAATTGCTTAGGAATATTTCAGAGCAAAAAAATCATCATTCGAGTGGCGGCCTCTCGCTTCTCATCGCGTCTCTCTCCGCTAACATCCTTTCGTGTCGTCTTAATCTCCTTATTAAATCACGAAATGACTTTTAAATGTACTTCTTACTACTTAATAAATCCATAAACTGCGATTCCGAGAAATGTTAGCATTGTAGCGTAATTTGCTCGATGCACATCAGCTATAATAATTGCTACTAATATGGCGATGTAATTGCATAAATTAATTTTTTCTTTTTGTTTTCAATTATGCCTTCTTAAACACCGCACAACACAAGAAGTCGTGTTACATCAGAGGAACTACAAGATTTATAATGGAACGTTGTGTTGAATTTTGATGAGGCGTCAAGTTTTTGAGGTTGACGAAAGGTTAAAATTGTTGGTAGAAATTTCCACGGAGATACGATCAATGTGATTGTTAAGTTCTTTGGACTGTTATTTAAGAGGTTGCACTATTGAATGCACTGTTACAAGGCTTCAACTTATATAGAATTAAATTAATTTCGAATTTAGTGTTGGTAAAACGACTGTTTAGATAAGAGAATGTTCCATAAAGATTTTTAAAAAGAGATAATGTAATGACGGCTGTGTGGATACAAGTCACAGTATAACAGACAAGTTCAGAAAACTTGTTTTTAGACACCCACGTGTGGGTAGTAATTGTTAATAGAAACGACAAGAAATTGTAATATTGATGTTAAAAGCGATTACAGGTCATAATTTACAAGATTTTTATCATATTTTATAATATCACAAATTATATTCAATTTAAAATCTATAGGACAAAAATAGTATATTATTATACGAGTTCCTGTGTAAATTGGGTGCTTTCCGGCACTAGGATTTTAAAAAATCACGAGTGAAACGAGTGCTGTTTTAAGCCCCGAGTGCCGGAAAGCCCCTAATTTACACAGGAACGAGTGTAATACAACGTTTTATAGTTCGACACCACCTTATTGGCAAGTCTTTAAATTGCTTAAAATTCATAAAAATAGTGTAACGTTTATCTGACATTTTATTTTTACATGACAGAAGAGTGTTCGTTCACACAAACGAAAATTTGAAAATTCTGACAGTGTCGAACTATAAAAGAAATTAATTAACATTTAAAAAATTATCGAAGGGTAGGGCAGACTGTGGACACTTGATCCCTCAGAGGACTTGTTATACTTGGGGAGATGTTCCCTTTAAATCATGGAGATGCGTTACAAAAGAAATTCTAGAACTTAAGAAAAAAATATCTTTAAAAGTGAATAGTCTTTCCAAAGGATAAACAAAGATAGACCTTTTGATCCCAAAACCAATCCTGTTATCGCCGATAGTGTGGAGCCGCAGTTACAAAAAAGTATCTCTACCCTAGCAAACCACAGGCATTAAGCAAACAAGAAAATTAATTAATAAAGTGTAAAATCCCAGATCTGAAGGAGAAACTAGAGAATCCTAAATTGGTAGCTTAACATACGAGAGTAAGAAGAAAAAATTTGTTTGTTGCTTACTGTTAAACTGTTTACAAAGTGAATTCTTCGACAATAACTCTAGTGGGTATTACTATCATAAAAGGTACTTGTATACCACTTTTCGTACCAATTTTATCTATCTATCAATATTTTTCCATCCGTCCACCCTCTTGATCCCTAACTAAACTCGTCCAATCCCCCCAAGTGTTTCTCCAAGCTCCCCATCTCCAACAATCCCATTCTGCGATAAGGTGCCGCCGCATATCACTATTAATTTGATGGCATAGCGCACGGATCCCGGATTGCATTCCGGACTAGTCCTTGACGGCTTCGTCTGGCAAATGATGGCTCTCCGGAGTGGCGGCGCATCCTCCGGTCGATATCATAAACCCGGATTACTTATCCTTCCTTCCGCTCCGATCGTAAAATATCTGCGTAACGAAAGAAACGGACGAATCAAGGACGGAGAGACGGAGGACCAAAACGAAGAGACGATCATAATTCGGAATCTGGAGGTGCACTTAATCCGAAATGGGAGGATGACGTGACCTAGTTCTTGGCTTTTCTTATTTACGGTGCAATGGCGACGTCGCCGACTTTACGACTCTGCAGGAGATAACGCGGCGGGCAATAGAGGAACGAGGAGGGAAGAGGTGGGATACAGGGTGTTTTCGGGGTTTTTGAAACGGAACGAGAAGGGGAAAAACAGATTTCGGAATTCAGTTCTGTGGTAAGTTCTGTGGTAAGCAAACCATAATAGATTTTGCCAAATACAAAATGCAACCGTTCTAAATATGCACTGTTCTTTACATCGACGCACTTCAAAATCATACAAAAATTTGAGACGAGAATCCTCCAATATTATCGAATATCGAACTTTGAATTGCGATCGCCAAAGGAGTTTTCACTTCAGCCGAGTGGTTCCAGAATGGTTCTTGTATCCTCGACATATTTTGCTATTGCAGCTCCATATAGTTCGAATGGGAATATACATCCAAATGTATACATAATTATAACCTTAATAAGTTATAAAATGTGTTCAAATGAATATACAGGGTGTATTGGCCAAAAATGCAAGGGGCGACTTCTTGAGTTTTTCTAGGCCTATTTTCTCCTTTGGTAATATTTGGAAGGCCGCTTTGTTTAAAAGATACAGTGCAATCAATAATAATATTTTATAACCTAAATATTACATGCAAATTGTTATATTGCTTTCACCCTATTATTGTTAAATTAATTCTTTTTCCCAGGGATTAGGATAAGAAGTAAACAGAAACTACGTTAAAATGCCGACGTTTCGTTGACCTTTTTTTTGTCAACTTCTTCAGGACTATCTAACATTTTGTTATTTTCTAAATAAACTACACATTAAGAAGCAATCGATCCTCGTTGCATTCACCTGTCACCATGACTACTCAGTGCGGATTTACCAATTCTTCTTTTGAATTGTCAGGTTTTTATGGTTTCGCTTGTGTAAAAAATAGTATATATACTTCAGGAGAGAATGCTATTTTCCCCTCGGTGCTTTGCATCCCAATAAAAAACATGCATGTCTCTCCCACCATTATACACCAGCGTCAAAACTCCAGTCGTAAAATAAAAGTAAGTTTACATACAAATTGTCGTTTTTTATGGGGCTGGAAAACAGTCTGTTATCGTCTACTAGTACAAAGTTTGTTGAAATTTGTCAATGTGGTATAAATTTCAAAAAATTAATTTATCTGCGTGGGCGAAAAATGCCCGACCATCCAGTTTTGGATTTTAATATTTGAAGGATAGAATTACGATTGTGGTAGCGTTTTTGGTGCTCCTCTTTCTACTGTGTACAATTTGTGCTAAAAATTTCTAACTTGGATTAATGAAAAAGTACTGTGAACTGACATAAGTTCAATAGGTATAATTATTTAGTACTTATTTGTGGCAATTACAAACTTGCTTTTCTTTGATATTGAATCAATAATAATCGGGTTTTTGGTTCATTAACGCCCAGTGCAGAAATCTTATCTACGAATTTCTTAGGCGATTTTTGTATCAATAGATGCAAGCTTATGAACAAAGAAAATACTGTAGCGTTTACGGGTTCACAAAACTATTTATTTGAACGAACTATGTACAATTTATTTAAACACTAGACTATTTACAGATCACAGTTATAACGGCACAATTATTTATTTTAACAGTTCGCACGCGTCACACGGATTATGTCGCTCAGTATTTAAAGCGGGAAGCCGCTTTCTGGATTCGCTGAGAATTGGGCCGATTACTTAACTAGAATATTAACCTAGAATATTCGCGATCGTACGAATTTATGATGAAATCATCACGCCGCGATTCTTCGAGAACGTCACACTGCCCCCTCTTTAAAGATGTTTCGTCCCGAAACGTCAAAGCAGTCTCATCGTGGCGGAACCTGCAGCTTGCTCCTTTTCTGCATCCAGACGTTCCATGGAAGTAACAATCGACAGTCTTCCAGTTCGTTGGCCTTTTTGGGTTGTAGCAATGCAATAAAATCTCCACCCCCGTGAAACGAAAAATCACTTCCAACACACTTCTGACTAGTCTCCAATCCAAGCAATCGAATCCACAGGCGATCTTCGGGATTGCCAATTTGGTGATACCCTGGGAGAGGACGGTTTCTCTTAACACACATAAAGTATCCCAAACATTTTTGTAGGTAGCCTTCTCGAACGTGAATTGTTTCGTGACTAGATAGAAGATGTTTCTTCTGCCAAGTGCCTGCTAGACATAGTAACTTGTGGGTTTTGCTTTCGAAGCTCGTCGAGTCTTCCTTTTGAACACAGTGGCGAACCCTTTCGACATGTCCAGATCTTGAGACACACAATGGACTAGTGAATAGTCTGCTGGAGCTTTAAAAAGGTCCTGACGTACTTCTTGGGTGACTCCAAATCGGGACTTATAACTTTCAGAATGCAGAGACATAAACTCTTCGAATGACAAGTCATCAATTGCCGCACCTGCTCTCCTTGCTGACAGTCTTCGTTGGTTCCATGGTGTGGTAATAGACGATTAAAGTGGATGATCTTTGGTTTTCCGTTTGGCCTTTTTTTATGCGGTAAACGACATCATTAATTCGGTTAAGAACTTCGTACGGCCCTTCCCAAGAAGTCTGTAACTTTGGAGACATACCCCGACGTCGTAGTGGGTTGTACAACCACACCAAGTCGCCTGGCTGGTATCCACCTCTGTCAGCATTGATGTCGTAGGTATCCTTCATACGATCGCTAGCACTCTGGATGTTTAAGCGTGTCCGATAGTGAATGTCTTCCATCCTTCTTCTTCGCAGTTCGGTGACATAGTCGTCGCCAGCTAGGTCTTCACTCTGTGGGCACCCAAATCGCAAATCGCAGGGAAGACGTAATTCGCGACCCATCACTATGCTAGCTGGTATCTGTCCGGTTGACTCATGAACGGACGATCGGTATGCCGTGAGGAATAGGTGAAGGTAGCGATCCCAATCTCTTTGATGGTCAGAGACGACTTTCGACAAGTATCCATTTATCGTTCTGTTCATTCGTTCCACCATTCCGCCAGACTGCGGGTGAAGCGGTGTTGTTCTTGTCTTCCGAATATTCAAAGTGCTGCACATCTTCTGAAACAAGGCGGATTCAAAGTTTCTACCTTGGTAGGAATGCAGTTCCAACGGCACACCAAATCGACAAATAAGCTCTTTCACAATTACATCGGCAACTGTGGCAGCTTCCTGATTCGGTATGGCATATGCTTCCACCCACTTGCTGAAATAGTCCATGACTACAGCAATGTACTTATTTCCGTCATCTGTTTGGGGAAACGGACCAGCAATGTCCACAGCAATTCTTTCGAATGGACTATCCACGCTGTATTGTCTCATCGGAGCCTTCCTGCGTTTTTGTGGACCGTTACTTGCGGCACAAGTTGCACATTTCTTACACCACTCCTTAACATCCTCCTTGCAGTTCACCCAGTAGAACCTTTCCCGCAGCTTCCCAAGGGTCTTTGACACTCCCAAGTGTCCACCTGTTACTCCACAATGGAGTTCCTCCAGAACTTCCAAAATTCTGTTTTTGGGGATCAACAGTTGCTTCCTCTCTATTTGAGCCTCAGGTTTTTCTAGCACGAGTTTCAAGACTCCATCTTCGACGACAATGGAGTTTCACTGAGCCCAATACGATTTTACACTGGGTGAGTATTGCGCAACTTGTTCCCACATCGGTCTTCGGTCTTCATTCTTCCATCCCAGCACCAATAGCAAATCGGGGTCGTTCTCTTGGTGTTCTCAAATCTTTTCAGGGCTCCAGCGTTCGTTTATAACTCTCATCCTTCGAATGGAAAGGTCCTTATCCTCAGCACGTCGGCAGTGACTGCAGTTTTCTGCACACGGTCTTCGTGATAGCGCATCGGCGCGGCGTTCTGATGAATCATACCAGCACAATGTACCAGCATCAATCCACCTGGCTACTTGTCCTTCGGGATTCTTGAAGTTTAGAAGCCACTTCAACGCTGCATGATCCGTCCTCAACAAGAATTTTCTTCCGTAGAGGTATTTATAGAAGTGCTCTACGGACTTCACGACTGCCAACAGTTCTCGTCTAGTAACGCAATAATTTCCTTCTGGCTTTGCCAAGCTTTTGCTGAAGTAACCAATGACACACTCTCGCCCCTCCTGTATTTGGGACAACACAGCGCCTATTCCCACGTTGCTAGCATCTGTGTCTAACACAAACTCGATAACTCAAAATCGGTGCATTGATCAGTGCGTTCTTCAGCTGGCCAAACGATTCTTTGCAATCTTCGTCCCATTAGAATCTTTTGTCGCCCTCAGTTAGTCTAGTCAACGGTTTAGCAATGTTGGCGAATCCTGGCACATATCGGCGGTAGTAAGTACATAAACTGAGAAAACTGCGTAAGTCGAGAAGAACTTCGAACCCGCCAAGGTATCGAGGGTATCATCAATTCGGGGAAGTGGATCACTGTCCTTTTTCGTCACGTTGTTCAGTTGACGATAGTCCACACAGAATCTAGTTGATCCATCCTTTTTCTTTACTAGAACAACAGGCGAGGCCCATGGACTGCTCGATGGTTCAATCACTCCTTCTTCCTCCATTTCCCGAATGATCTTGTCGGCCTCTTCCTTCTTGGCAAGAGGTAGTCTTCTAGCAGGCTGTCTAACCGGGCACGCATCCCTAGTGTTGATCTGATGCTTAATGACGTCGGTTCTGCCTCTTTTACCCTTCCCGGTATCGAAGATGTCCTGATAACGGCTTACGAGTACTTTGAGCTGCTTCCTTTGGTTGTCATTAAGTTCCCTTGACGATGTCTTGACCAGATTGACTAGTTCGGATGCAATCCTCTTCTTTGGCTCCCCAGTGATTTTTATTTGGTGGATGATGGATGAAATAGGAGAACAATACCCTAATAGAGTGCCTTTCTTCAGGGTCAGAGCGTAGAAGTTTACATTCATCACTCTTATTGGTACTACACCAGACGTATGCAACAAACTTTTGCCCAGTACCAATCCTCGTCCTATCTCATTGTCACTACATCTTGGTTCAAACATCATGATGTTTCTCTCTCCATCTTTGTGATCCACCCGAGTTTCCAGAATCATTTCTTTCCGTTCTGGTATTAAAGTGTCTTCAGTCAAAATCACACGAATGGCTTTCTCATTAGTTCGGTGTAATACGACCTCTTCTCCATTTATTTCCAACGTGCCACATTCGAAGTCTAATCCGCAGCCCTTACTGTCCAGAATGTCCATTCTAAGTATTACCTCATCCTGGATATTCGCTACCAGTACCTTGTGATAATGACGTTGACTTCTCCGTGGGTGGTAGCCGAATCCCCAGTATGTCCTTGTCCGTGTGTAAAACGTTGGGCCTTACAATTGTCTTCGTCGCTCCTGTATCCACCAGCAGCGAACATGGCTTTCCATCCAGAAACCCATCCACGAATGCGCTGTTATGTTGATGTGTTATAGATGCAACTCTTGCTTTTGGGGCATGCTGGTGGCAGGTCGACGGTTGTCCCTTTGCCTTGACCTCATTTAGTTTTTCCGACCTCGATGAAGTCGGTAGTCTCCTAGAGGTTTCCTGGCAGCGGCTCCTGACATGACCTTCTTTTCCGCAGTTCCAGCATGTGATGACTCTTTTCTTTTCTTTTGGCACAATATCCTTTAATACCCTCCTAAGTGTTGCTTCCATTTTTTCTTCGATTCCATTCGTAGCTTCTTCTTCAATGGTTCGAATTCGGGCTTGACTTCTCAAACCGGCCTTACTTGTTTCGAACTCCAAAGCCCGAGCTAAGGCATCAGCTAATTTTGCCGGGCGAGCTAATATCAATGCCTGGTTCGTGTCAACATCTCGAATGCCGTCTGTAAAATTTTGCACAGCGATTCTTTCCATCATATCCTCTGGAGCGTCCGGGAAGGCTAGCCGAACCAAGCGTGCTATGTCTGCTTCAAACTCTTGTAGAGATTCCGTTGGCTTCTGGCAACGATTTCGCAGCTGAGAAGTGTATACATGCACAAGGTGTGTCTGTCCATAGCGCATCTCCAAGTACTTCACAAGCTGTTCATAGTCTCCTCTTTGTTCTGATGGGATTGTCTGCAGCACGTCGGTTGCGTCACCCCGTAGTGCCAATATCAAGGTCATGGCTTTCTCGGCATTACTCCAAGCGTCGGCTGCGGCTGCTGCTTCGAACTGCAGGATGTAGTTGGACCACTGAAATTTTCCATCAAAGCTTGGTGGTTGCATCCGTATTCTAGAAACTTCCATCAAACCACTTGTCGTCTGAGTTCACGACTTCCAATCTGCCCTAAATTCGCAAACTTACGCTCAAGTTCTCTTTGCTTCTCTTCAATCGCTATTAGTTTATCGTCGAATTTATTCTCGATGTGTTGAAGACTTTTCTTGAATTCATTCCTCAGACCGTCCGATTGTTCTAGAAGTTTCTCTTCGATCGAACCCATTTTCTCTGCCAGCTTTCCAGAATTTTCTAATAGTTCTTGTTTTAAACTGGTAGAATTTTCGAGAAGCTTTTGCTCTAATTTTGTAGAATTTTCCAGAATGTTTTCCTGGAGCTTGTGTAGCATAGTGTTTATGTCGCAGGAAACTTCAAACAAGTATATTTCAGGATTTTCACCTGCCTTTTCAAGGTCCTCAATCAGCCTTTTCTGTAACACCGATTTTGTTCCAGAAGTTTCCAACGCACGTTCCTCCAGCTTCCTCTTCAGCTCTGCAACCTTTAGTTCTTTCAACGTAACTTTCTTCGTTGCCATCTTCGTATTTATTTAATTAATTCCACTCCTGACACCAATGTAGCGTTTACGGGTTCACAAAACTATTTATTTGAACGAACTATGTAGAATTTATTTAAACACTAAACTATTTACATTTATAAACTATTTATTATTTTAACAGTTCGCACGTGTCACACGGATTAAGTCGCTCAGTAGCTTATTCAGACTTTGACATCCACAGACCGGCGTCCTATTTAAAGCGGGAAGCCGCTTTCTGGATTCGCCCAGAATCGGGCCGAGAACTTAACTAGAATATTAACCTAGAATATTCGCGATCGTACGAATTTACGGTGAAATCATCACGCCGCAATTCTTCGAGAACGTCACAATACAAATCGGTCGTTTAGGGAAAAGAAGAAAAGGAAACGAACAGGGGATGGCGGAACATGAAAACAAGAAGATGAAGATGGGAAGATATTTAAAATAAGTAAAATAACATCAAGATCGCTAGAAGCAGATAAGAAAATTGACAGTGCAATGGAGAGAATTATGGATATGTTGTAAGAAATAAAAAGGGAGCTAAAGGCGGGGGCACTGCTTTGGAATGAAGCGGCACTAAGAAAAAAAGAAGAAGATTTCTGTGACTATGTGAGACAATTCGAGATAGTGGGTTCAACAGAAACATGTAAAAAAAAGTAAATCCGGGAAAAACAGAAAAACTATTACCAAAGAATTCAAATGGGAATGTCATGGGGCGAGAGAAGGAGAAAGAATAAAGGAAGAGCGGCTGGGGGGATAGATGAAACATTAAAAGACAACAAAGAAGTATACTTTTTTTTTGGGGGGGGGGGATTTCAACGGGAGGATCAAAGAAACAGGAGCCAGGGATTGGCAGGATGAGAGACAGGATGGAAAAAACAAGATCCAAAGACAAGGTAGAAAATACGGAGGGGAAGAAGCTGATGGAATTGATAGAGGAACAGGGTGGGAGGTGTTGAATGGCAATAAACAATGGAACGAAAAAGGAGAATGGACCTACATAGGCGGTAATAGTCTACGGAATAGTAAACGAAGAAACATGGGAAGAAGTACAAGAATTCGGAGTAGGTGTAACAATAGTCGGACCAACTGCCTGTAGAAATAAGTATAGGAAGAGGAACACAAGAGAAAAGAGGAGAAAAAAAAACAGAAGAAACGGAAGGGAAGATTAAGAAAGAAAGAATTGAAAGAGCAGCGACAAAAAGGGAAATAACAATAAGAGGTAGAGGAGCAAGAAAGAAAAATCAATTTTGGGACAAACAATGTGAACAAGAGAAAAAGGAGGTAATAAAGGAGGATGGACGAAGACGGAACAGAAGCGGCTTTCTAAAAGCGAGAAGAAGATATAAAGACATGTAGAGAGGAGGAGAGAAGAGGGGGAGATCAAAACTATAAGAACAGAGAAGGAGCTGTGGAATTGTGTCAATAGAGAGAGAAATAAAAAATAAACAAGGAGTGAGGAGATAACGATGAGCAAGTTGGTGTAACACTTTATGAGGCTGTTGGAGGGAAAAAAAGAAAAAGGGAAAACAGAAATAGAAATAGGGATGAAGACGAACCAAACAGCATCAGAAGGAGAAGAAATCACGCTGGAAGAGTTAGAGAGACAAGTAAAAAACTGAGAAAGAAGAAAGTGCCGGGGAGGGATGGAGTACAAAACGAATCGTGGATGTATGGGACGAGAAGAGTGCTAGAAAGACTGGTTGAGGTAATAGTCTAGTCATTAGAGCCTCAAAAAGCTCTCTATCCTACAAATTGTGGGGTAGTTGTAATTCTTGGTTTCTTCTATGTATTTTGGGACGGTGAATACGAATCTGAGGTTTGCCACCAAAAATTTTTCCTGGATTTCGAGTTATACCCAAAAAACTTAAAAAATGTTTTTCCGTTTTTTTCAAATTTACATAAAACATCATTCTATACCAAAATAAAGTAAACAAAATTTGCTATAAATTAGTTCCTTACTATTAACATCGTACTTTGGGCTACGTGTAAGGTTTAAAAGAGTGAATGCGCGCGGTAGATGACGTATACCTACTTTGACGTGCAAAGCAATCAGATGAAGAACTGAAAGATTTCTTTATATATTAATATTAACTCTTTTTCAAGAGGATGGCCTGAGAAAGTGCATGAAATCTTCTTTGGTAAATGCTTTGTAAATCCTGATGAACACTTCAGCTAACATTGCGTGCAAGAAAGCAGACGAAGATGCAGATTGTTTAATTGTAAACACAGCTTTAGCCTTAGCGCCTGAACACCCATTGGTGGTTGTAGTAGGAGAAGATATAGATCTGTGTTTTTAACAATGTATTCTTTTTAAAACCAGGAAAAGGAAAAACTGCAGATCAGATCTTTTGGCCTCTCCTTGCAATAGAAAAACTTATTGCTAACAATATTCTACTTGTTCATGCAATCACGGAAAAATGAAATTGTTACAAACTTTAAAGAAATACCGATTTCTCCAAAAAGTTGAAGAAATCTTTAAAGAGCTTGAGCCACAGAAGATGTTGTAGATGGGGAGGATCCGTTTTCTTACAGCTTTGTTTGGCACTCCGACACCAACATCAGAAATACTATCATTAAATAATATTGCGTACAAATTTACTTACTTCTTATTTTTGTGGTGAGACCAAATTTATGTCTATACGGTTTTCTATCATGTTTAGTCAAAGGCTCCCTTTTTAAAACATAATTACGTCGTTTGTCAATAAAATCTGCTTAAATGGTGAAATGGGTTGAGTATGTCTATCCCCATATTCTTTAGTGGAAGAAATGTTGATATTTTACAGAAATAAAGAAATTGATGGTAACTTTATTATTTATACCTATAATATACATTTTTGTATTCATTTTTCAAAAATATTATAATGAAAGACAGTGAAAGCAGGTTTTATGTTCAAGGCCCACTGACGGATTAGTCAAACTTCAACGCTAGTTAGTGACTAAACGGTACACATATTGAAAAACTCTATAAGAACATTAATTCTAGGAAATTTTGTTGACTACATTTTGGTATAGAATAATATAGTCTGTAAAAATTATAGTTTTTAAGCTAATAGCCAAAACAACAAAGAAAGACGTTTTTTCATGTTTTTTTTACTATAACTCAAATTCTAGGAAAAATTTTTGGTGGCAAACCTCAGATTCGTATTCAGCACCCCAAAAAACATAAAGTGAGATAACAATTACAACTACCCCACAATTTGTATTCCGTAACCCTCAACTCAACTCAACTCAACAAATGACTAGACTATAATGAATGGGGTGTGGAGAGGAGGGGGGACTCCCGGTGGAGTAGATGGAGGGGGTAATATGCCCTATTTACAAAAAGGGAAAGAATACTGTACATCTTAACATCTAAAATTAGTATTTTTCTTTTCATTGAATTAATGCAACAGTTTCACTCTAATAATATTATCATCATCCTCACTTAAATATTGTTTAACTTTATCATTTATCATCGATAATAATTTTTCATTACAGGACTTTGAGAGGTAGAAGTGTATCAATTTGTAATTTTGATCCCACTCCAACCTTGATAGGGAACGTTACGCCAATTTTGGTCATAACAGAAAGCGGAGAAATGAAGAGAACGAATGGAGGTGGGAGGGTGAGAAAATAAAGCAAATTAAAGAATTTAAGTACTTTGGCTATGTGTTTAATGAAAAAGCCGCGGATAGGGCACATATCAGGGAGTTAACAAGAAAAGCAAATAAGGCGATGGGGTGTGTATGGGGAATAGGAGAGAGAAAGTGAGGAGGCGATTTGAAGAAGAGAATGATGATGTTTGAAAGCCTGATTGAGAGCATGTTGCTTTACGGAGCAGAGGTTTGGGGATGGAACGAGAGGAAGAAATATTACCAGAGGAACGCGAGCAAAGGAATAGAGAGACTGAGGGAAAGAGGCATGTGGATGAATGTAGAACTGAACCAAAGCGACAAGGTCAGACAAGACAGAAAAAAACATGGAGAGGGAGAATGGGATACAAAGAAAGATGATGGCGAGGTTTAGGTGCGGAAATGAAGAGCGGGAGAATAGGTATTTGTTGGAAGAGGGAGGAAGAAGGTGTAGAATGTGCTATGAGGAGAGATAGAGACGATTGAACAAATATGGAATAAATATAGTGATGAGAGAAAGAAAGAGAAAGGAAAGAGAGGAAATACTCAATGTATGAAAGATGTATGGATGAGGAGGGAGAAGGCAGAAGAGGAGTGTGTGTGCGTTGGAAGCAGCACGCTCGTCGGATATGAATTCAATTTTTTATGCTTATATTTCAGCTCCCTAATTTAATTTTTCTCCCTATGTCCATCTCACACAACTTTTGTTTTTTCTTATTATTTTCTTTACCTTATTCTACTTATACTTGTCTAGCTGACAATCTTTTGCTTATTTTGCCCTTTCTGCACAGTGGACCGGTTTGTTTCTTGAAGTTTTTTTTCCCATTGATTCCTATTTCAGATTTTTCTTCAATGTGACACATCTGAATCGCAAAGTTGCGGTAGTGCGAAAAAAGAAACAGAAAATTAGACAAAACAAGAAGTACTGAAAGAGGAGGGGCAGCAGAAACTTAGGGACAATAATTATTATAAAAGTAAATAAGATATACAGATATATGAACAATACAAATGTTGTTAACGATTTTGAGTTATCCTTTTTTTATTATAATGTATAAATCTCAAAAGTGTTACATCGATCTTAATAGCGTACCTTGATAACCTACTACACGGTCTGGTATAATGTAATTAATCAAGCACCCAATACAAAATATTAAGTATACAAAACGGTCTCTCTTTACCCAGTAAAAACTAAATTGCAGTTATCGACCAGTCTTACTTAGTTTAATTATACGGAACTCTCTATAATAACTCCTAGTTTTTTGAAATAATTAATTGTTTCTACCGTTGTGGAGTATTACGAACAAGATTTATTATTCCCACAACGATAGATGCAATCAATGGTTGCAATATTTTTAGATACGTGGATAAAATATTGTCCAATTAAGGTCAGAAAACAATGTCGGGTCGTTATGATTTTACAATGACACAGAATTTGAAATAGGAACTGGATAATTAGTAGTAATTAATTATTGTTATCACTTTTGACTGGGATGGTTCCAAAAATTCATGTTTTCTTTAGATCATAATGGAATTTCATAAATATATTCAATCATCATAAAGTTCCGCAAATTCATAATTTAGTAATGTGATGTTTTTCCAAAAGATACTCGAATAGGTCGATTTTTGTTTTCAAATTGTCATCTTTGGACATAAAATTTTTGTTGATGACGTCATCTGTTTTTGAACTATGAGACTGTCATCAATGTTTTTAAGTGGTAACCGCCAACCGTTTTTTGGGTTTTAGATACACGTATTAATTATGAATTTTGCGCGGAACTTTATGATCACTCTGTATATCTTAGGTAGGAGAAGTGTATTCTTGCTAATATATTAATCACACCGTGTACTTTTAAATACAGTTGCAGCGCTTCGTCCTTGAAACCCCTTCCTCTTTCTCCTCTATTTAACTATAATTCGCATTTTATATCGTCAATATTAAATTTAATAATTTCCACGACTGTAGTGAATATCCTTTTAATATAATGGATGACTGAATTTTCTTTAGTCATCTGGTAATCTTCATTCATCACCAGAAACTGCACGGACGATAAATTTCTCAATGATTTCCACAGACAACCGCGTAACATGAAATAAACATGGAATGGAACACATATCAAATAAGTGCGTACTTTAAATTACCAACTGCAACATCCAGATCAAAAGGGAATAATAACCAATTTGGAGAGCGGAAGATAAATCCTTGGGCATCCCATGGTGATCTAATCAACCGTGATGTGGTGTATTGTCGTTCAGATTGAAGAAGCTCAGCTAGCAATTCCGGAACGAAAACGAAGAGTCATCTTGGATTTACATGCACTTATATCATCGAGTTTTAACGCTTCCTGAATAAAACACGATGTCAATGAACAAAGACTTTTTAAACTAGAAGAATGTTCTTAAATCCAGGTGGAGTAAATTTAAATTAAAAAATTTAAATATATCTAAGTCGAACTCCACAAACTTTAATGAGCGTAAAATTACAAATGGAACATGTTTCGGTAGAACACTTCTGCCATCATCAGCCCATAAAGAATATTCTTAAAGAAATATTAATATATTCTTTAAGGGCTGATGATGGCAGAAGTGTTCTGCCGAAACATGTTCCATTTGTAATTTTACGCTCATTAAAGTTTGTGGAGTTCGACTTAGATATATTTATAGTATATTATGATACGAGTTTTATAAGAAGCATTTTGTCGCACGCACGGGTTTAGGGCACGACGAGCGTAGCGAGAAGTGCCCTAAAAGAGTAAGTGCGACAAAATGCCTTATAAACGAGTTATCATACAGTATTTTTTCTACTTTGCCACTTTTTATACAAAATAATAAAATTTCACAATCTAGGGAATTTCGCGGCGGTTAGCACTCTTGCGAGCTGCATTAACGGCGCCTATGAAAAAGAATTAATTTGAAACGTCAACACTCGTATTTTTATCCTTCCAAAAATGAGTTCTGAAGTTCTTCAATGTACGCCCCCAGAAATACGGGCTTTGGCGAAAATACGATAGGCAATTTGCTATCTTTAAAGTCACGCGAGGTATATGGAAAAACATACGCCCAATTTGAAAATTGGCAGAAGGAGAACACGTTCTCTACGATCTCCAAAAACATTTTCCTACCGTATGTATTTTGAGCTGCAACGCCACAATGTTGTCTTATACTATTAAAAACCTTCCTGACGGCCTCCACACACAAAGTCAAGGCGAGCCATCCAGGACATGTAAAACCTACAGACGCTGTCCTACACCAAGAAGCCGACAAGTGTTACCAGCTTGTTGGACACCTCCCCCAACAAAATCGCTTGCCCTAAATGCACGTGAATTTCCAATACAAGTGGCAAAAATAGTAATGCCAATTCACATTCATACATCATTGACAGCGAAGTATAGGTTAAGATTGCCAAGATCAGACAGAGAGATTACCAATATTAAAAAAAATAAATTATACTATTTTTAGTGTAATTATTATAACACCGCTTTTGTCTATTATGACACCCAAAAGCATATCGTAATAGCCTCAGTACGAACGCAAAGTAGAAAAAAAAAAATTAAAGACTTTTTAGTTACTAACACATAAATCTTATTGGGATCACGAGTAATAAGCGAAGAGTGAAATAAATTCAGATTAAAATAAAACTGTTTCAGGACAGTAGCTACATAATTATGTAATTATATACAGGGTGTATATCAAACATTAAAAGGCAAGGGGCGACTCCTTGGGTTTTTCGAGGACTATTTTGTCCTTTGGTGATTTTTGGAAGGCCGCCTTGTTTCAAATATACAGTACGATCGCATTTTTTACAATAACAATATTTTATTAGCTAAATATTACATGCAAAGTTCTCTAAATCTACAAGAACTGCTGAAAGTGACTACCACCAGCTAGAATACATGTGTCCAATTTTCTCCTCATGAACTCTATCATAAACACCAAGGTCGTTTCGTATAGTATTACAGTACCTGGCGACCGAGCTTCTCTCGGTACTTATTTTTTTGTAAAATCGTGTTTTTTTTTTTGGAAGAAGTATTGAGATACATGTTATAATATACGATACGTCTCTTGACTCGGAAGTTTAGGCAACCCTTGAATCCGGAGGGCCCGAGGTAGCTTCCTTGAAACACTTCGTCCTGAGGGGGCCCCGTTGAAACAGTTAAGCCCAAGGGGGGCCCCTAAAAGGGAGCCCGAAGTCCCCCCCCCCGAGAAGGGATAAGACGAAGACCCACTGTAGCACCAAGGCGCCCGCCAGGGTCGCATGTTAAGACTCTTGGCTCTGAGAGATCGTTTCTCCACAAGTCGTCAGATTGGAGACCAGTGGTTTGCCGAAGAGGGTAGACCTGTTACCATGAGAACCAGAACCATGAGGTCTTTTGGGCTGTTTTCTTACCGTCCTCGTCTAGTGCTTCCATTGACCGCTGAACATCGTCGTCAAAGCTTGGAGTGGTGCAGAATTGAGAGCCATGTTCACAAGTTCACAACACTGTTGGAGTAATGGTATGGAGGGCTACTGGCAGTATGCCCTCTGTGCGCTATGTCAACGAAGTTCTAGAACCAGTTTTGTTGTCTTATCTAAATGGTCTACAGCAGCCAATATTTCAACAAGATAACCCTCATATAGCCAGGAGAACACTTAACTTCTTAAATGAAGCCGGTGTCAACATTTTACAGTGGCCTGCAAGGTCTCTCGATTTAAACCCAATTGAACATGTTTGTTATGTGATAGGGAGACGATTAACTCGTTTGCCTCGTCCCCCACAGACCTTAACCCAACTGCAAGACGAAATGGAATGATTTTTAAAGCCCGGTCCAAAAAACCTTTGAACTGTACCATGTATTGTTGGGTGCCCCCTTGGAACACTTGGGATAGGACATTATTTTCTGATACAAATGTTACAAGTATTTATTTATTTTCAGAAAATTTAAAAAATGTGTGAAAACCCTTATTAAGTTTTAAAAAAAAGTAAACAAATCATTGCATCAAGACTAGAATAATAACAGATCGACGTTATTGCCAAACTATGTAAAATAGGAATTTCAGGTATCAAAGAGAATTTCATCGGAATGAAATTATACTTTCGTTTCTAACCAAAATATAATTATGTATGTATTTACACAACATATCCATATTAACTAACATTATCAGGTCTGGTATAATGTCAATAACCAATTTTTGTTATATATTTATATGTAGTGGACATGTTTGTTACTTTTACTTAAAGCGCGAAAAGTGGCCCAATGGGGTCGTCCCCCTCAATTGAATTTGACGAATTGGACTATATAACATGAAGCCCTAAAACGTGTTCTGTAGTTTAATAAAGTTGTGAAAACAGTTGTGAAAAGTGAGAAAACAGAGCGTATCAAAAATCGCAATTTCGGTTAGCATTTACAAACGCTGTACATTTACCGCCTCTTTCGACGTCATTTCGGGGGAGCATTCTCATTGGTTAGCGCGATTCTCATTAGCCCGCGCGTCTAGTAACTTTGAATTTTTGGGTGGTGGATTTTGTCCCGTGTTGACGTCACAGAAAGGCGCTCGTTTCAAATAAGACAAATGTTTCGGATTTATTTCTAACCAGTAAACGCGTGATTTCGAATAAAAAAAAAGGGTATAATATTTTTTCGTCTAGTTTTTAAAAACAACTGTTTTTGAAAATTTTGGGACGACCGCATTCGCTCGATGGGCCCAACATATCTTTATCAAAATTATCAGCCAGACCCTCGTATTAGCGAACAAATAAAATCTATAATAAAATTTAGATCTGGATAGAACTAGAAAAGAGAAACACGAAAAAACTAAATACTTACTGTTAGGTTAGATGGTGAATCTTAACTATGATTTGACGGTTTATTAAAATAATTGAACAATGACTGAGTTCAAATTAAGTCGCATGCAGGCGCACGAATGAATGAATGTCCGCCTATGTATTCTTGAACCATCACTCCGCATGGAAAAGTAATCCGGGGAACTCCCTAACATTGCATAAAAATTTTAGCAAAAAAAGAATAGAAATAAAGAAATATGTTCAAATCACCAGTGATGTGGCTACATCCCAAGTCTTTGATATTTAAAATTATTATTGAGAGGACGCTAAGAATAACTCGTTTTGAAACAACTATTTTGATACTGAGAGTGGGCTCACTCACTAGTGATTTGTAATGATAATAGAATAATATAACATTACTGACGAGTCAATAAAATGCCACATTATTGTTGCAAAACTAGGTAATAAAGACTTCTTTACGATGCAGTTGTATATAAAATATTTTATGTTTTTATTTGTTAAAATCGGATAGAAATTAGCGCAGTCATTGCTGATCTCAACGTCGAAAATTTGAAGATAGCATGCACTGGATTGGAAGCAATTCCAAATCAACATCAACATAACCTTAATAAGGGTTGCTTTTTGAATAACTCTTCAAAATATCGATCATTTTGGTGCAAAACATATCTTTGATAATTAATACTTTCCTTATTCCTTGAATACATTTTTCATAATTTTCCAAGACATGACTTTATATACAGGGTGATTCACGAAGTATAGTAGGCCTGTGACCTGTGACACTAATATCAGGAGACCTAAATAGAATATAAAAAATTCTAACTGTAAAAAACCCCAAGATATTATATGGTTTTAAAATTTAGGCGAAAATCGATTGGGAACCGCTAGCATGATTGAAGAACCTGTGAACGGCTGCCAATTACTTTCGGTTTTATTTTGACGCTTGACGGTGCACACCAAATATTTTAAAATGCATTTATTTTCAAATAGTGACCGATATGATTATGTCTATTATCATATTATGTGAGACCCGTGGGAACTCTGTAAGTGTCTAATTTATTAGCGGACCTTCGGAACATAAGACAACAAATGCACGAAATTTACACGAAAGGTGGATCGGAATAAGTAATTTTTTCGTGTGGGGCCACATGGAACATCTTGTTTATGCCATTAACACCGAAAGATAGTCGGGTATGCATCTGCGAAATGCCCAAGGCTGTCGTCATTTTGAACAATTTTCATAGATGGCACGTTGGCCTAGTAGGTGAGTCTTTATTTTTTTCAGTTGAAAGCAAAAGTGGTTTTGTCTGTCGGAAAGGGTCGAGGGGCTGTTAACTTGGAAAAAAATTGTACAACTAATTCCACATGGAATTAATTCAAGGTAATCACGAACAATTCCGGTAATTCCTATTCGAGGAATTAATTCGCATGTAATCGTGGTAATCGCAGTAATTGGTAAGTAATTCCAATAATCAGGAAATAACTCCAACAAAAAGTTACTAATTCCAGTAATAAAAAGGTAATTCCGGTAATTCCAACAAAAGATGAAGCACTTCAATTCCCATTTTGGAATTACTACAAGTATTAAAAACGAAAACTATTCAATTCATTCATTCACCTCTCTTTATTTACATTATTCAGGCACAGTTCTTGAATAAAAAAAAAGCATAAATAATAAAACTCGTAATAAAATAACAAATTAGGTTGGCACTACCAACTTTTGACAATTTGATTTAAAATTTGAATGTCAAAGTGTCAAAAAAACGGCGACAGAATGGTGAATGGAATTATTCTATAGAACGCTGTGTTAATGATTTTCGAAATGCCTACCACAATTGTCCAGCTGATTATCAAAAATTAGTCCAACAGATTTATAAATGCGTGGGAAGATTTCGTGATGTTGGGACTGTTGGTCGAAAAGCGGGTAGCGGAGCCTCTAAAAAAGGAACCCCTGAGATTGTGGCAGCTGTTGCAGCAGTAATGGAAGCGTCTCCCAAGAAACCTCTCCTCAGGTTAGCACAAGCGATGGACCTCTTATATGGAACTTGTCAAAAAATATTACAAGATTTGAATCTTCATCCCTATAAAATTACCGTCGTGCAAGAGTTGTTTCCACGAGATTTTCCTGCAGGAATAATATACTGTAAATAAACAAAATATGCGAATTTGGTCCGCAATTAATTCCCATGAATTCATTCAAACGCCCCTCTATTCGAAGAAAATTGGTGTTTGGCTGGCGGTCTCTGGAAGACGTATAGTTGGACCTGTTTTTGTTTTTTTTTTTTTAAGGAACGGTGAATGCCGAGAGATATCGCAATAATTTACTCGAACCTTTTTTCCAAAACCTTCATGATGGCGAACCTCTACATGGGTACTTCCAGCAGGATAATGCACCAGCTTACAGGACAAGAGAAACTATGGACCGAATTCACGAGTTTTATGATGATCGAGTCATTCAATTTCCGCCTTGAAGTCCGGACCTGACAGTTCTAGATTATTTCATATTCTCGTATCTCAAAAACACCGTATTGTATGTAGTTGTACTATCAGATGTTGGAAAATGCATTTGAAAATATGAAATCGAGAGTTAACAGATGCATTGAAGTTGGGGGAGAACACTTTGAACATTTGCTGTAATTGACTGTGTAGGTGTGAGGTCGCGGCGGAAGGTGGCTCATAGTGCTTGAATTATTATTTTATATGAGTAGCCTAACCATAAGTAGAAATAAACGCTAATATTCATTGCTTTTATTTGAAGAAAGCATGATCCAAAGTTTAGACCTTGAGTCCTATATATTTTGGTAAGAGCCCCCTTATTTATTTTTTATTAATATTCTTCTTACTTCTGGGATGATGCGCTACAACGTTCCGAACTCGGAATACGCTAATTTTGCTACACCGTGTATAATAAATAGTCTGTGGTCAAACAGTCGCACAGAGCACTGAATGAGTTTCGAGTTGTGAATTTTGTGTGATTTCAAATATTCCTTTTTCATATGTATTGCAGGGAATTAGGGCAAACAACACACGCTAATGACGCGTTTAGACACGCTCACAGCTGACGTAATAAAACAAAATTAAAAAAATATAATTATATGCCATGATTATAGATGTGTCTACTATTTGAAAAAAGAACCCCAATAACGTTCAGGCTTACAAATTTAATTAATTACGACCACTAGTAGTAATAAAACCTGGATGTAATTCAAGTAATTCCAGAATAATTCCATATTATTTGAAGGTAATTCCAGGGTAATTCCGGTAATTCCAGTAATTCATGAGTACTTCCTGTAATCAAGAGTACTTCCATCATTTTGAGTACTTGAAATAATTTCATGTAATTCCAAACTAATTGCGGTAATTCCGATAGTACTAGGAATTAATTCTCGCAAGATGTACAACTAATTCCATAGTTAACAGCCCCTCGTTTTAGGACTTCATGTTACATAGTCTATGAGATGCTATAGTTGAATTCGGCAAATTCAATTGAGGGGGACGACCCCATTTCAGAAGTGTGTAGTCAAAAAGTCAAGATAGACAAATATAAATAAGCCTTCAGATCTGAGCATGATCAACCAAAAATGAGGAAATAACATTACAAAATGGTGAGATAGAACAACTACAGAAGAATTAAAATTGGCAAGTTAAGCTCGTATTATATTGCTAAATTTTCCCAGTAATGTTTGTTGATTTCTAATTGAGAGTATCCAAATAAAAACTTGCTAAATTATTAAATAATAATTTGTGCAGCAATGTTTAAATTTTATCACTGTTAAACACCTACTTCATTAATTTGTCTATCTGCTCTGCATCCACAAAATCGTGAATCTACAGAAACTCAATTTTTTATTAATCGGCACTGCAATCAACAAACTGTTTTCCATTCCGACATGGTAAACATTATCGCTTTCCAAACTGTCATTAATTATATCACAAACCGATGAAAAATCTCAACTGACCCCACTCAAGGTTGTTGCTATTCGCTCCGAACAACTTTTTGCACATCTGCATTTTTCTACGTTTTTTTTCCTTCCAAGTCATGCGTTCTACTCCCAAGGTTATCAAACGCATTATCGAATTTTACGGACTATCTACACTTCGTCAAGGTCACGAACGGCGCACTTCTATTCCTATCCGAAACAGTGCAAAATCCTCGCCGCTTTATCGGACCGTGTTTGTTTTTTCGCACGCATTCGTTATCGACACGTTTTTTTGTCCGACCCTCAGCGCTCCGGTTACGACCCATTTCGTATCACAACCGCACCGATCGCTTTTTATTCTTCGGAAGAAAGTACTTGCGTCACCGATGACCAAAATAATGAGAGAATTTCTAGTTGGCACGGTCCAGTGGAGGTGCACAATTCGAAATTTTTCACGGAGGCGGAATCTTTGGCGGGAATTCCCAAGTGGTTGAGGAAGAGGAGGTCCAAGGGCAATAAACTGAGACAAGGCCTTGGCGGGATTGTAGAGCAGAGTTTGTCCGAATGTCTTAATTATGCAAGAGTGAATCCCTGAAAACAGCACCGACGTTCTAGACGTTGAACATCTAATAAAAAAGTTTATAGTTCGACACTGTCAGAATTTTAAAATTTTCATGTCATGTAAAAATAAAATGTCAGATAAACATCACACTATTTTTATGAATTTTAAGCAATTTAAAGACTTGCCAAGGTGGTGTCAAACGTTGTATTACACTCGTTCCTGTGTAAATTAGGGGCTTTCCGGCACTCGGGGCTTAAAACAGCACTCGTTTCACTCGTGCTTTTTTAAAACCCTAGTGCCGGAAAGCACCCAATTTACACAGGAACTCGTATAATAATATACTATTATAGTTTTCGATCAGTCAGGTTAAGAGTCAGTAACAAGCAATTCTTCTTACTATTATTAATAAGTATCCATATTGCCTAAATGAGTATTATTACGATTTAAATTTCATCATCCGTCGTCTCTCGGTTCCTAGTTTCCATCGTTTCCTACCTGCTTTGCATTGCAACCATGGAGGTATAATATAAGGGAAGAAAACAAAGCCACGCTATTAGTATTGTTGGTTTTGAAGCCGAATAAGAGCGGATAGTGGGGACAGTGTTGTTGTTTTTCCCCAAGCAGGCCGCCAGTGGCGTAGCACAATAAACTGTACTTTCGGTTTCAGAGCATTTACAGAGTTGTCAGCTTGTGCTATATCCCACTGTTTGGTATGACAATTATACGAAAATTTAGGTGTAAACGTTTTGATATCCTTATATCCATTTAATAATTCATACATGGCTTACTATGGAGTATTTAAAAAGGGTTTTCAAAATCATCCTGACAAGACAATTTCAACAAATTACTTTTACGATCTGGCAATATTGGTCATTCTTCCGTTTGGTTAAATAGCTTCACAACAAAAACGCCAATGTAGTTTCCCCTTCTATTTTAGTTCCATGATTGCAACCTGTACTGCTTTGCTCCTGTTCTCTTCTTTCTACCTCTTCTCCTTTTTCTACGATTTCATTTGCCATCCGTCTTTGATGGCAGTAACGCGCTTTAACCGTTTCGCTTCTATTGTATCCATCCTATCAAGATTTACTGCAGCTTTTATTACTATCTAACTTTTCTAGTTTTGTTAGCCTACAGCTTCTCCACCGCTAGTCCATATCCATAGAAATTAAATTTATTTCATTTTTCTTCTTCATCTCCTACATCTCAGAACTTTCCGTTGCTATTCCACAATGCTTTTATATACAAATAATCTTTAAAAATGATTAATAACATCCAGTAAGCGTTGAACTTCAAAATTATACAAACAACTACATCTTTTGTTTAATTTTTCAGTGGTCTTTGTTCTGTCAGTATTTACACTATGATGGGGAAATCGAAATCGATCACAGCGCACGACGTGGTTACAGACTGAACAGGCTTTTTGAAAACTGTTGTTCTTGTTAAAAATAAACACAACACCAAATATATAAAAATGTCATCTTTATGTAAAAAGTGAACGAAATGCTATTATGACCAAATCTACCGTAGCCCCGAGGTACGACCTTTCTTTGAGAAGCATTTTGACACCCAAAAAAAAAAAAAAATTAATTCTTTGGACGGTTATACAAACCTTTAAGACCACGGAATCTCAAAAATTGAACTTCTCAGAACCTGAAAACCGACTGATCTACAGAACTTATCAGATCTGCCACTGGTGATAATTCTATTGATCGGTCCAATCCAGGGATTCTGTGGACAGCGGGGTCTGTCTGGGCGTACTGACGTGGAAAAAGAACGCGAGGATCCAGCAACTCTTGGAGAAGAGATCCACCCTTTGCATGCGCTTGTCGGTGAGAGAGTGGGCAATCCGGCAAACTCACAGGCTGACGTGGAAAAAAAGCGCCGGGATCCAGCAACTCTTGGAGAAGAGATCCACCCTTTGCATGCGCTTGTAGGTGAGAGAGTGGAAATATACGACAAACTTTGAGAAAAAAAAAATACAATCGAATAGAGAACTTCCTCCTTTTTTTGAAGTCGGTTAAAAAGGGAAGCGATGGACCTTTTATGGAGATGCATGCGGGTGAGTAAATAGGAAGGTGGGGTGGGTGAATGGGAGCGAATCACTGCGGGTATTTTAAAAATAAATTCAATTAATTTAATTAATTTAAATAATTTGACTACTTACTACTGAAAATTACAAATATTTCAAAACCTGAAAGACAAACAATCTAAAACTCTGTAATCTGAAACATTGAAAAGAGAGCTAAAAATTTGCGAACCTAAAAACTTAAGGGTTATATATAAAATTATAAAGTATAGTCGCTATTTATTTTTATATCTTACACATATACATATTTATTAATTGTTCTTGTGATTTCAATGCTGTAACTACTTTTCGCAGCTCTAACACTCAATTTATATCGAACTTGTTAACAAGTTGTGAAAGAATGCCATCTGATTAACATATTTAACAACTTAGCCCCTATAGCTTGAATTAAAAAGTGTCCAAGTGGTGTCATCATAAAATAATCGATTTTCCGTCTTAAGAAATAACGATAAACGACATCGCAACAAACTCACTATAAAACAGCAATAAGCAATTTCGACGGCCCACAGCTTATTTTTAGCTTCGGCCGTTCCAAAAGCCACCACTCGTTCAAAACCGTCCAATCTGAAATCTAATCGCTAAAATTCTTTACGGTCGAGTTCTGTCGGCCTCTTGACCGGAAAGAACGCCTCACCATAAGGTGGCTATTATTGGAACCGAGACTATAACTGTTGAGACACGATTAAACTTCAACCCAGAGTATAAAAACTGATTGCATAACCATAGCCAGATAAAGCATTGCAGATATCAAGCCTAATTACAGCTTTACTTTCGAGCTGTACAGGTGGATTAAGTGAAGCGGGACAAATGAAATCGGAAAAGCTTAGGATTTTTCGAGCGTGCTTTCTGTTGCGGAAGTCGGTTTTTAGAGGCCGGAATAATATGTTGAATTTAGTTTTAATAACTACGCCTTTAAATTTTCCCAGTAGTTTTTTTTATTCAATTATTATAACAGGGTTGCAAAAGGGCACAAACAAAAAAATAAACTCAATTTAATTGTTTCTGTCAAATAAGTTAAATACATTTCCCAAAGAACTCATAAACTTTTTTTCAAGTTGTTTTTTGTTTCTCTTATGTCTTAGTTATTTAGTTCCTTAATTTCTTAGCATCTCACCTTCAGAACTTTTTGCCTTCTTATCATTTTTGATTTTCCCTCACTACTAATAAGACCTCTTTAGAACACTTTGTTTTTGGTTTTGGAGGTTTTGACATGTTTTTAAAGCATGTTAAAAAAAGCCTGCTCATGAACCCGTTCAACACAACAGTTAAAATATTAAGAATTCTGTACTATTTTTATAAGGGAGAACGTATGCTATACAAACTCATGTAGATAACGATTTTAAAATGAAAATTAGTAGAAACTATTTATTAATGAATTAGGATTATATGCGATTTTTTCCTGCTTTGAAGTTCGCACTGCATGTAATTTATCTTTTAAGTTTTTTGGTCTATCTCTGGTTTCTTAATTGGCTCCGGTCTTTAATCAGGTTTTTAAGTACCTCCAGTTTTCTAAATTTTTCAGTTTTTTTTTTAATTTCTGTGTCTAAGTCTACATACACGTCTCCACAAAATTCACGCACCACTTACAAATTTCGAGATAAGTAAACAAATATTACAAAATCGTAAAAATTGATATTCAGAACTTTAACACCATAAGTTTTAAAAGACTTTTATTTTCCCAGCATTTTAATAACAGTGGTTTTTAAGATTTATTTACTATTTAACAAAATATTGCAAAATTCACACTTTTTCAAAAATTGTTTTTTAAGGTCAATATCTTGTGTTTCCCTCTCTGCTGCGGATAACAGCTTCACACCGACGTGGCAGAGTCTCTATTAATCTTGTTATCTCCCCCTGATCTATTCCATCCCATATTTCTAGTATTCGCTCTTGTCCCTCACCAAGGGTAGCTGAGGTGGCATAAGAGCTTTGACTCGCTTTCCAATATTGTCCCACAAATGTTCTATGGGGTTCAGGTGTGGGCTTCTCGCTGGCCAGTCCATGACCTAATACCAACTTCATCAAAGTATTCTCTGACTATTCTGGCAATATGTGGTTTAGCATTATCTTGCATTAGGATAAAATGATCGCCAATATAAGGGCCAAACGGCACGACATGTGGTTCCACGATTTCGGTGCTGTATCGATGAACCTCCATTTATCACCTGCAAGTCTGTGTGGCCCGTTGAAGAGATGCCACCCCATACCATTATTGATCTGCCACTAAAAGGTTGGACTGGTCTTATGTTACATTGGGCATAATACCGTTCGTTTCTTCGTCGAAATACCCTCACACGTCTGTCATTGTTAACCAGACAAAATCTGGACTCGTCTGTGTAATCTTATCAAATTGTAATCTTATTCGGCGATGTTCTGCCGTTAATAGTGGACCCGTGGCTGGGATTGTCCTGGCCTTCTATGGTTCGTATTTGTTTCTCGGAAACGTTGTACGACACGAGATATTGTTGAATGGCAAACGCCAAGTCTTTGGGCAATGTTTCGGTAACTCAATCCTTCATCGGCTAATGTTACTGCCTGGACACATTCATCTCGACTTAAATTGCGCGAAACACCGTTCATCGTTTGAAAACAATGTTGTTTAATTCAAAATGCCAAAAACACAGCTCAAACAGTTAGTTAGACAGAACTCTAATGGACAAACAACAATGCCCATTTTATGTCGTTTATATACGTTATCTTGTTTTTTTTTTTTCTTAATACTGGCTGCAAAAATGACCTCAAGAAAAAGGTAGCAGGATTTATAACATCTTAACATGATATGCTAACTTCCATACAAGTGAAGGTTTCAAATTATTTACACATGTACATGATTTTTGATAAAACGGTAGTGGTGCGTTAATTTTGTGGAGAAGTGTATTTCATTATATTATCCTTTTCTCATTTATTTATATCTTTAATAATTTTCTTAGTTCTGCATTTCCTGCATTGATTAGTTCTTTAGATTCTTCTTTCTCGGTTTTTCAGCTTTCTGGCTTTGTTTTTTTTAGTGCTCAGGTTCAATGGACCTAAATTTGCATATTTTTTTAGTTTCAACATTCAAATGGACTAGAATTGCAAAATAAAAACAAATTATTATAAAAAACTAATTTCCGTTGAATCAATAAAAGATTTGCCATTTTTCATGGATCTGCGATCACAAGACAGCACAATTTAATTTAAATAAAAAATTTGCTTTAAAAAAAAAGAGAACCGACTTCAGAAAGTGAAAAATAATTGAATACATGTATTATTACATGTACTACCCAATGACCTGTCTGAAGTCGGTGCCAAGTCATTTTTTTAAAAGCAATTTTATTTACAATTTTAAGTGATAAGTTAGTGATACCTAGTAAAGACGCTTCTCCAATATTGAGGTCCTCAATAAAGTTGACGAAGAAATCGGTATGAACATAATTATATACATAAAATGAAGAAAAAATATGGGGATTTTTCTCGATTTCCATGGGATTCCCTGATCAGATCCTGATTTTTTGACAATGGAATCACGTCAAGAGTATACCCTTTCAAATAAAAGAAGAATTTTGTAAATCGGTCCACAATTGACGAAGAAATCGGTGAACATACATAAGTCTGTTAAAGAGGGAGCGAAAATTTGAGGATTTTTCTCGATTTCCATGGGATTCCCTGATCAGATCCTGATTTTTTAACAATTTAAGCACCTTTAGAGTATACTCTTTCAAATAAAAGAAGAATTTTGTAAATTGGTCCACAATTGACGAAGAAATCGGTGTACATACATGAAGTCGGTTAATAAAAGGGTGCGAAAATTTGACGATTTTTCTCGATTTCCATGGGATTTCCTGATCAGATCCTGATTTTTTAACAATGTAACCATCTTTAGAGTATACCCTTTCAAATAAAAGAAGATATTTGTAAATCGGTCCACAATTGACGAAGAAATCGGTGAACATACATGAAGTCGGTTAATAAAAGGGAGCGAAAATTTGACGATTTTTCTCGATTTCCATGGGATTCCCTGATCAGATCCTGATTTTTTAACAATTTAAGCACCTTTAGAGTATACTCTTTTAAATAAAAGAAGAATTTTGTAAATTGGTCCACAATTGACGAAGAAATCGGTGTACATACATGAAGTCGGTTAATAAAAGGGTGCGAAAATTTGACGATTTTTCTCGATTTCCATGGGATTTCCTGATCAGATCCTGATTTTTTAACAATGTAACCATCTTTAGAGTATACCCTTTCAAATAAAAGAAGATATTTGTAAATCGGTCCACAATTGACGAAGAAATCGGTGAACATACATGAAGTGGGCTAATTAAAGGGGGCGAAAATTTGAGGATTTCTCTCGATTTCCATGAGATCCCCTCATCAGATCCTGAAATGGTGACAATGGGACCAATCTGCAAGTATACTCTTTCAAATAAAAGAAGAATTTTACAAAACGGTTTATAACTGACGGAGTTATGCGGTAACAAACATTTAAAAAAAAAAAAATACAACCGAATTGATAACCTCCTCCTTTTTTGAAGTCGGTTAAAAAGGAACGAAACCTTATGTTGAGTGGAATTTTGGTTCCTTCTGATTGCACCGCACATTAAATTGTGTAACAAGTGTCGAATGTTGCATCTTGCACTCAAGTAAGCATATCATATCAACACGAGTGTGTAGAGCACTTTCGCAAGTACTTTTTCTACGGCCATATTTATTGGGTTAAAAAAAGACGTGTGTTATTGTGTCTGTAATAATTTAAGTTTAGTCGCCTCGAAACCCGCTACAGCTTACCCTAGGTCAGGTCTATTTTGACCGGAAAATTCCAATTCCCCGCCTTTCCACGACCCTAACCACTCCAATTTCCTCTTCATTAATCGCGTTCCGCTTCTGTTCGCATTTTTTTCCTCGTCGAAGAACGTTCCTTAGCAACACGCAAAAAATTGTTGAACTGGTCGCGGATTTGCCATTCTGCAGCTGTTCGTCGATTTTCGAGGTTCTTGGATTTTTTCGAACGATTACGTAACCCGGGTCAGTTACATTTCTTTGTTGGAGCCACGCAGTTCGGGCCCATGTCCCCTAGATCCCCTTGAGAAAGCCTACGGAGTGTGTAGGTAAAGTTTGATAATGCGATTATTAACCTTGAAACTAGGACTAGTCGCCGCATTATACATGCCGTGTGCATGAAAAAATGCAGACGCACAAAAAAAGTTGTTCTAACATCCTTGTCTGGGATTTTTTGCATGGGCGGGACGTCGTTTGGGAAATTTTTCGGGGCGTCGGACTTGATTGTTTCTAGCTCTAATTAGTGATACGTAATTGAATCTAATGAAAATAATTACACACCTTCGTGCCAATTACAACATAAAAAATATGTACACTATACAATTAAAATGAGCTAAAAGAATGAGTATGTATCAAGTAAAGAAAGAAAAAATAAAATTTGCGTGAAAACAGAAAAGGCGTCTTGATTAAACATTTGACACAAATTGTCAGTTCATAGAAACTCAAAAACATTAAAGGATCACAGCTTCCAATCTTTTGAAATATGAAAATGAATATATGTAGTAAGTAACATTATAAGACAATAATACAAAAATACAAATCATGTACAAAAATAAAGAAAAAACTAAAACAGTTTATTATGTGAACTAAAGAACTAAAATAAATTGCAGTCTATATACCAAATGAAAGATTCACGATTCTATATTGGGCAGTAATGATTTTTTACCTTCAATTCACCTTGTATTTCTCCGTGATTTTTTAGATGTGTTTAATAATGGTTTTGAAATAGTCTCTTGACCTAGTGCTTTTTAAAACCAGGGAAAGAATTAGAATTTATTATACCTAGTCCTTACGTTTTTCCATTACGAAATATGAACCACGTAAAATATTGTACGTAAAAAAATTGACACACATTATAATTCTTGGTGTATAGAATAACAATAAGTATCTATCAACTTTGTTTTTGGCCAATGATCAAGTGGTTAAAGAAGTTAAAGACGGAATATCAGAAATGGGGCCTGAATATGAATATGGCAAGAAGATCCACACCTAGAGATTAGAAAGGTCAAAAGATGTAAAGAGTACAAATATCTTCTACCGAGTGATTCAGACTAAAAGTCCGATTTCATGTTGATTTGCGACTGGTCGCAAGGGCCGGTTGCTATGAAACTAAAGCAACCAGTCAGTAAGGCTCAATTTCATGTGAAATGAAACATGAAATTGGTCCTTACTGCCTGGTCTTTAGATAAAACGTCTCCATAGCAACCGACGTTTAAGACCAGTCGCAACTCAACATGAAATCAGGCTCTAAGAATAAGAGTAATTAAACAGCACTTTGGAAACAAAAATAATTGTCTTAGTTTAAACCGTGATTTTTTTAATTTGACTTTTGACGTGAGTAGTGAGGAAAAGCAGTGGCGTCTCGTTTAGTGAGAATTTAAAATGAACAAATTTCCTAAAATTTGGCATTTATTGACTTTACCGATTCCACTTAAATACGCCAAGAGTTACCAGTCACGCCCAGACCGACTGCCCCAAATCCACGGGAACCCATCTCCCAAACAAGTGGACTTCTATGGTGGTCACTTGTGTGTTCTTTGCAAGGGCTCATACCCTGCCTGGTCCAGGGCCTGTACGAAAATCCCATCGGCTCCCATAACCAAAGAAATCCCAGTTTACATCATCAACCCCTCTGCGGAATTCGCAGATCCCGAACCTTCAAAGGACGACGAAGACCAACCCGAAACTCCAAAAGTAACCACAATTCTATTCCTGCGCGCATCAACGCCCCCAAATCCACGAGACCGTGGAAAGAACGGCCAAAAAAATTCTTCACCTTCAAATAACAATCCGACACACCGGGTACAAGATATCGTCGGTGAAATGTGTTAACCTGCTAACTCCATTTGACAAAATTTTAGA
The DNA here is from genome assembly GCA_963583935.1 of Diaperis boleti. Lineage (NCBI taxonomy): Eukaryota > Metazoa > Arthropoda > Insecta > Coleoptera > Tenebrionidae > Diaperis > Diaperis boleti. The sequence goes on along the minus strand of OY757245.1, from coordinate 48,282,374 downwards.
GGAGACTATTAAAACGCTTGTATTTCGGCATTATATATTAAACTATTTGGAGATATCAGGTATTATTCAGACAAAATGTTTTATGTTTTTTCTCAATAATACCTGCTGTCTCCAAATGGCTTAATATAAACTCCGAAATTCAAGCGTTTTAATAGTCTCCTCCAAAATTTTGCCAAATGGAGTTAGCAGGTTAACACATTTCACCGACGATATGTTTCACTTTCGAGTGATTGTATCTCATCTCCCCATTCGCACCGTCCCAGGCCACGTCGCCCCCGTCCTTCCAAGGAGACGCCCTCTTCTCCTGCTTTAGTCAACGTTTCCACTGTTGCCATCGCCGGCATGAATCACTATTATCAACTTCATACAGACTGACAACATCCAAATCCTTTCACTAACAGAAATCTTTAGCCCTCCTATCAAACTAAAAAACTTCGTGTTTTCACAAACCTTCACCTTCCATGACCGAACGCCGTGGTACAGTCGTACTAATAGCAACACACATATACTCCAACCACCATAAACTACTACCCAAAGGAACTTCTTTCTTTATCTTCTATAGACCTACGTATCTATCATCTATTAAACCGCTCACCTACCTACACTCAGGTTCCTCCATAATTGACCACATTATGATCATCTCTGAAACCCTAACACCAAAAATAAACGCACAATCTTCAATAGAAACCACTGTAACATCTGACATCTTCCACTTACTTGCAAACTACTTCTGGCCAACCCCTACGACACATACGAACCCGTCCAAATCTTCGACTTCAAAAACGCAGATTGGACCAAATTCAAAAATTTCTACCTACCAATCCTACCAACATTCTCTTACCAATAATGCCAACCAGCAAACTGCACATTTCACAGACACAAAACCTTGCCAAATAATAAAATTAAATTACCAGCTCGTATACTCAAACTTATCGAGGAGAAAACGTAAAATCTACTTCAAAATAAGTAAATCTAGAGATCTAGTATAATATGAAAATCTCGTGTCACGGTGTTTGTGCGTCGAACTCCTCCGAAACGGCTCGACCGATTTTTATGAATTGAACGGCATGGGGGCCGAGGGGGGCTCTTGGGTGTATAACTCAAGAACGGATGGACCGATTTGTTGGATTTTTCTCCGCCCCGAATAGCAGAATAACTATTAAAACATCGGAAAAATTACAGGGGACGGGGACCTTGCTACAGGACAACGACAATAACAAAGTCCCCTGGTATAGGGCGCCCCCTGAGGACAGGGGGCCCAGGTGGCCTCTATGGTACACGGCAACGACAATAACAAATGACGCCGGCCACCAAAACTTGTCGTACCGGGCTTTAAAAATGAAATTCTTAAGGAGGAAACTCCAAAGTTTCACTTCTGTTGCGCGTGGACATACACAAATTTTTTGATGATATTTCGAGAATTGATTGACTGATTTTTCTCATACATTTTGTATGGAATCAGTATGTAACGCCATCTCTGATACATGGTGTTGTGTGCATTATCCTTTGATAAAAAAAAAAAACTGAATTTAATTCAGCTAATAAGTTAAGATAACATTTATTGATTCTGAGGCGCTACAAAGTTCGCTGGGTCAGATGGTAGTAAATATATATAGAAACACTAGTTTTGTAAAACTTATATACTTACACTGCTGTACATTTTTGCCCGCCGTTGAATGTAACTTTTTTATTTTTGAAGATTTTTTGTTGAAATTTTGTGGGCGTGTTGATAAAATATAGATCTTTGCAGCTACAGAGCGCTTTTTTGAAATTTGTAAACTATAAAAAAGATATTGCGGGAAAATGTACTTCGACCGACAGAAATGTACCTGCCACTGGAGAACCCTCTTAAGGGCAGAGCATAGTAGTGCTTGGTTAACATTTGCTCGAGGACATGTTGATTGGTTAGAAGCCGATTGGGCTACTGTTATGTTTAGTAACGAATCCAGATTTTGTCTTCATAAAAGTAACAGACGAATGCGTGTGTATAGACGGCCAGGTGAGCGTTATGCCTCTGCAACATTGTTCCAACTGTTATTTTTGGCGGAGACTCTGTTATGGTCTGGGGAGATATCACTTTGGAGGCTTGCACAAAATTGGTGGTAATACCCAGAGGCAGCATCACGGCAGCATCTTATATTGAGAACATTTTAGAACCTTCTGTAATGCCTTTTGCGCCGTTTGGAGGTGTTAATTTCATTATTATGCATGATAATGCCAAACCACACACTGCTCGAATTGTGCAAGGGTTTCTTACAGAAATCAATGTACCCACGATGCAATGGCCAGCCAGAAGTCCCGATTTTAATCCAATTGAATACTTCTGGGACAACATAGCGAGGCAGCAAGAAATTTGGGATGGTATTGACCAGGCTGAAATTAGAACCTTAATTTCCACTATGAGGAGAAATACTAAATATTAAATTTTTCTTAACACCATCTTAAGTTTCGTTGTAATGGGTTGGATTTTTTTTTTCTTTTGCAGTGTTATTGATTTTTGTTTTTTTACTTTTTTTTAGGTGATAAATGTTCAGTTACACCTAGAACATAACATGAAATGTTTGGTCCAAATGGGGAGTATCATAAGGGGCTTGCCGACCCCAATGTGTCACCCCTTTTTCGTAAAAAAAAACATTTAATGTTCAAACCGGCATCAGTTTTCGTCAAAAAATCATTTCACAATGGAGAAATAGTGTAATGAAATCGAGGAAGAAGTGCCAATATTTATTGTGGATTTGTCCAGTAATGCTTTCGAAGTGGGCGCAACTTTAAATTCTTGGATAGGACGTGCAATCGGCAAGTAACGCTAATTAATCTATAACGCTAATTTGCTGTTAACTAAAATAAATAGTTTTACTTCATTTTTGGTGCGCAGCCAGCCGCGCCGGGTATTTTGAATGTCTTTGACATTTGTTTACTATTTCAGAAAATACTAATAATGCCAAAAAAGGAAAATCATCGGTTGCAAAATGAACCAAGAAATCGAGGCAAATGAAAGGGTAGCTGAGACACTCGACCAACGTGAAAGTCGCCTGGAGGAAATGCGGCTAAGAGATTTCAGATCAAAAACTGCTGAAACATTGAGGATGAAAGAACCATCCTCAATGGAAAGTGTAAGAGGAAGATGTGCTCATCCCACGCATACCAATGGTTCGATTTTCCCAAGAGCAGTCACTAAGTGTTGCTGGAGTCAATTTGGGAAGTCCATGTTTCTCACATGGCCAATTATACGTATGTTGCTTGCTACACAGAACTTATTTATGTATGCCCCAAATAGGAAAACCAAAAATATTGTTGTTTCACTACTAGATTCAGAAAACATCATTATATATCGTGTTTGATGCTTCAGAAATTGATTTTCTGTACCTTACCTAATAATGGATTTTTCTCTCCTACTAGTAGATAATAAAAACAATATTGACAATGTTGGCATGGTTACTGCCGTAGTTGATGTTTTGACTTGACATTAATTTGCTGTCATTATTAATGATAGCTGACAGCTCAACAATGTAGAACTGGGGAGTTGGAATTTCTTGCAAAATGTTAAATTTGCCAGCTGGACTACACTAGCAACATAGCAACAAAAAATAGAAATGACAGGTATTGATTTAATTTCATATGCTACTTGCTTTTCATTGATACTTTAGTTAAATTCGTTCCAACCTTTCGCCTTATCATGATTATTAATTGAAGAAAAGTTAAACAAATGTGCTAGTAGTGAAAAAATAGTATATAAACCACGGTTGAGAAGCCTTTTCTTAGTCTCGCATTATTATTGCCCGCGATACTTCGCATGTTGGGCGATAAGGTAGCTCGGCTAAGAAAAATAGCTTTTCAACCTTGGTGTATAATTACTATATTTCAAGATATTATTCACAAAAAAAAGAATGCGTTTTATTATTTGTATGTTAGTCTGTTGCTATGTTTCAAATAGGCTACTACACCCGTCAAGGGATCGATATGAAATTTTGACCACAAATCAATTAATTTTCGTCAAGAGAAGTGTGAAACATGAGCGTGGTTTACCTGTTCGTTGCAAAGATCAAATTGGATGAGATATGTTTTAAAACCTCCCCGCGCCTTCACCTTTCCTCTACCTAATATACTGTGCGACGACAGCATAAAACTGCCGAAATCGCATCCCAATCCGTCCTGAGGGAGCTCTCCAAAATAAAAGTGTACCAACATGTGGCGAGTGCAGCCAAATCCAACTGCAAATCCATAATATTTACCCACAACATCAGCAAAAAACAAGCAAGCCTATTCACCAGAATCCCACTAACCTTCTATAAACAAGCCTTACCCAAAACCAACTTTTTATAAGTATCTTTTCTACTATGCCACTTTTTATACAAAATAATCAAATTTCACAGTCTAGGGAATTTCGCGGCGGTTGGCCACGTTTGCGAGGTGCATTAACAGCGGCTATGAAAAAGAATTAGTTTGAAACGTCAATAAATGAGTTCTGAAATTCTTCAATGTACGCCCTCAACACTCTCAACAACTTTCTGACCCTCACGGTATCACAATTATTACCTAGAGAGAATTTAACAAACCAGAAGAATGTCGATGAATCCAAGTGAAGTAAATTTAAATATATTTAAGTCAAACTCCACAAACTTTAATAAATTACAATGGGAACATGTTTCGGCAGAACACTACTGCCATCATCATTTAAATATTCTTTAAGTATTTAAATTTTAATGAGAATTTAACAGTTTACTATTATATTCTCTCTGGTAGCATCACAGCCTTCGGCAAGCGCCATAAGTGCACTTGTTTGTCTTATTTGTGTTACCAGCTTGACCACCACCCACCACCAGGCAGAATGACCACCCAACAAAAGCGCGTGCCCCAAAAGCACGTAAAGCCACCTCCCCCAACAAGTGTCAAGAACAGTAATGCCAATTCCCATGCTGTTGATCAGCCACTTGGACTTGACAGCGAAGTATTATAGGTTAGGATTGTCCTGGGACAGATGGGATTGCCAAGTTCGCCAATATTAAAAAAATAAATTATACTATTTTTAGTAGAATTATTATAACACCGTTTTTGTCTATTATGACACGCAAAAGCGTATCGTAATAGCCTCAGTACGAACGCAAAGTAGAAAATAGTATATTATTATACAAGTTTCACAAGACGGTTGATTGTAGCACGAGTAGTTTGGGGCACGACGAGCGCAGCGAGAAGTGCTCCAAAGGCACGAGTGCTACAATTTCGCCTTGTGAAACGCGTGTAATATACTATTTTTTCGAATTTGGCTTTATTTAATTAAGAAAAACTGAAAATTTGTGCTAAATTGATGACTTTGGGACTTTTGAATAACACTAGTGGTATTTCAGTATAATTGGTATTTCTGCTAAACGACGTTTCTGATTTGGAAGTTAGATTTGGAAACTTTTGGTTATGCAGACACAAGCTGTACCCCACGTTTGATTATCATTTTTTCAATTCTTGTTTTTACCAATGTTTACATCTAATCATGGAACGAAAGTCATTTACTACTCTTTGGTTTATTTTCGTTCACATCTGGTTCACATCTGTCATATGGCGCGATTAGTTGACGTTTATAACGTCGTTGTCGCGGTCACATTGCAGTACAGTTGCAAAGTTGCAGGCAACATTAAGACAAGAAAAGTTACCAAAAACAGAATTATAATTTAGATCATTATGATTCTGTTTTTGGTGTTATAATTTACAAATTATGAAACCAAATTCGGAAAATTAAATTATATACTCAAGTGATGAAAAGGCCCTAAGCACATACCTACACTAAATACAAAAATTGTAACAAATATCAAGCTAATAAATGCAGATTTTTGCTGAGATAACTGACTGTATAGACCATTGTGGAACAGCCAGTATAGCCAAATGTCCCCTTCTGTAATGAAATTAAAAAATCATAAGAATAAGCTAGCTATCTCTTGCAAACGGTCTGTTTGTATTTACATGTGTGAAACCCTGATAATCACGTTATCTTCGCATTTGCGTAAAATCTAACAATACTAACTTTGAACTTGAACTCATGCTGATAAGGAATTTTTATTTCTTTTATCTAGCATACGATTAATTTTTCCAGCAATCGTACCGTTTTACAGTTTACAAGAAAGGAACGGGAGGGAAATTGCATAAGACCACGCGAAATGAAAGTGTCCAATTTAGATGTCTATTTATTTAGATATTTGTTTATTTACAACCTTGTTTTTGTCACTACTTTATAATTTGGCTAAGATGGGTTTAGGTATTGTTGAATTTGAAATAATAAACTGGTCGAGGAAAGTTATGGACGTTTCTGTTATTCAAACAATGAGAAATATAATTAAAATCGTTTTTAAAAACCTTCCCATTGCATTAGTCTACATTTTCTTTTATTGGATTCCGGATTGGAAAAGGAATAAATAATGGGTATTTATAAGAGTATATTATTATACGAGTACATGTGTAAATTGGGCCCGTTTTATCGTCCCACACAACCCCGGCAAGCCTTTAAATTGCTTGCAATCCATAAAAATAGTTCATGACAGAGAGGGTTTACACAGGCGAAAATTTGAAAATTGTGGCAGTGTCGTATACTTCTCGCCAATTAGAGAGACAGATACAAACTTGATAATAATTATAGGACAGGTTGAAATATTCGTCTTAAGCTCATCATGGTCACAGATTGTACCGGCTTTACAAATATTTGCAATATTCGAATTCATTTCCCGTCAAATGTAATTTTCTTCAACGTATGATTGACATTTTAAATCATTCATTCACATTGCTCCCAGGCTATCGCTAAGAATTCATTTCACACTAGCATTCCTGCTATTAAATAATCGCAACTGCTCTCGGCTGGAATACGTAACATCTCTAGTAGGAAAAAATCTTCAAATTACCCATCACGCCTCGATGCGCTGTCGGACTTAACAAGCATGTCTGCAGCCATTAACGGAGGACTTCCAGGAATCATGTTTGGACTACAAAACTATCATCACTGGAATCTGCACAGATCCAAAGGGATCGAAAGGAAGAGTCACTTTCTTCACATCTTCGAATTAAGTTCCATTTGATGTTCCATCACAAAAACCGGGACAGTTAACATGGCCAAAAGAGTATTCAGATCCGTGCTAATTGAGAGTTCACATTCTCTGATTCTTAAAACGCTCGATTATACGTTTTTTTTTTCTCTGGAGAGTAGTAATTAAAAAATTAAGATTCTGAAGTTTTTTTGAACACCGCGTCGTCAAAATTGCGACTTTTGATTAAGAGGTTTAGTGGAGATCCGCCTCTATCTTATCGTTGTGATAAATGGGAGTAGAAATTTAATTTGTGGAAGTTAATGGGGACATGTTTGTGATTTATTTGCGAGAGTTTGTTAACCTGAATGATATTAAGAAGTGCGCTCAAATTGGATTAACGAGTATTAATCGCGCTTCCTGTTCAATTTGGAGGATTAACAAGGATTTATGTACGAAACGAGATGCGTACATTAATTTTTTATGTTTATTAATATAAAAGATTAATTCTACAGACTGTTCCAGAGCTCACTCTCCAGAGAAATCTACTGCCCAATGACGACGACAATATAGATTCCAGGAATGCAAACGAAGAGAAAATAATGGCTTGCATTCACGTCTGAGATCCCCCAATTTCAGAATGACTTTCCTGCCAAAGTGTCAATGTTAGGTTAAGGCAGATGTCATTCAAGATGTTACACTCGCCATCAGTCATATGAACCTTTTTGATTTTTTTTTAAACAACAATTGGCGGTTCTGAAAAGAACCATATTTATTCTAATGCATGTGAGCTTATCGTAAAAAATAGACCAAAGCCAAAGAGATCATGAAACGAAAAATAAATACAATCAGAGCAAGTGTTCACAATTATTCATTTCCAAGTATAACCGTGCCCGCCACAAAAAAGAGTTTAGTTTAGAATTTTAGAATTCGTAGCCATTTCAGGAATAATTATTGTAGCAAAAGCTTCATGAACGCGCTGAGTTGTTTTTCTGTAGCAATAGGGCTCCTGTATACAACATTTTTAACGCTGCCCAAAAGGAAAAAATCCAGAGTATTTAAATCGGGGGACCGTGCAGGCCATCAGTATCGTGGATTCATCGATGAGGATATTGCTCCTCCAAAATTTCTCGAACTTGTCGACTCAAGTGTGGTGGTGCGCCATCGTGTTAACCGTGCAGGAAATTGACAGGTTCTACCTCAATAGGGAAGTTAGATGACATGTAAACTAATTTTTATTGAAGACATACCACACGATTACCTAATAGACCAGCCCACAAACTTATAGAAAATAGATATATAACATTATAACTTATTTGGATTTTCTTCCGTGCATCAGATGTGCCAATTATGCGCATTGTAGCATCTTGTCTGCTGAAATTTGATTCATCAGAAAACAAAAAAAACTTTTGGCGAAACTGTACTTGTAGCACGTATGCCACCAGTTTAGTTTCAAATATGTCAAATCAAGAAAGTAAGGTTAAGTAAGTATGTAACTGTAAAGAACATTAAAACTTACATTGGGCTCCTCGTCCCTTGTCGTTCTCATCCTTGAACAACTCCTCAGCCCCAAACTTGAGAATAGCCGTGAGGTCCTCTTTGTTGAAAGGGTTCTTATTCAGGACGGTACTCCCTGTGGTGTCCATCCTCTGGATCACCAAATAGTCCAGTACCATTTTCTGTTTGGCACGTTCTACGATTTCCTCCTCTACCGCCTTCGGAGTGACCAATCTGTAGATGTTCATTTGGTTCTTCTGTCCGACCCTGTGGGCTCTGGCTTGAGCTTGAAGGTGATTTTGCGGGTTCCAATCCGAGTCGAATATAATAATAAATTAATTCTTTTCGTTCTAGCCAATAGATTACAACTGCTTTTTCTCTCTTGTTTCTCTTCCGTTCTCTTTCCACACAACCTTCTGTTTTTCCATTATGAGATACTCCTAACTTAATAGGGATGTTTTCACTGGTTTCTTCGGACAACTATAGAATTGTGACAGGTACAAGTGTGTTGTCAAGTGGCTTGTGTTCAGGTACTATTACACTATCGTTCTATCGTACGTGTTTGGAGCGTCCCGTTCTAATCACAAAGTCTTTCGACACGCCAAGAGTGCGTCGTTCCTTGAATGTTCTTACGAACTCGTCTGAAAACTCTGTGATCACATGGCACTTACATTCACACGCTTTCGCAAGTGTTTGGAACGGTACAGTCCAAACACGTACGATAGAACGCTAGTGTAAAGGGACCTTTTGTTTGTCCGACCGTTGGGAATTACCATGTTGAAACGCATGCGCAATAGTGCATAGGGGTCAAAGAAGGAAGAGTGAAAACATCCCTATTGGCCAGAGAATGAAATTAGAAAAATTTCAATGTCAGTGTCAATTTTTGAAATTTAAATGATTAGTACGAGGTACCAAAACACTTCACAAAAATTATTACAAGGGGTAGTTAGCAGTGTCGCCAACATACTGTCATTTTGACAATGCAGAAGTCATGTAAATGGTTAGTAGGATTGTTTTCTTCTTAAAACCCATGTAGAGAAATCCCGCCTGGCAGGATAATCTTCGGGCTGCAAATGCTGCACACGCGTGTAATGGTATGGATGTCGTCGTTCAGTCCATGTACAGAAGTTTTCGAAATATTCAATTCCCGGGAAACTTATCCAATTCTTTCGGTACCTTCTTCAAAGGCGTCTAAAATAATAGCCTCATCGTTCTCAACAGTGCGTACATTCCTGATGGGAACACCACCAGTCTCCTTTCTATTTAGTAAAACTTATTGAGCTGTCTCGACTGTTCCTCCGATAACCCTGAGGATCGTTTTGTGATCGGGATGATGCCTGTTAGGAAAGCCTTGGTGTATCTCTAGCATTCCGTCCACATTCTCCGTAAAGTATCAACATTTCCACATACTGCGCTGCATAATACATGATGAAAGAGCACGGTTGAACACGAGCGGTACTAAAGCGATTTGAAGGGATTTTGACACTGACGTTTTTATGTAAGTTTCATAGCCACCCATTTTATTGAAAACGTAACAAAATATGCAACGTAGCAACAATTACGATAAATACACCTGGATGGCTTAAAACGCTCTTATTGGTCGAATTAAAATGTTCTTTGCTTGAATACCGTTCAGGCTAGAAAAATTTCTGTTTGTGCTTATTTATTTTTCCTTCTTTAGAGATTTCGCCTTTTTGTCTCTTGAGAGTGAGTTCTGGTGCAACCTATATGTATTTAAATATGAAATATATTGTTTATTTTCTCATAGCGAATTGTTCATATAGCTCTTCAGAGTGGAGGATTAACTTCTTCAATGACTCTTTACTTTCTAAGTGTAGCTTTCGTAATTGTTAAAATATCCTAGATGGATTTTATCCACTATGATTTATCTCTAATTTGGCCGCGTGATGGAACTCTGACGTCCCAGGTAAAAAAAATCTAATCGAATGCGAAAAAGCAGACGGGATTTAAAAAAAAGACTTGAAAGAAAATAAAAAGAAAATACATATATATCAAACAAATACACAGAATGAATCACATATCAGGTAAACAATGTATAAGTAACAATCATAAATATAACATACAATACATAACTAAAAAGGCATAACAAAAAGAAATAATAAAGATATATTAATAATGAAGGCATTAGGAAAATGATGCGATAGAAGAAAAACGAGAGAGGAAAGAAAAAACTGCGTAAAAAATAAAACTAAATGATATAAAAATACATGGTCAAATAAACACCGAAATAACAATGTACGAAATGAAAGTGTGCTTCAAAAAATTTGAGAAAGTGAAAACTGTATCAAGATAAACCATGAAGAGTATGAGGAAATAAAAAAATATATACAATAAAAATATATGCCCGATAAATAGCAAACAAATAAAAACATAAAGAAATATAAAATATTTACACAGGAAGAAAGTTAAAAAATAAACAAATGCAAACAAGGAGATAAAGAGGGAGGATAAAATGCAGAACAACTAATAATAAAAGAAATGAAGTAAAAAAAACGCCGAAAAATACAAATTTCTTTTATGGAGACCACTTTATTGTTAACTTTATTTTATTTTTATTATTTGTTGTTATAACGACCATAGTGGTACATACTCTGTGAAAATTTCTTCAAGTGTCTACCTATAATATTCATAAGATCCAGTAAAAAACGGCGAAAAAAAAAGTTTCTTGAATGGGGAACCCCTTTATTTTTAACTTTATTTTATTCTTACTATTTGTTGTTATAGCGGCCATAGTAGTACACAGTCTGTGAAAATCTAAAGTGTCTAGCTATTACGGTTCAAAAGATACAGCCCTGTGACAGACGGACGGACGGCAGCGCAGCTTGAAGTAATAAGGTCCCATTTGCACCCTTTGGGTACAACTTTATTTATTACATTATTACATTATTTATTGTTTTACATTTTCAATATTACAGTTCCACTCCCACTTTCTTTTCTTAGTAACAATAAGTTTTAACAAAAACGTTGTAGAAAGTACTGAGACAGCGAAATTTCGACAGTCGTACGAAAATCTCGACTCAAAATTTTACAGGAGACACAAGTAGCATAAATAAAAAAAGATACAATAATTACACCCTCACCCTTCTACTTATCATGACGTCCTTAATTCTTATTGTTCAAAAATAATTATATATCTACCAAAAATATTTGTTTATTGACTTATCCAAAATTTTAAGACTAATAAGGCTTTCTCGTACCACTGTTAAGTTGTTCTTGTTGTTTACTTTACCTTTACCACATTTCTAAATGTCCCAAATTCAGCACACCGTATAGCCTAATAGCGCTAGATCTACCAATAATTCAAATTAATTTGATTTTTTTATGACAAACAAAAACAAGTCAAAAAATCAAGTAGGTAAATCAAACAGTGAAATGGTACTGTCAGTTTCATTTCTATGTTTAAATTGAACATAGAAATGAAACTGACAGTACCATTTGACTGTTTGATTTACATAATTGATTTTTTGACTTGTTTTCGTTCGTCATAAAAAAATCAAATTTTATTTTTTTCTCAAAACTTTCATTGTCTCAGATAACAAAATTTTTATACTATCATTTAGAGAATTAAAAGGGCTATCTGAATCAAGAAAAAAAATAGGGGGTTTCTATTTAAAAAATATATCAATAACGTCATCACTCGAAAACAAATGACTGCTTGAAATTTAATTTGGGATAAAAATATTAATTTTTATAAACCAAAATTGACCCGTATAATAAAAAATTTGAAAAAAAATTTGTTTAATTTTTAATGAATTTATTCCATACTTTTGCCGCTCACTGTAGATAGATTATGATGTGCAGAACCTCGACCGTATGGTAGGTATGGCATTATCCATGCAGGAACAGCAAAATGTGATTAATGTTCATCTCCCGATAAATTTCCCGCTCGCGGTGATCCATATCAACTTTAGGTAAAAGTATAAAATAGAATTCGTACCTCAAAGTCCCCCGTTTCCGTTCTTCGACAATCTTCCGAGAATCTTGGACTAATGCACCTCGCTGCAGCGTTAAGGTAATTGGAAGATGGCTTAAGATGAAGGAGTAAAAAAATATTGCGTTCATGGTCGAATAACACGACTTCGCATCCACGCTAATTGCTGGTAAGTGGTAGAAGGGTACAAGAGTGCGGCAATTCGTAAATTCATCTCGTCACGCTCGGGTTCTTCGCCTTCTATACGTTAGCGTTACATCCGGATGCCGGGCACTGAATCAGTGTCTCGAGGAGAAGAAGAAGAACGGCCCCTATCTGAAGAAGATTGTCTCCGAGGAAGAAGAGTGTAACAGTTGATGAGATGAGCTTCCGTCATCAAAACATCAACATGCAAGACGACTGTTTATGATGTAAGATGTTCGGTAAGTATGCTGTGACTTCCTAAATTGTGGTACTTATCACTTTGCGAATGTTTCTATTTCTTGGCCACCTGTTTTTTGCGAGTTATGAGGGACAATTTATTTCAAACACCCTGTAAATGCTAATTAAATACTAATTTCAAGAAAAAAACACGGATAACGTGGAACCATATACAAAAATCTCAAACTCTAATAAAGTAAGCCGTCTTATCAGCTTTCCTATTAACCGCAGTTATCAATAATAAAATATTATAAATAAGCGAAATGTTAATGCACATGAATAATTACGGCGCGGTAAAGTTTGTCTTCCGGATTTGGACAAGACAGATAATAAATTCATATCAGCTTGCTTCATTTGTCTACAAAAGTGACAATGAGCATTATGAATTGCTTTTTCTTAAAATTTGTTATTAATTTCGAATGGGTAAAATTTGAAGCAATTATTTACTTGACATTGCAGCTACTCGTAAACTACTTTTTTCTACAACCGCTACTAAAAGTGGACATTTTAACGGTAGTCCGAGCAACTAGAAGTAACAATCTATACATATAGGTGCACGAATTAAAAGTGGCCTATTTTTAACTCTAGAGTGGTAAAGCCTAGTAAAAATAACTAATCAAACTGCTCGGATCTGACAGATCCGACAGGTTCTTCAAAGAGGTTAACCATCTCACCTATCACAATTTGGGCATTTTACTCTCCTCTACCAGGTTTGGCCAAAGGGTAGACGTAAGTCCATTACATAGTTGTAAGTACGATTTATATTTAAAGTATACCAGACGTTTTGATCATAATACTATCAGCATTACCTTCACTTTTAGCTTTTCTTCCTGCTCTGCAGCAGGAGATGCACAAAAAAAAGTGTTATGTTATTCGAATAAAAGTGATATTATTTTTCTTAATATCTATGTCGTCGGCATATATACGAAAACCAGGCTTTTTGTAAAACGCCTAGGCTTTTTTAAAATCACTTGACAAATTGTAAAACAATAATAGCTTTAGCAATTAGACTAGATATTTCAGGCGTCATAACTTTAGGCTTATTATAAATACACAAACTAAAATAAGTCCTAATTAAAGGAAATATGGAAGTTCATAATATTATACTATTGTAAACTTGAATTCGTGCTTTAAGACTGGTCTTACGAAACTTGGCTTTTAATATACTATTATGACATCCCAGATGATGACGTTGTGTTCGTTAATATGTCTATTAGAGAATCAAAATGGAGACAAATTACAAAAATTTTACATTTTGTAGTGTAACTTCTTGTGAACCTTAGGTGATTTTATTTAATGTATTACACTCCGACTATTGTTGTATTTTTCTATATTACTCCCGACAACCACATTTTGTCACTCTACTGTTTTGGAAAAAAAATCCTTAATTTTTGCTCACTCAGACTTTTTGGTGCTACCTAACCTGCAAATAGCAGATATTGTTAGTTTGATATTACTCGACTGCTATGATCCATGCAGCTAGTGCCGCAAAGTTTAAAATAAAATTATAAAATAAGCTGTCAAAATCAATTATCAATAATGCAATAATAGTATATCGTGCAACTAGTGCGGCAAGTCGTCGATTGCCCACGAAAGCGAAGTTGAGCGCACGAACGAAGTGAGCGCACGAACGAGTGCGCTCATTCACTTGAGGGGGCAATCGACAACGCCGCACGAGTTGGACATACTATTTTTTATTGCGAATTCGGAACAAATCTCAATATAAAATTGGAGTCCAGGGACAAATTCAGTTTTCAGTAGTTTGTTTATTTGAATTTGTGTGTGCAAAGAATAATTTGCATGCGACAAGTAAACTTTGCGCACCCAATGGCCTTGATATTGGCACTACGGGGTGACGCAACCGACGTGCTACAGACAATCCCATCAGAACAAAGAGGAGACTATGAACAGCTTGTGAAGTACTTGGAGATGCGCTATGGACAGACACACCTTGTGCATGTATACACTTCTCAGTTGCGAAATCGTTGCCAGAAGCCAACGGAATCTCTACAAGAGTTTGAAGCAGACATAGGAGGATATGATGAAAAGAATCGCTGTGCAAAATTTTACAGACGGCATTCGAGATGTTGACACGAAACAGGCATTGATATTAGCTCGCCCGGCAAAATTAGCTGATGCCTTAGCTCGGGCTTTGGAGTTCGAAACAAGTAAGGCCGGTTTGAGAAGTCAAGCCCGAATTCGAACCATTGAAGAAGAAGCTACGAATGGAATCGAAGAAAAAATGGAAGCAACACTTAGGAGGGTATTAAAGGATATTGTGCCAAAAGAAATGAAGAGAGTCATCACATGCTGGAACTGCGGAAAAGAAGGTCATGTCAGGAGCCGCTGCCAGGAAACCTCTAGGAGACTACCGACTTCATCGAGGTCGGAAAAACTAAATAAGGTCAAGGCAAAGGAACAATTGTCGACCTGCCACCAGCATGCCCCAAAAGCAAGCGTTGCATCTATAACACATCAACATAACAGCGCATTCGTGGATGGGTTTCTGGATGGAAAGCCATGTTCGCTGCTGGTGGATACAGGAGCGACGAAGACGATTGTAAGGCCCAACGTTTTACACACGGACAAGGACATACTGGGGATTCGGCTACCACCCACGGAGAAGTCAACGTCATTATCACAAGGTACTGGTAGCGAATATCCAGGATGAGGTAATACTTAGAATGGACATTCTGGACAGTAAGGGCTGCGGATTAGACTTCGAACGTGGCACGTTGAAAATAAATGGAGAAGAGGTCGTACTACACCGAACTAATGAGGAAGCCATTCGTGTGATTTTGACTGAAGACACTTCAGTACCAGAACGGAGTGAAATGATTCTGGAAGCTCGAGTGGATCACAAAGATGGAGAGAGAAACATCATGATGTTTGAACCCAGATGTAGTGACAATGAGATAGGACGAGGATTGGTACTGGGCAAAAGTTTGTTGCATACGTCTGGTGTAGTACCAATAAGAGTGATGAATGTCAACTTCTACGCTCTGACCCTGAAGAAAGGCACTATATTAGGGTATTGTTCTCCTATTTCATCCATCATCCGCCAAATAAGAATCACTGAAGAGCCACAGAAGAGGATTGCACCCGAACTAGTCAACCTGGTCAAGACATCGTCGAGGGAACTTAATGACACCCATAGGAAGCAGCTTAAAGTACTCGTCAGCCGTTATCAGGACATCTTCGATACCGGAAAGGGCAAAAGAGGCAGAACCGATGTCATCAAGCATCAGATCAACACTGGGGATGCGTGCCCGGTTAGACAGCCTGCTAGAAGACTACCTCTTGCCAAGAAGGAAGAGGCCGACAAGATCATTCGGGAAATGGAGGAAGAAGGAGTGATTGAACCATCCAGCAGTTCATGGGCCTCGCCTGTTGTTCTAGTAAAGAAAAAGGATGGATCAACTAGATTCTGCGTGGACTATCGTCAACTGAACAACGTGACGAAAAAGGACAGTTATCCACTCCCCCGAATTGATGATACCCTTGATACGTTGGCGGGTTCGAAGATCTTCTCGACTTTGGACTTAAAAAGTGGTTATTGGCAAGTTGAATTGGCACCTGGAGACAAAGAGAAAACAGCATTTACTGTTGGAACAGGCCTGTGGCAGTTTACTGTAATGCCGTTTGGCCTTTGCAATGCTCCTGCAACTTTTGAAAGATTAATGGAGACGGTGCTGAAAGGATTATCGTGGAAAACTTGCCTAGTGTATCTGGATGACATCATTGTGGTCGGAAAATCATTCGAAGAGCACGTGAAGAATCTAGAGGAAGTGTTTCAACGCCTTCGAAATTCTGGACTGAAGCTTAGTCCGAAGAAATGCCACTTGTTTAGAAAAGAAGTGCAATATCTAGGGCATGTAGTCTCAAGTCAGGGTGTCGTCGTCGACGATCAGAAGGTCAAGGCCGTGAAGGAATGGCCAATACCTACAAACAAGCACGACTTGCGCAGCTTTCTCGGTTTATGTACTTACTACCGCCGGTACGTACCAGGATTCGCCAACATTGCTAAACCGTTGACTAGGCTAACTGTGGGCGAAAGAAGGTTCCAATGGGACGAAGATTGCAAGGAATCGTTTGGCCAGCTGAAGAACGCACTGATCAATGCACCGATTTTGAGTTATCCGTTGCCACAAGGAGAGTTTGTGTTAGACACAGATGCTAGCAACGTGGGAATAGGCGCTGTATTGTCCCAAATACAGGAGGGGCGAGAGTGTGTCATTGGTTACTTCAGCAAAACATCGTCAAAGCCAGAACGAAATTATTGCGTTACTAGACGAGAACTGTTGACCGTCGTGAAGTCCGTAGAGCACTTCTATAAATACCTCTACGGAAGAAAATTCTTGTTGAGGACGGATCATGCAGCGTTGAAGTGGCTTCTAAACTTCAAGAATCCCGAAGGACAAGTAGCCAGGTGGATCGAGAGACTGCAAGAGTTCGACTTTGATACGGTACATCGTGCTGGTATAATCCATCAGAACGCCGATGCGCTATCGCGAAGACCGTGTCCAGAAAACTGCAATCACTGCCGACGTGCTGAGGATAAGGACCTCTCCGTTCGAAGGACGAAAGTTATAAACGAACGCTGGAGCCCTGAAAGGATTCGAGAAGACCAGGAGAACCACCCGGACTTGCTGTTGGTACTAGGATGGAAGAACGAAGACCGGAGACCGACGTGAGAACAAGTTGCGCAATACTCACCCAGTGTGAAATCGTATTGGGCTCAGTGGAATTCCATTGTCGTGGAAGATGGAGTCTTGAAACGCGTGCTTGAAAAACCTGAGGGTCAAATAGAGAGAAAACAACTGTTGATCCCCAAAAACAGAATTCCGGAAGTTCTGGAGGAACTCCATTGTGGAGTAACAGGTGGATACTTGGGAGTGTCAAAGACCATTGGGAAGCTGCGGGAAAGGTTCTACTGGGTGAACTGCAAGGAGGATGTTAAGGAGTGGTGTAAGAAATGTGCAACTTGTGCACAAAGTAACGGTCCACAAAAACGCAGGAAGGCTCCGATGAGACAATACAACGTGGGTAGTCCATTCGAAAGAATTGCCGTGGACATTGCTGGTCCGTTTCCCCAAACAGATGACGGAAATAAGTACATTGCTGTAGTTATGGACTATTTCAGCAAGTGGGTGGAAGCATATGCCATTCCGAATCAGGAAGCTGCCACAGTTGCCGATGTAATTGTGAAAGAGCTTATCTGTCGATTTGGTGTGCCGTTGGAACTACATTCCGACCAAGGTAGAAACTTTGAATCCGCCTTGTTTCAGAAGATGTGCAGCACTTTGAATATTCGGAAGACAAGAACAACACCGCTTCACCCGCAGTCTGACGGAATGGTGGAACGAATGAACAGAACGATAAATCGATACTTGTCTAAAGTCGTCTCTGACCATCAAAGAGATTGGGATCGTTACCTTCACCTATTCCTCATGGCATACCGATCATCCGTTCATGAGTCAACCGGACAGACACCAGCTAGCATAGTGATGGGTCGCGAATTACGTCTTCCCTGCGATTTGCGATTTGGGTGCCCACCGGGTGAAGACCTAGCTGGCGACGACTATGTCACCGAACTGCGAAGAAGGATGGAAGACATTCACTATCGGACACGCTTAAACATCCAGAGTGCTAGCGATCGGATGAAGGATACCTACGACATCAATGCTGACAGAGGTGGATACCAGCCAGGCGACTTGGTGTGGTTGTACAACCCACGACGACGCCGGGGTTTGTCTCCAAAGTTACAGACTTCTTGGGAAGGGCCGTACGAAGTTCTTAACCGAATTAATGATGTCGTTTACCGCATAAGGAAAAGGCCACACGGAAAACCCAAGATCATCCACTTTAATCGTCTATCACCATACCATGGAACCAACGAAGACCGTCAGCAAGGCCAGCAGGTGCGGGAATTGATGCCAGTGGAAGACTTGTCATTTGAAGAGTTTATGTCTCTGCATTCTGGAAGTTATAAGTCCCGATTTGGAATCACCCAAGAAGTACGTCAAGACATTTTTAAAGCTCCACCAGACTATTCACTAGTCCATTGTGTGTCTCAAGATCTGGACATGTCGAGAGGGATCGCCACTGTGTTCAAAAGGAAGTTTGGTAGACTCGATGAGTTTCGGAAGCAAAACCCACAAGTTGGAGGGTTACTATGTCTGGCAGGCACTCGGCAGAATTCACGAAGGAACATCTTCTATCTAGTCACGAAACAATTCACGTTCGAGAAGGCTACCTACCAAAATGTTTGGGATACCTTATGTGTGTTGAGGGAAACCGTTCTCTCTCAAGGTATCAGGAGATTAGCAATTCCTAAGATCGCCTGTGGATTTGATTGCCTGGATTGGAGGCTAGTCCGAAGTATGTTGGAAGTGCTCTTTCGTTTCACGGGAGTGGAAATCTTAGTGCATTGCTACAACCCAAAAAGGCCAACGAACTGGAAGACTGTCGATTGTTACTTCCATAGAACGTCTGGGTGCAGAAAAGGAGCAAACTGCAGGTTTCGCCACCATGAGACTGCTTTGACGTTTTGGGACGAAACATCTTTAAGGAGGGGGCAGTGTGACGTTCTCGAAGAATCGGGAGTGATGATTTAATCGTAAATCCGTAGGATCGCGAATATTCTATTCTCGAAGAGACCAGAAGCGGCTTCCCGCTTTAAATAGGACGGGAGAACGACTGCGGCATGATCAGTATAGTCGAATCGCGTCGATGAAGAAGTGCGAATAAGCTACTTAATCCGTGTGACTGTTAAAATAAATAATTGTGCTGTTATAACTGTAAATAGTCTAGTGTTGAAATAAATTGTACATAGTCTGTTCAAATAAATAGTTTTGTGAACCCGTGAACGCTACAATATGAACGGCCGGAGACTCAGTTACCGAGTCTTGGACCAAGCCTGGGTCGCCATAGAATGGCCAAAGCTCGGTTTCCCAGTCTTGATACAAGGAATGGCCGAGGCTCAATAACCCAGTATTGAACCAAGATTGGGTAAACATAGGAATGGCCAAGCTTAGGTTACCCAGCTTTGGGCCAACCTTGGTGCACCGAAGTTTGGTTTCCCAGTACTGAGCCACGCTTGGCCCCGTTGTTTAACTCTGGGGAGTCCTGTATGGGGAATAGCATAACTCGCTAACATGCACGCAGCTCTCCGGCTACGCCGTCGAGGCCCATTAGCGCTCGTTATGTTATGTTACTTTCGGTACTCGTAATGTAAAGTTATTTAAAGGTGTTTGGCAAGTGAATTTTCCAGCATGAGCACTCTGTTTGAATTTGGCTTTAGTGCCCATGCGGGAAATTTGCCTTCCAAATAAGTTAGGTACAATATTTTTTGTAACGGATTAAGCCCAAAAAAAAATCAAAAATAAATAAATAATTTAACATAAACTCCAATTTTTCACATTAAAAACTTCGTTGAGTGGGGCAAGCCATTTTATGAATCCGGCGTTACTGCCACTTCGTGTATTCGTTACACTGACCAATACCCACCTTATGAAGCAAATGTCTCTCCTAGACGTAAAAACCAAAAACACCCCAGTTCGGGAAATTAAATAGGCATCAATGAGTACAAAAATAGTTATTTACCTAACGTGTTTGGAAAGTGAAATTTCCCGCATGAGCACTTTATTTGAAGCACGACCGAAGGGAGTGCTGCATTTAGTGCGAATGCGGGAAATTTCCCTTCCAAATAAGTTAGGTACAATCTTTTTTGTAACGAATCAAGCCCGAAAAGAAATGAAAAATAAATAATTTAAAATATTTTTGAAATTTGCACATTTAAAAGTTCGTTGAATGTGGGGAACCATTTTGTGAATTCGGCCTTACTGTCACTCTTGTATTCGTTGCAGTAACCAACACCCACCCTATGAAGCAAATGTCCCTCTTAGGCGTGGAAAGTAAAAAACACCCCAGTGCGGGAAAGTCTTGTTTCCGCGCATCGGCGATAAACGGAAAATAGGTATCTATAAGCAATGAGTACAAAAATACTATTTTTATTTCCACTTTCCATCTAATACGAATCTTTTTGTATCCTATCTTCATGTTTCCCCTTTGTCTTATATTTCATGCTCTTCTTTTGTTAGCTCGGTGTTACTACTCTTGTAGGCGTTTCAATTTCATTTTGTTCCTAATTGGAGCTTCGTTTTCTATTGAATTTTCGAATTAGGTTTGCATAAATCTGACTGTATTTTCGTTACATTCTTGACTTGCACTTTCACTCTCATATTTATTTCTATAAAATGCTTCACTCTAATTTTCAAGTTCACTTCATTATCTGTGTTTATTTCCATCCATTCAAAATTGTTTTGCAATTTTGAATTATCTCCTACGAGAGCGTTCAACTCTAACAATCTTCATATTTACAAATTGTGGTTTTTGTAGTTTCAGTTATAGGGAGCGAAGGAAATTAAATGATGAGGGACAGTTACCGAATGAAGTTACCAACATCCAATTTTAGTTCATTTTTCAAAACACACTTTTGGGGTTTGATTACCGTGAATAGACGTGTATTGCTCCAAAATGAAATGATTGATACTTTGAGCAATTTTTTGTCAGCTCCTCACGATATGCCCATAAGATACTACTGCATGACGCTAACCATAAAAAATCCATAAACAACTCTGATTGTTGTGACTGTAATCATCGAGCCCCACGTTCGTGAGAAGATTGTTTACCAGTTTCGGGTCCTTTGGTCCCCTTCCTCTTCACCACTTTGCCTTCGTCCTTCCCGAGTCACCTTGCCCATTAACTCATTAGTACCTCTCCATTGTCTGGTGGTACGAGGTACGAACAAAGTTTTTTGTGCGTTGTGTTTAGGCCCACTCATCGTCTGGCGCGTCGAGGCGTGTGTGGTTCAGTGTTTGGTCACTGGCGCATAACAACTACCTATTCATTATGCACGCATTTCGGCTGGGACTGACCGTCTCAAGGATAAATCTAGTCTACTAGGACTGACTGACATTGGCAAACAAACCTGCACAACATCGAAGTTACCCGTGCGAGGGCCTCTCATTTTTTCAAACGAGGACGGAGAGAATGCGTCGCTTACATAACGAAACGGTACTGTTAGCGAGAAGAGGAAGAGAGAGACGGATGCTAAATGGCAGCGCCCGGAGAAAAAAGACGATTTCTGGCTTTGCGGCAGGAATTTTTAAAGGTTCGGGTTCCTGCAGCGAGAGATATCGACCACGCGGTTTTTTGAATGAAAGACTACCACGGTGGTACCGGATGTTCAAACGTACATGTACGCAGTGCGGGAATTCCCATGCTCTTTGAGTAGTGACTTAATTATTTTGGTTTAGAACGGGAAATTCTGGTTTTCAAACTATGTACTGCACTAATCTGGGTACTTATTAGACTGTAACTCTTTGTAATACCTCCGAATACATGTAGAAGGATTGATTTTACTGACCTCGTGATACTATTTTAGTATCTGTCTCAGATATTTGGGTAACTGAATCAACGAAAGTTGAATTTGTCGTCTGTTTAAAAATCTAAAAAATCTGAACAAGATTTCTTTTTGGGTTTTCCACAAGTTCAATTTCCACCAAACAATCTTATTAAATTTACGCTAGGGAATGGTATATTTTAATAGGCGTTTTAAAATATGTGGTCCTTACTGATTTCTTTACTCTCCAGGAGTAAACATTACATTTTTGTAATCCTGCATAATTATAATAATTCATTCGTTCAGATAAAAATTTATAAACTAAAAGTTAATCAGAAGCGAACAGAGAAGTGCAAGCAAAGTTCCAACTTAAGATCAGGTTTTTTTTGAGAT
Source organism: Diaperis boleti (assembly GCA_963583935.1). Classification (NCBI taxonomy): domain Eukaryota; kingdom Metazoa; phylum Arthropoda; class Insecta; order Coleoptera; family Tenebrionidae; genus Diaperis; species Diaperis boleti. Next base: position 48,259,705 of record OY757245.1, on the reverse strand, counting down.
AGGGAAATCTGAAGTGAATATGTAGATAAGTGAAAAAGGTGGAAAAATAATTAAGAGAGGATACAAAATGCCCATGAAACTATAATTATGGAAATATTAAAAAAAAGGAATATTCTGGTGGCGCATCCACCATTTCTTCAATTTACATGATATCTAGGTTACAAAGTAGCTTGTTCTCAACACTTATACATAATACAGTTATAACTTATATTAAAAGTTATTTAAAGTTTACAGTAATATTTTGTTTTTCTTTAGAAATCATGGTTTCGCGTTCACTATAAACAATAATTTGTATTGTAATTCAAAACAGATAGGATTTTTAGATCCCGAAGAAGTACGAAAGCATGAAGACTTCTGTTGAGTTTGAAGAAACTTCTTTGCCACTGTTACATAACTAAAATAATTTTGAGATAACCTAAAGCGATGTTTTCAAACACGAATCCTGCATAATCCAATTTCATGCCACTTAATGCTTCTTGTGTGTCTTCATTCACTGCTGCAGATAATGTCGGGCGTTTTTGCTCCAGGTATTTCGTTCCCACATCTGTTGCGATAAGACATAGCGCGATTTATACTCTGACTACGTCCTTCGCCAGTTTTTGCTGTACAAATAGCACACAATAAATTTTCTCCTGCGAAACAGCCACGAGCGTCCGGTCGACCGCGGCAATAACTCCTCTCTTGTGATTGATTGTCTATGAGATTCCGGTATGATTCTTCGATTTTCATATGGGATTATGATTGAAATGGAAAAATGTTTGACAGCATAATTATATTTGAAATGTGGCGATCTATATACGTAAATAAACGGTGTTGAAGTTTGTCAAAAAGTTTTCTGATGACCAACTTATCGAACGAAAATTATTTAGACGTTGAAAGATGAATTTTGCTTCTCCCCATTTTGGGTTCTATATTCTCTCCTTGGGTTTTGTATTCTTTACAAAATTTTTTCTTTCATTCTTCTCCATATTGCCTTGTAAGGACTCTGGACACTTTCTTACTATGATATTTAAATTTATAATGTGTAATTTTGTCCTGTTTTCCATCTCTGTTTGTCGACAAATACAATAAGGAGTTAAAATAAGTCTTCAAGATTTTGGTAGTTTACAGGCTCAAGTAAAATAGAAAGTGCGACTTTTAAGTCAAGTGCAATTACAGAAACTTGCAAATTAAAACTAAATATACAGAGTGATTTACGAAGTCATGCAAATATTTAAATTTTTGAAAGTCCCTAATATGAGGAGATCTCGAAAACCGCCAGCATGATTGAAAAACTATCAGTAAATAAATCCTTATTTCTTGGCCTAAACAAAAAAGGACTTTTTGGCAAATAATTATGTCAGTTTTAGTTTGACTGCTTGACTGTGCAGTAAATTTTCTGAAATTGCCTTTAATTTCAAATAGTGACATAACCGATATGATTATGACCTACAGTGAAACCCGTGGGAACGCTCTTGCAGCTTGGTGTTGGTGTGTGATTTTAAATAATTGAGTTTTTACCAGAACAATGCAGGGATTACGGAGCATGGTTCTTTTAAAATGAACACGAGGGATATCGGCCCCACCAAAAGTGATCGCAAGATTGAAATTGACGTGGGGGTTCTGGAACCTGTTGAAGGAAATCCAGGGACTAGCTCCAGACGATTAGCTGCAGAATTTCTGTCAAACTAACCATGACTAAGGGTCACGTCCTTACCACGTGAAAATAGTGCAAACTTTAAAGCCTGAAGACTTTCCTAGCAGTGAGTAATTTTGTGAATGGTTGCTTAATCAAGTCACTTACAACAACCCTTTTCTCAATACTGTTCTGAGCACAGATGAGGCAAGATTCATGCGAGATGGTTTCATATCCACGTGTGGAGCGATGAGAACCCCCACGCTGTCGTCGGAAGGAACTTCCAAGAAAAAAATTCTGTTAATGTTGGACGGTGCATAATATTTAGAATTTTTGAACAATGAACTCGAGAAATTATTCGAGGACGTTGCTCTGAAAATGGATGGTCAGGTCAGAAATGTAACATACTTATACAGAACTTAAGAGGTAATAGAGAGAAAAATGAGGTGAATATTCATTCCTGCAACTTCTGTGTAGCAACAGATTTCCAATTGCGAGAAAAAAATCGGTTTACAAACATTTCGTTCACGCAGTCGGTATATTCGCGTCGGTTACAATAAAAGCAACGCTGATTTTTCGAAAATACTGATAAGGTGCCTCTGGAAATATTGTAAAAGTGACTCAGTGGCTTTATCCAAATTTTGAAAACTGGCGCATGGTGAATTTTGAAAAACAAAATCGATTTCATAAATTGGTCCGCTTGTCGATGCTGTTGCTAAATTATTGCAGGCATTTCCGTGTCATAACAAAAGCCGTAGTGTTAGGATAGAAAAAGATAGAGCATCTTAACACAGCGAAATCAAGTCTCATAGTCAGTACTACAACCAAAGGGGTAGATCAAGGTTTTATTCGTATTATGTGACTAGTCCAGATTTATTTTATACTCGTCAGATTGACGCACCCCAGCTGAACGGTTGGAAAAAAGTTTATTTGTATGCACAAACGGCTAGAATAGTGCAGTGTTATCTGAGGGAAGTAACTATTCGTGTTGATGTTGTTGGAAGGGTGGGTGATGCCCACCGGTTCAGAGCCTGCCTATCCGAAGACTTTAGGTGTACCTGAAGTGGTTAGCAAGAAACACTTAAATATGATGGAGCATATTTGGAATCACAACGGGTTCCAAATTCGGCAAAGCAGAATCGACAAAAAAATGCGTTGTAAGAGAAATAGGGAAATATACCCCAAAATTTAATTTACAATTAAATTAAAGGTTTGCCTTGATGTTTGCAAGCCGTAAGACAGGCACGGGGAGTTTTGAAGTACTTTGTGAAGAAATAAATTATTATTTGTAAAAGCTGTAAGAACAGAGGGAGAGGTGTGGAACTACACTTGCGAGCAAAAAAATCGGTAGAAATAAATTATTTATAAAAGCTGTGAGAACAGAGGGAGAGGTGTGGAACTACACTTGCGAGCAAAAAAATCGACCCACCTCACGCTTTTGAGTTTGAATGAATTTTGAAGTCACTAGAATTCAGATTTAAAAGAACAACATGTCGTTTGAAAGTGTTTATAAACGTTTTCAATGAGCCTACATTGTCTGATAATAATTGCTTGTGTCCTTTCAAGTGTAGCGCCTTGAAATAAAGTTCCTTGATAAATTTGGGCTTGAAGAAATTAAGCAAAACTGTTGCAACAATTCTGTAATTTTAGTATCGCGTGTTACCTCCTCTCGTTCTAAAAACAGCTTGAATTCATTAGGGCATTGATCTAATCAAGTTTTCAATTGTTTGTTCTGGAATGTTATGCCACTCCTTTTCCACCGCAACCATTAATTCTGGGATGGACGTACCAACAGCAACTCTGGCTCGAACTCTCTTCTGGAGCTCGTTCCACAGATGTTCGATAGGGTTTAGGTCGGAGATACATGCTGGCCACTCTAAAACTTGAAATTCCACTTTCGCCAGGTACACTCTCGGATGATTCTGACAGTGTGTAGCTTTGTATTGTCATTCATAAACATGAAGTGGGCGTCCACAAACCCAGCATAGGGCACCACATAGGCTGCCAAAATCTCTTCTAAATACCTTACAGCTGTCAAATTTCTATTGCGACCACGGCTTGCCCCAACGATGAAGTCAGGTTCAGTTTGTCCTTGCACAGATATCGCACCCCAGATCGTGCACGAACCACAGCTATAACTGACGTGTTCATCAATGCAGCACTGGGAAAATCATTCTTCGGGTCGCCGGTACACTCGTCGTTTTCCATCGTTGCCGCTGAGATACATCCTGGTCTTGTCGGAGAACAGAGGAGAACTTCACCGGTCTAAGGTCCAATTCAGATACTCCCGCGTAAAACAAACCCGTGCTTGTCGATGAGCTGCAGTCAGCTTTTGACCAGTTGCAGGTCTGCGAGGTGGCAAGTTTGTCTCCTGCAGTCTTCGCCTCACTGTCCACTCACTAACAGCCACCTCTCGGACACCATGGAGCTGCTGTTGCATTTGAACCGCATTAAGTCGACGGTTCATCAATGATGTTGAGGCAATGAACGATCATCTTTTTCCGACATACACCAATGTCTACTGTTCCTGGTCTCCGATTGAAGGAACCAGTCTCCTCAAATCGCTGATCGGCTCAGATTCAGTTGTTGAGCAAAAAATCGCTGACTATGCCTAAGTTGTATTCAAACAACGACCTGAGCAGCTACCTCAGGTGCGGTATTCATTATATTCACGGATAATGTGGCTAATAGCTGGTTGAGCAAATGTCAACAACATAGGATTTTCCGGCGGAGACGTTATTTTATAGACGTAGAAGTTTTGGCTTGCACATGTCCGCTACCCAACAAATGGCAATAACATTTATTTTAAAGCTCCACACTTTAGCAGAGAAAAGGAATCTGAGAAAATGTATGGTCGTTTAAAACGTTAAAAAACGATATCTTTCAAACGCCATATTATCACTTTTTACATCTGATTCCCGGCGACTCAAGAAAATGCATTTCTTTGTTCGCAAGTGTATATCAATAGAGAGAGAAAGAAAAAAGAAATAGTGAGTGAGGGAAAACAGAAATAGAGAGGAAGAGGAACCAAACAGCACTAGAAGGAGAAGAAATTACGTTGGAAGGGGTAAAAAGGCAAGTGAAGAAACTGAGGAATAGGAAAGCGGGTAGAGATGGAATACAGAACGAATCATGGATGTATGGGACGAGAAGAGAACTAGAGAGACTGGTTGAGGTAATGAATGGGGTGTGCAGAGGAGAGGAATTCCCGGTAGACTGAAGAGAGGGGGTAATATGCCCTATTTACAAAAAGGTGAAAACCTAACATGGAATAGCTTTTCTAAACAGTGGGTATAAGTTGAATGTGTGTTGAATATGTCTGAATAAAAGGATAAAGAAAGAGATGAGGAAAAGAGAGCATTTCCAGACAGCCAAGCAGAATTTAGAGAGGGGAGGGGAATTATGGATAATATATACATCCTGGACTATTTGAAAAAGATCCAATTAAAGAAGAAAGGAGAGAGATTGTATGCATTATTCGTAGACTTCAAGGCGGCTTTCGACAAGGTGGATAGAGACAGGATGTTCGAGTGTCTGAGAGAGACGGGTAAGTGAATGATGAGTGGTAAAAAGATGGAAGAGATATACAGAAGGACAAAAAATAAAGCGAAGGTAGGAGAGAGGGAAAAGTGAATGGTTTGTGACAACAAAAGAAGTAAGGCAAGGTTGTCCGATCGGCCCTTGTTCTTCACGATGTACATATGTGGCAGATATGGATGGAATTTTAGAGAAAGCGCAAGCAGGTAGAGTAACAGTGTGGAGGCTGGCGTTTAAGAAAGAGTAAAAGTGAGGTGAAAGAAACGATAAACAAGCAAGGAAAATACGTGAAGAAGAAAAAATTAGAAGTGAATGTGAAAAAAAAAGGTGTTTAACAAGAGAAAGAAGGGGAACGAATAGAATGAATAGAAGTGGGAAGCACATGGACACAGTTTTATAATAATAACATAGTACCTACATCAGTAGAAAACAAAAACATTACATAAGATGATATAAAATAATAGAATCAGAAGGAATGAATCACTTTTTTATTCCATAGGGGCGAAATCTATGTAGCTTATGCTATTTTTAACTCAAAAGTGTAACGAAGAACGAGTATACCTGGTGATGGCCAATAACAAAAGTAGTGTGGCATTGACATCAGGGCTTGTTTATTCTACTTAAGGTTCTTTTGGTAACCGAAAAAGTGTATTTGTATCAAAGTATGTCATTAAAAAAATTAATAATTTGTGTATTGTTTGCGAAGAATTCGAATTCGGGTTGTTTGTTTCAAATAGGACTAGATTAAGAATATGTTTACAGGTATTTTAACAAAGAAATATTCACTAACACCAAGTAGGAATTCATTAAGTAAATGTGGTATTCATTTATATCTATTAATGTCTGAGGGAAAAAAATTGAATAATGTGTACTAAAGCTTGTTCATCGAGAGTAGACACAGCGTCAAAACAGATATTTACGTCTACGCAGGCAAGGACCTGTCTCTGAACATCTGGATCGACTGCGTGCGCAATTGGAGACCAAAGTTAAAGGGGCAACGTTGCTGCAGTTGAATGTCATATTTGGCATGTATGGGAGAGCTTTGACAGTTGTCAGCTGTCGATATCGATATAATATGATTTACAACTTACAATGCAGACAATGAATCCAAAGTGCTGAAAACAGCAAAATAAATACCTAGTTCAGCAAAAAAATAGATATCGATATAACTGTGACAGTGGTGTGACAAATGACAGCTCTTGTGTAACTACCGACGTTACTACCCTAGATCAGTACCAATTAACTAAAGAAAATCCCGGGACTCGCGCAGCATTTGTTATCCTCCTTTAGACTGTTATATGTCATATAAGTTGTACTTTGTCGTTATGTCGGGATAGGGCCATTGTGATCTTTGGATTGGATCTCCTAAACGATTTGAAAAAAACTTTCAGTGGAAGTTAGGTGTTGTCCAATTTAGAAAGCTCTTAGAAGAGAAAATGGTACTGAACTGGTAGTTTTATTATGAATTATCTAAAAATAAAATCACGCTTAGTTACTTAATCATTAAACGATAATAGTGAGTAAGTGAATTAACCTAGTCCTTCCATCTTAACGTACACACCTGTGAAATTATTTGGAAACTCTTGGGCGTTGAACCTATAAAAATAAAGTAGGTACATTGTACAATAGTTCTTTTAACTAACGGAATAGGGTTTTATTTCTAGTAGTTGTGAGACGTCTCAAGTTACTCTACCACATATTATTAGCCAAGCTATTTTATTTCCCAAGATGTCAGGCTAAGAAAAGGCTTCTCAACCGTGGTCTATTTTTTCAGTACTAGCTAATTTTCATGATAATGCGAAAGGTCGGAACGAATTTGACTAAGATATCCATCAAAACCAAGTAGCATGTGAAAACAAATTAATAAAAATAACATACAATATGGCAAAATTGTTTCTCAAATATCAAACATAATACATATATTATAATGGTGTGAAGCTAGTAGTGAAAAAGAGTAGATTGTATTATAAGTGACAGAAATGCTTCATTGTCAGCGAGTGATACATATCTCACGAGCTTACAATGACATTTCGGTCACGTGTAAGATACGACGTTTTATGCCTGACGTGTAATTTCTAATGTAATTTCAAAAAATCACTCATATCTGACCATTGTGTAACCATAGTAATTCATCTATTTTAACATTACATCACTTGTGAGTAAACTGCTACATTATACGTTCCATTTGCGTGGAATAATAAGTCATCTAAACGTTGGTAGGACATAATAGTAGATTATATTACAAGTGACAAAAATGCTTCATTGTCAGCGAGTGAGACCTTTGATACACGTACATCTCACGAGCTTACAATGTCATTTCGGTCACGTGTAAGATACGACGTTTTATGCCCGACGTGTAATTTCTTGTAAAAGTTAAAAATCAAAAATTTTATGAAAGTGTCAAAATGACGTTTCAAAAAATAATTCATGTCTTACCATTGTGTAACCATAGTAATTCACCCCTTTTTATTATTATATCACTTGTGAGAGAAATACAAAATTATTATACCTTCCTTTTGCGTGGCAAAAATAGTCATCTAGATGTTGGTCGGGTATAAAATCTTTTAGTCAGTTTGGTGGTTTGTAAACTCAAATGAAACAGAAAGTGAAGAATTTTACATTGAAGAATTGTAGTTACGTTAAGCTGCTATATTTAAAGAATAATAAGGGCTTTAAGACGATATCGAGTTCGTTGTGGAGAACGAAAGGTGCCGAATCTACTGGAACTATTCGTTCTCCACCGTCAGGAGTTATGAACAAACAAGCCTGAAGTGGTTCTGCTGGACCACTCTGCTTCAAGCAGATGTAATTGAGATTGTAAATGAGTTCTCCACGCCTGCCGAGAATAACATCTGCATCAAGGAGGAGGAAAAATGGACACAATATCAAGACCTGCTGTTCGAACTCCGCGCGCTGTACGACGGTGAAGCTGGTTGTCTGGTAATTTGGTGCATAGGGGGCAGTTATCTTGGGATCGTTGTGATTTGCTAAGAGCACATGGGCGATTTAAACATGTGACCAGCAAGGAACCTCGTGAAGAATTCTTCTGGTCAATTTTAAATAATAATAAAAAGGTCTTTATTTCATAAAAAGAAAATACACTCGAAGTCTAGCCAGACGCTATTCTACTTAACCTGGAAACAGTACATTTTTTTGCAACACTAACATTAGAAACAACAATTACGTAATGAAACGCTGGCTGATATTGCTTAAAATCGGCAATACAATTTATATATCGTGAGTTCAACAGAAAACAACGTCAAGTGGGCCATGGATTGGATCTCATCTCTGTCGGTCAGGTGCGTGGTCCTGACTGACTGACTGACTGACAGAGATGAAATGCAATCCATGACCCACTTGAGGTCGTTTTTTGTTGTACGCACGATATAATGATCTCTCGCGTACCTCAACTTGCTTAAATATTTAATTGTATTTCAACTCTAATTATAAAAAATACCGAGCGTCAACTGTAGGAAATAACAGACGTAACGAAATCAAAAGCATCCAATTTTCCCAGAAAAGCACGTGTAACACCTCCAATTCGTCTCCAAACACGAATCAATTAGCGCCGCTACACCATCAAAAATGAAAAACCCGAAATCCCCTTTAATTCGACGCAAATTGCACCCCTATTTTTCAGAGCCATCAACCGTCCGGAACAAACAACCCCGATCCCGCCAGCCCTCTAATTATAAAACCATCATAAACCCCGGACGAGCCACACTTTCTTAAAATTTAACGAAATCTTCTCCCTAGCCGCATACCCTATAAAACGAAGGAACGCACAGGCGTGTCCGAGCTTCCCTTCGACCAATGCCGGCACACATTCGACACCCTCGAAACCAGGGGGTGGAGTCAGCACTCCTGATACACATAGGGTTGTTATCGATATGGTGTTCTCAGCCATGACTTGCGGCCAGTCGGGCATCGAAAATTTTCCTAATCGCCACGAGGAGTTTCGAGTCTCGTGAGGAGAGAGTTTATTAGTTTGATGTGCACAGAGGGTTGTAAATAATAAGCGTCGTAAAGTTTAGGATGGTGTAATTTTCCAGGTGGAATGGCGTTATGTAGACAAATAGGGTTTTTTAATTGGGATCTATAACTCATTTCTCTGATATCGGTTGTAAATCGTCTGAGAAAGGAAGATGGGAACGAGTGAGATCTTTGAAGGGGCCGCATTTGCCCAGTCATAAAACAAAATATAATAAAAATTATAAATTTGTACATTTGGATGTAATTGTATGACACAACCATTAAATTCTAATTGCAATAATTAAGAGTTTGCTTATGAAAAAGTTATGACAAAAATTTGGAAGACCTGGAAGAAGTGAATTGCCGTGTAGGGATTTTTTAAACTTGATTTCCATATCATATTATATAATTTGCATACCCGTTTACCTTTTTCGATCAAAATCTCGACGCAATTTATATTCTCAGTCTGAGTGAATTTACCTCTAACGTGATAATTAAGTCTATTAAATAATTACACTTGGCTTACTTTTCAGCTATCTCACTAGGCCCACCACATCACCGCTTTTTCGTTCGTAGAATCCTGGAAGCTAGCAACTACAGAAATTATGTTTTGAATATTTTACATTCAGTTGCTTTTTTATTACCCTGCTATAGTTCTGTCATTTTAAACAGTGGTTCACGTCATCTATCACTACTTTTACATGATACTTGTGGTACCAAACAAACTCCTAACCTAAAAATTTAAGATAACACTAGCTGGAACATATAGTCGAATGAGTGTCTAAATATAGTGTACATATAAAAAACATAAACCTTACAAATCTACAAAGCTGAAACACCTATGTATGATAAATCTGAAGAACGTGGAAAGCTAAACAAAATAAAAATAAAAAAAATTGAAACAACCATGAACCTGGAAAATCTTATTTCCCTGCGAAGTCCAAAACTAAGTAAGTTCTCACAATTGGAATTAAATAACAACTAGAAAAACTGAGAAAAGAAAATAGAAACTACAACGTGAGAAATTTGAAAGGTTTGACCAAGCTGTGAAGTCCTTAAAATGCTAAATGAATCAAATCGAACATATGAACTTATAAACCAGAAGAATGTCGATGAATCAAAGTGGAGTAAATTTAAATTAAAATTTAAATATGCAAAATTACAATTGGAACATGTTTCGGGAGAACACTACTCCCATCATCAGCCCTAATTTAACAAAAGATTAATGATACAATTGATGAATTACAGAGTGGTTCGTACCTTAAAAATCATGTAACCCTTTCAAAACGTCAAATTTAATTCAAAATAACGTCATAATTTTAAATATTCTTTAAGGTAAGAACCCCTCTGTAATTCATCAATTGTTAAATTAGGGCTGATGATGGGAGTAGTGTTCTCCCGAAACATGTTCCAATTGTAATTTTGCGTTTATTAAAATTTATGGAGTTCGACTTAAATATATTTAAATTTTAATATGAACTTATTGTTAAGAGGTAGAAAAAGCGAGAGACATTCGAGAAATTTGAAATTATTATTTAATTATTATAAACTAGTGGTCGCCAACTGGTCGAAATTCGACCGTAATTAATTAAATTTGTAAGCTTGAACGTTATTGAGGATTTTTTCCAAATATTACAAATCTATACTCATTGCATATAAATTTTGAATTTTGTTCTATTACGTTTACTGCGAGCGTGTACAAATACGTCATTAATATGTGTTATTTGCCCTAAATCCATGCAATACCTATGAAAAAGAAACATCTGAAATCACAAAATCCACAGCTCGAAACTCCTTCAGTGCCCTATGCAACTGTTTGACCACAAATTATTTATTATTTAATATATTTGTAACACATATTACATTGTATAGATTTTAACTTTCTACTTTCCTTCTTCATATAAACTTTATCTATGCTAAATCTCACTCCTCCGTGCGCTCAATATGGTTAAAAAGGGCTACAAAAGTTTCTCTTCTCGTATTAATATACAAAGTATGAAACAAAATTCCTTACATATTATGTTTATTTTTATGTGTTAACAATATTCCTCTGAAAGGTCAATTTTTATTTGTAAATCTCTATTTTTTGACATAAATTACACCTTCCTTCTTATTCTTAAGGGGCGCGGTTTTAACCCCGTTGCACTGAAGCTTAAGCTTATTGTGCCGCACTTAATGCGGTCTCATGTGGGCTGTACGCCTATCACAGGTTTTTTTGGCTTTTTGGTTTCCTTGAAACCCTTTATGTCCCGACACCCATCACAAAGGGGCACTCTAAGTTTCACCAGCAATTCGAGACTTTTTCACCACTCTGCGCATCTCTCTCTCTTTCTTTACTTCTACACTTTCCAGAGCTTTTAGCGCTGTCTGACTATCGGTCCTAATATGTACCCATCCGCCTGTTTGCACAGCCCCTCCTCACTATTTCCCCGGAACAAAAATGTCCATTGCAGTAATTTCTGCCTATAACACGGTTCCCAGGAACCCAGGTTAATAGTCATGTCATCTCCTGATGTTGCTCCAGCCACCCTTGATGGATCCATTGTTACTCTTCAGTTTCCGAGTATCGACCCTCTCTTCCCTTCACGTCATGATTACCTCGAAGGGTTTACGAAAGTGATATTCGGTCCTAAGTCTGTCTGATTGCATGCTCAGTAAGCAATCGCTCCGTATTTTTTCCAAACATCTCGGTATGGTGTCCCCTTCTGACGTGGGTTTTACCATATCCTGCAATTATAAGCCGGTATGCTGCCTTCATTGCCTCCGATTTCACTACCAGATGTAGCCGAGTCAGGTTCAGGAGCACTTCCATGGCTGCAGTATTAGGCGTTGTGTTCATTGCTTTCGTTATTCCAAGACAGGCAAGTCTTTGCAGCTTCCCTATTAGCAGTGTAATGTGTTTTCCAGACCCCTTATGCCACCAAACTAATGAAGAGTATGTTACCGTAGAATTTATGACCTTAGTGTAGAGCCAGTGAACCATTTCTAGTTTTAATCCCCACTTCTTTCCCACCATGCCCCTACAGGCCAATAATAAACGAATTAACACTAATAGACTAATTAACATTAACACTAATAGATTTATTTTATAAAACACTATTCCATAAACATGGTGCAACTGCAGCTCCTATACCGTTAACATAAATCTTTTAAATATAATCCCTGACCTTTAGAACCAGCTAAGTAAGAAACATTACATGTTCCTCATCTCCTCTGCAAAGTTGTCTTGTGGCACCTTGACAATATCTTCTCCGAGCTCGACTCAATGGATAAATCGCTATGTTCATTGTTATTTTGGGCATTTGGTACCTTGACATATTATAGTGGGGATAAAACGTACTAAATAGTAGAACATGTTTCTCGTACGATCATACATATCTTGGATACCCTTAAACGAAACCCATATGACAAACTGGGGTAAAAATCTCCAGTGTCAAGAAACTTAAAAGAGTCACTGCTAACCGGCATCCTGAAGATACACTTTCACGGCGAGAATGTTTTTGTAATCTGGGACCAAGAAGTGACAATAATTTGTCGACAGACTGGATTCTTGTGAAATTGAAAAAAAAAATCGGTGGCTCCAAGGCGTATTTCTTGCAACAAATTGTGATAAAAGATAAAAGTTCTTTGCGCCTTTGTGATTCCACCTGAAGCAAAGAAAAACTATTCTGTAAGTGGGTACACAGAAAAAGCGGTTTGGGTCATTTTTACCTTTTTAATTTCTTCTTATTAACTCGAATGCGAAACTTACAATAAACAACCACACTTTCACGGCTCACCAGAAAGTTACCTAATGCGCATGTCCACTTCGAAACTTTTACCGTCCACTAAATCCAGAAAATCAAATTACAATAGCTGTTTTCGCGAAGCCGATCCCGAAAAAGGCATTGTACGGGTTCCACTCAAGTAAACTTTTGCAAAGCACAGATTTTTTATTTCAAGTCAGATTTGACAACACGATGACATTTTACATAATCGTATCGAAAATTTTGGATTCAGAGGCTCCTACGATGACGAACTTTGTTGGTCACATTTTATTTTATTAATTTAATGTATTTGTAAAGCATATTAAATATAAATTTTAGCTTTGTGCACTTCTTCTCCATATGAACTTTAACTATGCCAAATCTCAAAGACCTCCGTGCCCGCAATTGGCTTCAAGAGGGATCCAAAGTTTTCGCTTCACGTATTAATATATAGATTTGAACAATTAAAAATTAAAATGAAAAAGTTGAAAAATATAACAACTTAAAAAGTCTTAAAACTTAAAACTGTAAGAAGTTAACAAACTCGAAAAAAATAGGAAAATGATTAAACAATCGAGAATATTTCAGATATTTTAAGAGCTTTCAAAGCAGTTTTGAAGTTTCTTATTTCTTTCGTTGTGTCCGGTATTGTTTTCTCTATACCTTCGCATTTCTCTATTGCTTCATATCATTGTTAATGAAACTGTGGTTAAGGTGTAACTATTTTTTTTATAATTGCCTGCATTCATCATGCTTTCTGGGTAGTCTTTTCATTTCTTCACATTGTTTGCCCCCCCCCCCTCACCTATTTCTTCACATTCTTTCTCGTGTCTCGTTCTTTTTATTTCTATTTCTATTTCTAACGGTTGCTGGTCTGATTCCACTCTGTTTCCCACTTCAAATATTCGTACTTCATCCCAAGTGTCTTAGTTCATTATTGCATAATCAATCCCTGATTTTTCGTTCTTTATTTTCTGTCTTTATTCGATACTCTTCTCGCTTCTTTTCTTCCTAATCTTCTCCCAATTCTCGTCTCGCCCAGTTATTACATTCCTTTTTTCTCACTTTAACATTTCTTTTCTTTTGCTCATCTCTTTATCTATACGATGACTATTTAAAAAAAAAAACCTAGTTTCAGATTCCTCTCTCTTATTCCAGCTCACTGTAGTTCTCGTTTTTTGACTTTTTTTTTCAATTTGGCCAACAAAATCCAGACATTTTTGAAAAAGTATAAATCGGTAAATCCCATCGTTTTAAAACTCACCTAATCTTTGAATTAATCTTGTTGATCTTACATGGTTGAACCTGAGGATCCAGATAAGACTGCTGCTGTAATAAATTATAATCAATATTATTTATTTAATTTTCTGGAATTCTCTTTTTTATTTTATTAATTTTTTTTTATATGTATTTTAAGATCCAACGCTATTCGATAAACTGCAACTGATTAAGAACTAGGAAAGTGTAAAAAAGAACACACAAAAACTAAAAAACCGATAAGAGGGCGGCCAAGTATTACGTAACTCGTTGTTCGAACCCCCTCCCGACGCTGTAACGTTTTACAAGAGAACAAGAAAAAAAAACATAAAAGACCCGTAAAACCTAACATTACAGACTTGTAGAAAGGTAGGAAAATTTCAAATCCTTGCGACACGAGAAAAACCTACAAAACATAAAACCTGAAAGAACCGAAAAACCTGAGGAGGCTGAGAACAGATTGAGAAACTTGAAAAACTTAAAAACGTAAGAAACTTGATAAAGTTGACAAACCATATACAGGGTGATTCACGAAGTGTGGTAGATATTTAAACCTCAAATGGAATTAACCTGAGAAAAAATGCTGAAAAATTGAGGACCAGTAAAAGAAGACAAGAAAAATCTCAGCCATCTGAGATATCTGAAAAATTAAAAAACTTCTGATACTCGAGAATCGTTTATTGAGAGATCTGAGAAAGTTAGGCACCTTAAGAGACCTAATCCGAAAATAGACTTATTTTTTACTAACCGAGTTCTGCGCAATTTTCTACAAAATAAGCAAGTATTTGTACCGTGACGCTATTAACGCTATCTAAGGAATAAAATGTAAATGTATTTAGTGGAGAATTTTAATTAATCTTAATTATTTTAAGAAGTCGAAAATAAATTGTACATAGTGTGTAAATAAATATTTGAACCAAAAAATGCATTGGTGTCAGGTGTGGAATCCCAAGATTAGTAACAAATAAATCAATAAATGGAAATTAAGAAGAAATAAATAAATCGACATGAAGATTAAGAAATACGAAGCTGGACACTAAGAAAGAAGGAAGAATTTAAGGTTACTTGGGACAGAGAGCCTCCAGCTTTGTTATGTAGTTATGGATATAACTGGAAGAAAATCGGGCTCCAGAAAAGCTCTGAAAACTGAACTGCTGACTGAACTCTACTCACTAAGGCAGAGATTCCAAAAAAAAAAAGTTGCAGCCACTGACTATTGTCGTTCTAAAGGCCGAGAGTTAAATTGCAAGTTATTGAAAGGTTGAAAGGTATGTGGAAAGATCCGAAGGACAACCTGGATTTGTGATTGGTGCTCGGATTCCACAGGCATGGACAACAAACAAAACAAAATAGACCAAGGATCGCAAGATCCTAAGAAAAACACATCCGGATCTCAGAGGAGAAAGCTGCAGTGACAAAGGCGTGAAGGCGCCCTTCCTGCAGCAAAAGTAAGAACTGACGTAGGAGCAGCCGGACGTCTCACGGAGCAGACGACACCTTTGGGTGGAGCAGGACCGTCGACGTCGGGTGTGGCGAGTACGTCCCAAAGAGGAGTAGCGATTCTGGCAAGCGATTGGGCTCCGACGGCTCCAGCCCGGCGAAAGATCGCGGAAAGCGAAATAAGAGGGTCGAAGGCCAGCGCCCACAACAACAGCGGCAGTCGCATGTTCACGCAGCTACAACAGCTCCAGCAGCAACAGTAACGAAAACAGGCCACACAGGGGCGGCGACAAGCACCTGGGAGCCAACAGCAACAGCCGAGACCCGGACCCGCGGGGACCACGGGCGACGCTAGCTACCGAAAGATGACCTCAGCCACCTTCGCAGGGCGGTCATTGACCGGAAGGAGAGTAAGGCAGGAATTGTGCGGGAAAAGATTGAGGGACTTTTCGTTGAGACTCTTTACAGGTCAGGACCAGAAGACCCGATCCCCGCCCTTGACGGGTGCATCTTTGCAGGCGGTATCCTTATTATAACCCAGATCTTTGGGAGGGGGCTCAGCTTGCGATCTTACCCGTTGAGAAGCTGCCCAGGCTATGCAAGGGGACTCTGTGGATTCCAGGTCAACCGGTGTCGAACCGCCCATCCGACCAGCCAACCGCTACCTCTCAAACCTGATCAAAACTGACACCCATTCTAGACATTGCGTTAGATGGGAAACGACAACAGGCTGCAGACAAAGCAAGATTTTTATCAAAAATCCTTGCTTTAACAGAGCCAAGTCTTGTCTGCATTTGTCAAAGGACAAACTCCGCCTTTTGGTGAGCATCTGGACCGGACATTACAGGCTAAAAAATCACCTCCACGTGATGGGGATGTAAAAATAAAGACCACGAGCGGACGGAAATGCAAGTTGTAGGATAATGACACTGAGTAAAATCCTGCTGGCCCCATTCCATAGTTGTGGGAAATGAATTTGGGACACGTGTTAAAGTAAGCAGCTAATTCTTCACATCGTAAGAATTCCGGCGCAGGAACTCCATTGGGAAGTATATGGTCGACACTTGAGGGTGTCGACGATGGTTGGGGACTTGTGTTCTAGATGCACTGGATTGCGGAGTACCTCGTGGACACTTGAAAGTGTCAAAAACCTTTGGGAAGCTAGTAACAGGAGAAGATTTTCTTGGAGAATTGGAGGATATTGACGAGTGGAGCGGGAAGTGTGTAACTCCTGGAAATTTTAAAAAATTGAGAACCTTGATATACTGAGAAGTTAAAATGTCCAAATGAAAGACTGTATGGAACTAGTAGTTTTAAGAAAACTGAAAACCTGCAAATTGAAAGCCAGGCAGAAACCTATTAAGCTTGTATTTCAAGTAATTTGAATGCACATTATATTACATAGCCACATGTAACTACTCTTCTTGTCTGGTGGAATTAATATTCTCTTTCGGCTTGAGAGAGTTTG
Organism: Diaperis boleti; assembly: GCA_963583935.1. Lineage (NCBI taxonomy): Eukaryota > Metazoa > Arthropoda > Insecta > Coleoptera > Tenebrionidae > Diaperis > Diaperis boleti. The sequence goes on along the minus strand of OY757245.1, from coordinate 48,242,670 downwards.
TCTCAAGCAATCTGCAGCCGTTGACGCAATTCTTCAATAGTTTTCCAGGTATAAGGTAATTGTCGCAAACATCTGTCCCAGACAGGTTCTATTGGTGATAAGTCCAGCAAGCTGAGGTAAAAGAGTGACATCATATTGGCCAAAAACATTTCTAGCTATTATTCCAACATACCTAAAGTCTTGAGCTATCTTCTTGAAAAACTGCTCTTGGAAGGTTTTGAACTAATGGAAGAATCACTGGTTCTAAGAAATTATCAAAATAGCATTCAAGCAACAAGTGCCCGGAATAAACACTAAAGGGGAGCAATCTCCAACGTGTATACTGCCTCATATCACTACACCAGGAGTTAAGTCAGAATCGCGTCGTTGAACAAAACGCAATTTTTTTCTTTGGCATCTAGGTCCTCGGACATGTATGCACACATGAGTGCCACAAACAAAACCGAAACCGCTGCCAGCGATCCTTAAAAATGGACCGCCGAGACCAGCCCGATCAGCTGATTGTGAGACACGTCAGTTTATAATCTATGAATTTACAGGTTTCCTTATACTTGAATTGGTTTAGTTTGGTTCCTTCATGTCATGAAATTAAATATAACACGTGGTTAACGTAAATCATGGCCAATGACAAGGCATTTAATTCGTATAACAGCGCTGTGTCGCTGTTGTTTTGAAGCCTATATTCCCTATATTTTTAACGCTTTCTGCTGAGTATCAAAACATCAGATTTCAGCTGCTGCTACTCAGCACAGCGGTAGCGGTAGCAGAGGGTCAGCAGTTGGACCTGATAAACGCGACCATTGTTCCATTCATATTGCCTTGCTTATCTATCCCTAGGGCTATAGGATCGTACTCCAAGGAACAAATTTCTCGATAAGTCGTACTCTTCGAATTTGGTGATCGATTGCTTGCATCTAGTTCGGGCTGTACCAGGCACTTCGTTTTAAGAGACAATTTTCTTGTTATCCCGCCACTCTTGGACGTCCAGTACCCCTGCGCCGAAATTCCAAGTGTTCTTCTTGCCAGTCCCTCCATACTATTATATTATGGTAGTTTAGTGTTGGCGGCCTCACTATTTTACGGGGTAAGCCTTTTCACCAGGTCATTTAACAAATTGCTTTTTTTTATTATGGTACAAATAAAAAAAACTTAAAAAAATTTATTTACACCATTTATGTTAAATAATGTTTTCAGTGTAATGTAAAGCTCTAAAAATATAATATATCTTTTTGTTTGTCTAAAAATGCCTGGCCATGCAACTTTGGATCTTCATAGAGCAAGAACAATCTTGAATCAATAGGGTTGGTCAAATCATAGAATTTCAATGAGATTTGCCATACTCACAATCAGATCATTTAAGAAACTGAAAATGTAAATAGAAGACCAGGCTTTCGACGTCTAAGATTTACAAATGGAAGAGTTACATCTCTAAGAACACATTTTAGAAGGCTGATTCCTAGACCTACAATTTGATGGCTTACTGCAGCCCATTTTAGAACTAGAAGACCTTCAATAGTGCCTAAACTTAATAGGCGACATTTATAGCCACCCGCTCACCCTTGGCTCGAAAACTCATAATAGTTATTTACGGGAAAAGCCTTTTAAATTAGTCTTTACGGGCGAGCCGGGAGATTGTGGGTCGAGCGACGAAGGAGCGACACCCATAACCCGGTGAGCCCAGTAAAGACTAATTGCAAGGCAAATCCCGTACAAACTTTTATTTCCACCTTGAAACGACCTTTTTTCATTTTTATAAATATAAAATTTTGTAATCAAAGATCGCAGGACAGTTTGTGACGATGCGTTGTCGTGGTATTGTACTTTACAGGTCTTTTCAACAAGCTCGTAAAACTTTACAGGTCTGTTTTGGTAATTAGACATTTACTTAGTTACATAAATACCTGTGATGTGTCATTTACTTAGAAGGAGGAAATAAATAAGCTTTAATGACAGTGAAGAAAAACATTTTTTTCCTGCGAATCCAGATTTGACTTAAGGAGTTACAGTCAACGTGTGAGGGTCTGGAGGGAACTAGGATGTTCAGCGCGACTAGCTTGTGATAGAAAAGTGACCCTTTTTCAGGGATGGACTATGATTTTTTGATGGGGTACCTTATTATGCATGATCGTCGGATCTCACTTATTCATGTAGGTACCACAACCGTCGACAGGAAATCTCTACCTCTAAAATAAAGAAGAACTTGGAGACAATTTTAGTTTTATGGAAAGGCCAGCAAACTTCATGGATATGAATCCAATCAAGCCCGTGTGGGGTATGGTATGTAAACCAACATTAAAAAGAAAAAAAAACGCATAATCCTTCAACAGCTGATTGTAGCGATTGATGAAGAATAATTATTATGGGAAATTAGAAATAATTCCACAACGAAGAAAAAAAAACATAATTTAACTCTTTCAATACGAACGCGGCGGGTCAATTGATTATTCTTGAACAAAGAAAGTAAACTTGATGTTTTTCTTTAAAGTGCATTATTTTGGTAATTTACAATTTTAATTACATTTTCGGTCATAATTTTCTTTATTTTGTTATAAAAATGTATTACAACCATATAACAGCAGAGTAACGAAAGTTTTGACGCTGTGTGTATTTTTAAAATTTAAATCATTTATTTGTCTCTATTTGAAACACAGCATCCTTAGTACACAACAAAATATTATTTCTATCATAAATTGTGTTATTAATTCTTAAACGCCATAAATATTACAACTAAATGACGCGCTACGTATTAATAACTGGGTGGTAATTATAATTGCTAACCGCGTTTATCACTTTATCGTAACACGAATATAAAAGAACCTTAAATCCTGTAAATGCTTTCAGGTTCTGTCGTTGATTTACGATGCTATAAACTATAAGTAAAGCAGAGTGAAGAAATAAGTGCATGTTACTCCAATATTCGGCACCTAGTTAAGGGTTAGTGCTGTTCTTCCGTTATGGGCAATTCTTAAAGTATTAAAAGAGACGAGAGTAATTAATGTACAAATATATTGTTTATTCTTTATAATAATATCATTGTCTGCTAATCAACGGAATATTCAACATTCCTGATTATTGAGACAATGCGTCCTCACGAATAATGCGAATGACTTGCTGTAGATGCCGTATAGTTTGCACTTCTTTGCTAAATGGATAAATCAACGAAGAGCTGAAAAAACTCCGAGCTCTTTCACCATATAATTACAACAATTCAAAACTCGTAAATTTGAAAGAAAGATCCCTATCTTTAAAACATAATAGAATCTTACTAGAAATCATATCTTAAATTCCAGACACGTAGTTTACTTTCATAATTAAGTAACAATCTTTTGGATCCTACAAAAGTGAACGCTTTTGCAAAAAAAGCTGTTGTCAAAACAATCAAGCATTATTACTATGTATTGTTTGTCATAAATCATTATTTGCATAATAACACTTGGTACATTATAGCGACATGAAGGTAATTTATCTGAGGTACTGGCCGCTGGATGGTGAAGTAGCCGTAAATGAGGTTTTACGGTGCTAAGATTGGTACTAATAATAGTGATAAAGTTAATGTATGTAGGTCATAATCTCTTGGTTCTGTTTAGTTTTATAATTACGTGTGTAATTTATGGGGTCTATTGGTTAATTCGTTATTATTTCAATGCCACTTGTGATTTTTGCTTTTCGGAAAACTTTGGTAATTATGATAAATTTTGCTGCAGGATTAGTTTTACAAAATTTATGCAAACTTTCAGTATACCACTTACACACGTATGTCAGAAAATCACGTTAACGTAAATACTTCTGCCATCAAATGCTTTGAAATATAAATTAATAACGTCAATGGGCAAATAGAGAATGATCTTAATTGGAAAATGAAATGCTAAAATGCCAAAATTATCGAAAATGGATGATAGCGGCTGACACGCAGAGTGGACATGTCACGAAATTAATCCGTGATTGACATATTAATCATTCCTTGATTTGCTTTATTAACTTGTATGCCTACAGTGAGAATTTAATCTGTGCGAATGCAGGGAAATTATATACATATTATATCGACACTCATTGATATTCCTAAACATAATAATAATGAGAAGGAGTGCTTACAGCAAACAATTTAATTAAATATTAAAGCAAAATAAAGTTACAGTAAAGCCGAACGAATAGAAAGTCATATAGTTTTGCCTTCCAAAAGCAACATGATGTATGAATCGTTTATGAAGACCCGATATAACAGCATATCGATATCGCAGGAAATGAAAAAAAAGGATGGTTTTGTACTATACTTACCTGCCATACACTTCTTTATAAAAGTATTGTTGCTAATTTCTTTTCTATAATTTTATTATAGTCTTCAATATCTTGATTGCTACCTTCTCCTTTTCAATTCAAATCCCCAAAGCTTACTTCCCTTTGATCAATTGTTTTGTGTAATTATCTGTTGTCTTCCTTGCTTACATCCTAATTTGACCATGATAACGAGTGAGCAACAAAATTCGTGATCGTATCCAAAATTTTGAGTCGATTCTTGATCGATACGATTGTGTAAAAAGTCAAAGGACTGAAGGAGTTTCGAGCTGTGAATTTTGTGATTTCAGATGTTTCTTTTTCATAGGTATCATAGGTATAAATCCCTGTATTTAGGGCAAAGAACACATGTTAATGACGTATTTGTACACGCTCGCAGCAAATGTAATAGAACAAAATTCAAAAATTATAGGCAATGAGTATAGATGTGTACTATTTGGAAAAGATCCTCAATAACTTCAAGCTTACAAATTTAATTAATTACGGTCGAATTTCGACCACTGGGCGACCACTAGTTAATATTAATAATTGAGAATAGATTCAAAGAAAATCCTACAGCCACGAATACAAAAAACATGGAAATAGAAATCGAAAAGCTGAAAACAATGATCAAGAAAACGACAGAGAATAGGTAGAAAACGAAAGGATATGTTCAAATAAAAAGTTAAAAATTAAAACAAAACAAGAGATAATAAGCGAGAAGAGCGGCGTGAACATAAGAAGTTATGAAAACTCAAATTGGAATATTCAATGTAACGAGTGAGCAACAAAATTCGTGATCGCAGTTGGCTAAACGTACATCGGTTCTTTTATTGTACTTTTAACCTATTTTGTCTGACCGTCACAAATTTGAATCAGATTTGACAACTCGATGACATTTTACACAATCGTAAGGAAAATTTTGGATTCAGAGGCTCAAATTCAGAGATGACAAATTTGTTGCTCACATTTTATTTTATTAATTTAATGTATTTGTAACGCATATTAAATATAAATTTTAGCTTTGTGCACTTCTTCTCCATATGAACTTTAACTATGCCAAATATCACAGTCCTCCGTGCCCGCAATAGGCTTCAGGAGGGATCCAAAGTTTTCGCTTCACGTATTAATATATAGATTCCTGAATTTTCTTTGTTTTCCTTTCCTAATTCCTCTTTTAGAACCTAGTTGCTACTTCTCTGACGCAGGAATTCTTTTACTGCTAGTTTTTTAAAACCCCCGACTTTTGATGGCCAGACCTCATGGTTTATGTACAGGAGGCAATTTGAGGCAGCGGCCGAAATGAACAACTGGGGCGAAGAAGAGAAAGCCACTGCACTGGTGTTATCCGTGTGAGGACAAGCTCCTCAGCTGCTGCAAACCGTCCCGGAGAAGGAACAGAAGAGCTACGTCGCCGTAGTCAACGCTCTGACCTCCACTTTAATCAATTGTACCAGTCGCAGCTGAAGTCACGAATTCAGAAGAATGGCGAAAGCCTGCAGGAGTTTGCGGTGGATATTGAGAGACTGGTATATCTGGCCTACCCAAGCGCCCCTAGCGAGTTCCACCACCAACTTGGAACAATCGCGTTTATTGATGGGGTCCGCGACGGTGATTTGCAGCAAATGTTGAGACTGGGTAGGCATTAAAAAAAACTGCGCCGACACTCTCGTGCAGGCCCTGGAGATCGAAGCGGCTAAAAACGTTTGTTCTCCGACGGCTCAACGTCTGCGAGTAGTAACCATAGAGGAACCCCCGAAAGACGGAAACGACCTGCTGCGAGAAATGCTTGAGGAAATGAGGCACGGAAGCATGACAGGCAGGCCCAGATGCTTTAGTTTTGGGAAAATGGGTCACGTGAGGAGGGACTACCGTTTAAGTCCAGCTAGCGCTTTGGGGCATGTGCTAGCTGGCCCCACAAAAGCCCCTAGGGTCATCTCCGTCTCGCAGTTACGAAGAAGGAACGACAGTCTGTTGCTCGAGGGTCGAGTCGACGGAGCTGGCTGTTCTATGACCGTCGACACCGGAGAGACCGTCTCGATCGGAAGACCAGACATCTTCAAACCGAAGTTCGGATTCGTGCTGGTCATCAAGAATCGCATGCTGCTAGTTGGGAACGAAGAAATCTCCCTGCATTCTGCGATACCATCCGCCGACGAAGTGAAAGTGATAGTCTCCGAAAAGGTCCGTGTACAGAAGAACTCGGAACAGATCGTGCTGGTAGAGTTGGAAGAAGACCCTGGAGGATACCGGACTGAAATCATCGAACCGAACATAACCACCAACCCGGACGTGACAAAAAACACAGATCATGGTAGCAAGAACACTCGTTGAGGATAACGGACGAATTTCTATTCGTGTAGCGAATTTAGGTGAAAGTCAAGTTACGCTACAGAAAGGGCAGACGATCGGGCTATACTATCCTGTACTACGGGTCGTCCGTGCGAAGAACAACCTCTTGAATGTGACAGAAAAGAGGCTCAGCAAACGAGTGTAGAGAAGCTCTTCCTAGAAGATTGGAGACACCTTACGAACCATCAACTGAAGAAGGCCATGGCATTTATCCGCAAGGAAAATGACATCTTTGCTACCGAAGACCGAAGCACCGGCAGAATCAACATGGTGCAGCATTGAATCAACACAGGAGATGTTGCTCCGATCCGACAACCGCCAAGAAGACTTCCGTTTGCAAAACACCAAGAGGTGGCTCAGATGGTGGACAATATGAAAGCGGACGGAATCATTAAAGACTCGTTAGGCCCGTGGTCGTCACCAGTTGTTTTAGCAACGAAGAAAGATGGCTCCACTCGCTTTTGCGTTGACTACAGACGGCTGAACGACGTAACTAAGAAGGACAGCTATCCGTTGCCACGTATTGATGACACTCTAAGCATGTTGTCGGGATGGCAGGAGTTTTCAAACCTGCATTTGAAGAGCGGCTACTGGCAAGTTGAGATCCACCCCGATGACAAAGAGAAGACGGCGCTCTCGACTGGAAGCGGTCTCTATCAGTTTAACGTCACGCCATTTGGACTCTGCAACGCCTCAGCCACTTTTGAGAGGTTGATGGAACTGGTTCTGCTAGGGCTGACATGGGAAACCTGCTTAGTGTACCTCGATGACGTCATCGTGGTTGGAACAACCTTCGAGGGACATCTGAAAATTCCACCAGAAAAGAAATATCAATTCAGTAACATCTAATGTCAATGACGTTAAAGGTCAAAATCCTCTGTGTGAGAAGTGCCAACATTCTTGAATAAATGTCCGTAATAGTCAATCCGAAATGACAAAGAAATACATTTTTTCTCCTTTTAAATTGAATTTTTTGAGTTACTATTTTAAAACTATTCTTTTATTGAATTAATAATTATTATTATTATTGATTCTGATTGGTCAGTTTATTTTATAATCGTATTTAAACTTAGCAGCACTAGATCCTGCAGGGCTCATATCAGTCGAGTAATGTGATCTGCTATTTGCAAGTTAGATAGCACAAAAAGCTTATTATAAACTTTTACCACACATAATTGACAAGTTTCGGGCTTTTACAGAAACATATCCATATATTTCTGACAAGCCTCAAGATTCTCAGCTTTCACAGCTTTTTGGTTTTTCAGGTTTTCTGTTTGATTTGTTTTTCTCTGTTTTCCTGGCTTTATCAGCTTTGTCAAGATTCTTAATTTGAAAAGTGTATTGTCAAAAACAAAACAATTTTAGTTAGTTAGTTCACTCATCACCCTGATGATGCCAACATTGTTGGCGAAACGTGCGTCGGTAATTATAACAAAAATTGTTTTCGGTGTTTTAGGGAAAACTGATTAAAAGTAGTGAAAAGTGTATGAAGAAAAATGAGATCTTTTAAATTAAAAAAAAAAAAAAAAATGTGGGTCCCAATTTAAAATAAGAAAGTTGCATATAGCACAAAATTTACTATGACATTTTGACAAATTCTAAAATCGTCAGCTTATGGTAAATTAAAGGCCATTAAATTTACTTTGTTTATTTTTGAAATCGACTCGTAAATAAAAATTCTACAGCGCCTGCCGTTTTTAGTCACACTAGATGTGAGACCTTAAAATTTATTCGATTGTATCAATACATAATTCTTTTTGTTCTTACTTCTTTCGAAACTATAGATGCCACTGATGGCTCCGTTCCTCCCCTTCTTTATTATTCAGATTTGCACCATTTGCATGGCTGATCAAACCACCATTTCCTTTATTAATGCATCCGAATTTCAGCAAAACTGCAACCGTCCGCGATATCGTTCCCCGAAATCTCGACTTCCAAAAAATTAACCCCCATTTCCATAGGCGCACCTGCACGTCCAGATGTTCCAACATCCTCATACCCGACATATCGGGCGCCGCAATTTGTCAACTAATAAAAATTCACTCGACGTGTCTTCTCATTACGCTCGGATACAATGGCGCACATTAAACGATGAAAGTATCGACATTTCATGTTATAAGATTTGATTTATTGCGACCATTCCGTATTTTTGCGCTCGCCAAAGAATTATTTGTTTGGTATTATTGCCTCTAAGTTTCACATTCTCCTCGTCATTTAAATCATTGAATGTCGATCGTAAACTCATGGGGTAATTGTAATAATAATCGTAATTTTAATGAGTTGCAATAAGTCATTGTCGGTATAAGCGACTCGGGGTTTTTATAATTGTGACCAAATGGGAGGAGATTGTACCTACTTATGGGACGGACTAATTCCTTTCTGGTGGTAGTAGCGGTTTAAGGGACTACACTAGCTTTCTAAAGCGCGGACGATTGAGGTCTCACAAGAGTTCCAGCTGCAATTGTGGGTAAAAAGAGCTTGTCTCATAAACACTGTAATTATGGTTTCATTTAATGTAGTGATTAATACGTGGTCATTACCATGCGAGTTTTAACGTTATTATACGCCCTGTTGGCAATTTAGGTGAAAAAAACTGGCTTTATAACTGTTTATTTTTGTTTTGGATTGCAACAACAGATCAGTCATTGAAATTTTTGTTATTAAATAAGTTTTTACTATTAATTGTTACGAGTATGAAACGCACGATATTGTTTAACGAGTCGCAGCGTCGATATGGATTTTTTTATTTACATTGTGAAACGGGATGAAATCGACACTGATAAACTAAGAAGTCTTTTGAAAATATTTGAATCTTTTTAGCTGTTTTTTATCCAGTCGGTTCCTTCTATATCTTCTAATTCTGTCCTATACCGTGGTCGGCCAAAAGATATAAAACTAAGAGGTGTGACATGCCGGCGCAAAACAATGTACGCCGAAGTCTGATTTACATTCACGAAATGTAAAATCGAGCGCGGGCACCCTACGGGTTGCCTAAACTGCAATCATCTGCTAGTGGAGAACCTGTTTTGTGATAACGATTTCAAGATAAGCAGGAAAAACACGAAAAACGGAACGAAAAATACACTTCGAAACACGGTAGGATGGTAGACGGCGTGGTTGGAATGAGTCACGAATAAGTCGTAACGCAACCACAAATCCACAAAACCTCTCCTGTGTGCATTTGGCTTTCACAAATATGCGCTCTTTTTGAATCAACCAATCACAATGTGTTATTTGAAAAACGCGGGCAATGTGGGCGTTTTTATTACTATATCTCTTGGTCGACCACGGTATAGTTTCGACTCTTTAATCTATGTTGCTGTTGTAGCATCTTTTAATAATATGTTAATGTGAGTTTTAATTCTTGTAACCTTTTGTTGATAGACTTTTATGAATCACATGATACGTTTGAATTAGAGCTTATTTAGTTAACGTTTTGTTGTAACCATTTTAAATAGTTTTAGGCTTGTTTCAATTTTTTTCTTGCGTTTTTTTTTCCACTATTCCTTTTAGTCTTCTGATCTTCTCTTATAGGTTTTTCATCCTCCTGAATTCATAGAACTTTTTTTTTTAAGAATATTTCTTTTAGCTCCAGCTTCGCTCCTCTAGTTCTTTTTGAAGTTCCTTTTATTTCCACTATAAATCGGTTTGGAACGTCTTTCGCCGTTGTCCGACTTCCACCTCTTCCTGTTTTCACAATGCTCCGGTGTTAATCTTCTTTTACTCATAGTTTTATGTATGCGGCTTTGCCACTCTAAGCTGCTAATTTGGGCCTCCCTCTAGACCGCACTCCATGGTTGCCATTCTAACACTTGTCTGGGTAATCTTAAATTTTGGTTATTTTTTTTTTTGTAGAAATAAGTTTAATGTTTTGGCATTCTCATTTCATTTTTATAATTTGCATGCCTAACAATGAATGTCTAAAAAATGACAATAAATGTGGGGGCATGTCAGGTGTTACATCAGACACCTTTTTGCTGTCAATTGTAACAGCCTTGGTGTCAATTGTTACCAACAAGAACAAATCCTAATAATTTTTTTTTTTTTGGTGCAAAAGCAACGTTAACGTTAAATTAATCTGAATGACAATTAATACAAATAAAATAGGGATCATCTCCGGTGCAGCTGACATGTGCCAATTTCTCGCAGTTTCTGCACTGAATCCAGTCTTCCTTGGTGATATTAAATGCGCCACAACTTACTAAACAGAGAGTTTCCTCTTCTTGCTCATCCTCCTCAACGAATCGGTGTTATGAACAATTTTTTTCTTCAGTCTTTGGGATTTTCCTTTAACATCGAGTTTCAGGGCCACTTTCTTTTATTTATTCTTTGCCTTAATCAACAGTTGCTTCTCAGTAGTACTGTTCAATATTGACATTTTTCCCCATTCAGTTTTTCTAGGCCTCGATTTTACCGTTTTCCCCACAGTTACTGAAATAAATTACAATCGGTAAAAAACATATAGAATTACCTAAGTGGTCCACGAAAAAATATTCGTCAGACGGTACTTACTTTTACTATAGAAAAACACTAATCTTTGAATAACAGCGCATTACCTACGTCCCTCGAATCAGCTGAATATTCAGGAGGTAAAGCAAGAATCTATTACTTCGAACTTGTTAAAGGCGGTTTGTCAGTCAAAAGGTGGCGTTAAAATCACCCCTGTTACATTTGACACCGGTCTCCCCTACTCTGATAATAATCTTTCATCTTTTGATTTCTTTTGACCTTATTTGCTATTTAAGTTATAGTGATGTCAACCAAAATTATTTTTCCTTCAAACGTCAGAAAAATGGGACATTGTAGACGTCAATAGGCAATGACAAATTAATATCCATTTTTCTGCCTAGGCATCAAAGTTTTTTGTCTACCGCTCAATTTACCAATCGCATCGTATCAAATTTGGAATTTTTTAAATATCTCTTATCATAGGTCTGTTTCTGTTTAATAAGCATAAAGCAAATATTAAATTTAATATAAACTTCATAATCAAAATTGAAATTGTTATTTATGACAACCTATAAACCTAAAAAGATTATAACGGGTGTCTAAATAAAAATCTGGTCAAGATTGCCATGAAACAAATTAAATTGTCATTTAGTTGCGCGTTGTCAAGAAGCAGAGGGAGGGCGTTTTGAACACCTTATTTAATAAAAAGTTCTTCGTTTGTGTTTCATTTTTGATGTTTTGTTTTTGTTATCTCTAGGACACACGTTCAATGTTTATAATTTTTCCCATAGCAATCTTGACCAGATTTTTATTTAGACACATGACATTTATACGTATATCGCAGAAGAAGTTTCACTTCTGGTCTGTTGTCCACCAAGCACACTCTACTTTTTTCAATTTGTTCCTTTGTAACTTGTTTCTAACAAATTAAATTACATGAGTTCTCGTTTTTTATGTAGTTTTTCAAAATCTTTCGGTTATTTAATTAATATTTTTACACGTTCACACATATTTGGAAGCAACTCTTCTAGGAAAATGTATATTGCAAACTTTATATCAAGAAGGTTTTTTTGTTCACACTTTTAAGCAATGAAATGACTTGATAAGAAGCAAGGATAGACCAAAAAGCATATTCTAAGAAAATCTATAAAACCCCAGTTTTTTTCAACTCTGAGCTCTTTCCGCTTTCGAATATCAGATTATGTTTTTGAACTAATGACCTTTCTTATTTCCGTGACAAACGAGAAATAGAACAAAGACGTTCGGGTCGAAAGTGTTTTCAATAGACGAAAATAAAAATCACTAAAATTACTTTCAGCAAACTGCAAAATTATTGAAAGTTTATTTTAGTTTCGTTGCAACTACCAAAGAAGCCAGCCTGCCAAACACAGTACACTTCTCCATTGTCGATTTAATTAAAGAATTGAAACTATTCTTTCCGCATCCAATAATAACTAGGGCTGTTGTTAAACTGTCGAAAAGTAAGCACGTACAACTGGAAATATTTACGCTTAAATTTTTATAAAACTCGTTATATCATCCCGACAAATCTTCTCAAAACTCACTGTCTGACCTCATCTAAAACACCCCCTCTCCGCGCCGCCCTCGCCCTTTGTGACAAAGTCAAAACAACGAAGACGCTAGACAGAGGGAATGCAGCAAGCGGGGTCGGGGGCGGTTCGGGGGCAGACGTCTGGCCCCGTGCACCGGCAACGAAATTAGTGGGTGAAGGTAGCCTAGATCAATACCTAGTCTAGGCTAGTCCAGCACCCCTCACTCCAGACACTGCGTCACGCGCTGTCTCGCACCCCCAGAACTTCACTTCACCCCACCCTCAGACTGCCTGCACTGCCGCCTCCGACTGCAGCGATGAATTATGCACGGGGCCTGATAATTATCGACTTCGGACAGCCCGAAAGGGAGAAATGCGAAAAAAGGGCGCAAATATGACACAGTAACACAGTTTGTGGGACAATGGTGAAAAGTGGGGGAGTTCTTTGTTAGGATGCTGCGATTATCGTATTGTGTTTCGTTTGGGGAGAATTTTATCAGTGAGTGAAGACACCTCCTGAGTAGTCTGCTTTCCGTTCTCTTTATAAGACAAAGGACCATCTTTTAGTCACGAAAGTGAAGTTGTTCTACAATATAAGTAGTATAATAAGTACAATATAAGTGTCTGAGGATTTAACAGAAAATGATGCACGGTGGATGTGGTGATCTGTCGATTGTTTTTCACGTTTTGTATTTCTGTGTGAAATTTCTAATTTTTTACATAGTGCTCGTAGAAAACGGGTTTTGCAAGACATTTTTGTGTAACAGAGACAAAGAACCGATGACGATCAGTAATAATCTAACAAACCACTTTTGGAAGCACATCTACGACACCACTAACTAACTCTTAACTAAGAGTAAAATATGGGCATGTCGAGTAACTAATCCAGCAGGGACAAAAATGTTAGACCAGACCTAATTACATTTCGTGGGCCCGAAAAATTTTAAGAGCCAGTTAGATCATGTTTCAGTAGTAGAATTTCGTTTATAACTTCCCCAGAAATAAAAATTCACCCAATGACTCATTGCTGCGGCGTGTTCGAGATCGTCTATTCCGTACACATGACGTCAGCCATGGTGTTCTGGAATAATTGTCGAGAATGGTTGGATGATGTCATCAATATCTGGAGGCGCCTAGAAGGATTTAGATGCCGGTATATTTATTGGAGGACGTTCCAGCGGTCGTCTAGTCGCATCAACCAGTCAGCCAACCAGTCGCATCGCAGTTCGTCACAGTTAAAGATCAGTGGGTCGAGTCAGAGGCCTTTATCTATCCGGAGTACCGCGCGATGTGTAAATAAATAATAATAATTGACACGTGCCGGTGAAGTATGTAGTAATTTGTAAATAGTGTTAATAATGTAAATATTGGAATATAAGAAATGTAAATAAATTGTACATAGTGTTTAAATAAATAATCGAACCTAGAAACGCAACACTATATTTAAAAAATTAAATAGATGCAATGGTAACCACATTTACGGAATTCATTGTACTTAGGGCATTTAAATCCACTATTAAAAATATGAACCATACCGCTCGATTTCACATGAAATCTTTACTGGCTGGTTTTTTGATAAGACGTCTCCATAGCAACCGGCATTTAAGACCGTTGTACATATGTTAAAATGAAGTTGGGCTGATGGAAGGCATTGCAACACTATACTCAACCTATACTCAACTATTCTTGGAGACATCCGAATTAAATTTTCGCGTAAAATAAAAACGAAAAGAGTTATTACTGATAAACCCATAAATACGATGTAGCAAAGTGAAAATTCGAAAAGAACACCTCGAAATCAATACGCATGTCAAAAATTAAAAATTCCGCAAAACTTTCCATGCAAAATTCTCTACTGCCTGGACTATTATAGTGGCTTGCTAAATAAAGCACTGTATGTATTACATACATAATCAGTGTTTGCCAGTGCGTAGAGATGTTTAATCGTTTAAGTACATTCTTACTATAACAATATTATTGATCTGTTTAGGTGATAAATAATTAAAAATAACCGACCTTAAACCTGAAATTCAAAATTGGCAAAGTTACAACAGTAAATCCTTCTTATGTGTCGTTTAAGTTTTGGACACTTGCCCATTACTGTGGTCCTCTTCTGCATATATTTATTTAATCAAAAAACATCGCTAAATATCATTTGCCCTGTAGAGAAAGAATAGCGGTTTGATGTTCTTCGGTGAATGCTAAAGCTTATGAACTCCTCTGACGAAAGGCATTTCCATGGTAAAATATGCCGCTTTATGAAGTATACTTATTCCGATTACGGGGCCTCTTCCTTGAATTAATTTAATTAAATAACGTTTATCATAAAGGATGCCGGAGGTCAAGGAAGTTTCGCCGAAGCAAAACTTTATGTGCAACGCTTCCCAAATGCCTACTGTGTGACTTGTGTTTGTGTTTTGCAAAATAGTGAAAACCGCCCACCGAAAATTAGCTATCAGTTTGTATGATCGCATTACACCATTTGGAGAATATTGAAAGAGCAACAAGTATCCCTATCACGTACAGAAAGTTAATTTAATAAATCAGCAGCCAAATTGAAGCACCAGAGAAGGTATTTTCAACTTAAGGGGCATTTCGCAAGGACGAGCAACTACTGGGTGAGAGTGATCAAAAAGTTCGAAGTGTGACATAAGTAGTAGGACGTAAACAAAAATCCACGCGAGACACAGAAGAAGTACATTCTGTGAAACAATGCTTTCTGTTCAGAAATATTTGCAGCGGCGAGTTGGGAAACCCAAATGTTCATAAACCTCTCTAACTCTCTACCTGTCTAACGACCCAAATGCTAGCACAATACAAATACAATATTCTAAATTCAACCACCACCCGAGACGACATTTGGGATTATAAAAGTATTATTGACCGGAGTCCATAAAATTACTATCAGTCTGGTCGTACTTTGCTTCTGATGAAACAGTCGAATAAGAACGTAATATCCTAATGGGAAAAACAGTTCAACTATTTTTTAGTATTTCACGGGCCATTATATTTAAATATATATTTTTTTAATTTTGGCACAATGTTGTCCCAAAAGCACATAATTATCTTTTTCAATCTGTAAAAGAACATACAATATAAAACTACTATGGAATAAAAATTTTGTACTTGTCGACAACAATAATTCCACTAGATGTCCATCCATACAACAAAGTAGCAATAATTGTTAGCACCAGTAATTGCCAATTGCCCCTGAACCTGAAAGTAATAATTATCTATTTGCTTTAGTTTAACGTCCCCATTTGGGTCTATTTTTAAGTAATTAATTTTTTCTTCATTGACCTCTTGTTGGGGATTTAAGTCTCGAATGGACCAAGGGCATTTTATTTCCACAATATGATCTTAACCAATAATTTCATCCGGACTGGCATGGCACCGAGAAAACAATTTTCCTTGTCAATAAACAGTCCGCACTCACGCACAAGTACCCCATAGTCTTTTTCAAAGTGCCACTTCGTAATTCCTTCATGTTTTCTTCCCCACATCATTATAGCTGCGCTCTTTCGAAATTCAGAACAGACAATATTTTGAGCTAGCTTTGACGTATTCCTAATAAATTCGTTTTCATCTAGATGAATTTCTGTCAGACCGTAATTTTCATCGGGTGGAGCAGCAGTCTTTCTTTTTTTAATTCGTAGAAATAACTGCGAGTTTTATTATACTCGAGTTTTCTTTTTAGTCCCGCGATATAGTTTTTAGCGAATTTTCCTGGACTACAAAATTTTCCTGTGCAGTAGGACAAAATATTCTTCCATTTTATTATATGAAATTGTCCCCTATAAATTTACAGACGATATAATTATAAGTTTCTGCTGCATTATTTTTCATATTCAAAATAATTAGACTATGCACATTTTGAACAAGTCTTTTTCCAGACGACTCAATGTCGTCAAAAAGGCCAGACTCGATCATGTCTGGAACTGTGGTGATTTCGCCTTGAGAAAAATAGCCACTCAATTTACTACAGTAGTTACGTAGTAAATGGTTTACGCACTCTATTTTTATTATAGGGAATTTATGGTCGTAGGACTTCGCGATGCAAAGTTTTTTTTAACACACTGGTGCTTCTTTTGCCAGCGAAGTTTTGTTGGTCTGTTATTAGTGATGTAATTATCTATGTTAATTTAATCGAAAAGAATAGACTCCTCACATTGCAAAATTGTATAAAAATATCAATCAACGAATCAAGTAAGCTACCAACCGATCTGTTAAAAAATAGGTGTAATTAAAAGCGTAGTACTAGGTAGGAATGAATATTTCGGGTTTGGGAAATTTTCAATGCTCATTTCTAGTTTTGAGCATTTTATTCGGACACTGTCCAAATTCGTATATTGAGTGTATTTTGTGATCCTCGCCTAAAAAACGTCGTGTGCACCTCGGCCAAAAGTACTTTTTTGGCCTTATCTGCATTGTGTCCTCGACTCACTCCTCGGCCACAAACAGCAAATGCATCCAAAAAAGCTAACTTTTACGGCCGCGAAGTTCTAAGATAACAGGGGCTCTCCGTCCCGCATAATTTTGATGCTGTGGTATAGGTCTAACAATAAGATTTTACTCGGACTGTACACGGCGAATTTGTAGCATGGCTGTATAGGTGGAGCTACTTTCTTGAAGTAGAAATCAACATAACAGGGTTTTATTTAAAACATTATTATATAACACAACTGTATTTGCGCTTCCATCTTCAATAATGTAGCAAAATGGTGACAAAAGTTGCGTATGTTCAGTTCGAAATTTTTGCATATTTAGCAAAACAGTTCTGAAAAAAAAATATGCGTAGGTTCAAAAGCAATCCTTTTTCTACAACTATTCAAAATTTGAAGATTATTGATCAGTAATTAACAATACAGCGATTTTTATAAATGTACACTGCAAACATGGGGTGAGAGAAGCGCCTTAAATAATAGGCACGAAAATCCGCATGCTATTAGCCCTAACAATTTTCATCAATAATAACATTGGATATTGAAGTAAAGACGTTTAATAGGTCAGTTTAGTTTATTTACGTTGGGCGGTTTAGATTCTTTCCCAAAGTTTTTTGATATTTTTATTATTGTAGCGTTTGTGGGCTTCGATTTATTTATTTATTTATTGGAACACTATGTACAATTTATTTATACTCTTAATATTACTATATTTACATTATTTACACTATTTACAATTTACTACTTCACCGGCACGTTTCGTATTATTTATTTACACATCACGCGGCACTCCGGATAGATAAAAGCAACTGTCCGACTCGACACACGTCCTGTAATAAATATACCGGCGCCTAAATACTTCTATGCGCCTCCAGATAGTTCCATCGCGCTCTCGATCTGTACCGGATATTCCAAAAGATGATGTTATACTCGAGTACGCTGTAGTATAAATCCAGCACATTCTAGTAATTGATGACGCCGTTACAGCGATGAGTCATCTCGGGTCCACGTCTATTACATTATCAAGCAGCCGAACGGTTCAGTGGCGGGTAAAGAAATTAACGTCAAAACTTACACCAGTTTTAACTCAATAACTACGGGGTTAAGGACAAAATTTTATGAAGAAAAATTGTTGACACTAATGGGTTAAAATTAATGTAGTCATTTCTGGGACGCGTTGTATACAGTTTACAACCGTTTGCAAATTGCAGTGCAGATATTTTCTACAATTTCACTAACTGTCGAAAATCCAATACGAAAACTATAGCCAATCGTATAGTAGCTGTCACCAGAGGCAGAGAATCTAAAACAACCATTTTTGTTATTGCAGATGAAGTGAAAAAGAAGAAGGACAACTTAAAAGACCAATGCCATATGCCAAATATCTTAAATCCATTAAAACAAATACATACCAGAGTACGAAGAAATACAGTGGCAGTGGGCTCCACTAATGTAGGCATTTAAACCTTTTTTGGCATTTGCTAAAACAAATACAAATAAAGTAGAGCCTATTGATTTGGATGCAAATGGGGAACTTTCTGATTCCCCTCCTACCAAAATTGAAGATGTTGTTGCATAGAGTAAAGCAATGCACAAGAAATTACTTAAGGTGATAGTGTTATTGTAAGACGCTCCTCCGGAGTATGCCTCTCGATAATGTGTATCACTTTTACGAATAAAACTTGTAGTCCGTTTAAACTACGTTTTTGTACACGCTACCCAAAATTACAATTTTAGGGACTCATTTGAAAATTGTCATAGCAATCTTTTGCGGATTATTTTTGATTAAATAGATTAAATAGCTATTTACCGATCGAATTTAGTGAAAACAATTTTCCTAGAAAAAGGACCCTTTTCTGAGGGTGCAAAATTTGTTTTCGAAGAAAAGTGTCCGGAACCAGAGATGGGTTTTTTGCCATGATAAAGTGTTTAACATAGTAGTTTGGATGGGCATGAGTGCACCGGTATATACTAAAGAAAAGTCAAAACATTAGACGTCAGTGTGACTCAATGTCAAACTTTAAAATCATTGCAGAAGAGAACGGAAGACCCAATCCCAGTTCTGACACCGCGATGGTTTTGGGGAATACGCGAAAAGTCGAAAAAAAAGTCGACTTTAAAATCACAATGAAATATTCTTTATTTAAAAATTTGGGGAACTATAACAAAAAACATTGTTTGTTACACGTACCTAAAACGATTTTGCGGACTCATCTGCTATTCCAGACTCGGCTATACCTCGTCCGGAAACAGCAACGATTTGTCCGCAAAAACTGTATTTTAGGACTTATAACAAAAATAGCTATTTATTGACAAAATTATTTACAAGAAGGAAACTTCAATTCTATACGAACGGCGCTTACACGTTGCCCGTCGCACGTACCCTCTGGTACTTTTTTGAAATCTGTTACAGTACTGTTTTTTAAAAACTAAAATTATATCTTATATACACCACAGAACAAAGAGCGTCCGGTAGTCGAAATGGGTCGGGATTCCCGATGGTTGTAAAATCCGACCATTTGTGGTCTCAAAAGCACTAATAAACCTTATAAGCATCAATAAACCTAAAAGGGTTGAAAACGAGGTGACCACCATATTTTATCCGGCTCGCATATTTACATATTTACATTACATAACACACTGCATCATTCTAAAATATACTTATATAAAATTCCACATAAGTTGATCGTTCAAGATTCATTTCAGCATAGACCCATTTTCTTTATCTATATCTTTATCTATCTTTATATATATATATATATATATATATATACATATTCGTAGTCATTCTGGCACCATAATTGCACATTCGTTGTCAATGCGGCACCCGAAGAAACAACGTGGCACCCGAGTTTGGGTGCCAGATTGTTTCGCGTGTATAAACTCGCTAAACGCTGTATCCGCATATTCTAACTCATTTCCCAAAAAATTGGTCGGGTGCCAGTTTGCCATCTGTTATGACGGGATATATAGTTTAGTTCATCAATTTCTCATCAGAGGGCGCTGTTCGATATACGTGTATATAAAATTGTATAAATATTGTAAAAGTGGCACCAGTACGTTCTTTGCATAATCTGGCACCCGCGATGTGGCAACACCGCCGTTACAGACATTGTGTGCTTCCCAGTTGAGGAATAGGTGTTTTATCCGACGTCCTTAAAGTCTTTTCTGATGATCGCCTAAAATCATCAAAAGATCACTTTTACGGCCGATGCTGCACTTCGGTGTACAGAACGTTTTTTAGGCCATCACCACAAGAGAATTTAAAAAATTGGTCTCAAATTTAATTTCTTTTTGAGCATAGTTACCTTGGAGAACTAAAAACAAAAGAGTCCGTTTAAAATATGTGATAGCGATAGCTTAGACACCTCCGGTCAAATTTTGGAAGCTGCAACTGTTGTTGAAAATTGTTGTTGAAAACCTGAGGACTAAGAGAACCTTAGAGTTTGAGTATTCTTAAGAACTTGAGAAACACGAATTGAGAACTGGAGGAACCTGATAATTTGAAGAACCTGAAGAACTCGAGAATATGGGCAATTTGAGATCTTGGAACTTAGGAACTGAATACCTTGATAAAATGTAAATGATAAAATACCAATGTTGAGAAGTGGAGGAGCGTCAGAAATTTGGAAAAGCTGAGATTTTAGGGAACTTGAGATTTTAAGAAAAACCTGAGAACTTAAGAAACACAAATTGCGACCTGTAGTATTCCGAGATCTTGAAAAACCTGAAACTTTAGAGAACCTGCCAACTTCGGGAACCCGAGAATTTGAAGAACCCGAAATCGCGGAAAGCCTGAAGTCTTAGAGAAACCGAGAATTCGGACAGTTTGGAACCTTGGCAAACTGGAAAATTTAGGGAACTTAACTAACCAAAGAAACATAATCAAACAAACCACAACCTGAGAGTCTGGAAAACCTAAGGTCTTTCGGAACCTTGGACAATCTGAGAAGCTGAGATCTTCACTTTCTAACAATCTACGATTCGAAAATTTCGGGACTTTCTCTCACGATAGCTTGGGCCCATCTCCAATACCGGGGAGATTAGTTTTGAGATTGAGTACTAGTTTTAGCAACTAAGATTTCTGGTCCTTCGAGCCGAGCAACACGTTTCGCTCCAATCATCAACACATAATTTTTGGGCCTCACAAGCCATCACAGATTTTTTGGTTCTTCGATCCGGATCAAAACTACGTTTTGAATAATCAACATAACCTTTTTTGGTCCTTAGAGCCGCATCGTAACATCAGCGTAACAAGAGTTAAATTACCAAATTCTGATGTAATTTTAATTATAATAATTATGTATTTTTTCAGGGAAGTACTGACGTCACACGGTCTCTACCTTAATTAATTCCTATGGTAAAAAAATTAAAACTACGTATTTGCACGCAATGGGACCGTGCAACGTGTAACGCTGTCATAATTAACAATAAAACCGGCTTGGAAATGAAATGACTACTGGAAATGTTGTTGTGATAAATTTCCATGGTGTCAGAATTTGACAGATATGTACAAAAAAGTAAAACTTTACGGCTCCAAAGAAGAGTCCATAAACCTGTCACAAGCCATACCAGCAGTAGAAAACGGTTGTCTGTAAGGTGTATAACTAGTCCATAATTTTATTTTTGTTCCATGATTTTTCCCAACAGCGAACAAAATTCAAAGGGAAACGTATAATTATTTTATCTGCTTTTATTGGAGTTGTATTTTTGTCACTATACCTTTTATGGCAATGCCGATTTGTATGTTTACAGATTTTATCTAACATTGATCGAGGTATGAATAGCTCAAAGTCTTAGCGGATAGAGGTTATAGCTTCGCTTACAAGTCCTGGTTTTGGATCTAGATTTGGAATTATGTACAACCATTCTTTCATTCTTCATTTCTTTCCTTTTCTTCATTTTCTGATGAGCTCTGCTCGCTATCGGATTCATCTTCTCCATTTTCTCGAAATTGTTCTTCTTGTCAGGTCTTCTTCATCCCTTTCTATGTATTTATCATCTGAGTGAGGTGATCTCGTAATTCTCGGTCGTGATTTTAATGTCAACTAGCCCTGATGACCTTCAAGTCCTGTGCCCTTCCCATTTCCGCATAGGAGAGCCACTTACATCCGTTCCAGATTACGACCTGCAAGAAGTCCCTATGAATCGATTATCGAGGTGGCAACATGTCGAGCGTATCGGGAACATTTTTGGTCCAGGTGGAGCCGGGAATATTTGAACACTCTCCAGAACAGGACCAAGTGGTTCCGTGATGAGCCTCTGCCAAATCTTCAGGGGGCAATGGTGCTACTGGTGGAGGACAATCTGCCTCCATTGATGTGGAAGTTAGGTAGAGTGTGTGAAGTGCACCCAGGGGACGACGGACGAATCCGCGTCGTGAGCGTACGCACAGCCCAAGGGGTACTAAAACGCACCATCAGGAAGGTGTGTTTGCTACCCACAGAAGACAGTGTGTAGTATTTTTTAAGGGTTCAAATTCAATAATAACTGCAAATTCATAATTCATAAATCAAGATCATCCTAGTCTTCACTTTTTGTCACAATGACTCGAACCGAGGAAGTAAAAAACAATTTGATAACCATTCAAGACCAATTACTTAGGATAGAGAATTATTTATCCTATGGGAGTGGGGAAGTCATCCCAGCTACCTGGACACCCCCAAACCGGCGCCGTGTTTCTGTACATCATCAGTATCACTTTGGTGTTGATCAGAATTATGCTCAGAAACTCTGCCAAAATCTAAATTTTCATTATCGCTTACTTCTTCTAATATTTTCGCTCACTCTGCACGTGTCAAAAATTTATTAACTACTGAAAAGCACCAGAAAATAACAGTAATGGAAACGTCAATAAAGTGAGGTTATGTTGTAAAGTTGGGATTTTATACGTTAGATATTATTTTCAATTATTTAGAAAAATCTGGAATATTTTGTCGGTTCTTTTGAAATATTATTGATACATTGTTATGTTTTGAGAAAATACATAGAGTCTCAGATCGTTAAAAAATTATTTCAAAAGATATTAACAAAAACAAGTGGAGGGTACGAGATATACCCCTTACTGTTAAAAGGTTAAAGCCGACTTTTCTAAGAATTTCCTTGTTTGAATTTATAATAAATTCATGATCTATTTCATTACAAAACACAAATTAAAGTACCCCAACGCGTACCGCTTTGGTGTAGATCCAATTTTCCAGTTTCCCGCACTTCCCGCTCCCGTAGTCCCGCATTGGTCTGTGGGATCCTTTAAGCCTACATGTTCATAGAAAGTTGTCTCAGCAGACTTGCGGTTAAACTGTTAAAAAAGACATTTCTTTCATGGTGTGATGTCACGGACATATAGCTTTTATGAGAATTTACCGGTGGCGAAAAGATCTCCCGATTAATAAGACAAAAGAACTGCCACTGATTTACTTGTTTTATGTTCTATGACTTCACCACCATCACCAACCCATACAGATCCGCTATAGAATATCGAAGGACCAATCGTTTCCGTGCCGCCGAGCGAGACCCCCTCTCGTGCGAATCGTTGGCACAATAGACGGTAAACCCAAGCAGCGATATCTTCGTCCGTCCGAAAAGGCGACGCAATAAATTCTATTTTAGGATGGCGTGCGTGTGCGTGCGAAGGCAGACGTGTTCGAGTGCCGGTGCACAGTGCAGATTTGCGCCAGATAACCACAATAACTGTGTGTCAGTTCGCACGCAAATGCCGCACTTTGGTCACCTTGCAGATTCGTCGGTCGCGACCTCGCATCGCATCGTGAAAAATTAGCAACAAGCAGAAAATTTAGCGATTCAAACGAAGTGCGTTGAAGTGCAAGGAGGAAACGGTGAGTGGAGTTGAAGAGGAGATGAGTTGAAAGGGAGTGTGGATATGCTGATGTAGATTCATACATATACAGTGTGCCAGATGAG
This sequence comes from Diaperis boleti, assembly GCA_963583935.1. Classification (NCBI taxonomy): domain Eukaryota; kingdom Metazoa; phylum Arthropoda; class Insecta; order Coleoptera; family Tenebrionidae; genus Diaperis; species Diaperis boleti. The sequence goes on along the minus strand of OY757245.1, from coordinate 48,218,682 downwards.
GAATTATGTTTTGTATTAAGTTTATAGGGTAAAGTAAGATAATAATTATATTGAACTGGCTTTTAAATTGAAGTTGATATAAAATTAATTTAGCAGTTTGCAGACTTGATAACGCCACAACCTCGGCCACAACTGTAACTGAGTAAACATTATTGCAGAAAGTACTTTACTAGAAGAAGAGATGCTGTTTATGGGTACAAGAGTTTTCACTGGCGATTCAGTTTTCTAACCTAAATATATTTAGAATGTTAACAATTTTATGCAATTTATCCTACTATTGTAAAAAGTAAGAATGTATTTCCCTATACCCAGTTTGTATGACCTTGAAGGACAGTGCGCATGACTACTATGCAGTGGCGTAGTCATTTTGGAAGATTTTCGTTCGAAGGGGCCAGAAAAATTCTAGAACTGGATTTAAAACCAACAACTTATAACAAAACTCTCACCACGACGAGCGAAATGCACAAACAAAATGGTGCAGTATGGAAGCGGAAACGAGTCGACACTGGCACCACGTGCTTATGTTGGCTAACATTTGAAGTTTTCAGTAGACATGCGCACTGGAATTGAAATGCGACTGACACTTGGGTAAATATTCTTTGTCCAAGTCTCAATCCAACGACAGTCACGTCACTATTCAGCAGCCGGAAGGGCATAATTCAAAATCTAAAATAAGGACACGGGTCCTTCATTCAAAATCAATACAAAACAAAACGGGAGAAGAAACGTTCAATATCAATCATCAAATATTCGTTAATATACAAGTTTTTTAAATCGCGAGTGTTTCACCACAAATTCAAATCAACGGTCCTTCGAGCAAGACAATTCTACTTCCAAAACGACCAGATTTTCAGGCCTCTCTCGAACAAATCTACCCCAATTCATTACAATTGGATTTCACATCATCTGCATTTCCGTGTTCTGTGTATATGTACTTCTTCCGTCCCTTATGATTTTATTCTTAATTAGCATTTTTGGTTTTCTTCTCCCTACGTCATATCTGCATGACTATATCGTCTGAAAAAGCTACTACTAGTCTGGTTCACAAATTAAAAAACAGTGTTAATTTTTGCTACTGCGAGTTAAGATACGTGTGATAACTCATTGGATTCGTAATCACTTCTAGAAAAATGTGCAACAGTTTCAAACCCGCACATAAACAATTACAAAAGTTATTAACAATTAAAGCATCCCAGAAAAGGGTGTCTATTTTTTGCAAATAACTCGAAAACTGTTAATGTTAAAGAAATTTAAAAAGGGGATTCTTAAAGACTAGGAAATTTCTCAAAAACAATGTCGACTACCAGAACTTACACCAGCAGTTACAAATAAACATTTTTTTAGCCTATAAAATATCAATTTAAAAGTCTGAAAAGATTATGGTAGCATTTAGACAGTTGAAGGAAAAAAGTACCGCAGTTAAAAAAAATATTCATTGATTTTTCATAAAATAAGCCTATTCTAATTTTTTTTAGAGTTCTCGTTTACACTCTAAGTCGGATAATTGTTAAACTAAACCCTTGATTCTCATTCTCGATATTTTAAAAACAGGAAGAATATATTGTACCGGCCGTGGACAAGATATAGCTCATCGCTGTAGCGGCGTCATCAATTACTAGAATGTGCTAGAATTATACTACAACGTACTCGAGTATGACCTCATCTTTTGGAATATCCGGCACACAACGAGAGCACCATGGAACATCTGGAGGCATCTAGAAAGATTTAGACGGTATATTTATTAGAGGACGTTCCAGCGGGAGTCAGTGTAGTCGTATCATCCAGTGAGTCTAGTGGCGTCAGTAATCGAGTCTAGGGAGTCAGTCGTTTCATTGAAGATCAGTGGATCGAGTCGGACAGTTACTTTAATCTATACGGAGTACCGCGTGATGTGTAAATAAATAATACGAGACGTTTCCGTGAAGTAGTAAATTGTAAATAGTGTAATTAATGTAAATAGTGTAATATTAGAAGTATAAATAAATTGTACATAGTGTAAAAAAAAATCGAACGCAGAAACGCTACAATATTCTAGTCAAACTCTACAAACTTTAATAAACGTAAATTACAATAGAAACATGTTTCGGAACCACTCCCATCTTCGATATTTTAAACTTGTAGCAAAATCCTTTCGAACTTTGATTTTTACAATAAAATATCCATAGAAAAGTAAAAAAAAAACAATTTTTAATCAAAAAAATAACAGTTCACAGAATAGAATCACCCAACTATACTTAATGAGATGTATTATGAACTTGCAGTATCTTTAATTATTATAATCTGGAAATTATGATTTATTTAAACAACGAAAAAAATAAAAACTTCCGAGAGTCGACATTTCTTTTCCGAATCTACTCTTTTACAATATGTTTTTCTCAAATTAATATTTTTCTAGTTATTTGCAAAAAATAGACCCCCGTTTTTGGGATTCTTTAATAATTGTTAATAATCTTTTCACATTTCTCTAGAGGTGATTACAAATCCAATGAGCTATCACATGTATCTTAACTCGCAGTAGCAAGAATTAACACGGTTTTCAATTTGTGAACCAGAGTATGTATATACCTTATGGTGCCTATTATGATATGGTCCACTTCTATTTAACTTTTCTAACAAAATATTCTAAAGCAACATTGAACAGCAGTGGCGATAAAGGATCACCCCAGACCGTTTATCACATGAACTGCTTAGGTGGGTTCGTTCTCAGTCCCATACTACCTGTTAATTCATTAAGCATATTCTTCGTCGATTATTATTAGTTCCGAAATTGCTCGGTACAGCTTAATAGTCTCTCTTTATTCGATCATATTATGTTTGTTTGAAATCGATTAAAACAACAAACGTCTAGTTTATGCTCGTAACATTCAGATTCGACCTCTCTCAGTATAGAACAGCCGATTTGTCACTTCTAAACCCGTACTGATACCCATCATTTTTCATCCTTGGTTTTATTTGATTCTTGATTGTCTCCGTTAAGACCTTGTGGCCTCTATGTATTTAGTAGGGCCATTCCTCTGTAGTTAGTATCCTTTCTCCTTTGTTCTTAGACGTATTTCGCTCGTCGTCATGCTTTCCTGTTTCCCCATATCTTTCTGCTTGAAGATATGTCCTCAAAATAAAGTAACAGGCAGTGTAACATATCTGTTAAATTTGATGTTTTCAATCATAAGCCTGGACGACCCAATCTCACTCCCAAGCAAAAATTTATACGAGGTACGAGTAAAGGAGTTTCACTTCAAAAATATTAGAAATATTAATTTGAAAGTGTTTTTAAATTGATTTTTATTTGATGTATCACGTGTTCAAATCGAGCTATTAATAAACAAATAATAGCGTCGCAAACATTTTTTGCCAGTCCTTTAAAACTTAATAATTGTAGGTAGATATTTGTTGGTGCAGATACTAAAATGGCTGTAAAATTAACACGTTTTAATTAATTTTTAAATTATCAAAACATGTTTTGACAATAATAATGTTTTATATTCACCAATACAAAATAATTTTAAAGTTATAACAGTTATGTGTACGCACCTTAAGACTTTCACTTCTGACCTTAACCATAATAATTCTAGAGAACTTTTTTCGTATAAAAATTCTGTTTTTATTTTCTAGGTTTTCTGGCGGCTAAATATATTATACATCATTAAGATAACTTAAGGCCGCGAAATATTACATTTAGCAATATTTATGTACGTTAAAAACAAAGACAAATAAATTACAAGTTTCAGTTTCATTAGATGGAAATGTGTCCCTGAGGTCGGCGTTATTAAGTTTTTAAGCCGTATAATTTCGCAGCCAGCCGATTTAAGTATTGATTGTCGACTGATTGCAAAATGTCAGCATCATGATTTCATGATACACAAAATTTCAATTGCAAATAGATTATTCACGACACTTTACTTCGTCGAATGTTTATTCATGATATTAACAATTATTAGTGGCTTGAATACAACTCAACGGAGCTGTATGAATGGAGCTTGTTGATATTGCGGAATAATTTGCGAAATACGGTTAACATGGAAATGTATCTTAGTGGTTGTTGAAAACAATACGGGGCGCTAACCTCACCCACCTTTCTTGGATGGGTCAGAGGTACTTGGGAAGCTTAGCATCCACGCCGATTGGACAAATAATATACAAACGATTCAAGTAGCCACCACTTTCATTTCTGGAGCCCCATAAGCTAACAAGTGTTAGACAGTAAATTCACTAAATTCACTGTATACTGCAGCCCCTTGAGCTAAAACATTGTCAATGATCATTATACCAATTTAAAACATGGTCCTTCGAGTCGGATCACAACGCGATCAAGTCAAAATGTTTTAATTGGAATATGATGAATGGGACGATGACTGACACTTGACAGGTTATGGGGCTCCAGAAATGAATGTCTTGAGTATTTCTACTTAAATTGCTTGTATATGTTTGCCCAACTAGGACTCTAAAACGCTAGCTCGACTCCCCGAGTAACACTCACACACCCTCCAAGAAGGGTGGGTGGGTTTAATAAAACACCACCTAGTGGTTTTCAAAAATGGTGTTTTCTTATTTTAGAAAATAAAACCAGAACCAGTGGATAAGTTTGGGGTTAAGGACGAAATTAGTTAAGTGAGTGAGTAAGCTAAGTCCCATCATGATTAAGAGTAGGGACTAAAACAGTTAGGAGAGATAAATATACCTCATTAATAAATATACCTCATAAATTATAGTGAAAATTTATGGACAGAAAATCTTAAACCATTGCGCACATGAATAACTTACCACTTGAATTGACTGACCAGAAATAAGCTGATAATGATATAAGTATGTATTGGGAACTACGAAGTTGAAATTTCTTTCGGAATTTTGAGTTGACATAATATACCAATTTAATACTGATGTATAATTATGAATATATTGGTGATTCTATTCTAACAGTGATTACTAATGTCCTGTACTGTTTACTCTCACTGGTCATACCATAACATTGTATTCATAAAAATCCTTACGAACATATTTCATCACTTTTTCTGTGCAATATAACTTCCAGTCCAGACAAAACTTACAGTATATCACTTAAATGTCAGTACCGTGTTATGTCCATTTCAATAAATGATTCAAACCAATTAACCCATAAATCTTAATGACTATAATCAAACTTAAAAAAATTGATAAATGTTTTTTCAATATATTGATTCCACATTGAATTCTGGCTTAATAACTTTGGTCCTTAGATTTAAGCGAATTTTTTTATTTTGAATTTGTATGGCGCGCGCGCCATATACCTCGAGATTACTGAAATAACTAGTTAGTTATATTGAAAATACGTCATCTGAGTTATGTTTACAAACCTAACGCTGATGAAATAGTGCAACAAGTTTGTGTCATTTTAAAAGTCAATTTTCAAAAAGGTATGTCATAAATCTACTTGTCAGTACCGTGGTATTGGATAACTTAATTTATTATTGCTGTTTTTATCATAAGTAATAGATTTTTATACTTATTACTAACCTAAATAATATTGTAATTGGATATTATCAAATTCATAATAAAATAATTACTTGGTAATTAAATTTAAAATGTCAGTACCGTGGTTTTCAGTACCATATAGTTTAAATGAGTCAGTACCGTGGAAAGAAAAATTTGAAATTTGGTTCTCATTCTTAATATTTTAAAAACGGGAAGAATGTCGATGAATCAAAGTGGAGTAAATTTCAATTAAAGTTTAAATATACTCTAGTCAAACTCCACAAACTTTAATAAACGTAAATTACAATAGGAACATGTTTCGGGACCACTCCCATCTTCGATATTTTAAAGTTGTAAACAATAAAATAATGCATAAAAAAAAAAGTATTATAGAACCGAATAATTTTTAATCAAAAAGTAACAGAACAGAATCACCCATAATATACTATGTCGTATAAAAAACGTTCTACTCTGACTAAAAGTAAACATTTTAACGGTAGTTCGAGGAACTGAAAGTAACAAATAATACACATTATAGGTGAAGGAACTAAAAGCAATTTACTTTTACACTAGAGTTATAAAGTAACAAAATGTCGCTATTTGGACACTTGCTCTTCTCTATCAGGTCTCGCCGCAGAGTAGACGTAAGTCAATTACATACATGGTTTTAAGTATCGTTTACGTTTAGTGACTGGATGGTCCATATTCTGTACTTTTTCCGTTCCGATCAAATTAACCACTAACTGTCAGTCAGAACTGTCAGTATCATTACCTTCACTTTTACTTCTTCTTTCTGCGACTGCGGCAGCACTAGTAGAAAAAAGTAGGTATGAATATTCGAGTAAAAGAGATTTTATTTTGTGAGAGGAATGTTTGCGAACGAGATGTAAGCTGATCAAAATTTTCACTCTTATATCATAATCTATTATTTTTTAAGCACAATAAGAAAATGGAATGTAAAATCTATATTATCGAAGTTTAAAATCAAATAACGCATACTTTAATTATTGCTAATTTAATGATTTTCTCAGATTATTGAAATATCAATACAAGTAGAAGTAGATTTGTTTCTTCTTAGAATATGTATTAAAAAAAATTATGTATATTTTTTTAATAAATTTATTAACTCGTACATACATATATGAATTTTGGTCATACAATATACTTTTCCGGAAGAAGTCTTGAAATTATAAGGAAATCAGCAGATAGTAAGTTCGATTTTCTAACGCAAACAGGCAGCGAAATATAAAATGTTTATTTAGCATCACCGCTGTTAACTTTCCAACTCGGCACGCCAGAATGTTATTATTACGCGATAGTAAAAACGCGTCGTTTTTCGTGACAATAAGTGCTTTACGCAAGTATCCGTGAACATTGCAAAATAATGGTGTTGCCACATCGGGCGACCTTGAAAACAGATAGTCAGAATTTTCGGCTGGTGCGGTGCATCGCTCGTAATTTCCGTCTGGTCCCTTCGCCACCGCCACGCAGAGCTCCTCCGCATTCTCCGCCGCCGCCTGCCCCCGTCCCCGCTTCCTCCGCCGCCGCCGCCGCCGCCGCACCGCCATGCACTCGTCCGTCGCGACGTCGGATGCGTATGCACCCGTCGGAGGTGGTGGGGCTGCGGGGGCGACCGGCGGCGATGCGATCCGTTCCGAGGAGTTTCAGACAGTTGGCCGGCGACTTGACTCGGAGCCGGATCTGGTATCCGAGCACCACGTTCTAGTGAGATGCACCCTTAAGCAGGGCATCACGTGCCATTCTTTGCGACTTGTGCCGAGCATTTATTTCGGCAGTTCCGGGTTCGTTCGCCGACACGACACACCGCGAATGCAGTGCAACTACTTCCCGTACAAAAGCCTGTGCTGAGTGGTATAGAGTTTGCCTAATCAACACCGAGTGCGTTACACGCATTGCATAATCAATGACAGAAAGGTACCGATTGTTGTGTGAGTTTGACACTGCTCTCCCTCCTCGCCTCCCGGAGCCCCCCCTGTATTCGCGCACTTTTTGACACCTCGCTGAAGCGACACGAACGTCACTTAGGTGCGATTGAAATATAATAGATTTGCGCGTCGGGCTGCCAACTACACGAAAAAAAGTTATTTTTGCGACGTGCAGTTACGTAATTGCGTTGGCTCGGATGTACCGGAAGTACCGTTTTTGAGGTTGTCTAAATCTCGGGGCTTTCCAGTTGTTAAGTCGCGAATTGCGTGAGATATTGGGTTCGATCGTGGGTCACGGAAACGATTTTGCTCCCAATTTATTGGCGTTTCTGCACTGCGAAACCGCTATTTGTACCGTGTGAAGACAACTTTGCTTTTGGGTATCTAGTATATACCTAACTGCGGGGACCTGCCTCAATGTCGGTGAAAGATTGACTCTGAGATGGTGCGACGGGTGAGTCAAGTTACGCACTTTCCATTTTGACTGTGTTCTAATGTTCATTCACATCAGAGATTGATTTGGTTCCTGAATTACGCCAGTCAAGACGACCTATTCAACAGGAAAATCTTCTATTTCTACAGACAAAATTGGTACAATTCGAGCAGTCCTCCTGTGATACAAATCACTGGATTTAGTAAACTTTAACGTAATACAGCTGCCAAAATTTTATTTGCCAAAAGCACATATTAAATGACGATTTGAAAGCTAAAGGTCTGAACATTTCACCCTGATCAAGTTGACATTTGTTTATTTACATACTTTTGGTCGATTATGTGATTTAACAACACAAGTAAATGTCCCAACAATATTAATTTGTAACAGTTTCTTTAATTGCTTGAATATTATTCAACTTTTTTCACCAAGCAGGTTCGGATATTGCAGATTTATTTTTGGACTGTCAATTACATAATTTATTTTTAGGTTGTAGAGTAAGTTCAGAAACCACATGCCACTTATTGGCAACAATTAGTAAATCGAAGGTTGTTGTCTTGACGTATTGATGTATTCATTAAAAATGTTATCTAATTAACAAGACATCAATGGACAATAGTGCCTAAAAATGGAAGCCTCACCATTAGAATAATTTATAAAACACTATTTGCATATTCCAATGAATTCGATCACGCATTATGTAGTGTAGTACGTGCGGCTTAAATTTCCACTGATACGCAATAAAAAACCTTCAAAAATGTTAACTGCACGTATACGACAAAATTATCTTTAGATAGAAATATAACACAAAATAAGGAGAAGAAAACGTCTTTCTCTGCTTTTACATATTGAAAAGTTGTAATAATTGATTAATTTAAAACTAAATCTCAGTGCCAGCCAAGTTCGGTAATCGTTCTTGATCATAGCGTTTCTGAGGTACCTATACCTACGCCTTATTAAATTAAATTTTCTTTAGGCTACAGCTACAGTTATTGTTATTTGTTAAACGCTGTAGGGAAAATAAGGTATCCTGTAACAACAATAAATTTTATTGGTTCTGTAAAACACAATGTCATTGGAATCTGTTTCAAAGCACCTGGTTTAAGTGCATCGTTATTAATATACCTACTATAATAATATAAGATGTTTAAATTTTAAAATGTTATTATTTTTAATTGGGAAGTTACTCGCTATGTCTATAGATTTATAATATAATACATATAAGAATAAAACAGAATTCGAAACATTAATTGATTATACATTATTATGTATACAATACAAGAGACCAAGTGTCATAGCGATCATAGTCATAGCGATCATTTAAATTATAAATTAGAGTAGGCTGTGAAATTTAAATTGGGTCGGCACTACTCACTTTTGACAATCTGATCGTTCCCTCGGATCTGATTGACATTCAAATTTTAAATCAGATTCTCAAAAGTTAGTAGTGCCAACTTAAATTTCACAGTATTTTAATTTCACACAATATTTTAAATGATCGCACGGTATAGTAGGTATATTATAATTCTGTAGATCGTTTTAGTTTTTGCCCCACGTGTTTTGCCCTCTACACGTGTCTCAGCCATTTGATTCGTTATCTATTTATTATCAAGCATGTTGAAATGTTCAGTGTTCATTAATATTCTATATTCTAAGTTTTTTTTTGCATTGAGCTTTGAATACCCCACATTTATCTAGTAAATAGCTGTTTTTTTGAAATTTCATTTAATGCGAATTTACTTCAGATGTCAAAATGAAAGTAACAGAGTCGTATATTCAAACATTAATTTATTTTTAAATTCGTACAATAGAAAAATAAGGATTTTGGCATTTAATAATTTTTATGGAAATAAAAGACTGCCTCCCTGATTTCGAATCATTATTACCAAATCATTTTACTTGCCTAAATATGTATTTTCCAATCTTCGTTTATTTTGAACGTGTCTCATCAAGCTCATCAATAATTATTTCATCAGTTTATAATACAGTGTGATCAACTGATTTTTTATCTACAACGATTTATATACCTACATATCAAGGATTAAACTGTCTTTGTATGAATGTATTGTTATCAGCAACAGTTACTCGTTATAAAATCTATTTCTAAATTTGTCTATTTGAGTGTCAATCTCCCAAGTATAGCATTTTTGGTGGATTCCACGTAACAATCTAGATACTGTAAATACTTTAAAGTGTTTGTCGCTAGTCGTTGCCACCAAAATGGGGAACACTTTTTGGGTGGTTGCGGAGTTGCGGCCACGTTTTTGAAACTTATACAGTATGTTTCAGCCACTACGCGATTTAGTGGAAACAACGTGGGCATAGTGGCAGACCCCTAACGTCCTTTTTTGTTTAGGCCAAGAGATAAGAGTTTATTTACTAATGGTTCTTCAATCATGCTAGCGGTTCCCAATCGGTTCTCGCGCAAATTTTAAAACCATATATCTCAGTTTTTCTTTTACAGTTAGAATTTTTTAAATATTTTTCTAGGTCTCCTCATATCTGTCACAGGTTTAAATAACTACTATAGCTCGTGATTCACCCCATATATACCCCCAATCTCGCAAACAATTTTTTTATTGATCTTTGTCACTTACAACCCATTTTTTTAACCATTGTGGTGCAAATAGTAACACCCTAAATTTAATTCCATAATTATTTATTACGCCCCTATATTAAAAGCATTACGTTGTTGTGGAAACGAGAATAGCGAGAATAGTGTGAATGGGGTCGTCCCCCTCAATTGAATTTGACGAATTCAACTATAGCATCTCATAGACTATGTAACATAAAGCCCTAAAACGTGTTATGTTGTTTCATAAAGTTATTTTGTAAGATAACAGAGCGTATCAAAAATCGCAATTTCGGCCAGCAGTTTCAAACGCTGTACATTTACCGCCTCTTGTGACGTCATTTCGGGGGAGCATTCTCATTGGTTTGTGCGCTTCTCATTAGTCGGCACGTCTAGTAACTTGAATTATGTCTGGTAAATTTTGTCTCGTGTTGACGTCACAAAAAGGCGCGCGTTTCAAATAAGGCAAATGTTTCGAATTTTTTTCTACCTAGTAAACGCGTGATTTCGAATAAACAAAAAAATAGGGGTATAATATTTTTTCGTCTACTTTCTAGAAAAGTTGTTTTTGAAAATTGTGGGACGACCCCATTATTTGCACCAAAAAAACAAAACTGGACATCATTATTACTGTATTAATTCTTGTTTTTTTTTATCGATATCTAAAGGACAAAACTCATTTTTAAAGAATTTGGTAAATGTACACGTGTTATGGCACTTTTTAAAATCGATTTCAACCCTTGACTACGATCGGTAATGAAAATTGCATTGGATTATTTGAACTTATTATATGTTGTAATAAATTTAACTAAAAATTAACGGTCATTAGCCACTAAATTATTATGATATGTCTATTTAATTTTATAAATGACAATAACTATTAGTGGTGGGTCTGAAGAAAAGGTTATTAATATTTACTTTCAATACTGATAACTAAAACAAGAAAATTTAAAAATGCGAAAAAAAAAAGATCTCATCGTTATCCCATTATCGGAAATTGTGGACTGAGTGACAGTTTTTTAGAAATACGGTTTTGAAAATTTTTTCGATTTTTTTTTCAAGTGTTTAAAAAGGAAAATTAGAATTTTTCGTTTTCATTTTTCGCAAAGTTATGGGCATTTAAAAAAATATATCGTTTGTTTTTGAAAAATCGATATCTCGGGAACGGCTCGACAAAAAAATTTGAAAAAAATCAATCAACCGATACTACAACAAAAAAAAAAGTATTAAAAAAATGGTATGCAAAAGTCAAATGCTGTCAGATTTGGCGTGGAATGCCCCATATAGTTAGTGTTTAGTTGTATGTATATAGTTAAGTGTTTAATAAAACATCACACTGAACAAAACGCCATAATGATTAATTCAAATTGTAGTTTTCGTTCATCTTAATTATTCTGTTTTATGGGGTTATATCAGGATACGAACTTTACACATTAATTGCTAATGGTTTAATTACTTGATATCTTATTAATTTATATTAAATCATCAACAATTAATGTATAAAGTTCGTATCCTGATATAGCCCCATAATACAGAAGACGCCATAATCTAACAGACAGACATACAATAACATAACAGCAACATCAACAATAAGGAAGCCGAATTATTAACTGACGGACACTATTATATACTAAAATTTAAAGGTGATAACAACTAAGTTATACAGGATTAGTCAAAAGTATGGAATGGGCGGTTTATCTCCGTTAATATGAATTTTATGACAAAATGTCTTTTATAAAAGTTTTTTTACTAATTATTCTCTATTTCTTAACCTGCTCGTTGTTTTTATATGTCAACGCATTTCCATGGAAACGTAACTGATTTTTGTTTTTTGAATGGCAACCTATAGTAATTTTTTGCAGATTTTTGTTTCTCTTTTTTTATTGAAATGACCTGGCATTTTTTGTGCGGTTTTTCTTTGTAAACTTTAGTTTTTAAATGACCCCAAAGGAAAAAATCTAGGGGGTTTAAATCGGGGGACCTAGCAAGCCATTCAATAGGCCCTCGACGTCGTATCCAACGACCTGGAATGTTATCCAGAAATAGGTAAACATCAACCCCATAATGGGGTGGAGCGCCGCCTTGCTGAAACCAAATATCTCCGTTTGGCATTCCTTGTCGATCTGCATCCGGAAATAATTGTACAATATCGAGTACAGGATGAACGTTGTTAAATAAATGACAAACATCTTGGTGTGAACGTTGTCGATCTCCACAACCAAACATCATGAGGATTTCAATTCTTTCAGTTTCACTAAGTTTCACCATGTTTACAAATTAAAATAAAACTATCCTTATCAAATTGATTTGTTAACTTATTGAAAGGTACTTCACAACGAAATGAAAAATACCATTAAAAGAACAGAGGCCACTATAATTCTTTGTAGAATTATCATCACATGAATAAAAAGCATCACTAAAAATTGGAGAATCTGATTTGATACCAATTTTGTCGTTTATTAGAAATTATGATTTTACACAGAAATTTTGTTATGAAAGGATATTAAAAAATTACCTGGTCTTTTCAAATAAAAAAAGAGAAACAAAAATTAGCAAAAAAATTACTAGAAAAAACATCATCATCAGGTGTATACAAATTAAACTGCTCTTCTTGTGAGTCATTCTACATAGGTCAGACAGGTCGCAAAATATCAGACCGTATTTAAGAACATTTCAGGCACATCTATAACAACACAGATCTTGATCCTCCACCATCAACACCTTCTTCTTTCGCCAATCATATATTAATAACGAAACATAGTTTTTCACCATCAAGTTCCAAATTGATTCATAAATGCAATAAAGGCCGGAAATTAGATTTTCTTGAGACTTTGGAAATAAGGAAAGCCTTGAAACTGGAAAACAGATCTTGTTTAAATGAACAGAATAACTTCAATAATCCCATTATTAATTCACTATTTTAATTTTTCACCACTCAAACAAACTTACCAGATTCTCTTTGATCCATTTTTAATTTTTACATTTTATAAAATGTTGTTTTTACGAAATCTTTTAAAAATCATGTAACCCTTTGAAAACGTCAAATTTAATTCAAAATTACGTCAACGTCATAATTTTTTATATTCTTTAAGGTAAGAACCCCTCTTGTAATTCATTAATTGTATCATTAATCTCTTGTTAAATTAGGGCTGATGATGGCAGAAGTGTTCTGCCGAAACATGTTCCATTAATAATAATTCAGTTATTAAAGTTTGTGGAGTTTGACTTAGATATATTTAAATTTTAATTTTAAAAATTACTAGGTTGCCATTAAAAAAACAAAAATTAGTTACGTTTACACGTAATAGCCACTTAGTAAAAGTGGCTGTATAAGTTTCTTTGGTCGAAGATTGCGACCGAAATGCGTTTTGTCCAGCAGCAAAGTGCCATTTTCCGAAATATCGCTTTTTAATGTAGACCAGACCGCATTCTGGACCTGTTACAATGACCAGAAAGCGAACTTATTAAATAAGTCGTCATTGCCATCATCCAACGGCCGATTTGCGCAGTAATACGTAAATATGAAATTGTGTCCACATTTCGAGCGCGTAATACGAGGCACCAATTTTAGTGATCCACGGGAATCTCCTTAAAGCACTTGCAACTGGGGGTCCCCACCGGGACAGGGGTAGGACCATGATCATCAATTTGAACTAAAAATTTTTTGTGAGACAATTAACTACTACATTTATAAATTTATTATATAAAAAGCAGCTATAAATTCGTCTTCTTCGTTTTAAAATATTCCAGAATCGTTTTCCAATGTTGTATAGTTCATTAATTTGTATGTAGGTGGTATGGTGTGTTGAAACCACTAATAATTTGTTACTAATGTGAAGCAATCACCAATCAACCACCCATGGAACAGTCATGAAACAGTCATACTGTGAAAATAAAACTGTGAATACATAATTATATCAAAGTACATACTACACTAGGAAAAACAATAAGACTGTTCTGGATGTGATAAATAGTGGCTGCAACCATTAAAAGAACAATAGAAAATAAATGTATTTTGAGAATTTGGGAATTCGGGAAGAATATCGGTCATTCTTTCTATTAAGATTGAATTTTCTTAATAGAAAGAATGACCGATAAATTGTTAACATAGAAGAACTTAATTAATTTATACATATACATATGGTGATAAGACCGTGTTTATTTAAGTTAGAGCTGGAAAAAAAGAAATGGAACGCTTTATCAATAAATTTGTCAAGGTCGAACTTATCCGGATGATATTGTGAGGACAAACGATAATGAAAAAAGAGCAAAAATATATAAAATTCGTCCCTTGTGTGGAGAACGGATAAGGTGCCGAATCTGTTAGAACTATTCGTACTCCACCATTAGCTTCTGCATAGAATAACATCTGCACTAAGGAGGAAGAAAATCGATGGGAGGCATCAAGGATTCGCTTGTTATTATTGTCATTTATGAACCGATTTGTAATATAATTCTTACAGATTGGTCCCATTGTTACCATTTCAGGATCTGACGAAGGGATCTCATGGAAATCGAGAAAAATCCTCAAATTTTCGCTCCCTTTTATTAACCGACTTGATGTTTGTTCACCGATTTCTTCGTCAATTGTGGACCGATTTGTAAAATTATTTTTTTATTTGAAAGGGTACACTCTTGAGGTGGTCCCATTATCACCAAGTCTGGATCTGATGAGGGGATCTAATTGCCGTCGTTTCCTCATTATTCGAGAAGCGTCTTTACTAGATCTAAAAATAATTGAATACAAACATGTATATAACATGTGCTACCTAATGATCTGTTGAAGTCGTTGCCAAGTCAAGTAGGTAGATAGGCTGCCCGCTCCTGCCACATCGCAAGTCTCGCGGTGCGCGCACCAGAATGCGTGAGGATGGATCCCCCACCCACCCGTTCGTGCTGAGCAAAACAACCCAAACGGCAGACGTCGTTGACGGTCGTCTCAAATGACATCGATTTTTTATGCGTTATAACGTTGTTGATATATTTGTATAATTACAATATATTACAAATTTGTAACCTATTTGGCTTGGTGATTCTCTTTTTTTAAAAGTTAATTTTTGAAACAGTTTTTCTCTATTACTTGCTGCTTATAAATTCCTGTAATCCGCGAATGATCCCTGTCCATGACACTGTATTTAAAATCTCCCGTATAAACTGATTGTTTGATGGGCGACTCATTAGTCTACAACATAAAACTAATTATCTCTTTGTAGGGCTTCCTTAATTTTATATCGCTAGTTGCATGGTAGCATTGAATTTCCGCAACGGAATCCGTATGTAATAAGTTATCTGATGACGCCAGTACAATTCCAAATCGTTTAATCTTCCACCGCTGCTAACTTTTATATTCCTTCTACTTTTGAATTGATTATTCTATTTACCTATCATTTCTAATCTGTAATTGCAAAATCATAAAAAAACTAAATGGGAATAAGACAATTTTAACATGAAATATGAAACATCCTGGGACACATACCAATTAAAATATTTTATTTTTCCGAAACTTAACAGCTGCAAAAGTGTCCAAGTCTAGTATAAATTAGCTAATGGGTCCATTGAACTTCATATAAACGACACCTGTCCATATTGGAATCAAATCAATAAAATAATTGCATCTACCTCCCAGACACCCAACCATGTTATTAAATAACACTAAACCAGATAATTTTTACGTTATAGGCTCCATCATAATTAACCATTTTGAGGGTTTTGGGTGTCGTTGAACCACGCTGGAAATCCCAATGTTGGTTAAATAATTGCGGCTTGTTTTTTATTTACTTTGCATATTCTAATTGGATGAACATCTGGGATAGAACTGTCTTTTTAAATGCATCGTTTTAGTAAGTCTCGGCTTTGAAAATTATTCATACGTAGCTAATTAATTGTGAAATTGAAATTCAAGTGTTGACTGAATTTGCGGAGGTTTGAGCTAATGGAATTATTATTGCCAGTCTTTTTGTTGTCTTTAAGTAAATTTCTATTTATTTTACGTTATCTGAGCTTTCAGAAGCTTGGTTGACCCTACAAACTGAATAGGTAGTAAATAGTTATTGGGATGGTTACTATGTACATAGTTTGCAGATTGCAGTGTTATCAGTCTCTATGGCCCCTACTATCTATGTTTCTGCCAAACTGATATTAAGCTTCGATAAGTATGGAGTGCAGAAATTGGAAGCTTTAATAAAAAATAAACGTATTGGAACAGTGATAAAGTGTGCAGCATGACACTGGGATGACTTTGCTCCCTAACATAAAAGAAGTAATTATAATATTAATTTTAATTTTACTAGCCTAAGCACCAAAGTGAACTTTTTTTGGCCTTGAAACAAAATTCAATTACATAAGGTTATTAGGCTTGTATAGTGGAACAATGAATTCTGTATGAAAATGATTTGTGTGCTACATATTTTATTTTGCATATTCTAATTCAGTAGGTATGACAAAATCAGTCATGTTTCCCACTGCCATGCAAACGAGTGTTAATTCTTGATGGACCGATGTTGAGGGTTCTCTTATATTTTTTAGTCCAAAATCTGTATATATATAAATAATTTTCAAAGTAGGTACATAATTACATAGTCGGTCATCATTAATTATAGAAACTTAATGAAAGCGTGGAAACATAACTACAGATATTAACCTATGATCGAATATACGAATATAAGTCTATTTTTTAGCCGTTTTGACGCGGGTCGTACCACCGCAAAAAAATTCTAAAACCTAACTAATAATTCTCAAGCAGTAGAAATAACTACTTCGTTTCTGCGTTTGTATCTTAATATGTAACAAACTAATTGGTTTCTCGATTCATAACGTTATCACCACGACTGTTTTTACAAGAAGTTGGTTGTTAAGTAATTTGAAATAATATTCAAAGTATAAAGTCAATATCAGCAATAACCACTTTTAATTAACTTACTTGCAAATAAATTGTTCATTGAGATAGGGTTTTAAAACCTGTTGTCAAACTGGTCTAACGTTCAATGTATTTTTTCTTGAGTTACATGTTGGATATTTATGTTATTTCGTGCAATTCCAACTGGTAATTAGTAAACTAGAAATGTGTATTTTTTTGTAGTTATAGTTTTTGGAGCATTGTTTCACTAATTACTAGATTGGAAACATCCATGCAGTTCAACATATTTTATACTTATGATATTTATACTGGGTGGATTTTTAAAGGGGTGACAAAATTTTACTGGTGATAGGTCCACCCAAATAATACTTAACTGTAATATCAGTTTTTAGCAATTTTCCTTACGGTTCGAGAAAAAAAAAATAGAAATAACACACATGTAGAGGAGCATTGGCACGTTGTGAAGGTCGGGGTATAACAGTGTATCACCAAACCTCGCGAGATAAACTGGCGAGTTGCAGAAACTTAATACATGATTATCGCTAAGTGCAATGTTAAGTTAAGCAGGTCAATGTACGCCAAACAACGAACCGGGATACTCCAATCTGAAGGGCAAGTCTGCGGGTGCTAACTGTGGGATTTTCTTTAACAGCATCCAAAATCTGCTCCTCGGTCTGAAGAATCCTATCAGTCCTTGCAGCACCTACATCATGTGTGCGTCGCTTGAAGCTGCCACTGTCGCGTAATCGTTGCACTATCTTTAAAAAGGTTGTAGAGATTAGGCAAGCAGTATGTCTGTCATTTCCACGTTCGAAAAAGGTTTCGCCATTATTGACAGTTAAATTACACCACAAAGAATAACTATTGTTTTAATTAGAAAAAAAAAGACATTTTATTTCATACTTGTATGTAAAGTTACATTTTTCGGATTATTTTTGATACCAAAAGTGGAACATTAACGTCCTAGTACTTTAAAGAAAAATTTTAAAGTCCTAGTACTTTAAAATTATACGTCAATCATTTCTTACATTGTTCCCGAAATTTTTGTGGCACCAAATTGTTCTTCACGTGATCTGCTTCATCTACAATGTCTTGAGGCACCTCAATTTTCTCAATTTTAAACGGAATAATCGAATAAAACATCCAAAATCATTCACCGTGACCCAGTTTTTTCGTTGTCATTTTTGACAAACGTTTGTTACTATGGGAATGTTAGTCCCCACTTATTTAATTATTACGAATAATTTGTGCGAGATAAACACACATTTCTTTTTATTTTTAGTTAGGTCATTAAACTTGCAGTATGAAATAAAACGTTGTATTTACCTCGAACGAAGAAGTGTTTTTAAAGGTACTCACAAGTAATTCCGGCCTCGGCTAGGCGCCTCGGCCGTAAACAACTTGCTCGTACTTTAAACTTCACTTCTCGTTCTAGATAAATAATATACTATTGTGGAAAAATGAAAATTTAGTCGAGGTCTAATAAGTCCAATAAAATTTTGTCACCCTTTTAAAAAGCTAGCCTGTATAGCTATCCTTTTAAACTAATAAGCCATATCTGCCGTAGTGACATGGCAAGAAAATCATCATACGAAACCTGTAGCAGTTCTTTGTTGGTTTTCTGACATTACAAAGATTGTGGTACACCGCGGTCCAAGAAGACAGCTATAAATGCTGTTATAATTAAATTACATCCTGTGTGCAGCCATTATAATTTTATTTTTAAAGCACTTCCACATACTGAATCATGGAAAAGAAACATGTCTTCTGAGAGTCGTGGAAGAAGCCAAAGCATGTCTTCTGATTGGTTCGGATCTAATTTAGGATCCAACGCACAATGGATTTTTTTTTGGAATAACAATAAATAAACAATAAGTCTAAAGGTCATAAAACTAGGGAATATTATACCAAAGGAGTTTTCTTGCAGACTCATCAAGAACTGAGTATTTTCAGCTTTATTTAATAATGTCAGTGCATAAGAGGAGCAAAAATGGTTGCCTTGTTTACATTATTTACTATGAGCGTGGTTCCCTATATTCCGACACTCTTTTTGTTTTAATTATGGCGGTCGATTCTATTTAATATGCTTTTTTTTGTTGCCCGATTATTAAGAGCCAATTTAACGTTTGATTTTGACTAACAAATCGATCGCTAATGTACCTGCATGATTCTACATTAATGCATGATTTTTCATTAATGCACGATTTTGCAATAATTCATTCATTCAATTTTTTTTTGCCTTAACGGGTTTCAAACCCGCGTCTTTTAGGTTGTAAATTCGCGCTTCTTTCCATACAGCCATTTGCGTGTATTAGTTTTGTATGCAATTGCGCAACTTATCTTAGTCGCTATACACATAATTGTCGACTTTTCGCTGACAAAAAACTGAAACATGCATTATCTAATACTGCAGACGGTAGTAATTCAGAATTTTCTAGCTCCATTTATAAACTTACACAAATTAACAGCATTTTGACAATGGCGAACTATTCTTTATACGGCGACTTCATTTGTTTTCAGAGACAACTATGTTTATGGCATAAGTGACAATTACTTAATGAATTGAAATTTCAGAAACGGATTTTTATCCCCATATTAAAAGGCTTTCGGTCAACGAAAAAATATTGTAATCAACACGTATGTTAATGTGCGATTAATAATCTCGACAATTAAAAACACTCGCTCCCTACGGTCGTTCGTGCTTTAAACAGCCTCGATTATTAATCGCCTTCATTAACACACTTGTTTATTAAATAACTATTAAAGTTTTATTAAAATACTATCGAAGAACTGGTCAGTAAAAATTATGATAAATATCACTGACAAAACTAGAAAAAAACAAAATTATAAAGAAAATTACATAAAGCGCTTCTGTATAAACAAAACGCTTCTGCGGAACAACAATGACGCAAGTGCAAATTTTGACTTTTTGAGTTAATTATGGCATAACTGAAAAAAAAATTGTACTTTTCCAGTGGAAAAAAGACGTAATGTTAAGACCTTTAGTGTTCTAACATTACGTTGTTGTTCCACTGGAAAAATACACTTTTTTGTAGTTATGCCATAATTAACTCAAAAAATGAAAACTTGCGTCATTGTTGTTCCGGAGAAGCGAAAATATAAATTATGCAAGTAGGCATTTGCCTAAAACTCCTTCCTTTGATTACAATACACGGATTTACATTGGTCGTTTTACTATTATAATGTAATCATATTTTTATTATTATGTAAGTGTCTTCGGAAGCCGACAATCTTGTCATTAACATACAGTAGATGCGAAAAAATGGAAATCCCAGCCGTAAAGAATTTTGTGTTGTTCATTATTTATGTTGTGTTGCACGTAAGTTTAAAGATTTATATACAGTTTGAGCAGGGTTTTTACAATTTTTTTATAGTTAATCAGGCGGGTGTCGTGGTAAAAGATTACTATTTAATTTTAGGTCTGGGAGAAAGTATATTTAATTGCCGATAGTCAAATTGGCCGCTTCATGAAAAGTCTGGACAGACATTTCTTGAAACGCTACCAAATACTGAAACGAATCATTATTACAGTAATGGTCTAATATTTCACTGCCTTCCAGTGAAAACGTACCAAATTACACCAAGTGACTAAATTGATTCACACGCTGAGGGAATTCGATCAGTAGACGAATTTTGTACCCACAACGCATTGTGGAAGTGACGATTTGCCCAGAACTGGAAATTTAGCCTTTCAGACAAATAAAAAGGACATTGGCATTTGCAAAGTCTCATGAGTCGGAAGTGTAATCGATTATTTTCTATGCTCTTGCGATATTAAAACTGAATACAGTTCATGCAATTTCTTAAGAAACACAAGTTCAAGTCTTACATTCGTCAAAAAGTTCAACCTTTACGGGACAATGATAGAGGTCGGAGGCAAGAATTTTGCAACTTTTATTTCAACATGCTGCAACACGATCGCATTTTTTATAGAAACATTATGTGGAGTGGTGAATGTACTTTTACCAATAACGGCATTTTTAATAGGAACATTCAAATACAACAATTTTCAAATGTGTAATTGTGTGGTGTGGTCTTTTGGGAGAGCGATTAATTGGGTTAATTTTTTTTTAATTTCTTAGAGGAACTGCCTCTTGTACAGTTAAGACGAGTTTTTTTTTTCCAACAAGACGGAGCAGGCCCTTATAATGCAAAGAGAAATGTAAACTGGTTAACTGACAATTTCGGTGCCAGGTGGATGGGGACGGATGGTGCCAGTTTGATTGCCTGCTCGTTCACCAGATCTTACACCATTCGATTTTTGGTTGTTGGTTATCTTCAAGTTCGTGTTTACATAACACCACCAGAAAATGAACTTGGCTTCAGGCAGACAATTGTTTGTCGGGAATTTGCTGTGGAATGCTACTTGCGGCGTTTTTTAGGACATAGCCTGTGGATTACGATTTATTTTTTATGGCCATCTATAAACTAAGAACAATGTCTTTGATTGCATTGGAGAAATTGTTGTTGTTAACGGTCGAGAAATATTGTTCTGGACAAAATTTCAGGCTCAAATGAAAGTAATAATTGTAATATTTCTATGTCTATATTATGATCATTTGAAGTTTTTATCTAGCGGGCCCTTACGTCATGAATGCATGTCATTCATCCCTCAAACTTCTAGATAGAAAGTTTAATTGAACGCACTCTATGGTTATTGTACACGTAGATGAAGTCACACAGAGATTTAAATAATCATTATTTGAGTACGATATCGAAGATATGTTTAGGAAGTTGGTAGCGGAATATAGAAATTGGGATATGGAATTAAATATATTAAAGACGCAGTATATGATATTTGGAGAACCAGGGGATCTACGACTGACATCGATGAGTGAGTGACATGGTATAGTTGGTTGTCTACATTACATCGCTGACTTGTCACCATCCCTGCTTGTCACAGATGAGATTCAGGTGCATTTTGTCACAAATAGTATGTAATTGGACCATAGAAATAAAGGAAAGTGGTATGAATGGTTGTTTTACAATAGCTTAGACTTAATATCAACATTTTATTTCTTAAATCTATATTGTAGCGTTTCTGGGTTCCATTTATTTATTTGCTTATTTGAACACCATGTACAAATTATTTAAACTTCTAATACCTATTACACGGCACTCCGGATAGATAAAAGCAACTGTCCGACTCGACCCACTGATCTTCGACTTCGATGCAACTTCTTCGACTGACTAGACTCGATGATACCACTGACTTCACTGATACGACTAGACTCACTAGACTGACTTTCGCTGGAACGTCCTCTAAGAAATATACCGCCGCCTAAATGCTTCTAGACGCTCCAGATGTTCCATGGCGCTCTCGATCTGTACCGAATATTCCAAAAGATGATGTCATACTCGTGTACGTTGTAGTCTAAATCCAGCACATTCTAGTAATTGATCACGCCGCTACAGCGATGAGTCATCTCGGGTCCACGTCCGTTACAATATACACAATCATAGCAGCGTTCAAGAATGAAAAATAAAACGGCGGAGAAATAAAACGTACAATGCTGTTTACGCCATACTTATTGTAAAATCTTAAAAAAAAACATTTAAGTACTTAGTAGAAAGTGTATGTTTACTTACTTTTGTCTAACTCTTCTAAGGTGTTCTATATTATTCAGGAATTTAACAAAGTTATCCTCCATTTTGCCTTTAGCTGTTTAAGGGCACAAACTATGTATACAACGAACTAATGTTAAAATACGGTTAAAATGCAATTAATCCAAAGCACACTACCACACTAACAATAAACAGACATAACCTCACTCTTTCGTAACGACCCCAAGGCGGGGAATAAACACTAAATCAAATATTTATTACTTTTTTTAACAACAGACGGACGAGATGAACAAGATACCCAAAACAAAATTAAAAGAGCCAAAGGAATCATTAAACAACTAAAAAAAGAAAAAAGGCGCATCTTTCAGGCCTTTGTAGAAAGCACGACTACTTATGGTGCAGCAGTTTGGACGTTGACTAAAAATATGATAAAATCGAATAAACGTGACAGAAATGATGTTTTGGCGAAGACGTTGCAAAACTACTTTTTCGGCCTCCGTCTCAATTTAGTTATTTTCCAGTCATCCAAATCGGCTTGAAAACGCTATTTGCCAGCCTAGGCTAGAAAATGGAAACTAGGGATTTTTCAATGCAAGCTTTTATGTTCGTTGGATATGTCACCGCTGCGAATAGCAGAATAACCACCATTAAAACGTCGGAAAAATTACGGGGGGGGGGGGGGTCTTGGTATAGGACAACGACAATAACAAAACCCCCTTGAACAGGGGGCTCCAAGGGGGCCCTTTCG
Source organism: Diaperis boleti (assembly GCA_963583935.1). Classification (NCBI taxonomy): domain Eukaryota; kingdom Metazoa; phylum Arthropoda; class Insecta; order Coleoptera; family Tenebrionidae; genus Diaperis; species Diaperis boleti. The sequence continues at coordinate 48,195,093 of OY757245.1, read as the reverse complement.
ACATGTGGAGCCCCTGGAACAGGGGGGCCCAAGGGGGCTGTTTGAGACACGAGGGCCCCCATGCGTTATGAATCCCCCCTTAGACTTGTGGGGGCGCTTGCGACATGGGGGCCCAAGGGGGCTGTTTGAGACACGTGGGCCCCCATGAGGCATGAGGCCCCCCTACAAAAGTGAACAATGAAAATCTTTTGTCGGCCGAAAAAGTTTCGTTTATCACACGGCCCGAAACTGTTTTGCAAGTGCTTGCCTCGCCTCCACAAACTGTATGCTCGCACTTGCAAAATGACATTTTCTGGCTTTGTAATAAAATATACTATTACTAGACAAGTCCGAAATGCTTTTCCTTCAAAAATAGCTTCATTTTTAAAGCTGCCGGAGCCGGAATCGTACACTGTTTTATGGTGAGTATACACACCGGGCCAACGAAGGCCAACGAATGAGATTTGCCACTGCATTTGCCGATTCCCTCCAACTTCCTTTGATGTTACCGACACTCTACGGATGGCATATGGTAGGCAACCGCCAACGAACCCTAGGTTGGCCTTCGCTAAACCGACCAAATTAAAACAAAAATTGGCGAACAAACCCTTTCGTTGGCCTTCGTTGGCCTGGTGTGTACGCACCATTAGACCGACGAGTGCAACATTACTTGCGGATAAAAGTGGAGACACTTTTTCCCTCAAGCGTTTGGGAGGGTGGAAGTCTTCCAAAGTCGCGGAGCCTTATGTTGATGATTCGGAAACCAACATGAATTTAAATTGCCAAGAAAGTTTTGGTGGTGGCGTCTCTAGTCCTAGTAGTACGAAAAATATACTTTCCACTGAAGGAATAAGAACAGAAAATTGTATGAATTGTAATATTACTTTATTCAATCTTCAATGTCAAAATTGGATTTTATCTACTCTTTACTGCATGTTAAAACGCAATTTTATCGTTTAGAAGATTCTATGCCAACATCCATTCTTGTATTGTGTCTAACGTTTTTTTGATAGTTGAATTTTTTCACGTCCAAGAATTAAATCCATGTGGCAGTAAAATCGGTGAAGATTGAATAAAATTTTATATTATGTACGAGGATAAAATTGCTGATTATCTTTTCGAGTGACTTTAAATGCAGCCAAAACTTCTACGCCCTTAAAACTATGCTATTATTTGTTTAACTTTTACACCCGGTTGTGCAAAAGTATGGCCTCACATAGTGTACTTAATAATAATAATGACGACTGTCTTTTTTAGAAAAGTATGTGGCTGCAGGCCAACAATGAGATTGGCTCCGATTAGGTGTCAAACATTAATACAACAAACTTTTGTCATTTTTAAATCACATTATTATTCTACCGTGCGATCATTTAAATTATAAATTAGAGTAGGCTGTGACATTTAAATTAAGTTGGCACTACTAACTTTTGAAAATTGAAAACGGCAACAGAATGGTGCATGGAGTTAACAGCTGAATTGAAGATACGGGAGAACACTGAACATTTGCTGTAATTCTCAATTATTCTACACTATTTGTTAGTCTTTTATTTTCATGAGAAACATAAACGTCACAATGTTTACAATAACCTCAAATTTTACTCCCAGTCAATTTGCAGGCTGGGCCATTGCATAATAAAAAAAATCCGCCTACTCTAATTTATAATTTAAATGATCGCACGGTTAGTTTTCCTACAAAAAGAAAACGAAACAAAGAGAATAAAATAATAGAATGATTGTTGTAGAGTGAGCGGGGTCCTTTTTAGATCATTTCTAGAGGAAGGAATGTACGGGTGTTTTCGCTATATTTTGTCCCTATTGGATAAAGTACCAATTTTCTGTTTAAGCATGTGTTGTCTCTTAGCACTATTCTAAAAAAAATTACACACTTACAGATCATCCGAGAACATGTAAAAAAAGATACACGTTTTCCAAACTAATGAACAATTTTTCAAGGCATAATGCTAAAAATTGTAGAACTGGCAACTATATCGTGTTGTAATGATCATTAGTATTAAGAGAAAACATAATTTAGGTTTACAGATAGAAAGTATTTAATTTTCAATTTTAATATCTTGTATAGACTTGCAAACATCGAGGCTATTAAATTAAATTTTGAGGTAAGTTTTCCCATTCCTCTACTAGCACGTTCTCTACTTGATTTGGCTGTATCAATGGCATTTTGGACTCGTTATCGTTCCAGAAATGTTCGAGTGACGTCACCGACGCCGACGATGAAGAGGGGGCGGGGTGTACGGGTGATTTTTTTTTAAACAACAACTACCCATCGCAACTCAAAATCTTTTTGCAATCTGTATATTATATAAGTGCACCATTTGGCCACTTTTGTAAAAAATAGTAGATTATATTACAAGTGACAGAAATGCTTCATTGTCAGCGAGTGAGATCTTTGAATCACGAGTGCGATACACATCTCACGAGCTTACAATGTCATTTCGGTCACGTGTAAGATACGACGTTTTATGCCCGACGTGTAATTTCTTGTAAAAGTTAAAAATTAAAAAAATAATGAAAGTGTCAAAATGACGTTTCAAAAAATTATTCATGTCTTACCATTGTGTAACCATAGTAATTCACCCCTTTTTATCTTTATATCACTTGTGAGAGAAATACTCTTTATACCTCATCTAGATGTTAGTCGGGTATAAAGTATATTATTATACCCCATTGCATCTGTTGGATAAATTACGGGCTGATATCTTTGGGGCTTCTTCCATAACTTGTCTCACTCTTTCAACCGTTTCAAGTGTTCGAACATCTTGATATCTACCACTACCTTCTTTTCTACCACGAAAATTTTGCACGCATCGATTTAGAACTTTGCATAAATTACTCTAGCTTACAACAATATCCATATTTTCATCTCGAAATTCTTCGCAGGTGGCTATCCGGAATAGAATGTTTCCAAATCCCGTTCACGTTGACTGTATTGTGAAAATAAGATTTCAGTAAAAAAGACTTTTGCTCGACTGAAAAAGGCATTGTACGGGTTCCACTCAACTTCACTGAACTTTTGCAAAAGAACAGATTTTTATTTCAAATCAAATTTGACAACTCAATAATTTTTTACACAATGGTATTGTTCAAGTATTGACTCAAAATTTTGGATTCAGAAGCTCCTACGATCACTGACTTTGTTGCTCACATGGTTACTACAGTTGAACTGGTAAGAAAGGTGAGAGGTGAGTGAGAATATTCTTATGTGTTTATAAATTTAGTTTTGGTGTCTTTCTGTTTCTTGTCATTCATCGTCTCTTGCCAATTAATTGCCCAATATCTTACACTTTTAAATGAATTCCCTAAATAAACTTATCAAAACATCTACAGACACTATTCCTGAGGATAGAAAAAAAGAAGACAATAGCAACATTTTTGTCACGACATTTACATATTTTTATTTAAGGGTGGTACTGGAGGGTTTTTTCGTAGAAAGTATGTACATGCTCAGTCATTGTTCTATCGCTATTTTAATAGTTATGTTTAGTAAGTTTCAGTCCATTGCTCATAACAAATGAAATGGACATTAAAAAGAGAGCATAATAGTTTCTTTGTTTCTGTCGAAAAATGCAACTTCATGCTCTTAATTAGTGTTTGTGGTTTCTGTTGAATTTGCTTTTGTTGTCTGTCAGTTATTTGTATGTATGTATTTAAGGTACTGTAGACGTTAACACACAAGATTTTCGGAACTAAAATTATCATAACCTAACTTTCACAAATCTGAAGTTGTACATATTATTCAATCTGACCAGTTAATATAATTCGGATTGATTAAACTGAACACTTGGATCTAATGGATATTAATCACAGCAGGTATATATTAGCGTTTAAATAGATCAAGATCGGATTCAAAGTCACGATGTAAACATACAAAATGTTAGGATAATATGTAATTTGTTGTACTCTATTTTTTCTAGAGATTTGGAATTTTGAAAAGACAGGATACGTGAACCGGAAATCGTAATCCCATATTTTAATAATTGTATTTTAATGTCCCTGTTGTATACTATTGTATTCCTTCTTTTTAATTTGGAACCCACATACAGAAACAATCTCCAATTACTTAATTTTAGCCTCATTAGGATTCAAATTCACAAAATAGCTTGACCCGAAAGAAATAGAGAAATAGATAAATAGAAAAAGCTCTTACGTCGGATATCGCCGCAAATATTTAGAAATGGATGTTCAAAAGAGACTTGAAATGTTAATAAATGACCAAGTGATGGACGTCCAAAAGTTACATGTTTTGAAAGAAGCAAATGTGCAAAGATTGGATATAGGCCAGCAAACCCGCCGGATAGAAATCCAAACGAGTACGTGTGATGGAATATGGTTAGTAAAACAATATTAAGAACACAAAACCCACCCATTATATTACCTGATTATAGTGACTGAAGAAACAAAGTTGACGATTTAACTACTTTAATGCAACTGTGGTTGAAATCACTACTCCAGTAGAACAGAGGAAGAATGTTTTTCTTTGAAGTGCATTATTTATTATTATTTCTTCCATTATTACACTAAACTTAAACTAAATCTATGAAAACCATCACAACAGATTAACGAATTTCATTAAATTAATTCACATTTTTTACTCCATCCTTGTAGGATATATGGGGGCTCCATATGTTTTGGAGCTGTGTGTAGGTATGTAGTACTGATAAATTTAACAATCGAAATTCTGATTGCGTCTTATCGGTGGAAACTGCGAAAAAAATAGCAAAAAATAAGTTTCTGGGAAATACAGCCAATGATTTAAGGATATAAATGAAATTAATCTGAATTAAGATAATTAAGATCTGAAGTAGTAGAAATTAAGGCGCCACATCAGAAAAATGAACAGTTTTTTTTATAGTACACTTTAAAGATAGTTGTTATATTGTATGAGGCATCATCCTCCTCAAACCTTGTATTAATTTTTTTAAGGACGTCTGACACGATGCCAAATTTGGTACAGAATTTCGTTTGCGCATATTTCAACCTGGTTCTTCATTCTTAGTTAATATTAAAACTTCGATAACGGATAAAGAATTATTACGCACAGCTTACATCATAGACAATAATTCTCTTTTCATTACACATAATTATTCCAATTATTTCGACGTTGATGATAGATCTGCTTCTGGCTGATGAGCTTAACGTCATAAGAAGAACTCTTATAAGAAACCCATATTCTGCAACTACTGTTCACACATACCGAGTGATTCAGAGTAACCTTAATCAAAGAGCCCTTTGAAAACAAAAATATTCTCTTTGTTTCACCGTTATTTTTAGAATTTGACATTTAATAGACGTCAGGACCGACGACAAGCAATGGCGTCTCGTTTACTAGGGTTTTAATAAGAGCCAAATTAGTAAAATCAAAGTTAAAATAAGAATGCCTCCAATTATAAGCATACTTCTTTTTATGTGTCTTTAACCATCCAGACATGGATATTTCCGACGTTCATCGATAAGTGTAGAGCATGCAACATTGCTGCCTATTGTAACACTGAGAGTATAATTCAAAAATAGTAAAAGGCTACACTTTGTTATGATTGTAATAATAACTTTCAAAGATAGGTTGTCTATCAATAGTTAGGTTAGTTGTCAGTGTTTAATACACGCTAATTAATTTGGCACCAAATTTCTATACAGAATATTTCATCGTGTCAGACTGCCTTTACGCCACTATTTCTGAATGTTTCTAAATGTTTTAAAACGCTACTAAAGGCTGTTTTTTTTATTATTTGTCCACCACCTGTTGCATTATGTTTGTTAAAACAAAAAAACCCATATTGAAATAAATAAAAAATTGTGTTGGTAATAACTTGGATGACATTAGATGACATTTTTTATGATCACGTCAGCTTGACAGGATTACTTAAACAAACATAACAACCTTTTGATGTTGGTTTTACAAAAAAACAGTTATGGGCATTGATAGAACCGACACTCACAAATATCACAGCAAAATATGAAATAGATACAATTTGTCACAGTCACGGTATTGATGTTTTGCGGCTCCTTCCCTAACATTGTCAGCATAACCCCATCGAACTGGCTTGGGATTTTTGCAAAAAATATAATAATCACATCAATTTAACAACAAACAAGAAGAATGTTCTTAAATCCAAGTGGAGTAAATTTAAATTAAAATTTAAATATATCTATATAATATATAAAATTGAGAATTTTTTATATTCTTTAAGGGCTGATGATGGCAGAAGTATTCTGCCGAAACATGTACCATTAGTAATCTTACAGTTATTAAAGTTTGTGGAGTTCGACATAGATATATTTAAATTTTAATTTAACAACAAATTACAGGGAACTAACAATGAACTTGTGGGCAAAGGCAATATCTAACTAAGTACACTCCAATTTGGGAAAATAGTATAAAGCACTGTGAAGATATCATCACTGCAGAATGTCCGAAATATTCCACCAATAATTATAAATTTAGCTGAAGATTCAGAAACTGACTTTGATGGTGACGTTTCATCTGAGAGAAATAGATGAAGATTTAGACCATTCAGACTGGTTTCGTTGCGCTTTGTCCCACTGTTATTCGTTTGCTGTTCATATGAAGTCACTACAGACTGAGAAGCACACTTTATGTTGCATTTGTTGTTGTTACACTTTATTAGTATTAGTAGATTGAATAATAATTAATTTTTATTTTTTTTTACAATTTTTGAGTGCCTAACCTAATTTTTGTTTACACTGACAGAAAAAACACCAGCCATGTTGCCACTTGTATTTTCGATCGAGGTTGCCACATGAGTGGACAAATAATAAAAAAATAGCCTATATTATTTACCAGCTTTCTTCGTATTATTTTTTAAATTAAATCTCTGGAGGTTACTTCGCAAAGAAACCCGACTTTCTCATATTACCTGTTCGTTTTGCGCTGTTTGATCCTGAAGAATGGCTGTTGTGGATTTCAATCGACGACATGCAAATTTATTTGCAAGGATGACTCGATTCCTAAGTTCCTTAATCTATTTGTAAATAGTACCTACTATAGTGCGTACAACAAAAAACGACGTCAAGTGGGACATGGACCGACAGAGAGAGTTTTTTGTTGAACGCACGGTATAAATATGTGTGCCAGCTAAATTTTAAATCGATTATTTGTTTTTTGACAATTCATATGAAATGTGAAAAGTGACAGAATTGATCACGACTAACTCCTCTGACAATCTGACGACAGTTGACAGTAAGTATATTATACATCTTACAGTTTGAAACAAGTCTGATTCACACAACTGATCTTTGGAAGTGTCTACCGAAACTTGAACTCGTGCGACGACAACAAGATCTTATGAAACTCGTTTGTTATAATATATTATGTACAATTTTGACAGTCTAGTACGTATAATTTGAATTTGAGCCTCGTAGACTTTTGACACTACTAGTGAGAGATTTCTGTATAATGTTACATATTGTGCGACATGTTTGGTAGATTTTCAAGACCAACTTTGGCTTGTTATAGCAGAAAATCTGCCTCGATTTGGACCAATGATGAGGTGAATTATCGATGTTTATTAAACTAGTAGGACAGAGAGATGGTAATAGGAAATGGGGGTTAGATCTGACTAGCCGAAATTCACTGATTGCAGTAGCATTCACACCTCTGATAAAACAGCCTATTGTCCTTTGTGCACTTGTGTTATCTTGGATGGATAGACACCAAGATAGTATATTTCGATAACACAGAGTGAACGTGCAAGCATATCTTTTTCAGCTTGTTCGAACTTATCTGTTATGACTTATTAGTAGATCTCGATTAAATTTATTGAAACATTATGGGACGAAACCAAATTTCTTGTCCCATCAAGCAAGAAAAACAACACCTAATCGATTCGAAAGGAAGCCTCGTAAGCAATTAATTTCGATCCAATAGTAAGATCATGCTTCTGAGTGTTGCCAAGTAAATATAGACATTACGTGCATTGCATCTTCAACAACACCCGAACCGATAATCGCCAATAGGACCCCAAAGTCACAAATTCCATCAGGTCGCATAGCTGGACTCTGCGACGAATTTGACATTTACGCGAGCAGTTTTTTGCCAACAACGATGCAATTAATTGATTTTAGAAGGCGAAGGACGTATTTTTAATCTGGCGTGATCTAATACGCACAGCTCTGCCGACGCACGACGTCACTTGTTGCCAACTTCGCCTACGAACCTTGAAAACCAAAACTCACTACGCAAAAAGCGGGCTGCCACTGGACCTTCCTGAAGAGATCTCGCTAATTACGCGCGGTGAGTTAAGTAGACAGTCCCCGTTGGACCTTATCTCTGATCGATGCAAATGCACGCCAAATGAGTTAAAATGAAAAACGTTCGCCTAATTCCACCTCGAGACGTGTAATTATCTAATCGCGATGCCTCATAAATTAAATTTATTCAAATTTAAAGCGTCTATGAATAAAATTACCGGAATACATTAGCGAAAATCGCAGTGACCTTACCGGTGTCGATGTATGCAATAAAAATTTCGCATATTTTAGTATTAATAGTGCAGATTTTCGAGGTTAACCTCGACCTGTCCCAATTCGTTTGCATTTTTGAGAATTTTTAATGGGTGGGAGTCAGTGGCGTAACGTCGGATTCGGGAGTTGCACTTCCGTGGTCCGTCGCCAGGAGGCGCGAGTGGGAATTAGGGGGCGTTCAAGTATTACGTAACGCAATTTGGGTGGAGGGGGGTCTTGTAAAACGTTACGATGCGTTTCAGGGTCGGGAGGGAGGTTCGAACAACGCGTTACGTAACATTGGTTTATATATTTAAATAAAAACTACACGCTGAGAATTTTATGTTAATAATTACTATCGCTCATTTTTAATGTTTACTATAATAGGTAATTTAATTATTATTCAGTCTTATGCTACTGACTAAAATCTCACTATGATAACTATTATCATCGCCCAATAAAACTAATTCTCATTCACATAAATGATCATTCCCATTTTTACCGACTTCAAAAAGGGAGGAGGTTCTATGTTCGGCTGTATGTATGTTTTAATAAGAATCGTTATGATTACAGCTAACAACATTTATCATAACGAGCTAGTATACCTAAACTACCATCGTATATTTAAAAACATTTTTATTTTCTTCGTCTCGCTGTTTTGTCAAACATATTTTATTATTTATTGACATCTTAGGTTACTCTAAGTACTGTAACTATCAATTTATGAAGGCTGCCTACTCTATTCGGCATTTGTAAACACACCGAACAAAAATCCGTTATATAACATCAATGTAATATTATTATTAATGTTAATATTACTATAACAACGCGTGTTTTTTTTTTTAAATCTGGCGTCGAAGAGTCTTTGAACAAGTGCGGTATTGACATTCGCCAACAAATTGGCCCAATAATTCTGCGCCTTGAAATAGCCGCCCATACTCCTACCTTTTCGGGGTGCAATGGAACTTGTTCTTTAAAATTAGGTTTTTCTGATCTCCACATCCGCATGTTTTTTAAATTTACATCTCCACCACCGTCTAAATGAAACCAGGTAGAAAATTGTGGCCCGTTCACACAAACTCATAGTCACCGCCAACTTTGCCAAATTAAAAAAAAAAAAACACCCGTTATATGCCTATATTTATATATTTTAAAATTAGAAAATCATATCGATGGCTTAACTGCAATACCACGTATCTGCATTTTTATGAGAATTCGGCTTTTACGTTTTTTAATACCATTTTGGACAGAATTTCATTGCGCATCGTTTGAACAAAACCACGGTTCTGTGAAAAAATTCTTTCTGGCCGAAAACTGCATTGAAGCAATACCACGTATCCATGTGCAATGAAGTTCTGAGCAAAATGGTATCAAAAACCGAAATCTCATAAAAATGCAGATACGTGGTATTATGAGTTTCTATATAGGCTGATCCAGTGTTTACCACAAAATAAATTCTGAACAATAGTTACAAACACAATTTGGGAACTCACGACTTTTTATACTTCAAACCATCCTAAGGTTATACAAAGGACTCAATAACAATAAAGGATCTACAATTAGAAGGAAGGACGGAATTGTCATTTAGATAAGCAAACTCATTTCTGACAAAAATAGCGCTTCCGACTACTGCAGGTTTACCCCCAGGAACAACTCCATCCAATGTCAACGAAAACACATCGGTCAGATAAAAGAAGTCCAAAAACCAAAATGGAAAGAAAAAAGATTCAGAACTTAGAAGAAAAATAATTATACAATACAAACGTAGTCAACCAAGCTCTGACTTAGACGACCTGTACAGCTATCACATACTTATACAGAGTTTAGTAATTTAGTTATGTAATATTTTTGCGAAAAACGCTCGAACAAGCCGACTTTTGTTTTTAAATTTCCATCTAGATTTTGACATAAAAATTTGGTTGGTGACGTCATCTGTTTTTAAACTATGACACCGCCATCAATTTTTTTTAAATTGATTCTCTATTCAACAAGAGTAAGAAAGTTGTATAACTTTTTATTTTGAAAAAATTACGTTTTACTTCAAAAATATTTTTTTATTAATTGAAATAAATAAAAAAATTGAAATAAATTTGGAAAGCAAACAACGAAAAATGATAAACCATTTAATAAATTTTATCACAAGTGCTAAAATTGCCACCCGCCAACTATCTGACAGATTCCTACACGTGATGTATTAAGTCTTTGAACACCTCAAGACTAATCTGCGCCATTTGACCACGGATTCGTAGTGAAATAGTATTTTTTCAAGGAATATTTTTTTTTAAGTAAAACTTAAAAAAAAGTAAATTAAGATTGTGTAGGTGTTTAAATAGTATATTTCAAACGAGTGCGCTGTCATTACAATTGCCGAGGGCTGCAATGAGCCCGGGCCGCTGAAAAGTGACAGGGCACGAGTCTTGAACAGTGTTTTTTGTATTCGTTCCCGCAAAATGAGAAAAAGTACAAATTTACATCAGATTTTGAGGTTAGGTTGACAGCTGCCAAATTAAATACATACGATGCAATATTTATGTATGTTGCTATGTATTTCATTAAGAGACGAAAAGTGGTGATATAAACAACTATAGTAACAGAAGCCCAAATCAAAATACATTTGTGTACTTACACATTGAGCCACACAGAGAAGAAAAACACAAAAGAATACGACACGAAAGCAAAGAAGGCAAGGCAAAAAGAACAAAAAGGAATCGTAAAATCTCGGAAGGTTTTAACACTAAACGCACTCAGTGGAATCAAACAAGAAATGAATGGATAATGTCCAAGAGTACTAAATTTTTGACTCCCATTTGAGCGATAACGGCAACATCTTTAGACAAATCGCTGACAGGTTATAAAAGGCATGAATGGAAACCTGAAAAGATGTACACAAATAACGTGTAATCTGCACGCAATAGTAATTTGTGTATCTAGGCCGTAAAAGTTAGCTTTTTTGGGTGCATCTGCTGTTTGTGGCCGAGGCGTGAGCCGAGGACACAATGCAGATAAGGCCAAAAAAGAACTTTTGGCCTAGGTGCACACGACGTTTTTTAGGCGATGATCACGAGAGAATTCAAAAATTTGGTCATAATGATGATGATTACAAAAAAGGTGTTTGTATGGCCGCTTTTTTGGAGCCGCGAAGTTTTACTTTTTGTACACATATGTCAAATTCTGACAGATCAGTGCCAAAAAAGTGGAGTTTGACAGATCAGTCCCAAAAAAGTAGTTTGACAGATGCGTACAAAAAAGTAAAACTTTGCGGCTCCAAAAGAGGCCGTAAAATCACCTTTTTCGTAAGCATTGCCTACGCCTAGCATTATCGTTCGATACTGTCAGAATTTTTAAATTTTCGCTTGTGTAAACACTCTCTGTCATGATATAATGAAAAAGTCATCAGATAATCGTCACACTATTTTTATGGATTTTATCAATCTAAAGGCTGCCGGGATTGTGAGGAACGATAAAACGTTGTATTACACTCGTTCCTGTGTAAATTGAGCACTTTACGTCACTCTGGGCTCAAATAAGCCTCTTGTGGCGTAAAGCGCCCAATTTACACAGGAACTAGTATAATAAACTACAATTTTATTGTTGGATGTACAAATGATAACCTCACCTTATTCACGAAAATAAAAAAGTTCTTACCGTAATTAACATTGGATCAACTTTAAACATTGACATAATTTATACAAATTGTTCCAAATGTCTACCGTCAATGTCTATGCAAGCCGGAACACGACGTAACCAGGATCCTTGAATTTTGACGAAAACACCAAGCATTTCGCGAATTGTTTGGGCAACATTTTCACTCGCACGCGCAATTCCTGCACTGTGCCAAAGGGACTAGCATAGACTAATTATTATTGTTTCATATGGCCCCACACAAAAAAGCGCACGGATTTAAATCTGGGGAGCGAGGTGGCCACGGCACAAGTCCACTACGTCCTATCCTTTTATTTGGCTAATTAGCAGTTAACCACTCCCGCACAATAGCAGCGTAATGTGGAGGAGCTCCATCTTGCAAATACCACATCTCAAGGAGTGTTTGAACGTCCTATAAAAGATCATTCAAATTCTGGGATAAAAATTCTAAATAACTGGCTCCTATCAGTCTTGTAGGTCAAACGTAAGGACCTATCAAATTAATGTTCGTCCACGATTCCCACCCACACATTGACCGAAAATTGCTCTTGAAATTGATGTTCTTGAATTGCTTGCTGCTTTTATATGCTCCAAATGCACTTGAAATTCACATTACCTCATGCTTCTCCGTAAAGCATAATCATATCGGTTTCTTTACTAAACGTAAAGCTTTCATTGTCTTGAAATAAAATTCGACGACATTGATAGTAAAAGTCTGAAAAACAGGCAAAAAACTAAGGATGCTACCTTGGACAAAAACTGCAGTTGTTGGCCTTACGATCAACAAAAAACACCATATTCAAACAGTTTTGGCGAAATTTTCAAAGGACTTACGGATCTACTACAGGTTTAAATATCTACCGCACTTTGTGAGACACCCTATATACGTAACTACTTTTAATCAGTTTTTCCCTAAAACACCAAAAACAATTTTATTAGGGAAAAACTGATTATCTACCACCAAAAGTGATCCAGACAATTGTTTTGTTTTTGACTCTATATACGTACTCAAAGTTATACAGGGTGATTCACGAAGTGTAGTAGCTATTTAAACCTGTGACAGTCCCTAATATGAGGAGACCTAGAAAAATAAAAAATCTGACTAAAAAACCCAAGATATATGGTTTTAAAATTTACGCGATTATTGAGAAGCACTGGCTTGATTGAAGAACCATTAGTAAATATACCCTTATCTCTTGGACTTTTTTGCTGGAATGAGTGTGGTGAATGACTACCAAAGTACTTTCAGTTTTACTTTGACTGTTGACGTGCACTAAATATTTTAAAATGCCTTGATCTTCAAATAGTGACAAGACCGATATGAATATGACCTACGGTGAAACTCGTAGGAACTCTCTTTTTCTCGGGACTTGTACACTGTACAGTGTGTGATTTATTAGAGGAATTTATTAGCGGACGTTCGTCGGAGCATAAGACAACAAATTTAATTTATTAAATAACAAATAATTTACATGAAAGGTGGATCGGAATAAGTGATTTTTTCGTGTGGGGCCACATCAAGACCGTGCAATAATTACCTGAAAGATATGGTGGAGGGTGCATCTGCAAAATGCCCGACGTGTTCAACAGTCCAGGAGTCGTGGCTTCGACGATCGACGGTCGTCATTTTGAACAATTTTTATAAATAGTACGTTGATCTAGGAACCTAGGTGAGTTTTTATCTTTTTCAATTGAAAGCAAGAGTGGTTTTTGTCAGTCGGAAAAGGTTAGTCAATAAAAATCGAGATGTTTACAATAGTTTGTATCACAAGTAGTAAGTTTCTCTCCCAAAATAAGCGACTATCAAAATGTTTTGAGTGCATCGCTGGTTGCCATTAATTTTTCAATTTTACATTAAGGGTCTTTATTACTGTCGAAACTACGTTTAGGGGGCATATAATGTGAGGTTAGAATATCTACTACCTTTCGTGAATCACCCTGTATAAATCGATCGTGCATGGAAGTTTAGCGCCACTGATTTTTAATTACTTTTGCTTCGATCGATTAGATAAAAACAGTCTGATTTAATAAAGTGTCGACAAAACTCAACTGTGATCGTAGTAGTAATTTGTGGTAAATAAACATCCACGGTCAAATCGTAAATGTGGGCTTTATCAGCTACATTGTACTTGCATAAGTTACGTTGGTATGTATATGATAATTACCTTTTACCCAACGACGTCGTTTCCGTGGAACTAACCGTCTAATTGGATCACCAGGATCGTTCAGTAATATCTCTAAAACAAAAATTACCCACTGCTATTTTTTTCAAAAAGTAAAACAACACGATAATAATATCGCAGCATAACGACCACAGATTTTTATCCGACAGAACCACTCCACTTCCGTGTTTCTCGGACAGGGGGCGTGCCTGTCTAATTAATTCCCGCGCTACGGTTGGCAACACAACAAATTCCCTAAAAATCCGCCAATTTAAAATTCGTCGAGTACGTTGCCATTTTTAAATGACTGTTCCGCGTGTGCGACGAGGGAATTCCGGACACGTGTCGGTGTCCGTGGATCCCTCCGTTGTTTAATTTATGTGTGGAGATAGAGAGATAACCTTTCTGCTTAATGCGAGGGCGTGGCCAATCGTCTTCGGCCAATTGGAGCGGTCCGATAGATACGACTTATCGCCATACTTTAGGGCTTATACTTCCGGGGACCGGGGACGTGGTGGAATAGCATGGCGACCGGACTAGAGATGTCAGATTAGGTGTGGGCGGAGAATTGGAAGTGGCGAGGTGTTTGGGGTTGGGGGAATTCGGATACTTGGAAATTTGGCGTTCTTTTCAAACTGGAACAAATTCCGTAAAATGTAATTTGTAAATTGTCGTGAGATAATAGGCTGATAATAATATATGTTGTGAGGTAATAATTAACTTTGCATTGAAAGCCAATCAAAATACATCAAGATTAAGCGTTTTATCTAATAAGAACCTTATCTGTGTTCGGAAAAACTGGGTGTTTGATTCAAATTTTAATTTTGTTGTTCATTTTTGAAAATTTTTAGTTTTTGCATTTTTCTTGCATTTTCTAGGTCGGTCTGTAGAGATTTTCTCAACAGGGTCACTCAAGTCATAGTGTTGGAGCGGTAGAGCATTCAATTAACTTGTCTGTATACAGATCTCACGAATGAAATTGAATATCTAATTCATATACCAGAGCGTAATAAATTTAATAAATCTGATTCAATATTAAAATTTATTCAATTTTTTTGTATTTATACACAATTGTGCTACATTATTGAATTTTCATATAAAAATACATAATTATTCATATTTCATTTAAAATCACTGCCATTTTCTTTTAAATTGTAACTATTTTTTATATTTATACCGACATTTCATAAATAATAATTAATTAGCCTGTTACTCTATCTCCTTATTTTTCTTTAGATTTTAGATTTTTTATTGATTTCATTTATCTATACCTATTCTTTTCTCATTCACATTCTTTTAATAATAATATAACTAATATTCAAAAAAGATTCAATATTTTATAAACATTTGTAATATACGAAATAAATAAACTTGGCTACTGGGGTACTATGTTAAACAAATCTAAATCTCGTTTTTAATAAATTAAGTTGTGTTTTTTTTTTCATCAAATATTCATTAACATTAGATTTCTAGCTCTTTATCATCATATTAGTGATTTTTCATTCCACATGTTGCTTTGTTCTACATTTCCATTAATTGTTTGTACTTGGCACATTCTGACTTATATCTGCGTAAATATTAAGACTTTATTTTGTCTGCCATTTTTTTTTTAATTCGTTGACCTTTAGTTATTATTATAACTACCTTTTTCATTTTAACTACCTGGCTTTTTATTTTTTTCATACGAGGAGAGATTTTTATATTATCTACCTAGCCATGAAGGAAAAGAGTTCCACTAACGGTCACACACTTATTTCAACGTTTTTCCAATAAGGCTATACCTTCCAAAAAATTTTTTTTCTGGAGGTCTTCAGGCATTCATTAGAAAGAAAAACGACGTCCGCACAACTGCTTTTTTAATTTAGGAAAGAGATAATAGTGCCAATAAGTACTGGTCCGGACTGTAAGGATGTTCATCTCTATAGATTTTTTTTTTCTCAATTTGGGAATCCCACGCGCTGACACCTTATTCATTCCTTAATCTTCGTGTAGAATTTTTAACACTGTGGCTTCTGATACCCCACTTTAGCGGCAATTATTGAAATCCCTATTCCTCGATCGGATAAAACCAATTCCTCAACTTTCTTGATGTTTTCCTTCAAGAGGCCTTTCGCATATTGGGTCTACTCGAATTGATTCCCTACCCCATCGAAATTGCTTAGACCAAAATTTAACCGTAAAATAAAATCTTTGGATCCACTTCCTTCCTTCGTCAAGAACTTGAACGCTTCTATCTCCAACTGAACTTCGCTCACTTTTTGTTAGCTAAAGCTTCATAAAAACAACAAGACACTTTTAATCTACACCAAACTTGGTCAGTATGCATTAAAATGTTACAGCTACTTGATATCAAAAATGTGTGATCGTCCCTTGTTTTCTTTATGGCTAGGTAGATAATATAAAAATCTCCCCTCGTATTATTGCTTATTACATATTGTTCATCCTTCTACTCCACTTTATTCGAGAAACACCCATTGTTGACTGTATTTGGTTGCTATGTTGCCATAGCGACGGTTTAATAGAAAAATGCTTGCGGAGCAGAGATGAGGAAATCATTATGAAAACTAAAATTCGAAGTCACATAAACTTAGATCTAAAGACCACAGGAAATATATTTGGTTCAATGTTAATAGGGTCTTTTCTTCATAGATTTGGGTCTAGAATTACCTCTCGAAATACTGGACTGTATTTGTGTTTTGTTGTCTTGTTTCATTTGTACTGCCTTTATTCTTTGCATGGAACTAAAATAGAAGGGGAAACTACATTGGCGTTTTTGTTGTGAAGCCATTTAACCAAACGGAAGAATGACCAATATTGCCAGATCATAAAAGTAATTTGTTGAAATTGCCTCATCAGGGTTTGGAAAATCCTTTTTAAATAATGCATACTAAGCCATGTATGAATTATTAAATGTATATAAGGATATCAAAACGTTTACACCTAAATTTTCGTAAATAATTGCCATACCATACAGTGCGATATAGTACAAGGTGACAACTCTGTAAATGCTTGGGTAATAACATTGCATGTGGGAACCGGTGGGGAGTTTGATTTCACGCAGTGGCGTCGGTACATGACTTGGTGGAGTTGTAAAACATAATAAATGAATTACAATTAGAAATTTAAGTGAGCACTGAATTATTTGTAAATACGTTTTCTAGGCTTGCAAATGATTTAGATAGAGTAAAGATCTGGCTTGAGATTTTATTTTTAATCTTATATGCCGAACAAACCGAAAGCACAGTTTATTATGCTACGGCCACTGGCGGCCTGCTTGGTGAAAAACACTGTCACCAATATTCGCTCTTATTCGGCTTCAAAACAAACAATACTAATAGCGTGGCTTTGTTTTCTCCTCTTAGATTATACCTCCATGGATTCTTTCTAGGCAGAAAAAATACATGAAGAGATGCATAGAAACAGAAAGAATAACAGTAGCGAGAAAATACTTGAGAGGGAAATCCAAAAGAGAAGCGGTGACCTAAATACGTATAGGAAAAAGTGGGAGAAAGGACTATACTTGCTATTTGGAGCAAAAGACGAAGAAAGCTGAGGGAGGGAAACTTCAGAGAACAGACATAATAATATTTGAAAAAAGAACAGACCCCCAGAAAAAAGTCAGAAATTCGAGAAATGAGAATAATAAGACAGCAACATTTAATTAAAGTCATAGACAAAGATTTCACAGAAAAGAGGGGTCATCTGACAAAAAAACAAAGATAGACGTGCATGACGACTTGAGAAAAAAAAGTTCCATTATGAAAGGAGAAACAGGGAAGATAGAAACCAGAGAAAGAGAAAAAAGAATATAGTGAGTTTGTAACCTGCAAGAAAGAGAGAGACAAATGAACTAAGAAATGGGGACAAGAATGTGAGTGATCCAAATTTGAGAAGAACCGACTCAAGAGAAAAACGGAGGACGTTCTGAGAAAAAGGTTTTAGAGAAAGACATGAGCGGCAGACCCATCAAAAATTATTAATAAATGAATGAGATTAATAAATTGAAGGAAAGAAAGAAAAATAATAATTTCAGGATATATTCAAATTCACGTGCAACCAAACTAAAATAATGAGGTGGTGCCCATCGTCCATAAATCACATAGCATTTCTTTTTTGTTGTTTGTTGTTCCAAATTTGTTCTAAAAAGTTCTGGTAGACTTCGCCGGTAAGTCTTCCAGGTAGAAATACTGGTCCAATTAAACAATTACCACCAATTACGACCCACACGTTCAACGAAAACTGATGTTGAAAACAGTCTTCATGAGGATTTTCATCGGCCCAAATATGGTTATTGTGAAAAAAAAAACTGTTGACTATCTGATTTCGTGGGCATTAGCCTGCAGTGAATACAAAAATTAGCCGGTCTTAGCAATCGAAATAATTGATAACTTTAAAAATTTCATTTTTTCTTGTTAAAAAATATTTATCGCCCTGTATCTTCGAAGCAAGGCGGTTTTTCGGAAATCAGGACGATATAGTCTTGGCGAGACCCAAGGACACGCCCCTTGCATTTCTAGCCATTGTATATGAAAGTGGAGCTTGAAATGATGTAACTTTAACATTGAAATATCCATTCCAGGGACACTATATATAGCCCTGAACTTATAAACCGATCTCTGTGTGTACCGACCTTTACCTATATTTTTAAGTGCGTGAAGCTTCAACGAAAAAAACATCACAGGATGGGAATTTTTTATCCTAGGCGAGCAAAAGGTGAGGATAATCGACATTTTACGGAATTGTTTGGATGTTTATGCAAAGAACTGACTTTCTAAACTATTGTTCAGACGATGCATTCACTGCAGATGGTGTTGCTTAATTGTGGCAATTACAGAAGAACGCTAACGACAACGGTTATTAGATGAACCAATTTTTAGCATTCACAAGTTTTAACTGCCGAATCATAATTAATCGAGTGCACGTCTCACCCACGCATACAGCAAAAATTATTTGATAAAACGAATTTTTTATGCAGCGAGGTGAAACAAATCAACATATATCTCTCCTGCCTTTGACAAGTGACAAATTGTCGGCCGGTTTGAATAAATTCGTCCCACAAATTCTACAAACGAAAACATGTATTATTTATTACGCATGTCGCCTACGTGTGCTTTTTATTCCGTAAGTTTTATAAAAAAATTTGCTACTTTGTGACTCATAAATGCAGGTTTGTACTAATGGCTAAAGGAAAATCTTCTTGACACCGACCAAAGGATTCTCGATATGGCACATTTCGCTGCAGAAATTTTGCTCCTCTTCTCTTGAATGTTTTGAAGCCAGAATCACCCCACAAAATATTGAAATGATATTTCCGAAGACTCTGTATACATATTAGTAGGTACAATACAAAGGGTGTCATCGATGAGTTGTCAGAAATTTTAAACACATGTTCACAAATAAATCAAAACAAAAACACAAAGGCACACTTTAAATCTTTGTATGTTGGCTTCGTTGCAAACGATGTTCCTTCCTCAGCGATAACACGTTGAGTCCTGCTTAACAAGGAGACACGCACCCCTGGAAAAATCTACTGCATTTTTACCGACTTCAAAAAAGGAGGAGGTTCTATGTTCGGCTGTATGTATGTTTTTTTTTTTTCCTTTTATGTATGTTCACCGATATCTCCGTTAATTGTGGACCGATTTTGAAAATTCTTCTTTTATTTGAAAGGGTATACTCCAGAGGTGGTCCCATTGTCACCAAGTCCGGATCTGATAAAGGGCTCCCATGGAAATCGAGAAAAATTGTCAAATTTTTCCTTTTATGTATGTTCAGCGATTTCTTCGTCAATTGTGGATCGATTTTGAAAATTCTTCTTTTATTTGAAAGGGTATACTCCAAAGGTAGTCCCATTGACAGCAAGTCCGGATCTGATCAGGGGATCCCATGGAAATCGAGGGAAATTCTCAAATTTTTCCTTTTATGTTCGTTCACCGATTTCTTCGTCAATTGTGGATCGATTTCGAAAATTCTTCTTTTATTTGAAAGGGTATACTCCGGAGGTAGTCCCATGGTCACCAAGTCCGGATCTGATAAAGGGCTCCCGTGGAAATCGAGAAAAATTGACAAATTTTTCCTTTTATGTATGTTCACCGATTTCTTCGTCAATTGTGGATCGATTTTGAAAATTCTTCTTTTATTTGAAAGGGTATACTCCGGAGGTAGTCCCATTGACAGCAGGTCCGGATCTGATGAGGGGATCCCATGGAAATCGAGGGAAATTCTCAAATTTTTCCTTTTATGTATGTTCACCGATTTCTTCGTCAATTCTGGATCGATTTCGAAAATTCTTCTTTTATTTGAAAGGGTATACTCCAGAGGTGGTCCCATTGTCACCAAGTCCGGATCTGATAAAGGGCTCCCATGGAAATCGAGAAAAATTGTCAAATTTTTCCTTTTATGTATGTTCAGCGATTTCTTCGTCAATTGTGGATCGATCTTGAAAATTCTTCTTTTATTTGAAAGCGTATACTCCAAAGGTAGTCCCATTGACAGCAAGTCCGGATCTGATCAGGGGATCCCATGGAAATCGAGGGAAATTCTCAAATTTTTCCTTTTATGTTCGTTCACCGATTTCTTCGTCAATTGTGGATCGATTTCGAAAATTCTTCTTTTATTTGAAAGGGTATACTCCGGAGGTAGTCCCATTGTCACCAAGTCCGGATCTGATAAAGGGCTCCCGTGGAAATCGAGAAAAATTGAAAAATTTTTCCTTTTATGTATGTTCACCGATTTCTTCGTCAATTGTGGATCGATTTTGAAAATTCTTCTTTTATTTGAAAGGGTATACTCCGGAGGTAGTCCCATTGACAGCAGGTCCGGATCTGATGAGGGGATCCCATGGAAATCGAGGGAAATTCTCAAATTTTTCCTTTTATGTATGTTCACCGATTTCTTCGTCAATTCTGGATCGATTTCGAAAATTCTTCTTTTATTTGAAAGGGTATACTCCGGAGGTAGTCCCATTGTCAGCAAGTCCGGACCTGATGAGGTGATCGCATGGGAATGGGGCGAAATCCTCACATTTTATAATTATTATGAACTCTCTCGAATGTAGTCGTTCAATAATTATGCAGGTCTTTGCGTCTGGGAGTCATCATTGCCTTAGATTTTTCAGGTAGTAATATTAATTCATCATTGTTTCAGTATTTCTGGTTTTAATTTTTTATAGATTGCATCTTTCATCTTCATTTTCAACCAGCCGTCGTTTCCTCATTCGAGCAGCGTCCTTACTAGGTCTACCCATCACTTAAAATTGTAAAATAATTAGCTTTTTAAAAAAAAGAAACCGACTTCAAAAAGCGAGAAATAACTCAGTACATGTATTATTACATGTGCTACCTACTGATCTGGTTGAAGTCGGTGCCAAGCCAAAAAAATAGGTAGTAGATAGATAGGCTGTCCGCTCCCGTCACATCGCAAGTCCCACCGCGCGCGCGCCGGAATGCGTGAGCGTGGGTGGGGGGCTCGCTCTGAGCAAAACATCCCAAACGGGCAGACACGTGCGGGGCAGACGTCGTTGACGGCCTGATATTGAATTTTTGATGCGCTATAACGTTGTTGATATATTTGTATAATGACAATAGGTTACAAATTTGTTAACCTCTTTGGCTTGGCACCGATTTCAAACAGATCAGTAGGTAGCACATGTAATAATACATGTACTGAGTTATTTGTCGCTTTTTGAAGTCGGTTTCTTTTTTTAAAAAGCTAATTATGACGGATGTGTTCGGCGACTTGGAAAACTGTTTCGCAGTTCTTCCACAGTGTCTATGGGGTATTTGTAAACAAGAGCTTTCATATGCCCCACAAATAAAAATCCAAGGGGTTAATGTCTATGATTCAACCTTTCGTTTAAAAATTTGCCCACATTTATTTAAACATATACTTGAAGTAGTATAGTAATTCCAGCAGGTCTTGCAAGTTGGTAGATTACATGATCTTGTCAGGTTTAATTGACCTTCAAATTATGTTATGTAAGGCCGTTAAAACTTAACCAATTTGAAAACAAAATGAATGTCATGTATGTATAGGTTATTTTCGCTCGATTTTCCGTACTTCCCCTAGAAGTTAAATCAGGCTGGTGCGCCACGAATCTATGGCGTTAATCACTACTAAATGAATAGAAAGACCACACCGTACACTCTGTATAGTATAACAGTTGGCAAAAACTACTAATTGTCACAATTAGTAAACGAGATTTCACTGTGTGCACCACTATCTCATTCATAAATTGCTGGTTATGTTAAGTACCTGTTAAATTATAACACCCTAATTTGTCCGAACAAAATTGCCGGTGTGTAATTAATTAACGAAATTTGAAAGTACATCCTGAATAATTAATTACCACCTTCGTCAGACGTGCAACGAATTCCACGTCTGTTTTATACGTATTTAAGGAAGTTAATCCGAATTCGAGCTAATCATCATTTAATTCGCCTCTCCGCTGTTAGTTGGTGTTGGCACCACTTCAATGTGTATTTTTACCCATTCAAATTGACCCGTCAGACGCTCATTCATGAATTATGAGGTGGCACCACTGCCACAATAAACGTCAAAAATGACAACTGGTCGCAGCCGCCTCGGCGGTTTAAATAAGTGTGAAACTATCGTTAAAGCTGGCAATGCGACGATGACAGCTTTAATGATAAATGAAGAGAAGAAAGCACGTGTAACGAATTACGTAATAAAACAGGGAATTGAAGACGTGTTTATGTTATTCAGCGGTTGAGGCGGTAATAGATGGCGCTGGGGTGAAAAACTGATGGTGGAAGGAAGATAGTAATTAATTTCCTTTGTTGAAAAAGCAGATTGTCGCCTCATTCTGTCAATTACTGTTCCATAACGTCAACAGTCCTACGAGAAATCATGCAGAACACTTTTGCAATCTGCGGACTGATGAAGCAAGACGCGAGACATAGATTTTAAGCATCATTGGTGACGTCATAAAACCGCTAATTCGTATGTGCGTTGCCAACTATACAAAGACAAAAGTTCCCAAAGTGGAACAAAGTCTGGTTGTCTGTGTAAATAAATCAGACATGTGTTTCTGATCATATTAACTACATTATTGTTTTATATTTAAGGAACAGATTTTTTTAACTGGAATAATATTATTTGGCATTAATTGCAGGTCGATCCAACACATAGGTCTATCACCTTGTGTTTTGTGCAGATTGACTTCTGACACTACGTTATAAGGTTGTTTTTTACTTTTTTGAGTTTGCCATTTTTGTTTAAAAGAATAGTATGGGAATGTAGGCAATGTTTTACATATGCTTGATATCTTCACGGAATTGACGTCTCAGCTATATTATTTGGTGCTTCACTATTCCAGGGCTGATACAATCTTTTTTCTAAATTTGGAATGCAAGCTTGCCAAGTTGTTAAATTTTCGAAAAGTAATGTGATCATTTAAAATTCTGTATCGTAATTTTTATTAAATATTGATTGCAATTTGGCATGTCGATAAACAAAGCTTCCTTCGGACCCTGCTAATACAATTGGATGTTATTGTCCAATGTGTTCACTAGCACCGATTAATTTATGCAGTATTTGGAGATCCATAACTTTGTTATTTTAAATGAGGTGTTCCCATATTTTTTTAAGGCTTTGGATAGCCCTATTAATGATATTTTTCCCTTTTGTTAAATATATATTATATCCAGTACGCGTACTTATTAAGATAACTAGCTGACCAAGCGAACTTTGTACCGCCTCAGAATCAATAACACAGGGGCCCAGGAAGCCCCCATGAAACCCAAGCCCCGCCCTCCCTGTGTTTCCATATCCATGTTTTAATCGATATTCTGCTTTTCAGGGCAGAGACAAATCAACAAATCAAATATCATAAAAGCTGTTCTTGAGTTATAAATCCAAGGGGGCCCCTAGGCCCCCATATCCATATCCATGTCAAAAATTGTTCACCACGTATACTCAAACCTACCACATATAGTTGAATACATGTTGTGTTGGATAAAATTTCTTTGTTCACGTGGATCCTACAATTTTCAAAAAAAATTATTGCTTTGGTATGTAATTCATTTACATAAATTACATAAATGTTAATTATTGTACTATGACTAATGGAAATAAAAATGAAACGGAAATCAAAGTAAAACACTTTGGTGGTGGGGATGGAGTCGGTAGTAAGTATTACCGCGGTTCAAATGGTAGCTACCCCTCCCAGTCTAAAGAGGGCCTCCCTGTTTTAAGGGGGACCCCCTCTATCAAGGGACCCTCCTCCCTGTCTCAGCCCGCAAGCTGACTTTATGCATCGCTAAACGACTTTCTCTCATGACAGTGAAATGGCCATTTGTCATTACCTGTTAGCGTATACAATGTCACGTTTTTCTGACGTTTGAAGAAAACATTTATTATTATTATTATTACTTTGACTATGTGGTTGAATCTGCTTTCTTTTTTGTAATTTTTTTTTATTATGAAATCTTCTTATATCTAATTCTGTAATAAAGAATCATAGCTTCATAACAGTTTCATAGTTTCATATGAGTTGCATTTAATAGACGTCAAGGGTGGCTGAGAATAAACGTGAAGCAATGGTATCTTATTTACTAGGGTTTAATTGATGACACACTGAAAATAAGAACTAACAATAAGAGAAATTTCTGTAATGCCGCAAATTAATGTGGTACGCGTAGTTACTAAAAATATTACCATAGTTCTACCGTTGATTGAGGTACCACTAATACCTCAATCAACGGTTTTACCCATAATATAAAACCTATGTCCCTGTACATCAAGTCTAAAATTTATAATATGATATAATGAATAAACATGGTAATGATCCAAGTTCTACGTGCAAATTTGCAACGCACACTTGATTAAAGCTCAAAGAAGAACCCTTCAATAAATAACAAAAACTAAGTAGCTAAATAGAATGTAATTTCAGTATTATATATTATTTTTAAGAGCAGTAAATAAATACAAACATATGAAGACCAAGATTCATGTAATATCCTTGGAACAAACCTTGACACCCTACCTCATTATTCAGAAACCTCACGCGGTCTAATCACCTGAGCCACGAACGCGTTGTCAAATTTTATTACGCTCTCGTTTGTTGTTTTGTTGTCGCCATTACCGCAAATCCCGATTGATTGTGTTTGTTATGACCGAAACGTTTACAAAAATCGAACAGCTTTGATGAATCGGAATGTTCATCAGTTACAAATTGCAATTCATCAAAAAATGGTTCGTTCGAATATCTGACTGCTGGCGGTTGTTTCTGCGAAATTTCGGTCGTTTGTCCTGTAATTTCCGCGTCAAATTTGTAATTTGACGGATTATCGCGTCGCGGCGATTATAATTTTTAATACGAGAATGTGAGAATAATAGAATTGCTCTTTCACGTTATCATGAGTGTAATGGTTTTTACAATGATGGCAATATTTCATTTAAATTTTTATGTTTGTTAAAATGGTGGTATTTCTATATCAATGAAAACAAGAAAGAATTAATATGAGACATCTAAAGATGAAATGAAACATAATACGGAGAAGGATAGAACAAAAACGGGAGAAAGATACTAATATGAGCTCAAATAATACTAATAGGATCGAGACAGACACCTAGAAAATATGCCAAAATATGAGAAGACACATCAAAGCATTAAAACAAATGGAACATAAAACACATGAAAAAACCTAAGAATAAATACCAACATTACGACAAAACAAATAAACTTAAAATTATTAAAATATGATGAATGAAAATTGATTAACAAATATAATAAATGGATTCGTGTTTTATTTGAATTTTGATTAAAAATTCTCGACGTCAGATTTCAGAATAGAGCACGAGGTGACCGCAAAAATGCGAGCCTACAGAATAATGTTCACATGATGTTAATTCACAATAAGAAGACAATGCAGAACCACTTTTTGTGCTTGAATGGAATTTGTAGTCAATTTTTTGGGCACAATTGACCTAATAAAGTAAAATTTAATTTACCGCCAAGAGTTAGTGTTTATAAGGTTATATTAAAAAACAGGTTTTCGTCTAGAATTAAATAAAAAACAATTGTCTGGATTACTTTTGGTGGTAGATAAATACTTTTAACTGACACAATGAAAGAGATAGACCAGGAGTCGTATAGCTAAACAAATATGAAAGAAAAAATTAAATTTAATTAAAGACAAATTAAAACATAGTAAGAGTAAAATGGATGAGAAAATAAAATATGCATACATAGCATCGGTAATTCATCCATTTTCAAATATTAAAAAAATATTAAAATATTGACCACAAGCAAATAGGTTTAAAATGTCATTAGAAAATATGTTCACAAAGGTGAACTATTTATTCACAAAATAAACAGAAATATATACAGGATGTTCCAAAATTAACCGAAAAAAAGTGAAACGTAACAGAATAAGCCAGAAATAGCAAGAAAAAACAATAAAAAAAATTTAAAAAAATCTAAATTAATAAAAAGGAAAATTAAAAAATCATGTTACAAACCAAAATATACTGCTTTTTTATGCACAAATACAATTGGTAATTACGTTTATCGAGATCAAAAGAAAGTTTAATGTCACGAAAAGTCACATTTACAGGGAATTTTAATTTTCGTTTCTAATATTTACCACCTTATAACTTTTCACCTAAGTTAAGAGTGTATATTTTTAAAGCATATTATTTGTACATAGGAAATCCTTTTTTGCGTGGCTTTTTTTCCGTAAATTTTGGACACCCTGTATAAAGGAGGTACAAAAAAACAGGTAATGAAATGAGGAAGAAATGAAAAGGAAATAAAGTAATTAAATAAAACACAAAAAATTATATGATACTTAATTCAAATGAATTTTTACACTACCAATTAAAAAGCATGAAACAATTGACATACAATTTTTAGAAATGAAAAATTATTCTTTGAAAGAGACAAATATAAACAACAAAATTTGAATTAAAAATTTAAATATATCTAAGTCGAACTCCACAAACTTTGAAACAAAATTTGAAACTGATTACTTTCTTCTTTTAGCGAGTGACAGCTATTAATTGTATGATTGGATGAAATTTTGTATTTAGATTAAGTTTTGCTTTTTAAGTCTACCTATGTAGTTGTATTTCTTGGAAAAACGCAATTTTACACAAAAAACGTTTTTTTAAGATCCTTTATCTGCTGTCATACTGACAATTTCAAACACTTTGGTGGTGAGGATAAATTTTAATGAGAGCGGGAACACGTGTGAATGAAACGACTGCGACTAGCTCAGTATGTATTACGGCAGTTCAGGTGGTAGCTACGCCCCCCTGTCCCAAGGATGTCTCATAAATCCTATAAACAAATTCAACTTTCGACTTTTATATAATGTTGATAACTGAAGAGGCCCCGCCTGATTCAGGCCTCCCCCTCTGGCTCGCCTGTTTCGGGGGATCCTCCTCGGGCCCGCCTGATTCGAGGGCCCCCTCGGGCTCGCCTATTTCGGGTACCCTCCTCGGTCTCCCCTCGGGCTTCCCTGTTTTGAAGTGGGGCCTCTCGGGCTTTCCTGTTTCGAAGTGGGGCCTCTCGGGCTTTCCTGTTTCAAGCAAGCTATCTTAGGCCCTCTGGTTTCAAGGGTTGCCTAAACTTCCGAGTCATGAGACGTATCGTATATTATGACATGTATCTCAATAATTTTTCCGAAAAAACACGATTTTACAAAAAAATAAGTACCGAGAGAAGCTCGGTCGCCAGGTACTGAATAAATAACTCGGGGTTTTGACTTTTGGTAGTATGGCAGTATGGTAGTTCAAACAATCTGATTCACACCATTCAATTATGTGAATTTTCGAAGTATGTATATCTATAATCACAATGCATCTGTAAAATAGCAGTACCAGAAAATACTGGTGTTGTCAAAATTCAAAAATTCACTCATGTCAATCAAACTTGTTGAGTTATGCAAGCGTCAAGTGTCAAAAACCCGACTCATTGAGAAAGAGTAGCTGTTACTTTTGACAGTTTATGTATAGAGAAGCATTTGAATGTATAAATAATTTATGAAGACTCTGTATATACTCATCAGGGGGTCCCTTATCTTATGAAAATATTTGAAGGACTGATAACAGGAAATTAAAGCCACGCCATATTTAGTCTAGCTAGAACATATTATTATATTGGACCTATAGGTACTTATATTGTGTTTCAGATATATTTTTCAATAAGGAACTGTTATTTGGGTGTTTTTTTACTTTTACCAGAAGCATATTAATTTTTAAATCTCATTATTTAGAAATCTATCTGCCAATTTTCAATTTCTGGTATACATTTCAGAATCATAACATAAAAAACTACATATTTAGTAAACTTTGGAATTTCTTAGTAGGATGTAAAGCAAGTGATAACAGCGAACGTGGGGAGTCCTATACGGGTAAAAAAAGTTGAAATCTACCTATGATAGATTTTTTGGAAAACTGAAAAGACGTATAAAGAAGGAATCTTTGTATAGACCCAATATTAAATCTAAATGAATTTATTTACATAAACTGGACACTATAGAGAAATAATATTCTTAGTGTTTTCATCAGGTAAAATGAAATTCAGGAAATTATGATGGAAGATACAAGGTCTTTATAAATTATAGTACACAAACATCCAAATTCTTCGTCTAACTAATTTTGTTGTTTACAGGCAATTATGATGTAGAAATAATTTATAAAGGCTCCACAGAATACGTATAACATTTTTTTTGTATTCGTTTTGTAAAATATGTATCTAATTATTTCACAGCTGTCACATCTAACCTCAAACTTTGATGTTAACTGTTGTTCTTTCTCAGTTTGCGTAAACGAATCCAAAAATGTTGTTCAATACTCGTGCGCTGTCACTTTTCAGGGGCTCGGGCTCATTTGCAACACTAGGCTTCGTCTCGTTCTTCAAAAATTCGCTTTTGCCCCTGAAATGTTTTTTGACAGCGCACTTGTAGCGCAAAAGTAGTTTTAGGCCGTGTTTAGACTATAATACTAAAATGTTCAGTTAAAAATTATAGATATACAATAGTAAATAGTATATTAAAGTATGAGTGGATAACAAGGTCTTTAAAACACGCGCGAGTTTTCGAGCACGACGGCGTAGCCGGGAGTGCTCGAAATAGAGCAGTGTTTTAAAGACCAGTTATCCACGAATACTTTACGCTATTTTTTATTATACCAGCAATGCTGGAAACAAATTAAGCACTAAAAACTTAGAAATATTTTTTGTCGTGATAAATCGAAATGGCGTAATAATATTGCCATTAGTTACGACCATTATTGTTTACGTTTTTCTCGCGTCCACGTCTGTCATTGCATTTAGTCGTGTCAGCAAAAATCGAGGAAAAATGAGTTAAAACCAGATTTCACCCGATATAGAAGCATTGGTCGAACAAGCGGAATCCAAAATACTACCATCGAAGTCAAAAGACCCATACCTGAAGGAATATGAAAAGTTTTCAAATTTGATGAAGTTATAATGATACCTATATTTCCTTGACAACCTTTAAAGCTCGCCGTGCTTTAATCGCCTGTATTCGCACGCTCAGGCGTGCTTTAAACGGCGATTCTGATGTAGGTATAATAAAAAACACTATAAAGGACTCAAACTGTAGCTTTATATCATTTATATTCGTTCCGCATATCACACCTTTTTCGATTGCATTTCAGAGAATAACAAATTATTTTCTGAAAGTATCAATTGTAGTTCAAAACAGTCAATTTCATTCCAGAAAACATCAATTTTACTTGTTGTTTACATGTTTCTTATTTATTACCCTCCGTGTTATTTATATCTCCCGTAATAGGTATATACTACATATTTTCTGAAAAACAATTAATGTTTTCTAAAATACAAACTAGTCCAATTAACCTTGTTTTGAGAAAATGTCGAAACGTTTTCTGAAATGCGTTTGACTAATCTGAATTACAATTGATTTTTGTCTGAAATACATTTGATTAAACTGAAATACAAAAAACACAAAACAATATTGAATACAATTTGGAAAAGGTGCAGTAATTGGAATTAATAACATAGTCTCATTTCATTCTTAGCCTCAACAAATAAAGATGATTATAAATTAGGTCAATACAAATTCCTCTCCTTCCATACATCATAAGTCCGGTGTTTGTTCAGCTTAGCTAATTTTAATCGAAAAAAGAATTTAGTTGCCATAACCAACATGTGACACCACAAGAAGTCAGATGCCCTTTGACCACCCTACTGATTATAATTTTAACTCATCCTTATTTGTCGTCAAAAAAGTCAAGAAACCAATCTAAAAAATAATCCATTCCAAGAAAGCTGAAATACTCACCCTCGATATTCCAATTAGGGCCCTCTGGGCGCTCAAAATTCTCGAAAACAGGATAATGTAACCTACCTTTCACTGCATCTCTACCAACGAAAAATCGACAGAAATCCAACACGCACACTCACATTTTAGTGTCAGAGTTCATACAAACACGAATACAACGAAAACACAATTGGGATTCACAGTTTTCCCAGAATTTTCTATCGTTTTCCTGCCCGAGATTCAAACCGTTGTGACAGGAGGGTTGCCGCGACAGACCAATGGAAAGCAAGCATCTAGACCGCGCAATTTTAAACCCACTCTTGGGAAAATTGTAACAATTTATTTTATTTCATACTTGTATCTAAAGTGACATTTTTCGGATTATTTTTGATACCAAAAGTGGAACATTAACGTCCTAGTACTTTAAAGAAAAATTTTAAAGTCCTAGTACTTTAAAATTATACGTCAATCATTTCTTACATTGTTCCCGAGATTTTTGTGGCATCAAATTGTTCTTAACGTGATCTGCTTCATCTACAATGTCTTGAGGCACCTCAATTTTCTCCATTTTAAACGGAATAATCGAATAAAATTTCCAAAACCATTCACCGTGACCCAGTTTTTTCGTTGTCATTTTTGACAAACGTTTGTTACTATGGGAATGTTAGTTCCCGCATATTTAATTATTACGAATAATTTGTGCGAGATAAACACACAACATTTCTTTTTATTTTGACTTAGTTCATTAAACTTGCAGTATGAAATAAAACGTTGTATTTACCTCGAACGAAGAAGTGTTTTTAAAGGTACTCACAAGTAATTCCGGCCTCGGCTAGGCGCCTCGGCCGTAAACAACTTGCTCGTACTTTAAACTTCACTTCTCGTTCTAGATAAATAATATACTATAATGAATGGGTAGGCACTTAATTGGTGACAAATTTTTTTATACAAAGAGTATTATTACTATGGTGGCGGAACAATTCCAATTCCAACAATATCGCAACACCAAACTTGTTGTCATTTTTTCGAAAAAAAAGATTCTCATTATTCACTACTAAAATGTACGTCACTGAAATGACGTAGTGGACGGCTTTTATTTGATTGTGGACAGGGCAGATTGAGTGACCGTTTAGTAACCGTAAAAAATGTGTAGAATATTATTAAGAAAATAAAACTGATGCTCTACCATTGAGCCATGCCCCCGATTGGTTCTCTGTTTCACAATCTGGCTAGAATTACAATTTCAGCTAATTCTACGCAATTATGGAAAAAGTCAGATATGGGAATGTGGTGAGCATAAAATAAAGTTGTTGGTGTCTAATGAGTAATGACTCCAATATGTTTGACCATAATTTTGTTTGGCTGCATTCAATCATTATTTTTATAAAAATATCTTTTAAAGTTACATAGTTAACAGTAACAGTAAGAAGGGATGTTCCAACTTGGTGACATCTGTTAGATATACATCGCATATGAGGAGTCTGGATTTATATTCTATTTCATATTCTCCACGATCCACGAATCTTAATTTAAACACCTAGAGGTATGGTTTGTCCACAAGATATCACTTCTAACCCATTTTTGAGAGAAACTCGAGATTGTGAGCTTTGAATTTAGAGTAATTTTTCCATAGTGCTTCATTCACACTCTGTATACTAACTCCTCATGACAGCAATTAGTCCCAAGAACCGTTTATCTCTCCGTCTTGCGGAATTTATGGTGGATGTCCCTCGGTTTGATTGCTTAATAAAAGCACCTTTTCACATCCCACACACGGCGAGATTCCTCTCCTATCCGATAAACTCTTCAACCACACAAACCTCCGTGCGTATCCCGCAACTAATAATATCGGAATTTTTTGTTTCTAGTGTTGATCGGCGTGCAGAGAGATGGGAAGCGAGCATTACTGTTTGAGGTGGAATAATCATCAAAGCAATTTACTCGGGGTGTTCAGTCAACTGCTCCGTGACGAAAGTCTAGTAGACGTAACTCTGGCCTGCTCGGAGGGCCACTCGATTCGAGCGCATAAAGTCGTCCTTTCCGCGTGTTCCTCGTATTTCCAAACGCTGTTCGTCGACCATCCGAGCAGACATCCGATCGTCATCCTCAAGGACGTCCGATTCGCCGAATTAAGGACCCTCATCGAATTCATGTACAAGGGGGAGGTGAACGTGGAGTACTGCCAGCTATCGGCGCTGCTGAAGACGGCGGAGAGCCTCAAGGTGAAGGGGTTGGCGGAAATGACGAGGGAGTACAAGCACACGGTAAGATATTGTTGTGCTTTCTATTTTATTTACATACGCGATACTCACACCAAAAACTTTTTGTAATATATAGTTATTTACATAAAAGTCAGGAAAATCTTACATTACTGAAAAGGAGCTAAATTGAAATACGAGGCACTTTGTGCCGAATATTTTAAAGCTCCGAGTCAAGTAAGAGATTTTAATGACGTGTTTTGTATTAAATTTTTCCGGAAATCGTAAAAAAGATGGAATTTACAAATTTTAGAATTTTTTTTTACAAATTCCACAAAAATCAAGTTTGTCAATTTGGGTGGCAACTATAGTTACAAAGTAAACAACATCGAAAATTTTGTGCGTGTGTTGTGAAAACAGTTTTTTTAAGTATCTTTTTTATTTTGCGTCTTGTAAAGTCTTTACAGTACTAGTCCGGAAATAGTATATTGAAACACTAGTTTTGTAAAACTTATATTAAGACACGAGTTCAGGTTTGCAGCACGACTGCCGTAGGCAGGAGTGCCTGTAAAGACCGAGTGCTCTTAAGTTTTACGAAACGAGTTTTTCATGTATTTTTTTCTAATTTGCATATTAACTTCATTTTTTTACAAATAAATCAATTTTGGTAATTTAGGGAATTTGTTTAAATTTCGATTTTTCTGTACCTGAAGTTACTTGAGATGACTTACATGAAACCATAATCTCAAAATCGCACTGATATTTCGTTCAGTGCAAGGTTCAGTGTGTGTTATCAATGTAAACAAAAATTCTAGATTTTGGGTGCGTTAATGGTTTATTAACGCACTCAAAATGAATGCGTTAATAGCTTTGTTACAACAGGAAATTATAAAAATTAAATTTTCATGCAGCCAGCCAATACCGACGGTTTTGTAGGATTCAAAATCCGCCCGGAACACTAAATTCCCGGGGTAGTACTTTTCAATCACTTTTGTTTGAATTGCAAAACCGTCGATACCTACTTTAGTTAGATTTATAATAATAATAATAATATTTTTACTTTTGAAAAATGATTTAAATTTACTGACATACATTTTTTTGTGGATTACACGTCCACAAAATGTTTTGCGAGTACTCGTGTAATACCACTCACTCGCAAAATATTATTTTTTGGACTAGTGATCCAAATAACTATTTTCTGCGCGTAAATAAGCAGGAAAATGTTGTTTCCAAGACCATTTACGGGAAAACTTATTTGAACTATTTACGACGTTATATGTATATACATTATTATATATTTGTACAATTTATTACACGTCCGTATGATGAGTCCGTATGTCCGTCCGAGATGAGTATTTCAATTTCTTTGTTTCCAAGTTTATTTTGTTTTACGTTCTCAATTTTCTTCTTAAGTTTCTTAAATTCTTTATTTATCAGATTCTCCTGCTTTAATACCTTCAGGTTCTTATATTATTATATTATATTATAAGTTATCCCACTACGCTTTCGTATTGTCGGACACTACTTCAGACATCCTGTACGCTTCTAAAATAAAATTTATTCAGTTTTTAAAAAAGTCATATCGTCCTTATCATAATTTAATTTTTCTAATTTTGACAAATAAAATGTCAACTGACATTAATTGGGAAACGTCAAATTTTGTGTAACTAGGTAGGAAAGTTACCGGGAGTCAATTGTCAAATCCTATCAGAGGTCTAAATTTATAAGTTCGTAGTTTTTAATTATTAACAGCTGGAACAGCGGAAGAAGATGCAAAGTCCTTGTAAGATAAAATAGATTTCTATAAAAGATAATTAATAAAAAAAAATATTTTTCCTCAAAATTGGAAAAAATCTTGTATGTAACACGTTATGAAATGCTGTTTTGTGTAACTCCCGTCATCTTTTAGGTTTTCTTGTGACAAGATCCCGTACTTTTTTTTTAACTTTCCAGGTTCTGATTTTTTCCTCGAGTTTAATTTTTAATTTTTAGGTTTTCATGTTTTTCTCGGGTTCACTAATATTCGAAAGTTTCGTCATTCTCAAAATCTATTTTACAATTTTGAATTTCTCAAAATGGTACTTTTTAAGGCTTTTGTTCTTTTATGTGTTTAAATCAGTCATTTCAATGTAGAAGTATTTATAAAGACTCAATCAACACCTTTATTTAAATTGTGGAACTAATAACATCACGGACTTTTATCTTTACAACTTGAGTACTGATACGTTAAACAATAAGTACCTACCTATTTGAATCGTCGAATCAGATTGTATTGTCTACTATCGATCAATATTTTACCTACTGGTTCATTATAAAAATGTTATAGGGAGTCTGAGTATGGTATAGATTGATTGTTTGATATATGTACTCCTATTTTCTGCTAGTATTAGTGATTATTCCAAACTGTAAATCTCTAGACAATCACCGCTTGTATTACAGCTAATTAACGAAATTTCATACAAAACATAGAAAATCAATAATTAAAATTGAATTCATTCTATTTATTGATAAAAGATGCAAGCAATCTTACGACCACCTTGCCAGTGTATTTGCACTCTTTGGCAGTCGGTGTGCTTTGAATTTCTAAGTTGACATTTGACATTCGTGACGTGTTTCGTATTAGTTCCCGGATCCATTTCCATTATTCAATAAGCGTTGTTGTGAGCTCCATGCATGTTCGATTGGGTTCAGGTCTTCACTTATTGCTGGCCGCCCACCATCTATATCGATCAGCTCTCTATAACAATGCGTTTCATACCTGAATTACCGTTGCTTCAATCTTATTGGTTAAGACCCGTTTACATTTGTCACTTTGGATATTCAACTTGGAAGAATTATCCAAAATGATAAGTGTAAATTGCCACAAAAGTGAACATGAAAATAAAAATGTATCATGGATGGTCACCCATTCTAAAATGATCCCTCTAGATGTACATCCAATTAATGAAAGAGTGTGAACTATTATAATAGGATTTCAATCAAAAGTATATTGTAGAGTGTAAAAATATGGCTTAACTCATCCTACGCAATATCTTTTCATTTCCACTTTAAATGTTATTTTATGTACATACTGGCTGGTACCTGGCGGCGCGCGCTGCTAGCCCCAAAAATAAAGTAAAACGCATCTCATCCGATTTGACCGGTGCAACGAACGGGTACACCACGATGGGTAAACAATGAAGCGATCCGGGTGACATTACGCTCATGTTACACAATTATCTTGACTAATATTATTTGATTGTTGGTCAAAATTTTTTTGACCGGTGTAGGAGCCTATTCGAACATACAAACCCCAGCAACACTCGGTGACTGTTCTTGGGCTTTGTTGATGATAATTGCGAAAGCAAGGCTCACTAAAACTTGAAGCCGTTTGAAATCGAAAGACAAATCGAACCATTGGTATGCGTGGGATGAGCACAGCTTCCCCTTACATTTTCCATTGTGGATGGTCGTTTCAATTAACGCTATGTTGTTGCGGTGTTTCAGTATATCTTGAAGTTGAAGACCTGATTCGATCGTTTTCACGTCGTGCGCTTTGTTGTTCAAGTGTTTCAGCAGCTCTTGAACTTGAAGCTGTGATTTGAACGTTTTCAAGTCGTATGCTCTGTTGTTCAGATGTTTCAGCAGTTCTTGATTTTGGGTCCCCTTTTCTTTAAGATTTTAGTTTATCTTTGGTCTCAATGTTTCTTTCCTTCTCTTTCTTTTGTTTTATTAGGTGCGTCAGTGAAGCCAACTCTCTTTGAAGATTCAAAGTAAGTGTTTTTCTTTATTTGATTTCTGTATAACCTCACTTTACATTCCTTTAATAATATTGTATCCAAAAGCTGTCTAGATATTGTGTTACTTATCAATATATTATCCTACCAAAATACTGAACTACATTTTGACTTCTACAATAATAATAATAATTAGAGTGGTGCTACTGATGGTAAGCCTGATGGTGGAATAGTTGGTACTGTCCAGTAAGTTGCTTTTTATATTATTTTATTCAAGATTGAATTTTTTCATATTGAGAAAAACGCAGTATTTTTTATTATTTCCAGAAGGATTGTGGGGCAAGATACAATATCATTTAGCAAGTTAAAAATTTTAATAAGAATGATGAAAATATAGTAGAGAGATCTTTAGAATCAAATATAACGACTGCAAATAAGACTGAGGAAGAAAAAATTGGCAATGGGAAAACCGTTTTTCGAAAACGTAAAAGGAATCCAAAAGGATGGAAACAAAATGTGAGAAGGAATAAACGACAGCATGGACAATTGGTGAATTTTGACACTTCACAATAAAGATTTTTGGTATTTTCAAATTTGGGATAATAGAATCGCAGAATTGACGAATATGAAGAAGGGATCTGGATTTTCGAAATCTTTGAGTTTCAATATTTATCAAAATTCTGCGTAACATTAAGAGACCGAAAAAGAAAACAGAAGACCACAATGGAAAATAGTTGATGTAACAAAGTGGACAAAGGAAAGAAGAAGACAGTGTAATGAACATGTTGAAAGAATGGGCGCAAAACGACTAGCCATCAAAGTATTCAAAAATGAGAAACTCATAGGAAAAGACCGCCCGAACGCCCACCCAATCGTCATCGACGAAGTAGAGGCCAGACAAACACGACAATGTCCTAGTCATGAGAAGTAGAAGTAGAAGAAGAAGAAGGAAATTCTGGTTTCTTTATAGGTATTTGAATCTTATAATCTCGTAATCTTGTTTAATCTGGAAAAAGTTCGTAGGCTTATTTCTAAATTTCCAAATTTTACTAATTTTTGAATTCTGAAACAGTGAATTAGAGCTTAATTTTTTTTTAAATATGTAGTACTTGAACGTTAAAATGTCGACTTAAAAGGTGTTAGCACTTTGTGTCTAATTGCATAGAGTTAATCTCTTTATCTCATTCCAGCATGTGCATTACTCCATGACTTCTTTCTCCTTCCATCTTCTTTCAGTTTCTTCTAGGCTCTCTCTGATTCTATTTTTTTTTTCAGTTCTTCTGTTTCTTTTCCACTTTTGTATTCGTTTTGTGAAATACATAGTGAAGAAATTGGTATATAACTAAATGTATAATTAAATATTACCTCATCTGATGTTAATTCGTGTTTTTCCTCATTCAGCGTGAACCAATACAAAAAATGTTCTTCGATACTCGTTATTACCACTCGGGCTATGCCTCGTGCTTCAAAAATTGGCCCTCGCCACTGAAAAGTATCTTGACAGTGTACTTGTATCGAAATATACTATTTCATTATAGAACATTTATAATAAAATTATTATTTTTGCCACGCAAAAGGAAGATATAATGGAGTATTTCTCTCACAAGGGATATAATGATAAAAAGGGGTGAATTACTATATGGTTATACAATGGTAAGACATGAATTATTTTTGAAACGTCATTTTGACACTTTCATTAATTTTTTGATTTTTAACTTTTACAAGAAATTACACGTCGGGCATAAAACGTCGTATCTTACACGTTACCGAAATGACATTGTAAGCTCGTGAGATGTGTATCACTCGTGCTATCGCTCTCGTGATTCAAAGATCTCCCTCGCAGACAATGAAGCATTTCTGTCACTTGTAATATAATCTACTATTATTCAATCTTTAATGTCAAAATTGCATTTTATCTACTTTTTACTGCATGGTAAAATGCAATTTTATCGTTTAGAAGATAAAAAAATTTTCTATGCCAACATCCAGTGTTGTATTAGTGTCTAACTTTTTTTTGACATTTTGTTTGATAGTTGATTTTTTTACGTCAAAGAATTAAATCCGTGTAGCAGTAAAAACGGTGAAGATTGAATAAAATTTTATATTATATACGACGATAAAATTGCTGATTATCTTTTCGAGTGACTTTTTTAACGTCTCGGCTAACGCCTTGACGTTAAATGCACTCTCAAAGATAAAATTCAATTTTATCATAAAATAAAAAAAATCATTCTTTCTATCATGGATCTTTCTTTTGGTATTTCTCCTTTTTATGTTTTTTTTTTGTCTTTCATTTCCTTACTAGCTTCGGTCTCTGGTCTCTTTTATCATTGTCTCTCGAGTTTTTCTGCATCAATATTTGTCTCCAGTAAGCTAGTAAGTAGGTAAGTAGGTAGATTGCTGTACATTTCTGCCCGCCGTTGAATGTAACTTTTTTATTTTTGAAGATTTTTTTTTGAAATTTTGTGGGCGTGTTAATAAAATAAAATAATCTTTGCAGCTACAAAGCGATTTTTTGAAATTTGTAAATTAAAAAAAATATATATGCCACTGAAGAACCCTCTTAAGGCCTTTTAAGGCCAATAAGGGCAATCCTTCTAAAACACGAAAACTTTTGGTCTGTGGGGCCCGCCATCTATTGATTTTGAATCATATTAAGTGTTGTAGGATTAGCCCTTAATTTGTTTTATTGCTTATTTTTCTTCTCTTGTTATCACATTATTCGTTTGTGTTTTATATGTAGTTCAAGATTCGATTAGTACATTTCGGACATTTGTGATATACTACACATTGGTCCTTAGTTATGTGATTTCTACTGGGAGGATCAAGTTCAATTCTGTTCGCTTTCTCTGGCTTTGATTGATTGATGAGTTTGTCGTACACTGGGACAGAATTTATTATAGTTTGCGAAGTGGATCTTATTACGTACCTACCAAAAATTGATTTGATACCGCCCCAAATCTAGCTCGATGGAGATGGGCTGGGTCTAGTGTTATTATATATCTTTATTACTTTTTTTTCTTTACTTAAATGGACGTCACCAGTTTTTACCTTAGAAGAGGATGGTTACGAAATTATTATACTTTTGTTGAAAAACTGGAAAACTTTAATAAAAAAAACTTGAATTTAAATAAACATATTTCTCAATTAACAACTGAAATAAATTAAATGAAATCAGAATCATTTATCACTAAAGTTCAGTTACAAAAAAAACAAATAAGAATTTACTCATAAAACTAATATCTTAAATTAACAGACCGAACTGAAATTAAATACGCCGATTTATAGCTATAAGTCGAAGTATAAAAATAGTGTACAAACAACTTATGTATCAGTCAACGACGATTTGACGATCTAATTACTTTTACGTTACACTCTAAAGTTGATGCTAAGTTATATACTGTACTATTATTATTACTTTAAATTATTGCGGTGGTCAATAACCACAAACAAAAAGAAGGACAAGAAATAACGAGATAAGAATAAAACGCGAGATGTCTTATATGGCATTGGAACTGTGGTGTGATGTCTTCCAGAGGGAGACGACAACGACTCTCCAGTCCCTGGCACAATTCAGTCCTCCTCAATTGTCCACGCTGGAACTTAGGGATTTCCAACGAATACCACCCTCGATGGCGTAGTCCCAATACAGATCTTAGTTATGTGGTGAAGATTATAGGGTTCACCCCGAGCCAGCACCTTAATGAAGAAGATTCTCCTTTAGGTACCCCGTTTAACGAACAGAAAGGCCCTTACCTCCAATGAGGGACGTGGATGACTCCGACGAGACAACGAAACGTGGTACGGAACCACGTGAACGACTTATTCGGTGGGTTTTGATCCCTGCAAGTCGAAAATTATTTCGTCGATTTACGATTGCTTCGAACGAGACCAAAATCACTCACTTCGATAAAACGGATGGCTTAATCCCTTGCGAATAATTTAAATTTAATTATATCCGCCACCATAAGAATAAAAAAAAATAATGTTTTGTCCAACAGTTGCATATTTAAGGTGTTTTTTAAGTACAATACAATCTGTACCAAATACGAGAACGGAATTGAATTACGGGGCATCTGCATCTGGAGTAACAGTAATTAATAACAGAACCGATCGGGCATCGTATACTTCAATACAAAAAAAGTTAGGTTGTAAAATTCCTATAATTTTGAATAATTGTTCAATTGTAACAATTAATCAATATTTAAATCATAAATAACTTAAATGTTATCTACAGTTTGGTAATTTTTTCTTCAAAACATTTTTGCATATTTTTTTTAAGTTTGATATAGTTTAAAAGACGTAAAAAAAGTATGGTGTTAAACTCCTCGAAATCATTTTTTTCAAGCTCGCGAACATTACCAAACACGGCTTCGGCTTGTTAATTGTTATCTCGCTTGAAAACAATTTTACTCTCATCATTACCCCTTTGAACAATATACTGTTTTAAGATTTTGTTGTTGAAAAACTACAACTGTTGGACAAAACGTCGTATGTAACACGTGACCGAAATGTCATTGTAAGCTCGTGAGATGTGTATCAAAAATCTCACTCGCAGACAATAAACCATTTCTGTCACTTGTAATATAATCTACTATTTTATAAAAAAATTTCATACTTATTTGTTGTTCCCTTTAATGTAATTAAGAAATTATTGTTTATTATCTAGGTAATTATTATTAATTTTTTTATAATTTTGAAGTTGCCAAGTCAAACATAAAAAAATTAAAATGATATACCTTGCTACCTGCAATAACAAAAGTAGCTATTTATTATACAAGTGTCTTATAAGGCAAATAAGTCACGAAAGAAATGTTTAGCCACGAGAGCTTGCTCGATTATACAAGTGACTTATTTGCTGTGAAGACACGTGTGTAATACATAGTTTTATCCAACACCTCTTTCTGTAACATTCGTTAAAACATTCATAAAAACCCAAAAGATTTTAACGTTCGAAATTGTTGGCTTATGAAGTAGTTGCTATGACAAGTTACAAAACCGTTGAATTATGTATTTATAAGTCCACTAGTGTCTTATTATTATGACTTCCTAATAAACAGGTGTTGGATAAAATTATAAAAACAATTAATAATACTCATAATAAATACTAATTTACTTATGTTTCTTTTGTGTTTTTTGATGACGATTTTTTTTAATGTTATTTATTTACGTACTTTTTTTACGTACGTACGTTTTACGTACGTACAAATTTTGCACGTTTAGTGGAGACGTGCTTGTAAATAGACCTCCCTCATTATGCCTTTGTATAATTTGCGCCCTGTCGCAAATCACCAAAAAATGTATTACTTATTCATAATAGCTTAATTCGGAAGGGTGGTTTACAACAGGGGTTCTCCCGAATATCAGGTATCTAAGTCAGTGTAGTCGGTGTTATATAACAATAATTTTTATCAAACCTGAATTGCCTGAATCTTAATAATTTATGACTAACCGTAATAAAGAGTGGGTACCGACAGACCCAGTAAACAGACGATTATTGGTTGAGTCAGTGCAAGCAGTTTACGCCCAATTCAACAAGTTAACACCCTCTCGATTATATATTTTTAAGTACCATTTTAAGTAAAACCGAGGGTCAAAAATAATTTTGGTTTTCGGATCCGAAATCGGAAAGATGCTTTTCATCAATTTTAAGTCTCAATCTCATAATTTTTTTTCAAAGTTTTTTTATGGACCGCATCCTCGTTGAGCTGTAGATGGAGTTTAAATCGGACTTTTGGGCTAGCTACATTTGTACCCTCCCATCGGTATAACTGCTTCCTCGACCCTTGTCCGTATTTCGACCATAAAATTCTGGGGTCTGTTCTCCGAGATTATTGACAATCTTCCGTTTCCTCATTCGAGACGCGTCCTTACTAGGTCTTCGCATCACTTGAAATTGTAAAACACAGTAAAAAGTGTGTCCTGTTCTTTGTTGTGGCAAAATTTCATTGGAATTACTTCAGTCGTTTTCCTTATATTGGTTCTCATAGCTCTTATGGAAAAACAAACGCGGAAGGATCCCACCCTTATACTTCTACATTACATTCAAAATCTTTATTGAAGAAGTCCCACGAAACATGAAGCGGTCGTTGTCACATAGCACGTAATGCCATTTGAACAACACATTCTTGTTAAAGGTCAGACAATAAATTTTGTTCGACGTAAATTTACATGGTTTACATGCGGCATGAATGTCAAACTACTGCTGCGAAAATTGCACAACCTGAAATTTCGAAAATTAATGAATCCAATCTCCGGTTAACTTGATTAAAGAGATGTCAATAATTTTTATTTACTACGTTTGAACTGATGAATCCACTAGGCACTGCACAAGACAAGTGAAACTGCTGAAACGTGAGCTTCCAGCATCGACTCCGTTTGATGTTCCATTTCGACTCACGTTTCTGCAAAAACAGAGGACGTGTTTATCAACGAGATAGCTCCATCAGCAAAAGAAAAGGTTACGTAATTACGAATTTAAAGGCGTTGCTCCCGATGACCGTCTCGTTTCAATTACCAATTTTTGGATATTCCCAAGCCGTCAATACCCAGTTATTTCCAGAAAATTTTGCGCGCTCGAGTACTTCTCAAAGAATGTACAAATCTGCTTGTTGATTTGAATGAAATCAGCACAACGGTCATGTTCAGAATCCCGTCTAATCTACGGAAGCGTGGCCTTAACAATTTAGTTTTGCAAAGTCATTCTTGCCACATAATGAAGAAGTATTACACGGTGGCCGAATTTGAATTTCAACAGAGACTCGAACACATCTTACTTCACCCAAAGAAAGTAACAGCTCCTTTCGTTAGAATTAAGGTAATGGAAATGTTTTTGTGACGAAAATCAATCG
Source organism: Diaperis boleti (assembly GCA_963583935.1). NCBI lineage: Eukaryota > Metazoa > Arthropoda > Insecta > Coleoptera > Tenebrionidae > Diaperis > Diaperis boleti. The sequence goes on along the minus strand of OY757245.1, from coordinate 48,151,793 downwards.
TGATCTTTACTAAATGAAGGAAATGAACTACCACGGAAGTTTTCACAGCCGATAAAAACGTATCGAAGTTTCCATCGGAATTAATAAATTTAATTAAAGACGTGGAGTTCTTCGCTTTGTTTAAACATTTTTTTCTTTTGCTTTACGTAGGTCACTGCTAATCACAACGCAGACAGTGAAGCGATTTGAAGAAATTTAGTTCACATGTACCGTATAAATTACGACTATACGAAGTAATAAATTGACGGTACCTATGGCACAATGATATATTTTATATTGAATACCTTTTTCGACGGGTTGCCAATCACGTGTCAAACGGACAGGTTTTCAGGTAGGTATCAGTGCCGATATCAAAAATGTCGATCTTGGTCCAACAGCGACAGAATAAATCCATCACTCCATTCGAATTTTGAAGGGAAAATGGTGCAAAAACGGCGAAATAAATGAAGATGGATATTAGTGTTATAGTGAACTTATTTGCTTACGAATTAGTTGAATACATAAATAAAACTTTCCTATTAACACAATGTTAAAGAACATAGCTTTAAGTTAAATTTTCAATGAGATTCTCGATCTAGAAGCTTCACCATTACCAAACTGTTTCATTTCATTACGTAACTGCGTAAAAAAATACTTTATAGAAAAATTCTTATCCTTCAAATTACACTTAACTTCTGACGATCAAGAATCAAGGTTAATTTAATTTAGAATTTTTGAAATTAAGTGTGCGTGCGATCTACAACACTTCTTGAACAACATCCGTTACAGTCACTCCCCACAATCTCCAAGATTCGTTAGGGAATTAATCACGACAAGGTCAGCTGCCTTTTCATTTCGTCCAAGATACATTTCTTCCTGACTTGATTGAATAATCGTCGTCGATGTAAATGTTCTCGGCTAACAGGTAGAAAAAGCATCCAGACTAACACGTTTCGATCTGCTGCAATTTATAGGCTGATATGTGTATTAACGTGTATTGACGTGTCGACTCGTTGATGTAATTATTTAGTAAATTGGATAATTTGTTTTTGTACTCTTGTTTTAATTGTGTTTTACATTGCTTGTATTGTCCCGTTAATGAGAAAGTTTTGGGAATTATTTAGTCGTTATTTGGAAATGAACCACTGACCAAAATTAGTAGTAAGTATAGTTAAAATAAGAGCATCAAACTTTGAAAATTCTTTTTTTTTCGTCTTTCGGTTTTAGGTCTAGTTTCTCTGCATTATTACTATTGATTAACGTCCGGCTTATTTGACTTTTTCGGAGCCGTTAAAACATTTTGTATACTTCTAGTGAAGCGATTTCTGATTTAGTTATGTCTTAATCAACAAATTGTTGGGTTGTTGAAGAGTGTCTAATAAGAAAAAAATAACTGAAGAGAAATATCAACTGAGAATCTGGTAAGTATCAATAAGAAATAATCAGTGATGCTTTTGCAAAAGGGAATTAGGCAGCGCAGAATTTGAGCCTAAGATGGAATAGATTTAATGGAAAAAATAGACGAAATTGAGCGTAGAATGATAAATAGAGAAGGCTACTATATATCATGGACAGCTCTGGAACAGCGACGTAGAAGTAATCATAAAGGAGAGATGAAGTAATTCTAACTCAAGCGGAGAAATGATTGAAGACAGAAATGATTCAAACGATTCAAATGTGGTTCAGAAACTGACAAAGCGAAAATAAGTACATATTCCAAAGGAGGCCAACAGTGCATAAGAAACTGGTGTACTCACGAAAAGAATACTGCAAATTTTACTTTCCTTACTTTGGTTTAACATTTTTCAACTGTTACCCACGATTACTGTTCTATAATCTGTACCTTCAGAATGTTTATACACATATTTTTTTATTGTTTTGTTGACTTCCTTTTTTTTTCTATTTGTTACTTTCGTTTTTGTATGTCGCTTCTGAAAAATTAAGGAGGTTTTTCTTTTGATTCCAGGAACCGGAACAGACGGAGCCCACGGAACTTAGCCGCCGCCCCCCGTCCCGTTCGCCTTCCGTGGACGAGAACGACCGTCTCCAGGCGGCGGCGTCGCCTCCCGTTCAAAACCTTCGGCTGTGCCGGTCGCCCATCGAGCCGGAGAACGAAAGGGAGGCGAAGAGGCCGCCGCCGTCGTCGCCGGAAAACACCCGGAACGTCAGCTCGCCCATCACGAGCGACTGCGGTCCCAGCGACATGACCATACATAGCAACAGCAACAACATGGCGGCACAATGCACGGGGATGAACGCGCCCATCATCTGCACCAGGCTGCCGTCACCCCTCGCCGAGCCTCTTCCGGGACCCTCGAACATGGCGCCAGTACAGCAAGTGCCTCTGGTAAGGGATTTGATTGTGTTTTGTCGTTATGTGGAAAATGTTCGTTATTAATACGTTAAACAAGTTAAAAAAATAAAGCTTTAATTCTGAGTTAAAACAAGAAACACAAATACACTCAAATACATTCGTTAACCACGCCGATCGCCATCGTTCTTCTCTTCGTTCTTTTTACGACCAGAGGGTGGCGCTCCTTCCACCGTTTCGGCGGGAATTTCTACACCTTCCCGGGCGGCGGTTGCGTCTTCATCGTGGATCTCCAGCGGGTACAACAACTGAATTGGTCGCCTTAATGTAGTACCATTGGACATCTTGATCTCGCATGCTCGAATTCTTCCATCTCTCCCAGGAAAGACTTCGTTAACTCGGACCAACTTCCATGATAGACGAGGCGCGTTCTGATCGGAGAGTAAGACTACATCGCCGACCTTGAACTTGGTCGCAGACGGTTTACCCGAATTTACATGGGCAGTTCTCAACTGTTGAAGATAGTCGGCTGACCATTTCTTCCAAAATTTTGTCAAAATTCGTTGTCGTTCCTTCCATTGCTGGACAATGGTATCTCGGCCTGCTAAGACTTCCGGAAAACCACATCGGCGTTGATTACTCAAAAGGAAACTCGATGGGGATAAAACAGACAAGTTATCCTTGTCGTCATCGAGGTAGGTTAATGGCCGCGAATTTACGGTGGCCTCAACTTCAGTCAAAACAGTATTTAACTCGTCGACACTAACCAATAGTTTTCCCAAAGCAAACTTGAGACAGTCCTTGACACTCTTTATTAATCTCTCCCAAAATCCGCCCCACCAAGCTGCTCTTTCCACAATGAATCTCCAGGAAATTCGCTGTTTCGACGAGAAATTCTGAACCTCCTCATTGGTTAGTGTTTCTTGAAGTCTGCGCAACTCAAGAGACACTCTTTTGAACGTTTTAGCGTTATCAGAGTAGAAAGTACTCGGTACTCCTCTTCTTGCGATAAAGCGTCGTAGACCTCTAATGCAACCTTCTGCAGACAAATCCAGGACAAGCTCTAGATGTACAGCTCGCGTAGCAGCGCACGTTAGAAGCATCAAATAGGTCTTTCGTTTTCCGTTCTGTCCATCCAGGACGTACAATGGGCCGGCAAAATCTATACCGGTCTTCTGGAACGGGGTCGCCATAGAGACTCTATCTCTGGGAAGGGGAGCGAAGACTTCCTTTCCTGGTTTGCATCGAAATCGTTTACATATGATGCACTTGGCTATTTGTTTTTTGATCGTTTGTCGTCCGCGGATTATCCAAAATCTCACTCTAACTTCGGCTAGAGTCAAATTAACACCGCTGTGAAACCGGTCGTTATGAGTTTTCCAAATCAGCTTTTCTACGAACGACGATGCACTTGGTAAAACTATCGGGTTAGCGGTCTCGTATGATAATTCGGATTCCTGTAAACGGCTCTTAATTCGAATGATCCCGTCACTGTCCAAAAAAGGGGTGAGCTTACTTATAGATGAGCTCGCATCGACACAATTGTTTTTCCTCAAAGACTCACCTTCCTTTGCAAAAAACTCCTGCTGGGTTATTTTAATCCAGTACTGTTCGGCATCGTGCAGTTCTTGCGCGGAAATCACGATTGTCGAGCTCTTATCTTTGCGGAAAACCCGAAGCACATAAGCTGTAACGCGTAAACACCTTTCCAAGGATTCGTAGTCTGTTAACGGAAATATCGGCTCCACTTCGCGGTTATTCTTGGTAGACACAGAACCAATTTCTACGCGAAGCACCGAACTCTCAAATTCAGTCTTCAATGGCTCTCCTGAAGGCCACTCACTGTCGTCACTCGACAAGAACTTCGGTCCGTTTAACCACGATTCCGACGTCAACAGCTGGTCCGCGCGCAGTCCGCGAGTTAACAAGTCTGCTGGATTCACTTTCCCGTCGCAATGTCTCCACGAACAATCGTTAGTCAGTTCCTGGATCTCGAGAACTCGATTATGGACGTACGACTTCCATTTCGCGGCACTCCCGGTAATCCAATACAGTGCTATTTGAGAATCCGTCCACAACGTTATATTCGCGCACGTTAAGTTAATGTTCGTAGATATGTAATGCTTTAAACGCGAAGCACACAAAGCAGCGGTTAACTCGAGTTTCGGTAAAGTTAGTTCACTCGAGTTGTTGGCCTTGATAGGCGCGACCCGATTTTTTGCCATCAGAAATCGGACACTTACTCCGTTTTCCGAAATTGATCGCACGTAAGCTACGGCTCCGTAAGCCATCTGACTAGCATCAGCAAATATGTGCAATTCAAGCTCACCTTTCAATTCCGTCAGCACATTTCTGGGGATGCTGTAATTACTTAGCCTGTCCAAATCGTTGCACCATCGCATCCATTGCACGTGGAACTCGGATGACAGCAAGGTATCCCAGTCCGGCTTGGCCTTCCAGATATTCTGTAACAGAATCTTTGCCTTGATTGTAAAGGGTGCGAGTACAAATAAGGGGTCGTAAATTCGACCTATCGCTTGTAGCACAGAACGTTTGGTGCAGCCCGAAATTCCTTTGACAAACCCGATTACAGATGATAAATCAACGCGAAGCTGATCGTCCATCGTGTCCCAGCACAAACCCAACACTTTTGACTCCATGGGCTGAGATTCAACTTCCTTTTCTTTAAGATAGTTCTTAAATTGCGGATGGTTAGTCTGCCACTTCCGTAAGTTCATTTTTGCCCCCATCAGTATCTTCTTGGCTTCGTCATGCAATGTTGTTGCATCTTCGACCGAGTTAACTGCCAGTATCAAATCATCGACGTAAAAGGAATCCATCAGTAGTGCAGACGTCTCTGGAAAGATGATCGATTGCATCGCAAAGAGTTTCTGCAAGGTGACCGCCAGTAGAAATGGACTGCTGGATACTCCAAACGTAACTCTGGTCATTCGATATTTCTGCAGCGGTGGTAGACTATTCACGTCCGTTATTGGATCTTGATACCAAAGAAACCGGTGGCAATCGCGATCGCCAACACACAAAAGAATCTGCAGGAAAGCCTTTTCTATATCGGCTGTAATTCCGATGATTCCAACACGGAAGTTGATCAAGACCTTCATCAAGTCCCTTCCCAAATTCTCACCCACGTGTAACAGTTCGTTCAGAGACGGTAGGCCAGGAGCGTGAGCGGATGCATCGAATACGACGCGTACCTTTGTCGTCGTTTTGTCTTCGCGAAATACAGGTCTATGAGGCATATAATATATTTTTTCGGACATCGAATCGAGGGTTACTCTTTCGGCGAATCCAGAATCCAACAATTCACGTACGGCTGCATCGTACTCAATTAGTCGCGAGTCCTTTATCAATTTACGCGTTAAAGATTTCATTCGCGATAATGAGCCATAATAATTGTCGTCGATTGGGCACGTTTTCTTCCAAGGAAGCGGTGTTTCGAAGCGTCCATCCTTAATCGACACTTGATCCTCCATAAATGATTTTGTTGATTCAGTTTGCACATCCTTGTCATTGATGCCGATAGTTTCAAGATCCCACATTCGATTCAGGGTATCATCGTTAGCTTCTTGATATGAAACGTTCAAAGTAGACACCAAGTTTGTATCCGATTGTTCGTTACAGTAGGGCCCTTGCAGTGTCCACCCTAACCTTGTATTCACTGCTACCAGTTCATCGGACAATCGTATAAGTTCGCCGGTCACAATTTTCCAGTAGTAGTCAGCACCCAACAACAAGCCGATTCCGTCCATTAATGGTACGTTATCAACAGAAACATCGGCCATGTTTAAGTTCTTTATCGCTGAAATATCCGGTTGAGCGGTTTGGAACGAGTCGAAACAAATCTCAGGTACTTCAATGGCAGTAAGCGTCATCGATTCGTTGTTGTACTGAGATGCAATTTTAAATTCCACCTTGTTGTATGACCTTGGCGCCGTTTTTTCCTTACTCCCAAATGGCATTACTGATAATCTTCGTATTCCTAAGACCTTCAGGTTCAGCTGACGTGACACGCTTTCTTTTATGTACGATAGTTGGGAACCTCCATCAATAATCAAACGAACGAGGGCATTATGGTTCGAATTGTTGTTTGTCGCGGAAATGTATGCTTTAGCAGTTTGTAAAAAAATATGCTCGTTACCATCCCTATTTTTCGTAAACAAACTGGAGACCGTGACGACCTTCTTATTACCCTCTTGCACTCTAAAATTGGGATCGCACATAGAGGTTATGTGGCGGTAATTGCATTTAGAACAAGTGACTTTGGTTTTGCAGAACTTGGAACTGTGATTAGGCTTCGTACAGCGAAAACATCGTTTCTCCTTCTTAAGAATTTCCTTTTTCCTTTTGAGTTTGATGCTATCGTCATCGCAATTCTCAGTAAGATGATTTTTCGATTTACAGAACAAGCAGTCGGCTACGGAAGTTAAAAGACCGGCCGCTGAATAACTTTTCCGAAAATCCCTTTCGGTAGATTTCTTTGAATCATATCGGTTGCGTTTGTTGTCTTTGTTTGACCCCGAATGGTCTTGAGTTTTATTTGGCGTTTGTGCGATTTCGTTCGATTCTACTTCTAATTTTAAGTAATTCAACAACGATTCAATTTGAGATGCGCTGTTCAAATTTATGTTAGGATCGTTGACATCCGTTGCGTGTTGTTTATGGTACTCAGTTTTCATCGCGTACGGCATACAATTTAGAATGACTGATTTAACCATCATTCCGTATTCTTTCGCGTCAACCCCAAGCGTAGACAAACTTCTAGTAATAATGGTGACCATATTGTAAAGCGTACGTAATCCGGCGATATCAAACTTATTCCTGACCGGAGTTAATGACAGCAGCTTTTGTACGTAATGGTCGATTATGCGTTGTTCATTTCCGTACTCATGTTTCAATAGTTGGATAGCGTCGTCGTACGATTTCGCGGAAGGCGTTAGACCGCTGATGGTAACAGCTGCTTTTCCTAGAAGGGACTGTTCCAAATAATTGAATTTAGCGACTGCATCCAACGCATCATTTTCATGCACTGCAGTTCGAAATTGCTCCCAAAATAGAGACCATTCAGATAACTCTCCCTTGAATTTGCGGAGCTCGAGTTTATGCAACTTAACATTACTCCTACCTGAAGTTTTGTTGCGAACAGGGTTTTGCGTCGTCTGTCTTGAACCAACCTGCGAAGCACTGTCTTCTGCGCTTTCATCGCTCCTTTCGTTATTTGCTGACAATTCGTGAATCCGGATTCGTAACCTCGACAATACTTCGTTTACTTGGTCTGCATACTCCATCACCCTTTCGGATTCTTCTTCGAACTCGCTTTCTTGCACCAAAGGTATCACTTTTTCGTTTGCGATCAACAATGCTTCATTCGCCTTCGAAATTCGATCTTGAATCACGATGAATTCACTAATTTCTTCGTCGACGATTTTCATTTTCTCTCTTGCGAGATTTAAAAGTTTGGTAACCTGCGCCCGACACGTTTTCCTCGTAGCACGTTCCATTGTTGCGGTATTGAAACGCACTGTGATTTTTACGACCGTCCCGAATCTTTACGTTAGAGAACACACATTCACCTCCCGGGTTTCGGCACCATGTGGAAAATGTTCGTTATTAATACGTTAAACAAGTTAAAAAAATAAAGCTTTAATTCTGAGTTAAAACAAGAAACACAAATACACTCAAATACATTCGTTAACCACGCCGATCGCCATCGTTCTTCTCTTCGTTCTTTTTACGACCAGAGGGTGGCGCTCCTTCCACCGTTTCGGCGGGAATTTCTACACGTTAGGAGATGGGGTGGGGCTTGGTGTTGAGAGGGTGGGGACCCCTGTCACTGTAATGGTGGTAGACAAAGAGTTGGTATTTTGAGGCCTGCTCGATATTGAGCATTTTAAATCAGTACAATTCCCGGGCACTATTGTGGTAATTCTTTCTAAAAGACAGCCAAAGTGGTATTTTCATATATGGGTCCTAAGATTATGCATTAGGACTGCATTGTTCTTGGAGAGTCATTATCACCATCATCCAGTCCTTTGTACGGGTTCAATAATATGTCTGAAACTGTCACTGCTCAAAACTAAAACTGTCACTTTCGAAAAAACTCTTTTCTTTTTGGTTTTAATTCGATCACTACCAAACTTCACAGAAGCATCCGCTGGGCTAATTTGAAGATTGCCTGAAAATTTCATCAAATCGAGTTTATTTTCTTTAATATTCACTTTTCAGTGTTTTTGGATTTTTTTGTTACTGCCACCTTAAATGGCTAAAAAAACAGTGTTGAAGACCATGGTATAATTTAATGAAATTTAATAACGAGCTTTGCATCCACTATTCACACTTTAAACTGAACCAACAACATTTCCTGTTCAAATTGGATAGACAATTGAATAAGCTTTAAAATGATGTATCACACGACCCCCCATGCTATTTAAATTTTTTAAGGGGGTGGCTCCCCTGGCTAAAGGGGTGAATTCTAAGACTTGAAAGTTTGGTACAATATGGCCCCTTTGATAACAAAATTGACCTGTTCGCGCGTTTTCTTCTGAGTCTTTCGAAATTGGAATTGTTGGGGGGGTACAAATTTTGTAAAACATAAATCAAGTGTGTATTACAAATTTGCACGTTGCGTGTAGATCATTTCCGTCATGCTTATGTAAGACTACGGTGTAAACAAAGACAATTATTTAGATTAGGGAGAGAGAAAAAAATTCCTTGTGGTCGAATAACTTTTTGAAGGTTGGAAAATGCATCATTCCCAACTTTTAGCGCCTTCTCACGGGCGGGAAATGACAGTTCATCACTTCCATCTCTTGGGGGGAAAGTAATCATGGTTGCCAACAGCCTATCGTGAACCCAAAATACGTCATTTTTGTTTTGTGATTTTTATGACAATGGGGATCTAAGAAACTTCAATAAAATAATGGAATGGGGGGTCGTGTGATACATTATTTTAAAGCTTATTCAATTCTCTATCCAAACCTACTTTTATCTATTCGTTTCTGCAAAAAAGAGCATAAGAATTTGTTATTTTCCAAATCAAGAGTATTTTATTTAGATTTGAAAAATAACAAATTCTTATGCTCTTTTTTGCAGAAAGGAATAGATAAAAGTAGGTTTGGATAGAGTTTGGATAAAATAATGTATCACACGATCCCCCATTCCATTTAAATTTTTTAAGGTGGTGCCTCCCCTGGCTAAAGGGGTGAGATCTAAGACTTGAAAGTTTGGGACAATTTGGCCCCCTTTAATAACAAAATTGACCTGTTCGAGTGTTTTCTTCTAAGTGTTTCGAAATTGAAATGGTTGGGGGGTACAAATTTTAGTTGAGTATTTTATGTAGATTTGGAAAATATCGATTTCATGTTTTTCTTTTGTAGAAAGGAATCGATAAATGTAGATCTGAATAGAGAATTGAATAAGCTTTAAAATGATGTATCACACCCCCCCATGCTATTTATATTTTTTAAGGGGGTGACTCCCCTGGCTAAAGGAGTGAGATCTAAGACATGAAAGTGTGGTACAATTGTTGGTGGTACAAATTTTAGTTGGGACACCCTGTACATGCCACCGGTAGGATGACAGGTTCTCTAATGAAATTATAAATAGGCGAGTTATTTTTTATGCAATGGTCTAGCCTGCAAATTGACTGACAGTAAAATTTGAGGTTAATATGGTCTAAACATTGTGACGTTTATGTTTCTCATGTTAGATTGTTTTAATTTAATGGAAATAAAACACTAACAGAGAATGTAGGTTTATGCAGTTGTTAACTCTCCGTTTCATATTTTCAATTAATGCATTTTCCAACATCTGAAAGGTTATAGCGTTGCATGCATTAAATAATGCCTCTTGCAGTTTCTTGCCACACATTTATAAATTTGTTGGACCAATTTTTGATAATCTGCAGGCAAATTAGGGTAGGTATTTCGAAAAACCATTGTGTTGCCGTTTTTTTTAAAGTCTCTTTGACATCTTTGACATTCAAATAATAAACCAAATTGTCAACAGTTAGTAGTGCCAACCTAATTTAAAGTTAACAGCCTACTCTAATTTAAAATTTAAATGATCGCACGGTAGGTTGGGAGGCATAGTAACGGTGGAAATTACTCCCCCAAAACTTATCATTTTGAGTTTATGAGAGTAATTTCTGTCTGACCGTTACAACAGGTAAAAATAACAACAATGAAATAAAGATCTACATGTAGCACTAAAAGAATGGAAGAAATGATGAGATGAGATGCATGAGATACTGTTTCAAATTATAGACACTAGCTGTTGCCCGCGACATCGTTGGAGTGGTCTTCAATTTACCCAAAAAAAGAAAGCGTTTGTGTTTTAATTCTGTTTATTGAACTGTTTTTGGACAGAATATTTTTTTGTAAAAGAAATGGAAGAAAAGTGGAGGTCTTAAGAGAATGTCATATATCAAGAGGAAAATCGACACTGCATTATAATGATGAAATATATTATAATTATAATATCTAATAATGAAAGATAGGGTCATCTGAAAAATGGACAGAAAAGTATGAACATAAAGATCGTCGTATTTTATCTTCGAGACAATGTTGAAAATGTCGATACGTATGTATTACTTTGCTGATGAAGATTTTAAAATGAAGCTTAGTACTATTATTTTCCTACTTTATTACTATTTTGAACCTATATTTAAAACCAATGTTTTTGTGACAGAGATGATCAAAATATTGACCCCTTAAAAAAGCCATGAAAAAAGAACAATTTGGGATTTTTTTCAAATACAATGACAATTTTTCATTTTGAAGAGCGTACGAAATAGTATACTTCCATACAAGTGCGCTGTCAAAACATTTTTGAAGTACGAGGCGTCAGCCGAGCACCTGAAAAGTGACAGCGCACGAATATTGAATTTTTTTTGTATTCGTTGTTTGTGAACATCCCTATTACGTAAACTGTAACAAATTCCATTGTTTTATTAGGGATTGTGATGACGATAATCTTAACATTGATGCAACTAGTGTAAATATCTTTACCTTAAGCGGCGCATCCACCATTTATATTCATAGAATTATTTTACAACGGTGCTAGTCGTTTTAACAGTGATGTGACAGTTTGTGCTTGTTATTTTTTGATCATCGAATTAAGCAATATTAATTAAGTGTTATAAGTATAAGTGAAGAACCATTGAAGATGGCAAAAATGTCATCGCAAAAATGTTCGTCTGTATTGAAACTTGAAAAATTTTTTCAATTCAATTCACACAACTCATGAACTCTAGTAACAATTCTCTCCCCTTTCTCGACCTCTTGATAACCCTTTCTTTCAACAATGGAATCAAAATTTAAATTGAAAAATCAACTTGTCAAAATTTTATCGGGGGTTACGGACCAATGAACAATCGCTATTACACAACGTACCTCATTTTTCAGCGACAAAATAACAATTGCAGCATACTGCATGTCAAATACCTCAATTACCTGTCACTTTCCACCACATTATCAATGATATGTGCGTTTTCTTGAAATAGTCTGGCGAATATAATTCGAGTTGAGATTTCGCTGGAAAAATTTACCGATTGTGAACTCGAGTTCTACAATTTTGCTCATGACATGACATCAATGTCATTCGCAAAACAATCGGTAAATTTTTCCGACGAAATCTCAACTCTTATTATATTATAACTGAAAAAATCTCTTTCAATATCTTTCCTAAACCGAACACCACAAATCATGTTATTCCTTTTCATTCGAACCACCACATCCAACACAAACTAGCCGCCTTCAATTCCTTTTTCTCCTCCTCTCTACTCCAATGTCCCCCATAGATTTCACTTCAGAATGTAACATTATGATTTCAATAGCCAAATCTAGTACCCCTTAATTTAGTCCATAACCTTTTTTTTAATCCCTACAGTTTAATATTAACAAATACACTGCTCTATCTCCTTCGCCTAATACCCTTCAATACTTCAGTTTATTCTTTTACAATCCTCTTTCCTATGAGATTAAAGAAACTTTCAATAAATTGTAACATCATTAAATCACTTCTTTCACACAAAATTGATTTCATCCACACTCTAAATAAAATCGGTGTACATACACTAACCGGCACAAAATTCGATCCATGTACTTTTTTTGGTTTGATTCTTTCAAACAAATTTTGTTCTATTCAGCTTATTTTGTTTTTTCTTTATTAGTAGATTTAGAAGAAATGTAGAACAATTTTGTCATAATCAACCCACACTTTATTTTACCAACAAAAACAATGCAAAATTAAATTAACAACAAATCTGACTAAACTAACAACTTAATAACGTGTATTGCCTCCTCGATCCCTAATTACATCAGCTTCTATTCTTCGTGGCATTCCTTCAAAAAGATGCTGAATGGCAGCTTGATTAATTTCTTTCCATTCTTGAGTTACTGCTTCACTCAATTCTCTCAAATTTGTAGGAGCAGGAATTCGGGCTTTAATTCGTTTTCCGATCATGTCCCACACATGCTCGGTTGGATTAAGATCTGGACTTCTTGCAGGCCAATTGATATGGCGAATTTCAACATTGTCCAAGTACTCATTGCCGATTCGAACAATGTGTGATGTCCCTAATGTACCTGTCTGCAGTCATTGTTCCCCTGTCAACTACCACTAACTCGGTGCAAGCTTCCATACTAATCCCAGTCCATACCATTATTGAGCCGCCACCAAAATTGATTTTTAGCACAATGTTGCACTGAGAAAATCTTTCACCAGGCTTACGCCATACTCTCTGATGGCCATCTGAAGACTTGAGACAGAATCTTGATTCGTCAGTGAACAGAATTCGGCCCCATTGTTCATTGCCCCAGTTTTGATGTTCCTGGCCAATTTGAAGCCTCGCTACTCGATGTTTTCCTTTTCTGGTAACGGGAGGGCCATGTGCGGGTCTTCTTGCACATAAAACCTTCTTCTTACTATACTGCTCGTTCACTTACTGCCACTCTTGTAACTGATTTCGTGCACTAACAGCAGTAGTGTCCATATTTCTCAGGATTGTCAAACTTAGAAAATGGTCATCCCGGTGAGTTCTGGATCTTCTTCTTCCCGATCCAACTTTTCTGGTGTAGCTTCCAGTTTCGCGAAAATGTTTGATAGCTCTTTGGACACTACAAAAGAAACTTTTCTCGCTTGTCCTAATACAGAATATTGTAGAATATTGATTGAGTACTGTTTACAGACTATTTGCTCATAATAATGTCACATAAATTATGCAACACATTTTGGATTTCATCTTTCTTAAAAAAAAAAAAAAAGTTTTTATAAAAATATCGAATATTGTGCCGGTGAGTTTATATAAACTTTCTTGTTCATGTGGCTGTTTTTACATCGGTCGTACTTGTAGATCTTTCAATACTTAGAATCAAAGAACATATTAAACTTATTGAATCCTCTTCCATCTTTGATCCCAACCTCACCGACCTCTCCAAATCAGCTTTTGCTTCCCATGTCATTCATTCCTTCAATACTCCGCATTTCTTCCTCATTCCCCCTACCTGACACCCTTGAAAAAATGTATATTACCGAAGCTGCCTCCTCCAATAACAATTTACTATTTTAAACGAAACCACCTTTTTCCTGACTTAAAAATTTTCCCCATCCTTTTCAATAAAAATAATGATTAAATAAATAAAATTACATTATTATTAATGATTACAGTATGAGGAGACCTAGAAAAATATAAAAAAAATGTAACTGTAAAAAAGCTTCCAAGGTTTCTACGCGAAAACCGATTGAGAACCGCTAGCATGATTGAAGAACCATTAGTAAATAAACTCTTTTCTCTTGGCCTAAACAAAAAAGAACTTTTTTGCTGCAACGAGTGCGGTGAAGGGCTGCCAATAATTTACTTTCAGTTTTACATTGAGTGTTGACGGTCACACTAAATATTTTAAAATGCCTTTATTTTCAAATAGGGACCGATATGATTATTTCTATTTATTTTTTTTATTTAATTTTGGTGCATCTACCACTTAGGGTAATTAGCACCCGATACATTTGTATTTCAAAGTGGTAATACTATAAGTACATTAATTTATACAGAAAGTATAACTGATCAAATTAAGCTAAACAGGTTTGTCATCTTCAGATAGGCCAAAAGACTTTCTTCATTTTCGAACCTGTTACTGAGCACTTCGTCCAAAGTGGTTTTCAGTCCAACCTGTTTTCTTTGATCCTTGTACTGGGGACATTCTAGGAGTAAGTGATTTACGGTGTTTGTTTGGCAAGTGTTACACTTAGGGCGGGCTGTGCCTTGAAGATGGTGGTTGTGCGTTAGACGCGTATGTCCAAGGCGGAGTCTAGACAGAACAACCTGTTCGTGCCTACAGTGGCGACCATGTGACCATTTATTCATTGTGGGTTTGATTATTCGAAGACTAACATTTTCGGTAGCCCAAATGCCTTGCCACTTGTTCAACATGCAAGTTTTGAGTTCAGTTACCGCGTCACTTCGTTGTACTTTGCTTAGTTTAGTAGATGTGGGGTCGGAGGCTGCATTTTTTGCATGTATGTCAGCAAGTTCGTTCTGCCCGATGTTCATATGGGATGGAATGAATCCAGGTGAAATGTATCCAGTTTTCCTGTGATTTCAATTGACTTATTCTGTGTTTGATAAGTTGTACCAGGGGATGAGGTGAAAAGGTAGAATCAAGACGTTTCAAACTTTCTTGTGAGTCTGAACAAATGACTATGTGCTGATTTGAACATGATGAAATTTGCACAGAGTTTAACGCTTGTTGGATAGCACTGAGTTCGGCAGTCAGAACAGATGTTTTTGGAGGAAGCTTGAATTTTTCAACTGTGCTACCCATAACATAAGCACATCCAACTGCATCTTGATATTTAGATCCATCAGTGAAGATTATTACTGGATCAGGGATTTCACTAATAATGCGATGGAACTTCGTCTGGATTTGGCTAATATTTTGTTGTAATTTTGGTAAGCTGTTTAGCTCGAAGTTTATGTCGATGCTGTTGTAGGTCCAGGGTGGGTTTGTGTTATAACTGTGGGAATATAGTAGAGGGCACACAAAGGCGAGATCTTCGTTGATAAATTTAAGTCGGCGGTAAATGGGCGGTTTGCGGATTTCTTTTTTTCGAATATGCATTGGGAGCGACGAGATTTGAGGATGTTGTTAATTGGATTTGTGGGATTTTCAAAAGCTCGCAAACAATAAGTGACAGTTAAGTAGTAGCGTCGTAGCCAAAGAAGAGGCTCAGATGAGAGACAATGAAGACTGACTGTTGCTGAAGCACCTAGAGAAATTCTAAGACCGGTGTAATGGACTGCATCCAGAAGTTTAAGGGTGGATGGTGCAGCTGTAGCATATGCTATACAGCCGTAGTCTACTAATGGACGGATAAGCATTCTATATGTTCGGAGTAGAAATTCTGTATTAGCTCCCCAAACTTGATGTGCAAGAACTTTCAGCAGGTTTAGTCGTTGGTGACACACTTTTCTGATATGGTTAATGTGCGGTTTCCATGTTAATTTACTGTCGAATATGACTCCTAGATATTTGATTTCGTTTACAAATGATAAACTTCCATTGTGTAATGTCAAACACGGGATGCTCGAAGGGTGCTTTTTGGAGAAAATGATACTCTTAGTTTTCTGGGTGGAAAAAGTAAATCCAGTTGCGTGTGTCCAGCTTTCAACGTTTTTTAAAGCAGTTTGCATCAAGGCGGACATAGTGTCAATATTTTTCCCTTTAATGTATAGGGTTAAGTCGTCAGCGAACAAGAGGTTTTTTACTGGGGCTGGTAAATCTTTGACAATGTCATTGATTGCAATGAGAAATAAGGTTGTGCTAAGGACAGATCCTTGCGGTGTTCCATTTTCTAAGACCTGTCTTGAGGAAACGCAGCTATTTGTGGAAACTTGAAAAGTTCGATTACTCAAAAAGTTTTTGATAAATGCGAGTATTTTACCTTGTACTCCCCAAGTGCATAGTTTATGAAGGATTCCATATCGCCAAGCTGTGTCAAAGGCTTTTTGTAAGTCAAAGAACACTGCCATCACTTTTTGGTTGTCTGCGAAAGCTTCGTGGATCTCTGATTCTAGTGTTAAAATGTCGTCAGTTGTCGATCTAGTCTTACGAAAACCACTTTGTGATGGTTCCAATAGATTATTTGATTCTAGGTACCACAAGATTCTGCTGTTCAGAATCTTTTCAAGCAACTTGCACACGGTACATGTCAACGAGATGGGCCTGTAAGACATAGGGTCTGTTTTGTCTTTATTGGGTTTTAGAATTGGTAGTACTATAGCAGATGACCATATTTCGGGAAAAGTGGCAGATTGTAGTAAAGCATTATACGAGTTTAGAAGATAAATTTTAGCGGAAGGTGGCAACATTTTGAGAAAAAGAAACGGTACTTCGTCCGGACCAGGTGCTGTATTTCGGCAGTTAGTCAGAGCTTCATTTAGTTCTTCAATCTGGATGGGGTCATTGATTGGATGTGTGTCATCGATATTAATGTGTATGTTATGATTTTCTTTCAGTTTTTTTGACGCTAAAAATTCAGGTTGATAATTTGAGTCAGCTGAAGATTTTTGGAACTGAGCAGCAATAGCTTCAGCAATCTCACTATTGGCGCGGTAGATGTTTCCGTTGCTGCGTAGCATTGTTATATTGGAGCTCGTGTGTGTTCCCTTGACTGCCTTGATTTTATTCCAAACTTGAATGACTGGAGTTGAAGTGGTTATTGTGGACACATAGTTGTGCCAAGATTCTTTTCTACTGTCTTTGAGAACTCGTCGGGCCTTGGCTCTTAAACGCTTAAACTCCATTAGGTTGTCGATGGTATTGTGGCGTTTTAAACGATTTAAAGCTTTTTTGCTTGCTTTCACTGCTACTTCACAATTCTTGTTCCACCATGGTACTGAACGCTGTTTGGCCAAACCTGATGTCTTTCCGATTGCTTCTTCTGCTGCGTGGGTGATTATAGCAGTTAAGTCAGCGATTTGTTGGATTGCTGAGTCTGAGGGCGTATGAGCGACTATCTTAGTAGCAACAATATTGGAGTACTGCTCCCAGTTTGCCTCGTGGATTTTCCAACGTCGATGGATTGAATTTTCCTGGCTGATGTTATCGTGGATGTTTTGAATAAATATGGGGAAGTGATCGCTGTTTAGGAGATCGGAGAGTACAGACCATTCAAACAGATGTGCAATGGAGGGATCACATAGAGATAAATCAAGAGTTGAGAACTGTCCTGTCGCAGCGTTGAATCTCGTTTTTTGTCCCGTATTGAGCAAGAAGAGATTAGAGGTTTCCAGAAGTTTTTCGATAATTTTTCCTTTTGTGTTAGAAGTTGTTTCGCCCCATACTGGACTATGAGCGTTAAAGTCTCCAACAATGAGCCTAGGTGTAGGTAGTTGTGCCAGTATATCGTTGAGTTCGCTAGACGTAGTCTTTTTGTTTGGGGGCAGGTAGATGTTGCAAACTGTTATTGGATTTGGATAGTGTACAGTGGCCGCTACCACTTCAAGGTCACTATTAATCATTATTTCCTTGGAAGTGTACTTGTCAACTAGCAGTACTACTCCACCAGAAGCTATTGAATCATTTGTTCGACTTTTGTGATAGACGTGATACTTCTTTAAGCTGGGAGGTTTTCCATTTTTGAATCGAGATTCTTGTAAAGCAATGACAGGTGGTTTTAGTTTGGCTGTTAATAACTGGAGGTCTTCAATGTGGACATAATACCCGTTTAAATTCCACTGCAAGGTGAAGACGCTTAATAAAAGGTGTTACTATTTTGGGAGACATCAGTGTCATAGTCGGATTCAGAATCTATCTTTAAAAGTTGATTTAGTTTATTTCTGGTCTTCGTAAATTTTATCTTGGTACTTCGATTTGTCAATAGTGGATAGATTTGTTTTAACATATCTAGAAAACCGATAACGTCTGTAGTGTACTGATTAAGTAAATGTAAAATATCAGAAGATGAGTCTGTGTTTGAGAGAAAGTCTGTCAACTGTTCGCAAGAAAGAGGAAAAGTTTTCATTTCGTCTACCGTTTTCTTGAGTGAAAGTAATTCATTTTGGAGGAGGTTCGGATCAGTTACCGTATTTGGAGGTTCTGTAGGCATCGTAGTCTTAGATTTCTTAGATTTCTTTTTCGACTTTTGGTTTGAAGGAAGACTTGGAGTAACAAATAGATCGTCGATTTGGTCTATCGGTTTCGACACTTCAGCTATGGTTTCTGTCGAATCAACTAAATCGTCGGATGTTGTGTTAGCAGGCCGTTTGAGTTGAGTTTGGTAGAAGGCGCCTGAAGTAGAACCCGATGGACCAGTAGCTAGTGGATTGTTTTCTTCAGACGATGGGTGATTTATGATAGTCGTAGGATTTGATGAACTTAAAGTTGATATGAGTGGAGTGTCAGTTTGTTCGTTTAGGGAGCTTTCATTATTTGTTGTGCATTTATTTGCTGTATGACCTGGTTTTTTGCACAAAAAACAGGTCATTTCGTCAAAGGTTAAGAAAATACGAAAGCTAGTATCTTCAAAAGTGATAACAATGGATGGTGGAAGATTAAAGTCGTCTGGAGGTGGTGTAACAAACACTTGTCGTCGAAAACTCTCAACATGAGCGTAGGCTTCATCCTGTAGGCCTGCTCTTAGCGTTGTGATTGGTGAGACTGTCGTCAGACCTAGACTTTTTATTTCCTTTTCAATAGAGTTATGAGGAATTGAACTGCAGACGTTTGAGATCAAAATGCGTTTAGCTGGTGTGATTAACTTCCGGATTTTGAATTCGTGATTCTGGATATTTATTTTGTTAACGGTTTAAGTAAGATAGTTTACATGTGTTGTTGACGATAGATAGATACAGATTCGATTATTAGCGATTCTGGAAGCAGATAAGATGTTTTTTGGCCCAATTAGATTACCTACAGCTATTACATAGTCTGACAGTTTGAAGTCATCTATTGCGTCGATGATTATGGCTTGATTACGCTTGGGGAAATTTACGGCTGGAGTTGATTTTGAAGCATGAGCATAGGAACGTAGTGGAGTAGCATTTCCATTATTTACTATCGAAGTCATATCGCGTAGCTCCACTGCGTGTTAAACGCAGCGGCTACTTTTTGTGGTGGAGATAAGTAAAACACAGCGATAAGATGTGGTGTCGATGGAAGTTCAGATGGAAATTTCTAGAGGTAAGGATAACCCTGGATCTAACAGCTTACCTTTTGAGGTGGGCAGTTTTGAATCACAACTTTAGTACAAATTCGCCAATTTATAACGAACTATAACAGCGGATTTTAGGTGTTTACATCGGAGCGATACACGCACGACCCAATTCACCTTCACCTTTTCTTTAAACTCATTTCTATTATCATATTATGTGAAACCCGGGAGACTCTCTGAGTGTGTAAGTCAACAAATGCACGAAATTTTCACGAAACCTGGATCGGAATAAGTATGTGGGGCCACATGAAACATCTTGTTTATGCTATTAACACCGAAAGAGAGTGTGGATGCATCTGCGAAATGCCCAGGGCTGTCGTAATTTCGAACAATATTTATAAATGGTATGTTGGCCTAGGTGAGTCTTTGTTTTTCAATTGAAAGTAAAAGTGGTTTTTGTCAGTCGGAAAGGGTTCATCAGTAAAGACCGAGATGTTTACAATAGTTTGTATCGTAAGTAGTAAGTTTTTTGCCCAAAATGTTTTGAGTGCGTCGCTGGTTATCATTAATTTCTAAACTTTACATTATACGTTTTTTAATACCGTCAAAAATACGTTTAGGGGCCATATAATTTTAGGTTTAAATATCTACTATACTTCGTGATTCACCCTGTATATGTCACCGTTTTGAGTACTAAATTAATTTGGGAAAGGCAGCGTTTAATTTTAATTTTTCCAACACTTATTTTCTTAAACGCCAATGTGGGAGAAAAATTGATCCCTTTCATTCTTTAATATGGACAAAGTGCAAAAGAAAAAGTTGGATGAGAAGCGAATTAAACTAATACTAACTGATCCCTAACACATTGCTATCCCTACAAATAACCGCCTTGCTCCGACAAGTCTCCAAGATAAGGTATCATAGTAGTACGTGTCTCAAAGCCGTCAAGAGATAGTGGCGACTAGAAATATAAGAAAACTCTTTGAAAAAAAAAAACATATATTTTGCAAAAATGCAGCTTATTAGGACAGTACTAATGGTACAGTCAATTCAACGTTGCTATAATATTTTCAACGTTGTTCCAAAATTTAATGGATGGTCAAGCAGTCAAAATAGAAGTGGAGTCCGTGGTTCACCGCATTCAGTGCAGCAAAAAAGGGCTTTTTTGTTTAGGCCGAGAGATAAGGGTTTATTTACTGATAATTATGCCAGCGGTTCTCAATCGATTTTCGCGTAAATTTTAAAGCCATATTATCTAGGTTTTTTTACAAATAGAATTTTTTATTGTTCTAGTTCTCCTCATACTAGGGACTATTAAAAGGGTTAAATATTTGCGTGAATCAGCCTGTATATGCGGTAGCGCATGAGATAAATCCGATTTCACGCATCGGTATTAAAAAAATTGCATACATCGCGACAAATGTATGAAGGTGTTTTATGCACGCCAGTAGCAAAAAAAATCTGTTCAGTAGTAAATTCTGGTTACTTATTCAACGCTTGTTGTTTTTACCATGCATAGTATGATGACAAGAATGGGCATATTTAAAAACGGTAAAAAGCTTGGTGTGCAGAAATGCATAGTAGACAACCTATGCTCAAAACACTCGACATTCCTACGACTCCTTTTTTAATAATCTGATGCAAAAAATTTTACATTTCAACATACTAAACTCCATCAAGCAACGCGGCTAAAGGCGGTTTTTACTATTACAACTGCAACATCCCAAAAACCTTTTTAAATCCCGTATTTATGCACTTTATTGCCCGTGCTTGTGCTCAAATCGGTAATGCAGGTATCCGTCCAACTCTTTTTTTATTGTTCGACATTTTCGAGCCGGCTAAAAATTCCGTAGAAAAATTCTTGCATTGCATCGCTCGCTATTTGCGTTATTCTCCACAGATTTATCGTTATTTAATGCATCGCAATAATCTCGCATGCAGAACCGAAAAAACCGGTTTATGAAATGTCCGCTGCGATTTTTCCCCTTTGCGTTTTAACAACAAAATCGAAATTTATTTTTAAAAGTTGCGTTTCGTAAGCGCTCATTTGCTATTTCGACCTCCTTTCGTTTGGTATTTTAGCGCGTTCAAGGTGCCGACACTGGCGGGCGACTGTGCTCTCTGTAATAATAGTAATGATTGTTTTATTGGTGTTGACTAGAGGTGTTGCACAAGTTAATTAAGAGGAAGCTGGTTAGGTTTTTTTTTCCGTTCTATGGAATATATCGTGCAGCACTCACAGTAAATGGGGTTGCCAGGAGCAGAAGTTGTGTCTGGAAAGTGGAGGTTCTGGAAATCAATCTCGGGGTTGAGAGAACGCCGTAAGGATTGTGGATTCTCTGGAAAAGGCAGAATGGGTTCATGGGAAGGAGCTGTGTTGATGCTAATGTTTAATTGTAATTTATTGGCATATGATTAATGATTTATTGTTTAACGAGCGTATAATGTATGCTGTTATTAGTTACCACACAAGGATGAAGAATGGAGGGTAATAAAAGTTAACAGTCTGGTTAGTATAATTTGTAAGACAAATAGGTAGGGGAGAACTGAAAACGCCAAGACCAGAAAGAATTGTCTCTGTTTACACCATACTGTGATTTCAATTATTTTATAACAAACAAAATTATTTAAGTGTTGTAATTTTTTTATAAAAATTGTAGATACTATTTTGTGCTATAATTAATTGAATAAAAAGAGTAAAGAGTTTGTGTCTTTTCAAGGACTCCTAAAAATAGAGAGGTGCAATTGGGTTGGTCAATTCCAAAAAAATAATTTTTGTGCCTTTACAATCTTCAACGATATTAATTTGTATAATGTACCACAAGATGGTGTCCCAAAGTCGCTTTTGTCAGACTGGCATAAAATAGTTGCTAAATATGTAATAACAATATATAGCTAAATCAATTTTAATTACTTTCTGTTTATTCTCTGTGTTCTTTCTTCTAGTCTTCTCTCTCCTGTTTCTCTCATCTCATCACATTCTGGCAGCAGGTCCTCTTTAATTAGTGTACTATACTTTCCATTATATGTATATGTTATATGTTTTCCTTTCCTGCTTCTGTACATCTCGGCCATTCTCGGCTACCTCTCTCAGTTCATTTGTTCCATTATATCTTCACCTTTCTATTTTCACCCGCTATATTATTCCAATATAACAATATTCTTATTCCTTTTGTTTTCTTCTGTTGCTTTTGCATTAAATCGTATACCTTATTTCGTTTTGTTTTCTGTCATCTTTTTCTTTCCCGTTTTTTCCTTTCGCCTTCAAAAATTTTCCATTTCGCCAATTTCCCTCAACCTGAACTTTCCTGTAGCTTATTTTTACCGTTTTTTCTTGTTCCCTTTTACTCTTCGATGTTGCTCTTATCTTTTTCTATGTCCTTCTCTTTCTTTTCTTATAAACAACGATTTAGTTTATGAAGATTTTTTATCCCGAACTATTTCTTAGTTTTTCTTTGTTTTTCATGACTTCTGTTTTCAACTCCTCTTCAACCCACTTCTTTATTTTTTTGCTCATGCTCTGTCCCATGTCTTTTAGTCTCAGCCACTGCGTTATTTCTTCTTTCGTCTCTTTCTTTTTCTTCCACCTTCGTCTCCATCTGTTTCTTTTTTCTTCCATCGCCTCCTTCAGAAGCTTTTCTCTTCTCTCCATTTTTCCTCTTTTTCTTCCATCGCTTTCTTCAGTTGGTTCGCTTCTCTCTTCAGGTCTTCCATATCTTCTTTGAGCTGTCTGTTGTCGTTTTTCAACTCTCTCATTTCTTTCCTGGTTTCACTTATATTTTCTTTTATGTGTTTCAAGTCATCCATTATTTTCTCCATCGTCTTCTTGTTCTTTTCTTGCTTTTTTGAGATGCTTCTGCACTTTCTTCTAGCTCTCTTTTTCTTTTAATTTCCTCTTTTAGTTCCTTTTTCTTCGCCTTGTCTCATTCCTGTTCGTAACCCTCTACACTGTGCCGTGTATTGTTGGTAGTCGGCGTTCTTCACTTATTTCTCCACTCCTCAACCCCTTTCTTTCTTCCTCCCTCTTCTGTGCTTCTTTTCCCTTCTTCGCTGTTTCCTTAACTTTTCTACTTTTAATTTTTTTTTACTTTATTTTCGCCAATTTTCTTCTCGCCACTTCTCTCCACATGTTCTCGTGTGGATCGGAAATCTTGGAAACTATTTTATTAACTTATATTTTATATTGGACATATTCTCAAAACAAGGTTAAGTGGACTATGCCGGGTTTGGAACTGAGCTACTCAATTAAATTCGATATATTATGATTTAAATTTGTTAATAACAGAAGTAAACTAAAATAATACCAAAACCTACAAATACATGACTGGAAAGTTTATTCAAGTGTAATTATAATAGTTTACGATTATGTTAATAATTACCAAAAAAAGCTTGTGTGTTCAATTTGACCCTCCGAGGAAGTAACCAAATAATAATAATTAGAAAGATTTAAACCATTAATGCAATCTTATCCATTCAATAATGCAATGAATATCGTTATGATCTAGTACTAATTTATTTACTTGTACTATTTCAGCTTTAAATCGATTTATCGAAAATCAAGGAGATGTAAATATAAAAATAGGTAAATCAGAGAAGTGTTTCTTGCTCGGAACAGGTAGAACATTGGAAGAATTTTGGTATCGACCTAGTAGGTTCAACCGCTGTCATTTCTAGTTTTCGCAAAAGTTTTGCGAGGCATGTATACTGTTCTGTTTAATTTTCAGTATTAAGAGGGGGGTTCGACGTTTGTCACACGCTAGGTGGCGCCACGGGTAAAAAAACAAGGGTCCCGTTTTGTTAAGTTTTACGTAAAAGTATTGATATAAATAGCATTTACTTATTATTAATAGATAGCCGAAAGTTGTCCCTTGGACCTAATGCCATTTTTTTGGCTGGTGATGGTCAATAAACTCGGAAATAAATTATTAAATTCCATTCATTTTTGAAATTTCATAGTAACGAAATTAGATGAAACTCGTTACAGACTTGGCGGAAGCTTTTAAAAAGTCACTGCTAAACCCAAAAGTGATCAACTTTGCGTTTAAATCGAAATATTTTGACCGAATTGACCGAAAATTTGCCAGCTTATGTCTGACCTATCATAATTTTGCTGCAATAGTTTGACTACTTTCTCAGAGATGGGGCACAGGCGAGACGCAAGAACACAAAATTTAGGAATCCTATGGACTATGTGACGGTCTTGATTGTGACACTACTTTCTGTGCACGCGAAAGAAGAAGAAAGTTATAGAAACGTATGTCTGTGAGATATCAGACGCAGAGAGGAACCGGCAAATGCGTGGGTACCTATTGTACTCGTCACGTTCACTGTTTTGTACCTGACGAGTTTTGGGTAATTACGGTATATTTCCAGAAAAGAGGGTGCGGATGGTTTTGCCTCTGACGAGATATGCGACTTATAATCGAACAGTAATAATTATTAACTTTTTAAAAAAAAAGGAACCGACTTCAAAAAACCCAAAGTAACATAAGTTAACTAAAAAGCAAAAAATAAAAATTTTCAATTTCAGAGTTATTTGTTGTTCCGCTTAATGTAATTATTTATTTTTCCGTTCAATGAAATTCAGAAATTATTGTTGATTATCTAATTATTATTAATTGTTTTATAATTTTGAAGACGGTGCCAAGTAAAACATAAAATTATACATTTTAAAGTTATAATTCCCTGATAATTTCAGACTTCTTAATTCACGATTATGATTACTGAATTAAACTTTTCAGAACCCATTTGATACATTAGGTAATATGTAGTATATTTCCAAACGAGTGCGCTGTCATTACACTTTTCAGGGGCGAGGGCGAATTTTTGCAGCCCGAGGCGAATTCCGAGGGCTGCAATGAGCCCGAGCCCCTGAAAAGTGACAGGGCACGAGTATTGAACAGTGTTTTTTGTATTCGTTCCAGCAAAATGAGAAAATTTAAAAGAAATTTAAATGTCTTGATCAGGGGTGGGTCATATCTACCAGTTAGGAAATTCCAGTGTCATAAACCCTTACCTGACCCAATTTAAAATCGCGAACAAGGTTCCTTTATTCAAATCTTTTTAAAACCTTCATTCCCTCTCATACACGCTTCCATTTCATAACATGCTTTCTGACAATAACGACATCACTCAGTTCAACCGTCACAATCAGTAAACGAAGCTCTATCGAAATATGAAAAAAAAAACATTAATTTGGATAAAGCTGAAAATTGGTTTAGGTCTTAGGTACACTATAACAAATAAAATATCAAAAAAAGATCAGAAAAAATTTTAGATCATGCAATTACCTACAAAAAATGTTTCCATACTTTTTTTCCTACGAATTTGATACAAAAAAGCGATCTATTCGTAATGCATACTAATATTGTATGGTTTGGTTGGATTTACCGACAGATGAATTGATAGTTTTGGTTATTATTTATTATGTAATTATTGTTTTTATTTTATTTTTTCGTTGTATTTTATGTGTTATTGTAGCAAAGTATATAATTTGTTTTTATGTTTTACTTAACACCAACTTCAAAATTATAAAACAATTAATAATTACATAATAAACAATAATTTACTAAAAACAAAAATAGCTCATAATAGTCAGGTCAAAACAGACATTTCAATTCCCATTTGGAAATTTTGTTGAATAAGGGAGGGGTCGTCAAAGGACTGTTCTGTCGTAGCTAGCGGCAAGATGGGCTTTTCGGCCACACTGTCGGCCACTTTACTATTTATTAGGGTCTCAGGTAAACTTCGCTGTAAAAGATAGAAAATATTGGAAAACACACCCCATCTAGAGTTGAGTAGTTCCATCGAGTGGTAAGTATCGTTACAATATTATTTTGTTGAATGTGAACAATGGGGGCCATCTAGTAGTCAGTTGACGTTTTACATATTTTACCCTGGCTTCTAACCTGAACATGTTGAAGTGGGCGTGGTCGGACCCCGCTCTTAATATCACAACATAGTGAGAATAATTTAAAAATAATGCAACAGTTTTTCGAAAATTTGTTGCCTGGCTACAATAGTTTAAGAAACAAACAAGAATTCTTTTCTTATTTATTCTTACTATAGTGTGATATTCGAAATATTATTTTTAGTGCTAGAATAAAAAATGCAATTCATTTTCTTAAATTTGACAGCTCAGAACTAAAAAACTCGTCAGTTCACAGAACTAAAATACCATAAATTATTCTCAGTATAATATTA
The DNA here is from genome assembly GCA_963583935.1 of Diaperis boleti. Classification (NCBI taxonomy): domain Eukaryota; kingdom Metazoa; phylum Arthropoda; class Insecta; order Coleoptera; family Tenebrionidae; genus Diaperis; species Diaperis boleti. The sequence goes on along the minus strand of OY757245.1, from coordinate 48,125,131 downwards.
TATTGTATGAGTAAGATCTCTAAGGCGCGATCTTATCGATGCAGGTGCAATCTTTATGTCATACAGAGACGAATTGAATTAATTTACAAGCGGGCCGAACAAGTGGATACATTGTTTTTTAAAGTTTTATTCTTTTCAGTGCGTAAAAAAAAAACGAAAAACGTTTTCTTTTCAAAAGTCGCTACGGGCTACCGTTTTCGAGATAGACACACGTACAACAAGAAAGTTTTAATTAAAATAAAAAGATATTTAAACGCTAATTTTTTAACAACAACGGAACACTACATAAAATCACAATAAATGGAGTATGTATTTTATAAGCAATGAGTACAAAAAATATATTTCACACTCTTCCCACTACTCAGTCTCATACAAGTCCGACTACTGGTAGGGGGCTGCGAACTGGGAAGTTTATGTACCTATTGGTATGTGTTATTGGTTGGGTATATCTGAATCATTAAATGTTGTGTTGACTTTTTAGCAGATTTTTTTTTTTTTATCAAAGGATAATGCACACAACGCCTTCTACTGGCATTACCGGAACCAGCATACAACGCCATGTTCATTTTTGTTTCTGTCATGTACCTGTCATCTATCAAAAATTCGGGTCAAATCCAATAAATTACAGATCATAAAAATCGGTCCAGCCGTTCTTGAGTTGTAAACCCAAGGGAGTCCCCTGAGCTCACTGTCCATGTTTTTATAGTTATTCTGCTATTCGGGGCGGACACAAATCCAACAAAGCAAAGATCATAAAAAAATCGGTCCATCCGTTCTTGAGTTATAAACCCAAGGGGGCCCCTGGGCCCTCATGTCCATGTTTGAATTGTTATTCTGCTATTCGGGGCTGAGACAAATCCAACAAATCGAAGATCATAAATATCGGTCCAGCCGTTCTTGAGTTATAAACCCAGGGTGCCCCCATGAGCCCCCTGTCCACGTTTTAATAGTTATTCCGCTATTCGGGGCGAAGACAAATCCAACAAATCAAAGATAATAAAAATCGATCCAGCCGTTCTTGAGTTATAAACCTAAGGGGGCCCCTGGGCCCCATGTCCATGTTTTAATAGTTAATCTGCTATTCGTGGCGGAGACAAATCCAAAAAATCAAATATCATAAAAATCAGTCCAGCCGTTTTGGAGTTATAAACCAAAGGGGGTTCCCTGGCCCCCTTGTCTATGTGTGAATAGTTATTTTGCTATTCGGGGCGGAGGCAAATCAAACAAATCAAAGATTATAAAAATCGGTCCTGTCGTTCTTAAGTTATAACCCCAAGGGGGTCCCTTGAGCCCCCCTGTCCATGTTTTACTTCATAAGAACCTTCCTCGAACTTAAAGGAATATTTCAAAAAAAAAAAATTTGCTAAATTGGTCCAGCCGTTCTCAAGTGATGGCGTGACCAAGAAAAATAGGGATTCATTTTTATATAATTATATATAAGATGTACCCAAAAACTACTTCTTGTGCAATTTGAACCAAATTGTTGTTTTGTAAAAATAATCTAGGAACTGACAGCTGTAGAGATAAAGGCGGCAAAACTTTAACAGCCGGCAGTTGCGCAGTTTGTTCTGAGTATTTTATGAATAAATTTTTAGGATGAAATTAGAACATGTTCTAAAAAATTTGGTCCATAAATTTTTGATACCAAATTTTCTATCAAAACCTGTATACGATCCTATAATATTTAATATAGATTGTTGCTAAAGTCCTGTATGTGGGGAATTGGGCATCTGTCTGGTGTAGTAACTGCGTTAAGAGGGTTCTCCAGTCGCAGGTTGATTTCTGCCGGTCGAAGTACATTTTCCCGCAATATCTTTTTTTAATTTACAATTTTCAAAAAAATCGCTCTGTAGCTGCAAAGATCTATATTTTATCAACACGCCCACAAAATTTCAACAAAAATCTTCAAAAATAAAAAAGTTATATTCAACGGCGCGCAAAAATGTACAAAAATGTGCGGCATTGAATGTAACTTTTTTATTTTTGAAGATTTTTCGTTGAAATTTTGTGGGCGTGTTGATAAAGATATTGCGGAAAAATGTACTTCGACCGGCAGAAATGTACCTGCCACTGGAGAACCCTCTTAAGGCTGCGATAGTCACCGAACGGCTTTTGGGACTAAATGAAGGGGGCTACAGGAATTTTTTGCGTTTAATTACATTTTGAAATTATCGCAACTGTGGAGCATTCTATGCTTTTGGGACCTTAGCAAATCGATTTAAAATTGTCTTGATACCAAGTGCCGTAGCTTTTGATAAAGTGGAGATGATAATTTTAACGTACGTGTTGCCGCAGAATTATCTGGCAACAACAAATGGTAACGCATACAGACTTAGAAGAAAATATTCAACCATTAGAATAATTGTAAAAAGGTCTCCACGAAGCATAATAATTTTGGGTGCTTTAGTTTAACAATTATCCGTAGAAGGTAAATATGAGAACTCACTTAATTAAAAAAAAATAGTTAATTAACAATGGGCTCATTTTATGAAAAATCAGAGGATATTTTGTTCTAACAGCGCAACTTTTCCTTAAACCGTCTAGATAGTACCATAATTTTTTAAGATTTTTGCATTAATATTTTATAGGGTAAAAAAATATTAGCAACGGCCGGTTTCGAGACAGCGCCGACCACGCGGAGCCCTATTTTCAACATTCAATGAAAAGTATCAAATAATAGAAATTATGTTCCGGGAGTCGACATTTTTTTTAGGAAATTTCCTCTTTAAGGATTTTTTATTTCTCTAACATTAATAGTTTTCGAGTTATTTAAAAAAAATAGACCCTTTTTTGGGATTCTTCAATTGTTAATAACTTTTGCCATAGTTTATGTGCGGGTTTGAATTTTTTGCATATTTTCTAGAGGTGATTACGAATCCAGTGAGTGATGTGATAGTGTGATAGTATATTAACCCTAAATAGCAAGAATTAACACCTTTTTCAAGTTTTGAAAAAGACTATGAGTGTTTTATGAATAAGTTTTTAGGATGAAATTAGAACATGTTCTAAAAAATTTGGTTCATAAGTTTTTGATAACAAATTTTGTATCGAATCCTGTATGACACGATGCTAAATTTAGTTACAAATTTTGTTCAATTTTATGTACATAATCTTGTACAAGATTATGGATCGTGTCAGACGGCACTAAAAAGTAATCCTGACAAAAGTAAGGAGCGTTCAACAAAAATCGACGACGAAGCAAGCCTTGGAATCTTCAAGTCATGTCTGCATATAGACCGGGAGATAGTGACAGATTTTCAGACGTGATTTTAGCCAGTATGAATTTTAGACGGTATTATGATATACATATTCTGATGATAATACATGATAAATTCAGAATCATTTCGGCGGGTTCTTCACATAATAGAGTTAGTTAACATTTGTGTGTAAATTAAGCGTTTCGATATGATTTTACTCGGGCATACCGTTTACGCATGTCCAAGTATACCTATGTATCAACTATACACTATACCAATTATACACTCTTAACTTAGCTGAAAAGTTATAAGGTGGTAAAGATTAGAAACAAAAATTAAAATTCCCTGTTACTATGACTTTTCGCGAAATTAAATCTTCTTAGATCTCGATAAACGTGATTACCAATTGTATTTGTGCATAAAAAAGCATTACATTTTGGTTTGTAACATGATTTTTAATTTTTTTTTATCCTTATTTTTTCCTTTCTATTTCTGGCTTATTGTGTTACGTTTAACTTTATTTTTTCAGGCATACTGAATAAAATCACGTCTGAAAATCTGAAACACCATTATAACTAAGAATTGATCTTGAATATGTATATAGGCATATGGAATATTTCACCACGAGTTTGGCGCAATCCGAGAACTGGGAAAACTTCTATTATTTTTATTATACCCTCGTTATCATTCTGTTTACGGAAGATATTGCTACGACAAACGTCTGACCTTTGACTTTTCCAACAACTATAATGACATAATCAAAGTGCGAAAGAATATTTATTGCGGCAATAAACAAACCATCTGTGCTAGCTTAGGTAGATTGACTATCTAATATTAATAGTAATATGTATGTATGTTGGAGTTTTTACTATTTAAATGGTAAATATGCCTGCGTAAAGACATATTATAACATGGCATAGAGCTCTGCCTGCAAGCTAATTTTAAAACTTTTTGGTTATTTTTTCATTTACTGCCTGTTCTTTGTTTTTTCCCTGGTTTTTGTTTAACTATATATGGGTATACCCGCCTATTTATGTCTTTCTCATTTGCCCCCTAAATTGAACCGGCTTTGTTTTCATTTTTCCTTTTTTAAGTGAATTTGACCTTTTCAAAATGAATTAGAAAACATGATTATAAAGGTCAGTTCCTATTTTCTTATCTTTTTCCTCGCGATTTTCAATGTCAATGTCAAGAAACATTTCGCGAATTATGTGATATACACATGACTCGTGAGAAATTATCAAGCAGTTGGTGCAGCAACTTTTGAAAACTCAACTTAATGTCAAAGGTAAATTAAAGCAGCTGTCCGAAAATCCGAAGATCAGGAAACAGAAACAGTGGAAAGAACAGAGAAGCTCATCGACCTCACAATATAAGAATATCGGTAACGACTTATTGCACGTAATAAGAACACTATGAAGAAACTCAGAAAAGAGTAAATATCTCCCATTTTTTATTTATACCATAAAAAGGAATAAAATGTGGTTATTACAAATTATAAAATACTAGCTAGTACCCGGCGCGCGTTGCTGCGGCCCAAATATAGAGTAAAACACATCTCATCCGATTTGACCGATGCAACGAACAGGTAAACCACGATGGGTAAACAATGAACAGATCCGGGTTACACGCTCATGTTACACACTTCTCTTGACGAATGTTATTTGATTTGTGGTCAAAATTTCATATCGATTCGTTGACCCGTGTAGGAGCCTGTTCGAAACATAGAAACAAACATACAAAGACTGAACTGAACTGAACAGTATCTTGAAATATGTATTTTATTTTATTTTTTCCCTTATTTTAGAGCAGTCGGGTAAACAAAATTTTTGGTTTTCCCATTTAGCGCATACATAATATAAGTTTTTCGGTTTTCCCTCTCTCAACATAAATAATTGTCCATGTGAGAAACATGGGCTTTCCAAATTGACCCCAGCAACACTCTGACTGTCCTTGGGCTTTGTTGATGGTAATTGCGAAAGCAAGGCGCAGTGGAAATTGAAGCCGATTGAAATCGAAAGACATATCGGTGGAACGATTGGTATGCTTGGGATGAGCACATCTTCCCCTTACATTTTCCATTGAGGATGGTCGTTTCAATGGACGCTATGTTGTTCAGGTCTTTCAGCAGTACTTAAAGTTCGACCGTTTTCAAGTCGTATGCAGTGTTGTTCAGGTGTTTCAGCAGCTTTTGATCTGAAATCTCATCTAGACGACTTTCACGTTGGTCGAGTGTCTCAGCTACTCTTGGTTGATTTTCCTTTTTTTTACATTTTCAAGTATTTTATGAAATAGTAAACAGACATAAGACATTCAAAATTCCCGACGCGAGCGGCTACGCCCCAAAAATTAAGTAATACTATTTTTTTAGTGAACAGCAAATTAGCGTTATAAATTGGTTAGCATTACTTGCCGATTGCACGCCCTATCCAAGAAGGACTTAAAGTTGCGCCCACTTCGAAAGCAATCCTGGACACATCTACAATAAATTTTGGCACTTCTCCCTCGACTTCACCACACTATAACTCCCTTGTGAAGTGATTTTAACGAAAACTGATGAGTGACATTTTATATCTAAAATTGTCCCTGTGGCGTTCTTATCTGACAGAGTACTCAATTTCGTCAACCCCGCTATGTTACTCCCCATAGTGAATATTATTGTTCCCCAGTTAATCCATTATTCACCGGTGTAGGAGCGCATAACATACGAACAAACAAATATTGATTTTTATATATTAGATTTACAGATACGGACAACAAATATAGAAATAAGTGAGAATAGAAGATAGAAATAAGTCATAACTGCAAATTAAGTAAAAATTGCATATTAAAATTTGCGAAAACAGCAATAAAGAAAGAGACTAGCATAAAGGAGTCAAAAACAATTGTCTGAATCACTTTTGGTGGTACACTACTTTTAATTAGTAATTTCTTAATAAATTTTGTTTTTCGTGATAAATTAGTAACAAAAATATTTGAACGGTCTTTCTCGCTTTTGAGGCACTTAGGGTACGGTACTACTACTACTTCACCTTACTTTTACAATTGAGGTGGCTCCAGCCAGTCCCCTCTCTCCACCATCACTAGAACCCAAAACCTCGAATAATATGGAGCATGTAGCTCCTAATAATTTTTCTACATGCTGTTGGACATTAGTGTAAAAATATTGTGTTATAAGTGTTGAATAAACGGGTCATCACCCACTAGGAAGTTTTTGAGAATTGTGTCCGTAATTAAAATATTATAAAAAAGAAATATTATTTTAAAGAGATATATACATTTAAGGAACAAGACATGCAACGTCAAAAGTGGAAAAGTAATGAGGGTTGACAACGTTGATGTTAAATAATTAACAAACACTGGCTTGAGTGAAAATTTTCAAAAAATAGAAAAAAGTAGATACTGCCTTTGAGTTTGAGGATCGATATCAGAGTTAGCTTTTGCTCTGCTGAAGAGAACCCCTGGTGAGGGCTTCAATATGAACAGATATAGTGACGATCTAATGATGGGATCCTTCCGTGATGTTCTTTCAAAAGAGCTATGAGAACCAATGTAAGGAAAACGACTGTAGCAATTCCAATGAAATTTTGACACAGCAAAGAACAGGACACACTTTTTACTCTGTGTTATTTTGAAAATCCTACTGTTAATTAAAGAGCAGTCAAGTTTGGAAAGAAATTATGATATTGAGACTTAATTTATAAAAGGCGTAATAGTGATTCCGGACCCGAAAACCAAAATTAATTTCGACCCTCGGTTTTACTTAACATGGCACTTAAAAATAAATATAATGAGGGTGTTAACTTGTTGAGTTGGACGTAAACACCTTGCACTGACTCAACCAATAATCGTCTGTTTACTGGGTCTGCCTACTCTTTATTACGGTTAGCCATAAATTATTGAGATTCAGGCAACTTCCTTTAATTGTTACCATTTTCTTAATTATTAGAGAATGTTTTGCTTAGGTAGAGGTATAGGTTTTATAAAAAATTGTTATTTGAGCAAACTACATACATCCTGTTATCAATTTATCAATGAATGAAGCAATATAATTTTTATTACTTTGTTATGATTTTCTGTTTGCCAACAGCGACTACACTCACTTAAACGTGCAAAATTTGTTAATAAAACTATTACATTATTATCAAACATTAAAAAAACACACAAAAGTAACAAGTAAATTATTATTCATTATGTAAACTATTAATTGTTTTTATAATTTTTTCGTTGTAGGTAATTTGTTATTGTAGGTAATTTTTTTTTTATGTTTTACTTGGCAACTTCAAAATTATAAAACAATTAATAATAATTAGATAATAAACAATAATTGCTTCATTGTCTGCGAGTGAGATTTTTGATACACATCTCACAAGCTAACAATGACTTCGGCCACGTGTGATATACGACGTTTTGTTGAACGAGTGACGAGAGTAACATTTTTTTCAAGCGAGAGAACAATTTAATGTTGAAAAAATTGATTTTGACGAGTTTAACACTATACTTTTTCCACGACCACTGATATCGATGAGTGAGTGACATGTTATAGTTGGTTGTCTACATTACATCGCTGACTTGTCGGATGAGAAAATTCAGGTATATTTTGTCACAAATTTTATAAAAGTGCTTTACCTGCCCACAAACGCCCACAAAATTTTAACGAAAAATCTTCAAAAATAAAAAAGTTATATTCAATTCATTTTTGCCCGCCGCTTTTTTATTTTGGAAGATTTTTCGTTGAAATTTTGTGGGCGTGTTGATGAAATATAGATCTTTGCAGCTACAGAGCTAATTTTTGAAATTTGTAAATTAAAGAGAGAGTGCGAGGAGGGGAGAAAAACCAGAGGAAGAAACAGAACGCCAACAACAAAGAACGCCGCAACCAACAATACACGATACAGTGTAGAAGGTTGCGGACCGGTATGCAACAGAGAGAAGAATGCAAAGAAGATAAAGAGGAAACTAAAAGAAAAAGAGACATAGAAGAAAGCCCAGTAGCCTTTCAGAAAAGTAAAAAAAACAGCAAGATCTCCAGGGGAAGAAAGAACGCAAAACGAAGTGGAGAAGAAGATGGAGGAAGTGATAAAAAATATAATGGAAGACCTTAAGGGAATCAAAGAAGACACAAGAGAGACGAGGAGAGAAGTGAAAGAGCTGAAAAACGACAACAGACAGCTCAGGGAAGATATGGAAGAACTGAAGACTGAAGAGAGAAGTGAACCAACTGAAGAAAGCATGGCAGAAAAAGAGGAAAAATAGAGAGAAGAGAAAAGCTTCCTAGAAAAGAAGATAGGACAGATGGAGTCGAAAATGGAGGAAAAAGAAAGAGGTGAAAGAAGAAATAACATAGTAATAACAGGGCTAAGACTAAAAGAGACGGGACAGAACATGAGAAAAGAAATCGAAAATGGGTTGAAAAGGAGTTGGAAACAGAAGTGAAGATAACAGAGGCCTATGCTATAAAGGGAGAAGAGATGGTAATAGCAAAAACTGAGAGTTGGGAACAGAAGCTGAACGTCATGAGGAATAAAGAAAAACTAAGAAATAAGACAGGACCGAAAATCTTTGTAAACAACGACCTAACAAGGAAAGAAAGAGAGATAGCGAAGAGGGAAAGGGAAAAAGGAAAGACGGTAGGGGTAAGCTACAGGAAACTGCAGGTAGAGGGAAATTGCAGGAAATGGAACGATGACACCGAGCGACTGGAAAGTTTTTAAAGGAGAAAGGAGAAAACCGGGAAAGAAAAAGCAGACAGGAGGCAAAAATAAAAAAGGTACATGATTCAACGGGAAAGCAACAGAAGAAAATAAAAGGAAGAATAAAATTGGTATATTGGAATGTAGTGGGGATAAGAAACAAAGGAGAAGACTTCTGGAAATACATAAGTGAATTTGACGTAATTGGAATGGTAGAAACGTGGGTAGATGAAAAGGAGTGGATGAAGATAGAAGAGACAATGCCGAGAGACTATGTATGGAGATGTCAAGCAGCAGAAAGGAAAAACAAGAAAGGACGAGCGAAAGGAGGCATTATCACCGGAGTAAGGAAAGAAATTGAGGACGAAATGAAAACAAAACAAGAACTACAGAGAACTGGAATAACAGAAAGAAATCTAAAACTAGGAACAAAAAAAGTTAAAATAATCACAGTATACAGTAAAGAGATGAGTAAAACAAAACAAATGTTAGAAGAGACCATAAGTGAGACAGAAAAAAGAATTGTAATAATTGGAGGCGACTTTAATGCGAGAATCGGGACAAGATTAGGAAGATGGAATAATAATAATAATAATAATAATAATAGCATTTATTTATCTACAGGTTTACACCCAATTACAGATAAAATAAATGAGAAGTGTGTTTTAATGTAAAGAGTAATTAACAAATAGAAAATAATAAAAATTTACAAAGGAAATATCTTAAAAATAACCTTAATATTATATGTACTAAAACTAGGTCATATATACCTACACTACGTAACCAACAACTGCTCTAAGCGAATCACTATTAATATCACAAACATCGGATATTTTATTAAACTCTTCGCACATTAATGTGATCGGAGAACGCGCTAAAGCATTTGTTCGGCTTGTTACACAGTAAAATAGACTACTTTGACGTGAATTGAGTCTAGGAATTAAAAAATTAATGTTACCCAAAAGCCAGGAACAGTCTATTTTACCGTGAATTAAATTATATAAAAATTTAACAAAAATAATATTTCTACGAGTTTGCAAAGAGATAAAATTGAATCTAGATAACAATAGATTATGATCTAACCCTCTAATGGGATAGGTACCATCTAGAAGAAAACTAAGAAATTTTAGAAAGAATCGCTGAACAGATTCTATATGGTTAACATGAATAGCGTAAATTGGAGACCATATAAGAGCACCATATTCAAGTTTAGATCGAATTAATGAGAAGTATAAGATGGAAAGAGTCTGAATATTTGAAAATTCTCTACAATTTCTGTAGATAAAACCGTACATTTTGAAGGCTTTACTGACTATATCATTGACATGTTCCGAAAAAGTAAATTTTGAATCAAACAAAATACCAAGATCACGACAGGAATCAGTTTTATCAAGTTCTATTCCATTAATATTATAAAGAAAATTAAAATTAGTTTGTTTTCTGGAAAACGTGACAACGGAACATTTAGTTATATTTAAAGCAATACGATTGTTGAGACACCACTCTAAAACAGCATTAATATTATTCTGAAGAAATTGACAGTCCCTGAGTGAATCAATCTTTGAATACAATTTAACGTCATCGGCAAATAGTAGCTTCTCGCAGGTGATAACTTTGGCTAGATCGTTTATATACAATAAAAAGAGTAACGGGCCTAAATTGGAGCCTTGAGGTACTCCCGACATCGGTACAATTGCATCTGAGTAGAAGTTACAATATTTAACATACTGTTCTCTATTTAATAGGTAGGATTTGAAGAATTCAAGGAGTGGCTTAGAGAAACCAATACATTGCAGTTTATGTAATAGGAGGAAATGATCAATTCTATCAAAGGCTTTTTGAAAATCCAAATAAATAGTATCAACTTGCAATAATTTGTCAATAGCGTTGGCTGTATACTGTGAAAAGCATGCTAAATTCGTGACGGTGGAGCGTTTTTCTACGAAGCCATGTTGAACAGATGAGATGTGATTCTTTACGGAACTGTAGATATATTTATATAAGATGGATTCAAATACTTTGGAAAAATTACATAGAAGCGATATAGGTCTATAATTCTGTATTTCATCGCGGTTACCTTTTTTAAAGAAGGGACAAATGGTTGACTTTTTCCATAAAGTGGGAAATTTACACTGGCCAAGTATCAAGTTAAACAAGATATGAAGCGGTTTAACCAACACACACGCACAATCTCTCAACAGAAAACTAGGTATATTATCAAAACCTGCGGTTTGAGAGTTTTTTGCCTTCTTTAATGCTTCTAAAACATCGTCTTCTGATATATATTCAATCGACACAAGCAAGGAAGAATTAATATTAGAAACATAGACAGATGTGTCCGGATCAGACCTGGCGTAGACACTATTGAAATAGTTTCCGAAAGCATTAACAATAGATTCAGGAGAGTTTAATTGTGTTTCATTATATTTCATCAAACCGGGAATTCTCGAATAGCCCTTCTTGTTCTGTATAAACTTCCAGAGTTTTTTGGGATCCGCAGATATAGAGTTCTCCATAGAAATAATATAATTTTTATAAGCATTAGAAATTAATTGTTTGGATAAACGACGATAATATTTAAAAGTGGTGTAACATTGATTAGTTTTGAATCTTCTGTATTTGCTAAAGGCCTTTGCTTTTTCACGTAAACATGAAATTATTTCATTGTCAAACCATGGTGGACAACTTTTACAATGCTTTCTTCTAATTCTGATTTTGGGAACAGTGTCATTAAAGATTTTGTTAAATACATCATAAACCACAGAGCAAGCAATGTCAACATCCTTTACATCATGCATAACAGACCAATCAACCGAGGAAAGCATGTGATAAAGTAGCGGGTAATTGGCTTTTTTAAAATTAAAAGAGCTAACTTGGTGGTTTATTCTGAAATTTATAGGAGTGACATTTCTAAAACTAAAACTAATACATAGTGTCGGATGATGGGCGTCTTCACTAACTAAAAAATCTTCTGCTTTATCTACATGACAAGTAATATTAGAAAAGACCAGGTCTAAAATTTTGTCAAAACTGTTGCGTATGGTATTGTATTGAAAAAAATTGTGAAATTCCTTAAAAATGTTTAACATTGTACTAAACGAGTTAGTGACATTTGTTGTAAAGTTTGCTACATTAAAATCCCCTAATACTACTACTTTCTCACTATGACTTTCTGCTAAAGTATTAAAAGCGTCGAAAAAAAGCTGAAAGTCAGCTAAAGAGATAGAGGGTGGTATGTAAAGCACAAAAATAAATAATTTAGAATTACTACTTACAGTTAGTTTAATACCTACTATATCAATGCTTGGAACCAGCGACGTAATTTGAGATAGATCTAGTTCAACAGCTTGCAGTGTATTATTAGTGCCCAAAAGCACACCACCACCCCTAGATACACCAGTTGCTTCAAGATTTCGATCTTTGCGATAGACAGAAAAATTATTAGGAAATAGTTCACTATTTGACATATCATTGGTAGCCCAAGTTTCAGTTATAGCTATTAGGTCGACATCACAAGAAGATACTGAGTTAAAAAATTCCACCGTTTTAGAACGAAGACCTCTGACATTCTGGTAGATGCATTGAATGTGATTATCATAATTGGGTGTCCCGTTCAGTTTAAAGCAACAATTTTCGGAGTGTCATTGAAGTATTTGATCTTCAAATTATTTTCGCCTCTATTCATTCGTTCTTGCATCTCTTGCTTTAATTTTTTATAGAATTCAATTTGTTTTATTGTTCTGTCATATGTCACTGATATGGAGTTGTAGTTAGGGTCTTGTTTCAAATTTCTGACGTTTTTGATTAGGTCCTGGATGCTTACATCGGGAGATATAGTAACTTTCATCGGCCTGGGCTTGCCATTTGTAGAAACATATCTACCTACTCGTTGTATTTTTAAATTTTGAAGTTGGATGGTAGGTTTCAAAATTTTTAATATTTCATAGGCTGTATTGGAGTCGCTTTGTTCGCATTGTGCAGGAGAAACATTTGTTTTTTCAACGACATTAAAGAGCATTATATTATGTTTACGTTTTTGACGTTCCGCTACTTCTTGCACAACATCTTCAAAAGATGTCGTTGAGCTCGACTGATCAAATTGTTGTGGTTTACTAAGTGAGCTTTTCAGCTCGTTTAGTTGAGTTTCAAAGTTTTTTTGCAATTGAAGCAACGCTGAAGTGAATTTTGTCTCAAGCGAAGATACTAGAGATTTGATATCCTTGAGCTGAGACATGTTATCACCACATGCATTACAGACGACTTTAACAGATTTGGATTTACCCCGGGTAACACGCATTTCATTGTCGGTAAGACCGACACATGATAAATGAATATTGCCCTGACAACCATCGCACAGAGTTGAGTGTTCGTTGGTTTTAATATTTTTTTCGCAGTTTAAACAGGGACTCATTTTAGGGATGTAGGAAAAACGAGGACACTGATCTTCACACCTACGGGTCAATGAAGGTGACTAACCTTTCTTACACACAAAGAAAGACCACGGATAAACAAAAAAGGGAAAAAAAACAGAGGATAGGAGGTGATAAGTAAATAAGTTAAACTGCTCGGGAAGGTTTAAAAATGCAATTTTAGAGCACTTTAAACATTTGCCTAGTTGTAAAATTTAAAGCAACTTGAAAAGCTTACTTTATCAGGCTTTCCCATATAAAATTTAACAATAAAATTCACTCAAAAACCACTCAAATTGTGTAAAAAGATAGGAGCGAACACAGCACAGCACACACTTTATGCACGCGTGATGATGAGATAATAATGAGACAGAAGATGCGAGAAGAACATCAAAGGACAAGACAGAAAATAAAGAAGGAAGAGAAATTGTCGAATTTATAGAAGAGAGAGAATACGAGGTACTGAACGGGAACTGGGGAATTTACGTACGTGGGGCCGAGAGGAGAATCAGTGATTGATTACGCAATAGTCAATCAACATGCATGGGATGAAGTAAGAAGATTCGAAGTGGGAAACAGAGTGGAATCAGATCACCAACCGTTAGAAATGGAAATCGCCGGAGAAGAAATAAAAAGCAAAAAAACCTGAGAAAGAAACAATTATAAAAACAATCTGGGAAGAAGAAAGCAAATGAAAAGACTAGCCAGAAAGCAAATGAGAAAATGGAGAAGTGGGAAGGGATCGAGAGAAGAATACTGGAAGCAATTAAAGAAATACAAGGACACTTGTGAGAAGTAGAAGGAAGAAAAGAAAAGAGGAGAAGAGGAAATTAGATCAATCAACACAGAAGAAGAAGTTTGGAAATACATAAACAGAGAACGAAAAGTGAAAAAGTGGGCAGACGAGAAGATAAGGATAGAAGAATGGAGAGACTACTTTAAAGAATTACTAGAAGGAAAGGACGAAACGGAAAGAAGACAGAAGGGAGAAGAAACAATAGAACAAGAGAAAGGGGACGAGATTACGAAAGAAATTATTAAGAGGGTAATAGGAAGAATGAAGAAACGAAAAGCGGCTGGAGAAGATGAACTGCAAAATGAAGCGTGGATCTATGTAATAGAAGAAATAATAGAGATAATGAGGGAGATAGTAAACGACGTCTGGCAGGGAAAGGGGCTACCAAGCCAATGGAGGATGGGGCTAGTGTTTCCGATACACAAAAAAGGAAAAAGAGAAAAGGTGGAGAACTACCGAGGAATAAGTCTGCTGAGCACGGCGTACAAGATCTACGCAATGATACTGGAAGAGAAATTGAAGGAAGAACTAGATGAAAAAGATGTGTTACCAGACGGACAAGCGGGTTTTAGGAGAGGGAGAAGCACCATCGATAACGTGTACATCTTGAAACATCTAATAGATAAAGAACTCGATAAGAAAGGAGGGAAGATGTACGCGCTATTTGTAGACCTGAAGGCGGCTTTTGATAGTATAAATAGAGAGAGATTATGGGAGTACCTAAGAGAGAAAGGAATCAACGAGCAGCTGGTGAGCAGAATAGAGGAAATTTACTTAGAAACGGGAAACAGAGTAAAAGTAAACGGGAAAACGAGTAAAAGATTCTGGACGACGAAAGGAGTAAGACAAGGATGCCCACTCAGCCCCAGTCTATTCGCGGCATATATAAGCGACCTGGAAGAAAAACTACGACTATCACAGGCAGGGGGAGTGGTGGTAGGAAAAACGAAAGTCCCCTCGTTGGCATACGCCGATGATACGGTGTTAATAGCGAGGGAGGCCAAAGAAATGAAGGGAATGATAAAATGCCTAGAAAGATACCTGAAAAGAAAGAAGCTAAAATTAAACGTGGAGAAAACAAAAATTATGATTTTTCAGAAAGGAGGCAGAAGAAAGAAAGAGGAATGGAAGTGGGAAGGAAAAGAACTAAAAAAAGTAAAAGAATTTAAATACTTGGGTTTCACCTTTAACGAGACTAACAACGAGAAAAGTCATATTAAGGAACTAGAAAGGAAAACGAACGGAGTGGTAGGTCAAGTATGGGGAATAGGCGAGAGAAAATTCGGACGAGATATAAGAAGGAGAGGACTGATGTACGAAAGGCTAGTACAGAGTGTAATGATGTACGGAGCAGAAATATGGGGATGGAAGGAGCAGGAAAAGCTGGAAGCAATCCAAGCGAAGTACTGGAGATGGGTACTAGGATTGGACAGGGAAACGCCAGTATATATCGTACTGGAAGAAGTAAAGAGAGACAAGATAAGAGTGGAAGCAGGAAAAAGAGCAGTAAGATTTGAAGAGAGAATAAGAGAAAGAACGGAATGTAAGATCTTGCAAGAGTGTAAATAAAGAAATAAAGAATGGGAAGATGGAAAGAGCAGGAAAAGAGAGAAGAAAATACTACGAGAGAAATGGGTATGCAGTGGAGGAGGTAGAGAGGCGAAAAAACAATGGAGTAAATGTACTAAGAGAGATAGTTGAGGTGAACCGAGACGTACAGAAGTAGGAAAGGAGAACTATAAGATAAATGAGTCAAGATATAATGGAAAGTATAGGTCACTAATCACGGAGGAATTGCCGGCATACCTGAGAAACGAAAGTGAGAAGAACGATAAGAAAGTAATAATAGCAAGGTTTAGCTGTGGAAACGAGGAAAGAGAAAACAAATACTGGAAAGAGAGACGAGAGAGACTGTGTGCAGACTGTGCAGAGAAGGAGCAGAAACAATAGAGCACATGATGAAAGAATGTGAGGAGCTGAGAGA
Source organism: Diaperis boleti (assembly GCA_963583935.1). NCBI lineage: Eukaryota > Metazoa > Arthropoda > Insecta > Coleoptera > Tenebrionidae > Diaperis > Diaperis boleti. The sequence goes on along the minus strand of OY757245.1, from coordinate 48,109,052 downwards.
AGAGAGAGAAGATTGGAAAGTACTGATAGGAGAAGAAGGGAAAGGACTAGGCAGGATGAAAGGAGTTTTAGACAGAAGAAAGAATGTAGAGAAAAGGGGGGAAGAGATGGAAGGAAAATAAAATTAATTTAGCTATTGATGATGTTTATGTTTTATAGTTTTATTTAATCAGTAGTTAGTTATTTAGCATTGTATGGGAATAGGAATCCTTTTCAAAGCCGAAACGCAAGGAAATATATCTTATTATTATTAATTAAAAAAATATATATTGCGGGAAAATGTACTTCGACCGGCAGAAATGTACATGGCCACTGGAGAACCCTCTTAACAGTCGAACGTAAAAAAAAGACCCCGGCCAGTATGAAATTTCAAATCGGAGCTGTTCCAAGACAATATTCCAAGGCAAGTGAGTAGAACACGGGACGTTTAGTAAAACGAATGCCATCAGAAGAAGTACTTAATATTTAAAAAGCATACGACAATAACGACTGAAATGTCAAAGATGCCAGATGCACGTAGTAGTTGAGAAAAAATTAATTCATTAGGTAATAACGGCGGGAAGAACTCTAGGATAAGGTGTTGAACCAAATTTCTGTCGTGATTAATGCAGCTGGATTAAACTCTTCAGCAACAATCTAAATAGAGTAAGCAAGATAGCCGCTAATAATAAGATACTCTCTAATCTCTCAATTTCAAAGTGAAACTACAAAACTTTCACACAGCAGATAGTTGTCATCTTTAAAATCAAGATATTAATCTGCTGATGTGATGTTAAGAAAAGGTTGAAAATAAGACATACAGACAAACAACGTACAGAGATATTGGTTTTCTATACCTGTATAGGGGGTTTCTGTTCTGGGAAGCTAACTTATATTTTAGAGATTCTAGACCCTTTATCCTCCAGTGTTTCGACCCAAATGATTGAAATAATTTTACCGCGGGCTATATTGATAAATATAGCTTTTTCTGTATTGTTTTGGTTGTTATAATAGAGACGATATTTTGACTCTTAGGTCGATGTACCCTATATCCCTAACATTATTTGTAAAATTTGGCAATGACATATCGCTGTCGATTTTTTTATTTTTGGTCAGATTACAACACCGAGCCCACACGATCATCACCCAACGAACAATTTAATTACTCATTTTAAAAATTACACCAAAACCTCACACACATCATCTCATACATTCGCACCATTCGTCCCATTGAGTCATTAAAGAATACAATTAACTCCAACCTACTCTCTTGTACAAATACGGCAGTGGCCTACACTGGTGTCGTTATTGTTTCAGAGCCTCAAGAAGGAAGTTGACTGGAGCGGCGGAGGTCTTGAAGACAAAAATACAGGAGAGAGTTCATCAGACTTTTCAAGACACCCCCACGATTCTGTGAGTATTGTTTGTAGTGTAGTTCTTGTTTCGCCATTGTGCGAAATGTCCGTTTTTTATTACTTATTATGCTGTCATAAACCGAGAATTGATACTGCGTTATCGATTGTGGCATTGACTGATTACTGTCTTGCTTGTTTCGGTAGTTTCGGTGCTTCTGCGAAAATTGGTGATAACGGAGGTCGACAAACTGGAGATGGATGATGTTTCCGGTGCATGGCGAGTTTCTTCCTCGTTGCAAAATTTCTTTTTATTTTGAATTAAAAAAAAGTTTGTGGATAGGTGTTTTCCTTATTATTGATACGCATATAAAATTTACTATAATTCTATTTTTTTCGGCCTCTGCCCGATCGTTATACATACATACCTAAATCAATTAAAGGCCCTAATTGAATGTTAATAATAATGTTCCAATACGCATGGCGTAAATCCACCGATTTCCTTTACATATATAATTTTAACATGGTATGAGGATGATACACGTATCGGGTGTAGAATATAAGGTAAGTGCATATAATAAGGCCGGGACTGTAATAGAGCCATATACTATGGTAAATTAGTAGAAACTACAAATTATGGTGAAAACTTCTATCACGCATCCTAATAAAGTTACTTGCAAAAGTTACTTCACTTGTCTTTGTGAAAATATGGTAAGATGTCCATCTAAGATTTGAGATAAAATATACATATTATTTCGATTTAATATTAGTGCTTTTGGTTTTAGAGATTATTCGCTTACAGAATTTTAATGTGAAATAAAGATGTTAGTAGGTTTTAATAAGGCCATGGTTGACCCCAAAAAATCGAAAAGTAAAAAAAGAAAGTAAAGCATTAATAACACAACAAACAGCAAGGTCAATAAAACATTTAAAAAAACACAAATCCTCCTAAAGAGCAAATGCTTCATGGTATATATACTCAAATGATGTGGTGTTGGACATGCAGATGTGCATAAAATGCAAAATTTATGTTCACTAAGGATGATAAGTGCAAATTTTTATGCCCTAGGTGCAAATAGTGCATACATATTTAACGTGTTTTTATATAATGGCCTTATTGTAACAGAAGGACTTATTAACGCCAATTAGACCATACTTTAAAAAATAATCATATTTTAATCTTTTTTTTTTTTTCATTACGATACCAAAATAGTTCTTTTTTTAAGTTAACACCAATAGATACTTTAAAAATATGTATTTGTTATTTTTTTATTTATTTTTTTTAATTAAGCATGACCTTATTAGATGCACTTACCTTATTTTGAGACAAGATATTCACATATAAAAATTAAATTCGTAGAATATTTGCTCCCCTAATTATTCTACAAAAAGTTAGTTTTACATTTTATTCAAATTATTTTGGGGAAAGTTTCAACAGGCAGAATTTGTTGTCTGACATTGGGTATTCACGAAATTAAATTGTTCTTCAAAATTCACATACAAACTTCTTACTATTTGACAAGTAATTGACAATGACATGTTATCTTAAAAATTTTCATAGAGAATGCAATTTCAGCAATAGCTATTTAAGTAACAAGGCTTGTTTCTGCCGAAAATGTTAATAGTCGATACATTCCGTGTTACATTATTACATTTTCCGGCTCCGAGATCTTTCTTTCTTTTTACATGTAAAATTCCTATGTCTCTAAATCCTGGTCTGGGGCAGTTATCCAACTTGACTAAGTTAAGTAAACCGCACGGTTTGGTTATACATAATAGTAAACTGCCTAGAAGTTTTTTATTTAGATCACTCGTTTTAACTTACCTGAATATAACCCGAAAGAGTGATGGACATTGCAGCATTTGAAATCAGGAGTCGGCGATCTATAGTAAGGAATATAATGAGTGAAGTTACAAGCTTTAAAAGCGTATTACTACTGGTCATCAGCGATCTTCAAATAATTATCTTCCATTTGTACTACTCTACTATCTTTCTTATTGCTATTTAAGTAAGTTGAATCTTAAACTTGATAAACAGATACAGTACCATAATTACCTGATAACAACTAAAAAACTACCTACGAAACTGAGAACTTAAAAAACAAAACAAAATTAAAAACCCGACAATTTGAGAATCTAAGAAATTTAAAAAATTTAAAGATCTAAATATGTATTTGGAATTTAAAAAAATCTTAATTCGAAACCTAAAATCTGAAACGTTGAGAAAATGGAAAGTTAAGTACAGCTGATAAACTGAAAGCTTGAACACCTTAGAATTTGAAAACGTTAGAACCTGAAAATTTGGGAAGCTGAAAGCCTAAAAGACTAAAAGTCTGAGAGCGTAAAAACCTTTTTCGTTCATTCTATTCTCTATTCTTCTCCTTTCTATACGCCCTTGAATTTCTTTTCCTATATAATTGTTTGCTTATATGTATATCTTTATTTTTATTTTTTTAAATATCAACACACGTCTTCCGTTTCAGTAACATAGTTTTGTTTATCTATTCTCTCTGTACTAAAGTCTTGTCTTACATTGTTTCAAAGAGTTATACGTAATCACAAAGGAACACGTGAAAAATCCTTACATCACAAAAAAAAAACAAAATTTGGGAAGGCATCCTGAAAACATCAAATAATATTCTTAGAACGTTTAATACCAAACGAATGGAGATGCAACATAAATAAGAAACTATAAAACCTGGAATCCCTGTAAACTGAGAAACCTATCTACAGTGCGTTTCTTTATCACTGGCCATAGGAATTCTGTTCAATTTTCTACCCCATGTTAACTTCCGTTAGGAAATTTTTACACAATATAATTTACAACTTCTTCTTTCAATCGCACTCAAAGTTATGCATTTAAAATAAGAAAGAGTACTTCAAACAAATTGTTCACGTTTTTTTAGTATTATTTAGGTAGCTGTTGAAAAATTGGCATTATCATGACAAATGCACAGATGTACAGATTATTATTATTCCCATTTCGCTGATATTATATTTTGGAAAGACATTTAAAAATTAGGGAACATTTTTATTGAAATTCAAAACTACAATTATCTAACAGCAACAATGTAACACAACACAAATATAGATAATAAAGAAAATAGTAACATTTTTTACAAAAACAACACAAAACAGAACACCATAAACTACAATCGGTGTTCAAAGTGTTGACCAAAAGCCGCCAAACAGTGACCTAGTCGATCGTCGCCTTACATTTTCCAAATTCCGTACTGTTATATTATTGCAGGCCTCAATAATTCGTTCCTGCAATTCTTCGGCGTTCACGGGATTCGGTCTGTCGAAAATTTTCTGACCGATGTATCCCCACAAGGAAAAGTCTATAGGGCGGATGTCAGGACTTCTGGCAGGCCATCTGTAGGTTCTATTCCTTCCTATTCAACTTTCTGGAAATGCATTATTTAGGAAGTTCTACAACTGCTCTTGCTGAATGTGGAGGAGCCCCATCGTGTTGAAAGATGATCTGACCATTTGCTCTTTGCTCAGCTAACGCCGGACCAATCACCATAATTAGCATGTCTAAATATTTCTCAGCGTTGAGAGAACCCTCAATAAACAATTGTCCTGTTATTTGATTACCCAACATTCCCAACCAAACATTTACTTTACTAGGCCACTGAGTATGCGTTTCTCGAATAATATAAGGCTTTTCTCGAGACCAAATTCGGTTAGTTACAGACCCATTGATGTTAAATGTGCTTTCGTCAGAAAACGAAATAATATTTAAAATATTATTACGCTCGTTAATTCGATATTAATCGGATATTCACAAAACTCCATTCTTGGAAAAAAATCCGTTGGTAATACCACATTCTTCACCTTGTAGGACTTGCATCTTTTAATTTTTAACGTCTTAAAACAAGTAGTGCTTCTGGACACACCGAATCTGTTTGAAAATTCTTTTAAACTAGAAGGTTTTTTTTTTCTTCGGCTGCCAAAGGAATACTCAACTTTATCTCAGGTGTCAATACATGAGGAGTCCGTACACGCTTTTGGTGTCGATGGTTGATGCATCCTGTAGTTAAAAATGTTGTACACAGTGTCTGCATCGTGGTCTTGCTAGGGATCGGCCAAACATTTCCCTGGGCGAGATACCTTTAATGTAGCCGTTACCATTTCAATTTTTTCTTGAATGGTGTAAAACGGCATTGGAATATTGAAAATATTGGGAGTGCAAAATAAAACAATAATTTGAAAAACGTCAAAATATGTCAAATTTCCCATAACCACCTAAATAATACTGACAAAAATCCATAAACAATTTAATTTTTTTAAGCACTGTTTTTCATTTTAAAGGCATAATTTTTAGTGTAGTTGAAAGAAGAAGTTGCAAATTATATTATGTAAAAATTTCAAGTCCGAATTTTTAACGTTAACATGGGGTACAAAATTTAACATGAGAATCCCTATGGCCAGTGCATTGTATAAAAACTGAACAACAGTTTTCTTTCCAAATTCCATTGCAATAATTTTTAAATTGTTTACTCACTTCCCCAGTTTGACAAATATTTGCACTCACAAGATTCCTTTAGATTAGAGGAACCCAGTTGTCCCTGAATTATTTTCTAATAATATGGTACTTTCCTTATTTTGAGATTGTCTGAAATACAACTAAAACTTAAGAATGAAAAATAATAATTGATGTCAAAAAAAGTGGATATAATTTTTGTACGCACTTGATAAGTAGATACATATCAGGTCTAGATGAAGTTTTTTGACATTCGGGGCCTATAACTGGATGAATGAATTATTTATGAAGACCCTGTATTAAATGTCAACTATCAATGATCGACACAGTTGAAATCGAACAATCTGTTATTTAAATTGGAAAAGTAATAAAAGCCGAACTAACCACAAAAAAAACTGTCGTCAGTCACGCTGGTGATTTTTTAATAATCTTCTTGTCACCGACGATTCATTTTGCTTCTTCAACTATGACACTTATTAAAACAGCTGTAGGTCGACCACCAGAGATTTTTATTGGATGAGAAATTGAGTAAAGCCGGTACAGTTTTAAAGAGAAAGAATGAGGGTGAGATGAGATGGTGGATTCTAGCGAGATTAATTGTGTAAATCATTGGTCTTCTAGAACGTTGGACTACTTATATTATTATGAGTTGTTTGACTAATAATTTATAATTTGTCACTTTCAACTTAGCTGCGAACAGTGCCGTGGGATTATCAGATAGATAATAAACTTTTTTTGAAAATTAGACAATAATAATAATAATTGATCAATTGATTGGCAAAACACATTATCATTATTAAGATTAACAAGATAGTTTTAGATCATTTGGTCATAATAAGGATCAATATATTACGTTCACGTGTGTAAAATATTGTGCACCTTTTTAGTAATGTAATCTTTTATTAATAACTATATCTTTCTAACATCTTTGAATCTATAATAATAGGTTGCCCATAGTCCATTCTTTATACGTTTATAAGTTTCTTTAATCTGCCATCAGATCTTTCAGCTTAGATTTTTCTTTCTTCCCATAGTTTATTTAATCACCAGTTTGTAATCACTCCATATTAAGAGCTATTTATTTTTTTAAAACTCACCACCTGTTGCATTTAGTTGGTAGACCAAAAAAAAACCTATACATTTTTACTCAAAAATTCCTACGTGCTTGTCATCAACGTGTCAGTAAATAATTTCAGTTTTAAAAAATGAATCGAAATATCGCTTATCGACTGTTATCAGCTGCTATTAACATTCCAGGCAACCATTACTGGGCAAAAAAGACAGGAACACTTGAAGAACGTCTTTTCGGTAGTAAATTACATAATTATACCTACTCAAAATGAAAATTTTTCCTTTCTTCTTTAAACTAGGTTTCTGAGTCCACTGCAAGGACAATTTTAATTTTAAAGTGTCGTTCATGAAATATACAAGGCCGACAACATTTCTGTAGAATATTCTCAAGCCAGTACAAGTTCACAGTACAACTTATTTCTATTATATTCCTAGCTTTTATTGTATTGTGATTAAAAATAATGTTATTTTCCAAGATTTCATAACCTCAAAAATGTAAATGTAAAAAAATCCCCAAAACCAAGTCGGCGCAGTGTTGCCGATAGTATTTTCCGAAGAAATTGCGGCGTTGGCGAGTTTTTAAAATATAAACAGCTTATATTTACTTCCGTATATTATCCGAATGAGTATTAGAGGCATCGAATTTACTTTAATAATGCGAAACTACTAACATCCCGATTTCATGTTGATTTGCGACGGGTGGATTTCCATAGCAACCGGCACTTGCGACCAGTCGCAAATCAACATGAAATCGGGCTGAAATTAAAATTCACTATAGTTGTAATAGTCTCTACATGTAATGCCGGTTTTTTGTCTAGCGTAGCGACATATAAGTGTGTTTTTAAATTTGTTTTTGTGAGCTTATTTGAGCAATTACCGGAAGAATGGCCCAAATAACTCGTCCTGTGAATCACTAACACTAAAACGAATAGAAAAACTGTTTCTCTTGACGAGGCAAATTTCGGCCTGATATTCAGTGTGAATTTCTTGTGCCACTCGGCCTTTTTCGGTGCGCTTTGCCGTCAGGAAGTTGACTCTGCTTTTGGCTCCGTACATACACCGCGTCCGCGCCTTCACCGCCCCTCCCCAGCACTCTCTCCAGCTCCAGCCAAACTCGCGTCAACTTCTTGGACGGCAGGCAAAAGCACCACCTCCCCCTCCGACCATCTCAAGAAGTTGATGTTTGTTTGGTTGCAGGAGCTGGAGCGAGAGGGTTCCCCCCGCCTCTACCCTTGCATGTATTGCGGCACCTCCTTCCCCCACCAGAGCAAGCTGACCAGACACATCCTCTCCCACTCGCTGGAGACGCTTAAGTACCGGGAGCAGCTCCAGCCGCCGGCGGCCTTCTTCGGCGGTGCCGCGCCACCCCCGGACCCCACCGACCAGCCGCCCACCATGGACGTGGACCTGGCCGAGGCGAGCGGCGGCGTCGTGTTGTGCAAGTTCTGCGGGAAGAGCTTTCCGGACGTCAGCTCGCTCATCGCCCATCTGCCGGTGCACACGGGCGACAGGCCTTTCAAGTGCGAGTTCTGTGGGAAAGCCTTCAAGCTGCGCCATCACATGAAGGACCACTGCAGGGTGCACACGGGCGAGCGGCCCTTCCGGTGCGCGTTGTGCGGAAAGACCTTCTCGAGGTCCACGATACTCAAAGCGCACGAGAAGACGCACTATCCGAAGTACGTGCGCAAGTTCCTCTCGCCGAGCCCCCTGGACACTGAGGAGGAGAGCCCGCATTAGTGCGCGGGGGCGGGGCAGGGGGCGCTTTCAACGGGGGGTGTGCTTGGTGGCATCTGTTAGAGCTGTGATAGAACTAATAATTAGTTAATGGTGTACTTTGTTTTGGGGAGAAGACGAGTTGGGGAGGCGGCGGGGGAGGAGCGGCTGCGTGGCGGGAGCCTCGTGCTGTGAAGGTCGACGAAGGACTCTCGAGGGTGGCGCGACGATGACGGACCATTTTGTTTGTAGTAACGAGTAACAGTAACTCGATGCACTTATATCAAAACCTTTTGAGTCAAGCTCATAAAACAATTTGACTCCTTCAAAATTTCACTCAACTATTTAGTCAAGTAAACCGACTCTATATCTGAACTTTCGAATTCGAAACAGTTTTCAAGTGTAACAGATCCATGTAGCTTATCAAACAATTTGACCCCTTCAAAGTTTCAGTTAACAATTTTTTTAAAACCAACCCACACCAATAATTTAACTTTTCAAAATTTCAATTAAGCACTAGAAAATACCACCACACTTGAATTTGTAAATTCCAAACATGTTACGACAGTAGACCCCACCGGCATTTTGTCCGGTTTTACCCCGTACAATTTAACCCCATAAAAATTTCAGTTAACCACTTGCACCGAACTGCCCCCACATCTGAACTTTCGAATTCAAAAGATGATACAATCGTAGTACCACCCCGACGCCGGTGCTAACACTTAACGTAGACTTAAGCAAGACTTTTGACTTAGTAACCGAAATGTGATACTGCTTCCGCCACCGCGCCCGCGATGCGCCCCACGCCGCCTCCGATCTTCCAGCTTCCGAGTGAGTGATAACCATTCCATTGGCGCCGCCTTAGTTACTTAAATAATGTTAGGGTATTAAATGTACCTTTGCAGTATTATGACTCAGAATGCAGGGAGGAGATTCGGCACCCGCCCTCGGTTAGTACCCATCTACACACTAAAGCTGACCACTGACCGGTGCGCAGTGCCGTCTATACCATAGCAATATCCTGCAATGTGTTGTTCCTTTGTTTTTTAGATGATGATTGTTTACCATGGGAAATATATAGCAATAATCATATACAAATAGTACTATAGATTTAATATTTATGATATATACCGTACGCCGCGTCGTACACAGCTAATGCATATATATCAGCACCTAGACGCCTTAGTCGTAAGTTTGGACTACTATTTTTGTTTCCTACTTAAGAGAGTATATTTATGATATTTTTAATAGAGAAATATATATTGTTGTACATAGATGATTCTAGTTGAGTAGCGTTATTTATTATGGTTTTTGTGGATACTCAACCGGCCCGACGGGCCAGTGGTCGGCAGCGTTGCCTGACTGATACATATATCATCATTAAGAGTGCCTCTTCTAGGGGAGGGGGGTGCGACGTTGATCCGGATCTTGGGTAAAACTGACTTTTTGAAAATCGTGTCCAAGGTACAATAGAATAACTGTAACTATAGAAATTTATACAGTTTGAGCCAACAATTTCAAAATTTGTTAAGTGTATGAAAATTCTAATACAACATCCACGTACCTCCCTGAATCCCAAAGTATCACACAAAATACATTTCTAAACGTGTGTGAAGATGCGTTGATAACAAGATCCAATATTACGGTGTGCATTCCGTTTGTTAAACTAAAAATTGCATCTATGACTGCGGAGGATGTATTTCTGGTTGAATTTTGGGTACAACGAGGTACGCTATCACAATAAACAGACAGCCTGTCATTTCAGACAGTTGCTATAGAGATCTTTCAAAATTGTTACATAAAATCAAGTTCGATAGTATATCGTTGTCTACCACCCCAAAACTTTTTTGAAGGATTTGTTTTACCATTTTGGACCCAGCCCGTTTTACGCAAGACTCCCACTATTGCCCGTCTCGCGCCCCTCCTCCTTGTAAATTAATTTTTGACAGTCATTACCAAAAGTGAGGTTAAGGCAGTGTAAAACGACGCTTCGTGATATAACCTAACCTGCACTGCCTTACGTCTAAGCGAATTTCGATGGTCGGCGACCTCGTCCTGGAAGTACTGAAGTACTACATCGAGAAACAGTCGGTTTCTGTATCTTATGCGATATTTAAAAAATAGTGGAGAATTCAGTGAGTGTAGGGAACACGTGAGGAAATTTTTTTTAAACAGTTACAGATGATGTAATCTGTGATAGTCTGTGATGAAAACAATCTCGTCTTGTTAAATTATTCTTTTTTAATGTGATTTACCTGCGTTTGCGAGACGAACGTACACCCACACATGCTTCAATGTATGGTTTACTAATTTATGTGATGTGAAGACACCTTTAGGATGAGATGTAAGCGGTTTTTTAACTATAAGTGTTAAAGTAAGTTAGTTCCGTTTTGTTATGTAAACACAGTATCAATAGTTATATCGTGGGGCCGGCGCAACAGATTGAGGTTATGAATGTAATGGCGGCCGGCTCCACGTCACCTTAGCTTTGTGAATAACCCATCTTAAATCGGGATCTCTAATTCTATGGTAGCTCAGGGCCACTCACTTCCACTAACAATAGATTTACGAATACAATATATTTAGATATAAACTGACCAACATCACTGTACATTACCGACGTTCCGTCACCTCGGGTTTCTTTTTCATTCACACCACCACTGACAGTTTAGCCGACGTTGACTAATTTACAGATTCGATTAGTTGAGTGCCAATTTACCATAAATAGACTAGTGATGTTGTTAAGTTTTTGTATTTTATATATTGACGACAACTCGCTGAAAATTTTAATTTCTATTGTGATTCATACTAGATTTTATGTATAGGTACATACACTTGTGCACTACACTGCATTGTAAGTCCATATTTGTTTAAAAAAAATAGTGAAATAATAATATTTTACAAAAGTTGCTGGTTTTTATTACACGGGGGCACCCACTGGGAAGCGCCCGAACCGTCACCCGGTGCATGACGTAGCGGCCACTTGTGACGTCATGTATCGCGCCGGGTTAACAGTACTTATGACACTTTACCATGATTTTCGACATTTTCAAAATCTACACTCATTAGAGCGCATAAGGAAAAAGACAAAGCTTTAAAGAGTCAGTAACAGTAGTGAAAACGCAAATCGAAATTTCTTTTCGCACTTTTCTCAAGTTAGTCAGTTCGTATTGTATAATGGCAGTATGTAGGACGCAAAATTGCAGTAGTCACACTTTCCGTTGAGTTCCTTCGTTATTATGGACAAGAAAAAGGGTGACGTGGTCGCGATGTTGGTGACCACTTCACGATTTTGCCTGTCCGTCGCTGGTTACCTTTATGCCACGTTAGGTTTCTATTTATCGGTTATTTCACATTGTTTATCTATATGTTGTACTTGGAAATGTCAGACTTTTTTGCCATGTCTGCAATGCTTACTGTTAAAAGAAAATGCATATCATAGCTGTAAAAACCATTTTTGACAAATAAAATATGTATAAATAAGAGGGGTTTGAATGTACCTTGTGTTTTTGTGGAATCGTCAAAGGTGATCTTTTAAAGGTGTCATAAGAGGTTTATGGACTTTCAACAGACGGATGATACACGATCTGTTTAGCCTCAGTCTATTCCATCAGTTTGGTCAGAATGACGGTAAACTGGCCGTGTAAGAGATTCATTGACGAATTGATCATCGGAATTGACAGAAATTGAACTAATTTTCAGTCCGTCAACAGACTGATTATATTTCTGTTAGTCACCGCACAAATAGTGATGGAGATAAAGTTAAAATATGTGGTGTCATCTACAAAACCGGCACCCGCACTTTTCAAAGGAAAAATCAGCAACCGAAGATGTAAACGCGGACAGCTGTAAGTTTAGCTGACGGAAATGTAGAACACACGCTAGCCTCCTTAACGGAGGTAAAAGATAACCAAAATGTAGCTGTTCGCAAGTCCCCCGAATCGTCAGAAGACAAAGAGCAAACTTTGAAAAGAAGAAATTCTGCCGATGCTTAAGATCCAGATGGATGCGCTTTGAAGAGCACTGCAACAACTACGCGAGATTTTTGGAGATCGAGGTAATCCAAAACATGATCAAGGAGAAGTAGGCCCTGTTCAGTTCTGAAGACATTAACTCAATTATGAAGGTGCTTGTTTCTAAGGAGCCCAACAGCACTTACAAATAGTGTGTTCATTTTGAGTTGATGAAGGAAAGAAGTACTGCCTTTTTTCTTATTCTTTGTTGTTGGGTATAGCGACTGTCTCTACTTAAACCCAAAAAACACTTGTTTGCCATTAGCCCCCTCTGCGACGCGTAACCAAGACCTTGGTACTTTTGGTTTACGTCTTATTGTTAGCGTAACACACATAATATGGATTATATTAAACCGAATTAAGCTTTTGAACAAATTAATGTTTATTATATAAAAACGTTAAACCTCTAGAAGTTGTTCAAAAGAAGGTCGAACTAGCTACCGTCTACAACTGAAGAGATTATATCGTCTAGAAGATCGGGGGCCGAAGACGATGGTGATATCTGCATATTTTATACGAAAATAATTTGCCTAATTCTCGTCTTCCTTGATGTTTCTTTGATTTTTTTTCAAAGGCGTTTAGGGATCTCTTCTGAGGAACTGTTCTGTAATCCATCATTTTATCTTGCCTTTTTTATTACTAGACTAGCTGGTACCCGGCGCGCGTTGCTACGCCCAAAAAATCAATTAAAACACATCTCAGTCGATTTGACCGGTGCAACGAACAGGTAAACCAACGATGGATAAACACTGAACCGATCCGAATATTATTTGATTTGTAGTAAAAATTTCATATCGAAACGTTGACCGATGTAGGAGCTTATTCGGAACATAGAAACAGCCGAACGTACAAATAATAAAACATATTCTTTTTTAGTGAACAGTATTTTGGAATATGTATTTAATTTAACTTTTTTCCTTATTATTCTAAAGCAGTCGGGTAAACTATATTTTTGGTTTTCCCATTTGGCGAATACATAAATAAGTTTTTCGGTGTTTCCTCTTTGACCATGTGAGAAACATGGAGTTCCCAAATTGAGACCAGGAACACTCAGTGACTGTCCTTGGGCTTTGTTGATGGTAATTGCCCAAGCAAGGCGTACTGGAAATTGAAGCCGTTTGAAACCGAAAGGCAAATCGAATCATTGGTATGCATAGGATGAGCATTATATTTGGATGGTCGTTTTAATAGACACTATGTTGTTGAAGTGTTTCAGCAGCTTTTGATCTGAAATCTCTTAACCGCATTTCCTCTACATGACTTTCACGTTGGTCGGGTGTCTCACCTGTCCTATTGGCTTTCATTTGCCTCGATTTTTTGGTTGATTTTCCAACAGATGGTTTTCTTTTTTTGGCATTTTAAAGTATTGTCTGAAGTAGTAAGCACACGTAAGACATCCAAAATTCTCGGCGCAAGTGGCTGCACCCCAAAAATGAAGTAAAACTATGTTTTTAGTGAACAGCCAATTAGTGTTATAATAGTACATTATATTATAAGTGATAGAAATGCATCATTATTAGCGAGTGAGAATTTTGACCCACGAGTGCGCTTGCGCACGAGTGGGGCACTTCTCACGAGCTTTATAACGACATTTCGATCACGTGTGATATACGACGTTTTATCTTACAGGTGCATTGTATAAAAATCCAAGAAATATTTATTCAAGTAAATATCCGCCTGTAACATTAGCATGGTTCTAATATCAGTTTCTGTAGTAACCTGTGATTGTTATAGTTATGAAATAAACAGTCTCGTTGTTTTTCACAATTTTCACTAAAGTAATAAAAAATGACTTTCTACCCAAAACATATTCAACTAGACGTGGAAGCCGCTGTTCCAGTTTGCTTCCGGTAAGGTCGAGATACATGTACGAGAAAGAGTATGATCTGTTCGTGAAGTGGAAGGCAGAGAATTACATTACATCGCATGTAATTACATTACAAATTAATAGTTACAATTTTTAATTACAACTGACAGGTGTCAGATTTACTCACTTGTAAGTAAATCTGACAGCTTTATCTCTCTTGTGATTAAGATTTGATTTCTGTCACCGAAAACAATGGTATAAGATACCTAAAAAACTACACCTGTAAGATAAAATTATTTGGTTAGCGTTACCTGCCGATTGCACGTCCTTTTCAAGAAGGACTTCAAGTTGCGCCCACTTCGAAAGCAATCCTGGACACATCCACAATCAATTTTGGCACTTTTCCCTCGATTTCACCACACTGTTCCTCCCTGCTTTTAAAGAAAATTGATGAGTGACATTTTATATATAAAACTGTCACTGTGGCATTTTTATCTGACAGTTTTGAATTTCGCCTGGTTTATTTTTTTTACCAAAAAGGGATGACACATCTGCGGCGAGTTGGCTGACTGTATAGTCGAGCAGCTCATCCATTTTGTCTTTTTTTTTTCGCAGGACTGGCCATTGCAGGTTCTGCAGACAACTGAACACTTCAAACCTGCTTTCCTGCAGCTGCAAGCATTTCTGCATCCCTTCTTGCACCTACAGCAAATAGTATTCAGAAGACTTGAAGGGGCTACTATTTCACTATGGTCAGGATGAAGCTGGTCTTGGCTGCAGCTTTTGTGAAGAGCTGGTAGCTCAGGTCGTTGAGGGTTTGACTTGACCTTTCCCCACCATACAGCTGAATGAGGATTTTCTCCCCGGCTTTCTCTTTAAGTTCTAGATATTTCTGTAGAATTTGAGACCGGTAAGGATGACCAACACGTCTACGTCCTCTCCTGCGACGACCTGATCAGAGATCTTTCTGATAGCTGTAGTGATGACTAGCATGTCAGCATTTTCTTCTGTCTGAAAAACCTCAATGTGTTTGGCTTCAGCAGTTCAATGAATCTTTGTTTTTATCATTGGATAGAAAAAAATGTTCTTAAACATTAACAGTGGTTATTCCCTCAAATATCACATCAGGAGAAGAATGTGTACTCTTTTGGTCAGGTTCTACAGAGCAACCATCGAACACTACAGCTATGTTCTGACCGTATTGTGCCTCGAAATATTTTACATATCATATTAACTCAAACGAGGAGTGCTTGGGCCACACAACTTTGTGAAGGAGATGACCACCATCTACAACCACAAATTTAGTTTTTCATCATTAAGTTCCTATCTCATCATTCCTATATTATATTTCCTCTCACTTCAAAATCTTATAGAACAAGATCCCGTGAACGCCAGACCTACGTCATTTTATAAAATCTGAAAAAATTCTTACGGAAGCACACAACTACAGGTATCAACAATTGACTACTATGAACAGTCGGTCGCGGTGGGTTTGACAGGTAACAGGTACCAAAGGTGTGTAAAATTGGTGCTCAATTACGTCATACTATAAAGCTTAATTTTTTTATATTGTTTACGAGATAGTATAATAATTCACGTCCTCCACTGCCGGACACTTTGCATGGTGGAAACCACCTGCCGGACACCCTTAAAGTGTTAAAAATTGTAAGTGTACTTACGTTATTTTATAAAATCTGAAATAAATATATGTCGCTTGGATAACTATTCTAAGGTGTTTCCCAAACTGCCAGACACTTTCGAAGGTTCCAACCCCTTGCCAGACATGGTTGAAGGTCAGTTGTAGGTACGAGCGCAAAAGAAAGGCAAATGCATATAAAAACGAGTACGAATGCGACAGTTCGGTTTTACGGATAATAACTCATTTATGTAGAAATTATTTATAGATTAAAGATAGATTTTGGAATAATTTCTTGAACAGATTTTTTTTTGTTTTTATTTTGTCAAAAATTTATTGAAAGTTGGACAGGACAGGGTCTCCAAAAACTCGAAAAATTTTAGTGTGTGTTTGAATTGGTCTCTGGATGGTTTAGATGCACAATTGGACCCGGTAGGTGGCTTGCCCGCAATATTTTTCCATTAAAAACAAAAATTAAACAAAAAAAAAATAAAAAAAAACCTGCAACCCGATTGCAGCGTGTAAACTGAATGTAAATATACCTACCACGTATTATATTATATTCCGCCTCGGACGGTGCTGCCGTTTCGCGCCATTGGAATAAGTAATAACTCTTATTTACACCCTTATCGACACTCACACGTTTATCTAGTTCCGTTTCTGTAAAAGTTAGAAAAAAAAACTGCAAAACATCATGTGTGGTAACAATACCACCACCGGTGCGTTCCACCCGAGAGTATCGACCTATTCATCATCCATAAATACAACCTGGAACTACATCAGCTCGTGATCGATCCGCAGATATTCCGTGCAAATAATGACCTTCCATCATTAAAAATTGAAAACGATAAAAGTCCGTGCATAATTCATCACTTACTGCACGGATCGATCTCCTAAAATATTCACATCATGAATCTTGAAGAAACGTTTTTTTCTAGGCTTCCGCAGACAACTCCCCCATGGAGCGACCCTCCAGTACCCAAAGCAGTCGGTCGTCCACCCCTTTCGCGCTCCCCTTCCCTTCCCTCCCGTCCTCCATTTTGGAAGTGGGATTGATCCATCCATCTCTGCTGGGAGAGGAAATGTTCAGGTGTCCGTCTTGTATGGCTGCGTTTCCCTCCATCTGGTTGTTGGAGCAACACACTGCTTTGCAACATATAGGATCCCTAAACTCACTAGAGAAACCTTTTATATGTGAACAGTGTGGCCAGAGCTACAGATATAGATCGGCGTACGTCAAGCATAGGGAACAGAACCACAGAGCCAGACTTCCTGCCGACAAGTTGTTTTCTTGTGACGTCTGTGGGATGCAGTTCAGGTATTTGAAGTCTTTCAAGAAGCACCGGTTGAACCATGCCTTGGAGAAGTTGCACGGGAAGAGTGGGGAGGTGGCGGGAAGGAGTGTGGGGGGCGAAGAAGGGAAGAGTGGAAATGTCGATAACAGCAGCGATCAAGTGTCGAGTTCCAATGAGACTATCGTGTTGGAAGGGAAAGACGAAAGCATGGTGGTGGTGAAGAAGGAGGTGAACGTCAACGATGATTCTGCTGGTAAGTTTTAGCTTGGACTACTCGTTATTTGACTGTGATTTCTTGAGTGATCTTTCATTAAGTTTTGATGTTATTTCTCTGATATATAATTATGTAGTTCTTTGTTTTTGTCTTTGCTTAACCCAAGTACGCTTTTCTATTAGTTTAGTATTTTTTAAATATTCTCGATACAAGTATGTCGTGTCAAATTGATAAAAAATGGTCAATTATCTAGTGTTTAGGCGGAAACAGTAAACTACTCCAAGATTC
This sequence comes from Diaperis boleti, assembly GCA_963583935.1. NCBI lineage: Eukaryota > Metazoa > Arthropoda > Insecta > Coleoptera > Tenebrionidae > Diaperis > Diaperis boleti. Next base: position 48,091,196 of record OY757245.1, on the reverse strand, counting down.
TGAACTCCCGAGATGCGAAGATTCCAAAATTTCATTAAGATTCGAGATTTTCAAGATTTTATGAGACCAATATTATGAGTTGAGAAAGTGTAAATGGTCTCCGATATCAACTCGTAAATCGAGCAATCTTACTTACTATTATATCGTGCGTTGAACAAAAAACGACAAGTGGGCCATGGATTAAAAAACGTATGGCGTAGATGGTGACAAATTTGTTACCTGACATTTGACAGGTCAGATTATTCGATTGGGGAGGTTTTTATGGTGGTGCCTCCTCCACGTGGCCAGACACTGAAGCCATGGATTTTTGTTTGCGAAAGTTTGCGAAAGTTTGGATGGATGGATGGATGGATGTTTGCTCAATCACGCCAGAACAGCTGAACGGATCTGGATGAAATTTGGCACAAAGATATAGAATATTATATACACTTTTTATCCCGGAAAAATGTACGGTTCCCGTGGGATAGATTTGTTTTTATTTTTCAAAGAGCAAGGGTTCGACATAAATGAACGCGGATGAATGAGCAAACTCGGCCACACTGTATTACCGAGCCCGGTCTTACAGCCCACGTCAGAATTTCTAAGCAAGATTTAGGTTATCATTAACACACATGCCTTATCCAAAAGGCATACATTTATTTTTCTAAGATCAAGTGAGCTGAAATCTGAGATCGAGGGATTCATTTGCTCTGCGCAAGATGGTGTAATTAACTCCTTTGTCTATCGCAGCCGCATGATGGGTATGGAGGTGCCAAATGTGAGCGGTAGAGCTTGTCACAGGCCCTTCGAAACAGCAATGCATATATGCGGGGTTGAGAGTGTTATATTTTCACTTAAGACACTATTATGGGATAGACCAGATACCAGTGCTGCCCTATGTCCCGAACGATATTCAGTCCGTTGTGGGCAACGAAACTGTCATGCAGATAACAACGAACAAGCCTGACGTGGACCACTCCTCAAAAAAAAATTTGTTATTGAATTTTCGGCTGCTGTTGAAAACAACTGCATCAAGGAGGAGGAAAAGTGGACAAGATGTCAAGATCAAGTTAATTAGTGAAACTGGTCGTTTTGGTAATTAGGAAGCATCAAGAATTTGCTCGTGACCGCAGAGAACCTTGCGGCTGGAATGCAGAAGGCATTTATCTTGGAGTCGTTGTGTCTACTCAGAGCACTTGATTTACGGGATTCATAGTCAGTAATCTAATGGTTTGTCTAGTATTTCCACCGTCGGCCTATATCCAACGCCAAAATGCGGCACTGAAAGTATTATTGAAGTGAAACTTCTATGCGCGGGTCCAGACTTGTGGCACTCTACGCATATCCATGGAGGGTAACGATAATTACTTTAATTTTTAAGATCACTACTACTACATAATCGGACTGATGAACCTCAAAAAATAAAAAAAATACTTCACTTCACCGAGACAAATTATTATTGGAGTGACGTGAATTAATTCCTATCATCTTCTAATATATAAAAATCTCGTGTCTCGGTGTTTGTGGTCAAACTCCTCCGAAACGGCTCGACCGATTTTTATGTTTTTTTTTTGTATATTTGGCAGGTATGAGACTAGGTGGTAAATTATTTTTCACATGGATATGGGGGCCCAGGGGGGGCCCTTGAACTGGATCGATTTTTCGGCTCGACCGATTTGTATGATTTTTTTTTTTTTTGTATATTTGGTAGGTATGAGAATAGGTGGTAAACTATTTTTGACTAGGACATGGGAGCCCAGGGGCTGGACCGATTTTTCGGCTCTACGAATTTTTATGTTTTTTTTTTAATATTTGGTAGGTATGCGAATAGGTGGTAAACTACTTTTCGCATAGACATGGGGGCCCAGGGGGCTGGACCGATTTTTATGATCTTTAATTTGTTGGATTTGTCTCCACCCAGAATAGCAGAATAACTATTAAAACATGGACATGGGGGCCCAGGGGTTCCCCTTGGGTTTATATCTCAAGAACGGCTTTTATGATCTTTGATTTGTTGGATTTGTCTCCGCCCCGAATAGCAGAATAACTATTAAAACATGGACATGGGGGTCAAGGGGGACCACTTGGGTTTATAACTCGAAAAGGGGTTTTATAATATTTGATTTGTTGGATTTGTCTCCGCCCCGAATAGCAGAATAACTATTAAAACATTAATAGAGGGGCCCAGGGGGCTCCGTGGGTTTCATGGGGTCTAGGGGTCCCCTGTGTTATTGATTCTGAGGCGGTACAAAGTTTGCCGGGTCAGCTAGTATACTTATAGAATTGATTGAAAATTATGAAGAATAGGTTGAATAAGTTCTCGAAATTTTCTGTAGAATATGGTCGAAAATACAGAACAACAGAAAAACTGCTCAAACAGCAAAGTGGGCAACAACGGAGACTAAATTATCAGAAGATAATCACAGACCTGGTCCAACAAAAACAAAATAATCTAGGAAAGATCCAGCACAAGAAAAAAACAAATAGACAGAAAATAAAATTAATGATGCCAATTTAACCATATCAGGATTATTTAAAAAAAGGGAGATGCTAAAAGTTACAACGGACGGAAAGAAAATAGGACAACGGAATGTTAAGGCACTTTTGAGGAAGAGTATTGTACATACGAAATCTATATGGTAGCCGTGTAAGAGAGAAGAAGAGTGTAAGAAAATAGGAAAGTGCAGGTTTTTCAATCGTTGCGAAATTAATTAAAGAGTATTGGGGGTCGAATATTTCATTAAGAAAAATCTGGCTGAGCGAGAAAATTAGAAGCGAGGCTTAAGACATTTTCAAGATTCCGAGATTTCAATTCCCAAATCTCAACTTTGGAAATTCCCAGATTTTCGATATTTTAAAATTACAAGTTTCCAAGATTTCCAATTTCCAAGACTCAAAATTTTAAGATTCCGCATGCCAAAATTTCCATTTTGAGCATTCCAACTGGGACAATTCCCATTTTCAAGATTTCATACTTCTAAGACTACAGGATCCAAATTTCAAGATTCCCATTTTCAAGATTTGAAACTTTGAGTGTCCAAATTTCCACAATTCCTTGATTCCAATTTCAAGATCTAAGTTTCAATATTTCAATTTTTTTCAATATGTCAAGATTTCAAAATTGCCAGTTTTCAAGATTCAGAGTTCAAGATTTCATTTTCAATTCAAAATTCAAATTTTTAAGGTTCCGATTGCCAAAATTCCCATTTTAAAGATTTAAAATTTCTCAGATTCGTAGACTCCAAGTTTCAAGATTCTTGTTTCAAAAATTCAAAATTTCTACTATTCCGAGATTACAAGTTTCAAAATTCCAAGTGCCGAGATGCCAATTTTCATTATTTCAAATTCAAAATTCGAAACATCTGACGTTTGAAGCTTCAAGATTCCAAATTTTCAAAATTCCCAGATTTAAATTTCAAAATTTCAACTTTGGAAATTCCATGATTTACGAGATTTCAAAATTACAAGTTTTCAATATTTCCAATTTCGAAGATTCAAATTTTTAAGATTCCGAATGCCAAAATTTCCATTTTCAAGATTCCAAGTGGGACTATTCCCATTTACATTTGAAACTTTCAGTGTCCAAATTTCTATAATTCCTTGATTCCAATTTCAAGATCTCAAGTTTCAATTTCAGATTTCAAGATTTAATTTTTAATTCAAGATTCAAATTCTTAAAATTCCGACTACCAAAATTTCCATATTAAAGATTTCAAATTTCTCAAATTCGTATACTTCAAGTTTAGATTCTCATTTCAAAGATTCAAAATTTTTACTATTCCGGGGTTACAAGTTTCAAAATTGCAATTGCCAAAATGCCAATTTTCAATGTTCCAAATTCGAAACATCTGATATTTGGAATTTCAAAAATCCAAAATTTCAACTTTGGAAATTCCAAGGGAAAATACACACAAAAAAACGACTGACAAAATACAAACATTAAGGTGGTCATAGATACCGGGTGTAGCATAGATTTTGAGACAGGAATTTTAGATGCCCTAATTTTACAGAAAACCCTTAAATAAGAGTTGTACAGAATACAAAGAAGTACTTAAATCCATACTTATTTATTTTAGACTGGTTTCAAGTGTTAAAATTAAAGAGAAATAATAAAGAAGAAACACCAAAAATAACATTAGCTTGAAGATTAATTTAATGATTTGTTTAAATTATTCTGCGGTGGGTTTCAATAAGCGGAATTTATCATCCGACACTGTGTCTTCATAAAATTAACTTTTTCTTCAAAATCCACGCTCGAATTAGTACAGTCTCCCGTTACTATTTGGTAAGTAATTGACAGCGTCATCTTCAAAATAAAGCTATTTCATCAAAATTCTTAGTTCAATGGGAACCTGACATTAAACTCACAGCTCGTTGTCAAATGATAAACGTCAATTAATCAAATTCAAGGAAGATACAGCTGGAGGGCAAGTCTGATGCCAGCAGCCGTGGTAAGTGTCGCGATGTCAACTGGTGTACCGCGGGACATCCTGCCGATGGGGTTAGCTGTGAGGGCGGCCCAACTTAATCCCGCCGCGGTTTTCATAGAGACGGAAAACCCCACCAGGCCCGGAAAACACGGCAGAGGGTGCTTTATTGAATTGTTTCTCGATACAAACATACATCATCATAATCTAATAAGATTTGAAGTGTATCTTGCTTTTTGGGGTTATATAAAATTATAACTATTTTCGCAAAACGGCATTTTGTATTTTACGTGAAAAATGCACAGGCGATTAGATGAAAATCATTTTGTAACACTTTGTAGTAATTTTCTACTTGTAGGATCTTATGTGAGTACGGGGTAGGTCTTGGCCAATCAGGACGTGGCCTCCCCTAAAAGCTCCACCCCTAGGATCTTACTGAGTGGGAGTCTTAACAAAACTCTCAGTCAGTGAGAAAAAGAGATTCATAAGAAAATCATGTAACAAATAACACATGTAAACGCGTAGTCAAACCGTTCAAATAAAGTATAGTAACAATACTCTTCTCGTTATTGAGACCCTATAATCCAGGGAAACAGGATAGAACGCAATCTCCGCTTGTGAGGACAAACGCTGCCTCCAGGAGATTCAACATTGGTCCTTCGAGTCGGATTGTTAAAAATCCGCGAATTAGAAAAATCGAGTGTAAAAGTGTGTGCAAATCATCACGATCAACTGTGAGGAAGCAGGCTGCCATCAATCAGCGCGTGACAGCGGCCCCCCTTGATCATCAGACGGAGAAGACACCAGGTCTGGCGAAGACGGAAGGCATCACCAGGTTAGTGGTTCGTTTTTCCTGCCTTTCCTGTATCCGTTCAATTTATTCAGATAAATGTTTGCGTATTTAATCACAAAATTGTAACGTTAACTGTACGTTAAGTGTGCATCTAAATAATTATTGTTTCCTTAGTTTTGCTAAATTAACGTAATTAAAGATAATAAAATTAATAATGGCCAAGTTAGAAGCGGCTAAGGTACAAATCGAGTCTTTAGAAGACAGACTGACGGCCATAGAAAATATAGTTAAGAATTTTGATAAAGAAAAGGAGAATATGAGTAATTTACTTGTAAGAAAACCCAAATTAGAGGAGTTGTCCCGTGAATATAATAAGGTTATTTTAGAAATGAGATTATTGGACAAGGCTACACCGGCGGTAGAACATACAAATAGACAAATAACCTTCGAAAACCGTTGCTGTAAAGTTCTTGCCCTTATACATGATATCACCGAGAACTCTCAAATTAATGTTCGAAATAATTCTAGTAAAAGTGAAAATCAAAGGCAAGTTAATTTACCAATTTTAAATTTAAAATCATTTGACGGAAATTATAAAAGTTGGATGAATTTTTCAAATACGTTTAAATCAATTATAGACGGTAACATTAATTTAACTAATTGCCAGAGGCTGCAATATTTATTTTCTTGTGTACAGGGCGAAGCTTTAAGGTCAATTGAAAGCTTTGAAATCAGCGACGAGAACTATAAGAAAGCGTGGGACACCTTAGAAAAAAGATTTAAAAATATTCGATTGATCGTGCAAGATCATGTATCCGCTGTTTTAGAATGTAAATCAGTTTTAAAGCCTAATCACTGTCTCTTACGTGAATTGGTCGATGTTGTTTCCAGCAACTTAAATGCTTTAAAGTCGCTATCTGTGCCTGTAGATGAGTGGGGTACGTTATTAATAGCAATAATCGCGGGTAAACTCGACTACCAAAGTAGGCGCGAATGGGAAATGTCCTTAAGCGACACACTTCCCACATTCTCGGAATTTCTTTCTTACATGGAAAAACGTTGCAGTGTCTTACAAGCACTAGAAGTAACAACGACTAAAAAATCAACAGAGCACAGCGTCAATAAAGAACAGCATCTTAAAATGCGTACAGTCGCTCATACGACAACAAAAATGCAGGTAAACCTCGGTAAATGGTGTCCGTTTTGTAAAGATACGACACACAAAATAATTCACTGTCCAGGATTCATGCAATTATCGTTGCAAGAAAGATTTGATGCCGTTAGACGACTAAAACTTTGTACTAACTGTTTGCGATCAAATCATTTAAAGTCGAATTGCCGATCGAATATAAAATGTGGTGTTTGCGACAAAAGACACAATTATTTGCTGCATTCATATGCTAACGCTGACGCCGTAGTCGAAAATCCTGGAGTAACTGTCAATAATCACTCATTAGCGAGCAATGAAATAGTTTTGTTATCAACCGCCATAGTTAAAGTAAGAAATAAGCGCAATGAATTTATTTCATGTAGGGCGCTGTTAGATCAAGGATCCATGTCGAATTACATTAGTTCGAACTTGTTGAAAATGTTGGATCTACCGACCACCACTGCAAACATATCAATAAAATGTTTGAACGGAACTACAAGCAGCGCAAATCATCAAGCTCGGGTTTTATTCAAGTCCAGAATTAATGGATACACGAAGGAAACAGATTTTATTGTCGTTGACAAAATTACTGACAACCTTCCTTCCAAAAGCTTAAGACAAGGGGCGTGGAAATTCCCACGCAACATATGTTTAGCCGATCCGGAGTTTCAAAAAAGCCGACCTGTCGATTTATTAATAGGGGCCGGATTGTTCTATGAGTTGCTATGTGTAGGTCAATTTCGAACAGATGTCGGTCTAATCTTGCAAAAGACGAAGCTTGGGTTTGTAGTGGGCGGTACTCTCGGCGGCGATACAAGAAAGGGCGGTAGAATTCAAGGGGGACTTGTGTCCTGCTATTTGTCAATAACTCCGAAATTAGAAACGCAAATTGAAAGGTTTTGGAAACTGGAGAACTTTTTGGATGCCGATAAAGATGCAAGGCGGCTATCGATAGAAGAGGCTGCCTGCGAAAGCCATTTCCGGGATAACACAACTCGTAATGATGAGGGTCGCTTTGTCATTAAATTACCGGTAAAAGATGAAACGTTAAATATCGGGGATACAAGGGCAATCGCGTTGAAGCGTTTCTATAATTTAGAAAAGAAACTAAGCAAAGATCTACAATTAAAAACGGAATATACAAACTTTCTGAAGGAATACGAGGAGCTTAATCACATGGAAAGGGTGACTCATGACTTCAATGATGTGGATACTTGTGTTTATTTGCCCCATCATTGTGTCATTAAAGAAACAAGCGCCACAACGCGCTTACGCACGGTGTTTGACGCTTCTGCTAAAAGCAGTAACGGCAAAAGTTTAAACGATAATTTGATGATGGGCCCGGTCGTCCAAGCAGACCTTTTCACTATACTAATTAGATTCAGAACATTTCGATACGCTTTAAATGCGGACATTGCTAAAATGTACAGGCAGATAAGGGTCCACCCGGAAAACACCAACTATCAATTAATCTTTTGGCGAGATAATCCGACAGAGATGCTGAAAACCTACAGATTGACAACCTTAACGTATGGCACTAAATCGGCTAGTTTCATTGCGACGCGATGCTTGCAGGAATTAGCTAACGAAAATCGAAATAAAAGTCCCATAGCTAGCCATGTAATAGAGAACCATTTTTACATGGACGATCTATTAACCGGAGCCGATTCAGTAGAAGAGTTAATAAAAATAAGGGACGATGTAACGAATATTTTGAAGCAAGGCCAGTTTGATCTGAGAAAATTTCAATCAAATGAGCCCGCCGTTTTACCTAGAACCGCGAATGAGCTTGAGAAATTTAATTTAAAGGTCGATTTAAACAAGGAGGAACTAACCAAAACTTTGGGCTTGTTCTGGGACCCGTCAAACGATAATTTAAGTTTTAAAATTAGTGTAGATAATAGTCCGAAGAAGGTGACCAAAAGAACTATCCTATCGGTGATTGCTCAAATTTTTGACCCACTAGGACTAGTAGGGCCAATAATAATGAAAGGAAAATGTTTTATGCAACAACTATGGCAATTAAAATCGAGCTGGGATGAATCAGTACCAGCGCATATTCATACATCATGGCTCATTTTCTTAAGCGAATTAACGCAAATTTCAGGCTTAAAAGTCCCCAGAACAATTATTAACAAGTTTCCGTCAAAATCTATTGAACTGCACGGGTTTTGTGATGCAAGTTTGCAGGGTTATGGGGCTGTGATTTATGTGCGATCAGAAACAAATACAGGCGAATTCTCAGTACAAATACTTTGTTCTAAATCTCGCGTTGCGCCGCTTAAGGCCACAACTTTGCCTCGGTTAGAGTTGTGTGGTGCCCTACTCCTCGCCCGACTGTATAAGAAGGTTAAGGAATTTATCAATATCAAATTTGTTAAAGAGGTTCTATGGACGGATTCCACCATAACTTTAGCGTGGATACATACTCCGAGCAATTCTTTGAAAACATTCGTGGCGAACCGAGTTGCAGAAATACGTGAGTTAACACCGCCGACTAGTTGGCGACACGTGAAGGGAAAGGTTAACCCAGCTGATGTCCTCAGTAGGGGCGCAAGCCCCGTTCAACTAATGAGTCACGATACGTGGTGGACGGGACCTAACTTTTTGCGATCCGTAGAGGAGAGGTGGCCATCTTCGGAAATAAACATTGCCGATGTAGAAATTCCGGAGACGAGAGTCACAACAATGCTCGCATGTGTCGAAGCAAATAGCACTGAAAAGTGGGAAATTTTAAATAGATATTCGGACTTTGACAAATTAGTGCGCATAATGGCCTGGATATTGAGATTTAGACATAACACGCTATCCAAAACAGAGAGGATTAAGGGCAACTTATCCTCAGCTGAGCTCCAACAATCGAGCGTAAATATTTTAAAACATGTTCAGAAAACTGAATTTCAAAACGAATTATTGCAATTGCAACGGGACAAGGCACTGGATAAAAATTCAAAATTACTATCGCTCAATCCATTGTTGGACGAGCAACAATTAATTCGTGTAGGAGGTCGATTGAAAAATTCGCTTATTTCTAACGACGCCAAACAGCCGATTTTGATACCAAAAAATCATCCAATAACAAAATTGTTAATTCGAAGTGAACATGAAAAACAGCTGCATGCAGGTCCACAAGCTACTTTAGCGGCGTTGCGACGCAAATATTGGATTATTTCTGCTAGGAATGCAATTCGATCAATTCTGCGTAGATGTGTCAAGTGCTTTAAAACGAGTCCCATTAATTTTAAACCTATCATGGGTGACTTACCCAAACAACGAGTGCAATACGCACGCCCATTTTTAATAACAGGGATAGACTACGCAGGTCCCATTTTAATCCGCGAGTTTCGGGGTCGTGGAAAAAGACTTATGAAGGCATATATTGCCATATTTGTATGTTTTTCCGTCAAGGCAGTACACATTGAGTTAGTTCCTGATCTAACTACGAAAGAGTTTCTGGGTGCTCTACATCGTTTTATTGGGCGCAGGGGCCAACCCCAAGAAATTCATTCAGATAATGGAACAAATTTTGTAGGCGCATCTCGCGAACTAAAGGAGATTGCACAATTTTTTAAGACACCTAATGTCAAAAATTCTATCGAAAATTATTGCTCTAATAAGGGAATTACTTGGAAATTCATACCTCCTCATTCGCCGAACATAGGTGGGCTTTGGGAAATCAATGTCAAGTCGGTAAAACGCCATTTAAAAAGGACTATTGGAAATGCACACTTAACATACACGGAAATGTTGACGCTTCTAGTACGAATCGAGGCGTGCCTAAATTCGCGTCCATTAACACCGATGTCATCTGATCCTAACGATCTAGAACCTTTATCCCCTGCCCATTTCCTGATAGGCGAACCACTGACATCTCCTCCAGAGCATGACCCTACAGGTATTCCGACGAATAGGCTCTCCAGGTGGCAGTTGGTTGAAGTTATACGAACACACTTCTGGAGACGATGGCACCGCGAGTACTTAGTCCACCTGCAGAATCGTGCCAAGTGGACGTCGGACCCCAAGAGCCCTTCGCCTCGAGTGGGAATGATGGTAATTCTCGTCGAGGAAAATACCCAGCCTCTCATGTGGCAAGTAGGACGAATCATCGAGGTCCACCCAGGAGCCGATGGCATCGTAAGGGTGGCGACGGTTCGTACAGCCCACGGTATAGTGAAAAGAACTGTGCGAAAATTGTGCCCTTTCCCCCTGGAGAGCGATGACTAAAATTGTGGTGATATCAAGTGCGAGAGTGACAAGTGGTAAAACGTTATTGACTCTCAGTAGCTGATTTATGTATGATGTGTTTGATCTCCACATAATTATTTTGGTAAATGTACTCATTATTACTGTTGTATTTTTACTGTTTGTGTTCGTATGTTTATGTATGTTTGTCTTCCAATATACATCATATTGTCTGTGTAGCTTAGAACGTAATGTTGATTCTTGATCAATATACGTGTTTTTTTTAAATATTACATAATTTATTAATTTTGCTCGTATATTTAGTTAACCAATATTTTTTCAGTTATTATGTATTATTATTAGTGATTAAGTAGTTACATTTAAGATTTAGTTAAACTTTGAAGCACATGATGTCTTCAAGGCGGGGAGCATGTAGGATCTTATGTGAGTACGGGGTAGGTCTTGGCCAATCAGGACGTGGCCTCCCCTAAAAGCTCCACCCCTAGGATCTTACTGAGTGGGAGTCTTAACAAAACTCTCAGTCAGTGAGAAAAAGAGATTCATAAGAAAATCATGTAACAAATAACACATGTAAACGCGTAGTCAAACCGTTCAAATAAAGTATAGTAACAATACTCTTCTCGTTATTGAGACCCTATAATCCAGGGAAACAGGATAGAACGCAATCTCCGCTTGTGAGGACAAACGCTGCCTCCAGGAGATTCAACACTACTCATTGTAGTCAACATCTTATATGTATCCAGAAGAGTGATTTTCACATTGCATTTTGTCCCCTTTCTGATGGAGTATTATTCTTGCTTCCCTTCAGTCCTCCGCCATCTTTTTTTTTCCCAAATTTATTTTATCAATTTAGAGCGTTGTTCTTTAAGTTTTCATCTTCTAATTTCAGCATTTCCTTTAACCTCCGGGTTTTCTTAATCTTTAACCCCGCTACTGTTTCTTTTCTTTAATTAATTCTTCCATACATTTTCCATCTTTTATGGGTTGGCTTTCGCTTTCCCTTCCTTCGTAATTTCCTCTACTTTCCTTACCAATATATTCTCTTTCCGTTTTGCACTACGCATCCTTTACTTCTTGAGGGTTCGTACATATTAATTTCACCAATAGGGAACAGGAGTTCAAAAATATAAAAAAAAAACTCTCGCGTAATTAATGGACGACCCCTTATTAGTTTGTCTCATTCTTTAACTCGTTTTTCTCCTCTTTTTATTAAGTCATGACCTCGTCATGACGTTTCCTATCGTTTTTTCCTATAACTTATCTACCTGACCATTTTTAACTTTCATAGCTCATAGTTGTTAATTATTACCTGATTAGATTAAATTTTTGTTGGGCTCTGCAACTGATCATTTAATTATTTCCAGCCGAGGGCGCCTCCTCTGACGCCGAAAAACCCGATGCCGACCAAGACGACACCATCGACTCGATGGCCCTCTCGTACCCGTCGGGCAGCATGGACATCCTCCGCGCGTCGCACGACTCCTCCATCATCAGCTTCCTCCGGTCGGACGCCATCGACAAGCAGCGCGAGCGCCGCTTCGCCTGCCCCTTCTGCGGCAAGTGCGTCCGCTCCAAGGAGAACCTCAAGCTGCACGTGAGGAAGCACACCGGCGAGAGACCGTTCGTGTGTCTGTTTTGCGGACGTGCCTTCGGCGGGAAGAGCGACCTCACGCGCCACCTGCGCATCCACACCGGCGAAAGACCCTACCACTGCGACATGTGCGGCAAGTGCTTCGCCAGGGCGGACTACCTCTCCAAGCACCTCACCACGCACATCAACACCTCCCGCTGATGTTTCGCGAGGGGGAAGGAGGGGCTGTGCTAGCGACGAGAGTCTCGGTGGGATGAAAGAGCGACGTTGGGGGGCTGAGGGCCCCGGGTTGATTACCCAAATCGAATTACATTTTCTATGTAGGCTAGAACTAGTAATGTGACAACGCGCAAAGCACCAATGAAACGTCTATCTGCAACTAGTCTTTTCTTCAGCATTGCTGGTGGGGCACTTGGGGGCTGGTACGATACACGCGTTTCGACACAACAGTTGCCAAATTTTTGTATTTGTAATAATGGCGTATCATTTTGAAGAAGCTCTCCACTTCCTTAGGTTTCTCTGGTATGAACACAAATAAATTTAAAGTATTTTTAATAATAATGAGAGCTGACGCAATTCCATAAAGAGTTATGTAGGTATTTAGATTATTTATCCGGATTTACGTGAATGCGAAATAACCAGCTAAATATTTTCAAATTAAGTCGATTTTAATTTACTGATGACCTTGGCGCGTCTGGAGCTTTCATTAATATTTTATAGTTCACCCATTTAAAATAATTATTTCTTTAATGAAAAATAGCCACTTATTTTACGCATGTTGTTTGCCCACGTGTTTGACGCTTCTCGCGTTGAATGATAAACAGAAAAGATTACGTTTTTAAGTATGGTGGATGCGTCAATTTAATTTTTTTAAATTATTTTAATTTATTACATAATATATGTTCATTTACGCTCTTCGTATTTATTACTGTAAACATCCACTTATCATCCACCATAATTATGGTTTAACGATGCTAGGTTGGGTTCTCTCCATATTAATATTATTTTTTTTATTTTGTATTTTGGGCGCGAATATCGTAAAGTAATATGTGAAAAAATAAACAGAAATGATGCATAAAAAGACAATTACACATGATTCATTTCCCATTTAAAATTAAATCGTCAGATGTAGCCTGATATTGAGGGCGATCAGCGCCTTAAAGCAGTATGAAGTAAATTCAAGAATGGTGAATGCGCCGGTTCAATTTTTTATTGACACCCCAAAGTCAAGAAAAAAATCTCTTAAAAATAGGACTAATATGAAATGAATATGGAAATATGTATGTACAAGTATGTTCAAATTTTTAAAATTTTCTTAACAATCGTTTTAAGTCATTTTAGATTTTTGCGACGTTCCGCACTCAATATCATTATGTTGTTATTTGAAATTCATATTAGCGCGGCACTGTTTTTTATTATAGTGTATATACGTATCAACTAGGATCGTGTAGTAATTACGACGTCGGCCACGCCCCCACCCCAGTGACATTCCTTCGTTGAAGTATCGGCGGGAAATTCAAACGTCCCGTCTCGTTTTTCCGTTCAGCTTGAAAACAAACGTGTCTTTCAGTCCAACATAACTGATTTTCCGTATCGCGCACTTTTCGTTTCAGCTACCGACGAACTAAGAGTCATGTTGTGTCCACAAAACAATATTTTCCGTCCTTGCATTTTTGTTTTGATGGCTGTGAATCTGAAAGTTATAGTTTTTTAAATTGGTTTAGTTATCGCGCATATTTCGGTAATATGTGCCATCCCTAAACTAGCCATTAGACGACGTAAATAGTGAGTTAAAAGCAATATATAGTGAAAAAGAAACAAAGCCGAGGACTACAAATGGGTTTGATATTGTTCCTTCTAGTCATGACGGTAGTTAACTGCTGTGGCCTTGTTCCAGTATTAATGTCCACGAAAATAAAGAATTTGTACGGAAACATCGAATGTTTTATCGATATAATGGTTTTATTATGTAGTTTTGTGCCAATTCGATGTACCTCATGACATATGTGTTTAGATGGTGTTAAATATTTACAATGTAAGCTGAGTTTGTGTTAGATAAATGTTTAACATCGAATTTCTACATATTAAAGCACACTTTATTTTTTTATAACAATTATACAACGTCCATTATCCGTATCGCCAAGAATTATTTTTTATACAATGATAATAGATAAGTTCGAAGCTGCTCAATACAATCACGACGAGTACCTAAAGTCGTTTCATACAGATGTTAAACATTTAGCCGTTTTTTACAACATACTTATAGACACTGTTGCTTCAGGACAACTGTACATCCTTGTAAAAACGTGATGGTGCCTTTTAAATCTTTTATTGATGAAAACTCATTTTTATGTATTCGCCACGTTTTCTTTTGTGCATACACCCAAGTTTTATGTCCGACACGAGAAGAAATATTTGCTGTGATAACGATCAATCGATTTCAGTTGCATCTTCCTGTAAAAATGTTTTTTCATCCTGAACATGTACGGCGTTGTCCTAAAGTGAATTTTCGTCGTTTGCGTTCTCTTAAGAAATAGTTATAAATAAATGTTCCTAATAAATGTGATTAGGTGTTATGAATATGTATTGTTACCGTCATATTACTATATTGTCAAGGAAAACGTTTCGTTTAGAAAATTTCTTAAAAAAAACTTTAAATGATGAAAGGAGGGGCATAGACTTAATCTTTAAAATAATAATTGTGAAAATATTTAAATGTTTCTCTCGATGTATGTCTATATGCTATTATCTCATAGTTCTCTGGTTATTTTTTAACATAATTTATTTAATTACGTATACAAATTGAATGTAAAACTTTTTTTCTATTCGTTCATTAAAAAGGAAAGTGTTGTTCAATGTTTTTTTATTTGGCTGCACTTACATAAAATAAAAAAGATTGTTGGAGCAAAAATAGAAACAATTAATAACAAAAAAAAAGAAAGCTTATCATATATAGCTAACGACAAACGATGCAGAAGACCGCAAAGAAAAGCTGTAAACATAGCTAAAAATGAAATATGGGAAATGAGATGCACACACATAGATAACAATATAGGTGGATCTAAACAGACGGAAGCTTGGAGAACACTGAAGGACCTGAGAAAAGAACGCAACGAAACCGATACACCTTATCAACATAAATGACTAAAGGGATTATCACAGAAAACTACTGACCGAAGATCGATCAATATTCTTAGTAAATGTCCTATTTGGGATTCAACTTTTAATGAAGACGATTTAATCACCCCAGAAGAAATTAAGGTAAACCCGGGTAAACCTTGCTGCTATGAAAAATGGACGCGCTCCCCGACCGAATGGTGTACCCATTGAGCTTATAAAATACGGACCTGACATCTTCATTGAACTTCTGTCATATGTATTTACGTGTTTTCTAACAGGATGTGAAACACCCGAAGAGTGGAAAACAGCATATATTTCAAATATCCACAAAAAAGGAGACCGAAAAAAGTGCACCAACACTACCGTGGACTGAGTGTCACAAACTCATTGTCTAGACTATACGGTAAAATAATCAAACACATAATAGAAAAAGAAATAGAAGATGTAGAAAAACAGAATGTTTTCCGTGCTGGCAGATCGACAAATGATAACATATTCGTAGTTAAACCTATGCTGGAAAAAAGAATGGCTGTCAAAGCGTGGAGAGCTACGAAAAGCACTGGAGTGAAAGACATATACATCCATGCAGTCAAACCCCTATACACTATGCTATGACGAACTGCATAAAAATGGGGAATAAACTATCTGAAACCTTCCCAGTTGCTAAAGGACGACGACAGGGATGCGCTATTGCCCCCACACTATTTAAAATATACCTGAATGCAGCGATGGAGAAAAACCTGCTACAGTACCTGTCGAAGACAACAAACTATATTCGCTGCACTTTGCAGACGATCAGGTTGTCATAGCTGGAGATCATGACGATATCTCATATATGCCCATAAAACTAGAGAAAGAATCAAAGAATATCAAAAATAGGGCCTTACAGTAAACACAATGAAAGCAGAATATTTAATAGTAGCTGGCGAATATGATGAGGGTGATATAACACTCCAAATGGGAACTATCAAACAAGTCGACTCCTGTAAATTCCTGGGAGTGAATATCACAATGAAAAAAGAAATTAAAAAACGTATTAAACAAGGAAGAACTGCCACAAGACAACTGAATTCGGTCTTATGGAGTAAGAAGATAACCAACCATACGAAAATACGAATATATTAGACGATAGTGGACAACATTGTGACAAATGGAGCAGAAACTTGGACTACACCGGGCGTAATAAAAAAGAAACTACTAGCAACAGAAATGAACTACTGGAGACGAGCATGGGGCTTACATTAAAAGATAAGATAAGAAGTGAAGAAATAAGAGACTGCATGGGCGTAGGAATTACCATACTTGACACCATAGAAGCTAAAGGCCTAAGATGGTATGGGCATGTCAGACGCATGGGCCCAGAGAGATGGCCAAAGAAGATAATTGACAGGGAGCCAACCCGTAGGCGGAAAAGAGGACGTCCAAGAAGGAGATGGCGAAATGACATAGAAAAGGATATGAAAAAAAGAAACCTGAAGGAAGAAGACTGGAGGAAAAGATGGACGTTAGGATGCGGAACACGGTTCTAATTAATAAACTGTAAAAACCCGCAATATGCCAAAATGCAAAAATTTTGCAAACATTTGATGACGATTTTCCAAAAATTAAAAAAGAAAGTCAGCCAAACAAAATGGTAAAATTGATCTCAGAAAGATAAGGTCTACAGTCGAAGCTTTAAAAATATAGTATAAAGTAAAAAGCATACGATAAATTTATAAATGAGTCCACCAATAAGAGTAAAACCGTGTGGAAAATTATTAACTCAGAACTGAACTCCAATCGTAGTACACACACACAATGCATTTTTTTTTTTTTTGTGAACATTGCTGAACAGCTCACCTTGACATCACATCATATGCCTGGCCACCATATCAGGTATTTCTATAAAAATCAAAGTTATCCTCTTCTAAGTCCTACTTTGAGCAAACAACTGAACAGAAAATTTTGAATTGTATTGGTGGTCTAAAACCTTCAAAAAGCAGGGACATTTATGACCTGAATCCAAACGTTATCAAACATATCGGCAAGCTATTGGCCCCAAATTTGACATATTATTATATCTAATAAATAAGTGTATAGACGAAGGGAACTATCCCAAATGTCTAAAAATTGCAAAAGTCGTAGCCATACATAAAGAACGCGATCGTAAATATCGTAAATAACTACAAGCCAATATCGGTATTGCCGATTTTTTTCTAAGATCATTGCAAACATAATTAAAAATCGCCTTGTAAGTTTTTTTTTCAAATCTGCTGCTTGTTCATAATCAATTTGGCTTTCGTGAAAAGAGGTCTACCATTATGGCAGTACTAGATGTCATTGACAACATCTTAAATAATTCTGATAAGTCAGATACAACTTGCCTAACATTAATAGACTTAACCAAGGCCTTTGACTCTGTCAAACACGATCTGCTCTTGGATAAGTTAAATTATTACGGAATACGAGATATTTGCCACAAAATGCTAAGTTCCTACCTAAGCAGCAGGAAATAAGTATTTGTGGCAAAAATATGGTTTCACATTGTCTGGGTGTTGGGGTGTCCACAGGGTTCAATCCTGGGGACTATTTTCTTCAACATTTTTATAAACGACCTACCACCTAACGTTAAATCTGAAAGGTGTGTACTTTTTGCGGATGACACCAGTCTCATAAACTCCAGCTCTGACTTGAATCATTTAAAATCTCTGGAGAACAGAAGTATTCTGAGTACCAGGGAATGGCTAAAATCTTAACTCGTTAGTTATGAATGAAAGCAAGACACAATTACTAATCTTTGTACATTGCTGGGCATAACCCTAGACAGTAAACTTACCTACAGGTTTCATACTGAGAGTTTGGGCTCGCGATTGAAACTAATGGACTACTACCCCATACACACAACCAAATGATACTACTTCAGTAATTTCCATAGTCTTATGAACTATGGAATTATCATATGGGGAAATGCAATGATGAGAACTCATTGCAGGCCGCTTTTTAGTAAGTTAAAAATTTTCTCACTTCCCTGTGTCTTGATTTATAATTTTCTATTATATGCTTTTGACCAAGGAGTAAATTTCCTGACAAACTCTGACCTTCACGGATGAACATTACGAAGGCGCTGAACGGACATGAGTGGAAAAATAACTGTAAACGATTTTTTTTCTGGCAGTTCCGTCTTTTTTCTGGCAATTTTGAGTTTTATCTGGCAATTCTGACCTTTTTCTGGCAATTGCGACGGGACTAAGGACAATGGTGCTGTTTTGTTGTCCAAACGTAAAAGATGAAATACTGTATACATTTTGAGTTTCACGTACAGGGAAATATGACCTTTTTGGAGATATTTCGTTAAGGGGTCGAGGGTAGTACCAATTTCAGTTCAGGTCTGTAAAAAATTGTTTTTTGTGGATCATTGAAATTGGTGCCTCGGGCTACGCGCTGGACCACTTAAAAGATGAAATACTGTCTACATTTTGCGTTTCACGTACAGGGAAACCGTCGCCTAAGAAACAACACAGCCTATCTACCATTTTCGAAAATCTGGTTTGTCCTTATTCTTCTTCGAATTCTCAAGCCGCATAGGGTGGTTAGCATAAAATTGTTCTGACTAGTGTATAATTGACATGTTTTCTATACATTAGTTATATATATATAATTCTATGCGGCTTGAGAATTCGAAGAAGAATAAGTACAAACCTGATTTTCGAAAATGGTTCATATGCGGTGTTGCATCTTCGGCGACGAAATATGACATTTATGGAGATGTTTCCTTAAGGTGTCGAGCGTGAAACACCAATTTCAGTCATCCACTGAAGTTGTGGTCTGTGAAAATTTGTTTTTTTCGTGGATTATTGAAATTGGTGCCTCGCGCTACACACTCGACCCCTTAAAGAAACATTCTCCAAAAAGGTCATATTTCCCTGTACGTGAAACTCGAAATGTGGAAAGTACATATTTCATATTTTAAGTTTGGGCAATTACTACGAATTCGAAAATTCCGACTTTTTTCTGACAATTCGATGGACGATGGCGTTGTTTTGTTACCCAAACTTAAAATATGAAATACTGTCCACATTTCGAGTTTCACGTACAGGGAAATACGACCTGTTTTAGAGTGTTTCTTTAAGTGGTCGAGCGCGTAGCGCGAGGCACCAATTTCAGTAATCCACGGAAGTTATCGTCTGTGAAAATTAGTTTTCCCGTGGATCATTGAAATTGTGCCACGCGCTACGCGATAGATCCCTTAAACAAACATACTATGTATGTCGGAATTGCCAGAAAAAAAAAAACGTTTACAGTTATTTTTCCATTGATGTCCGTTGAGCGCCTTCCTAGATTATAGATGACCAGGAATCACTCCAACTTTGTAGTTGCCTTTCATAGGCTTGCTAGGACTCAGCAATCTGATGTGAAGTATCTTTCCGCTAAATTGATTAATTGTTTGCCTCAGGAACTCAAGAATAAAAATCGATATACTTTTAAAAGCAGAATAAAAAAACTGTCACGAACAAAACTTTTATACAGTGGACGAGTTCCTACATTTTTTTTTTTTTTGGCTTAATACCATTTATTCTTATGTTGTATGGTTAATAAATGTACAAGTAAATTCATTCCCCGGTAAGTTATTCAAATAGCAAATACAATATTATTTTCGCCAAGCTTTGAGTAAATCCTTCACAAACCGAATGAACGATCTCAGTCATTCTTGCAATATTTTAATCGAATTAATCTAGAATCTGCTTCGGTATCCAGAGAATAAATGTGGTTATTAACATTTTATTATCCACTGTTACAAAACAAGTTAATTGTAGTGGTTTATTATAAACCTTGGCAGTCAGTCATTTTATCACTGACCTATGTATTTGTAAATATTAGTTTTAAAATCATAACCAATTCATATTTGCATAACAACACACAAAGAGAAACAGAAAACAAGATTTTTAGTTAGATTTCCTATATTAATATCAGATTCTTGTTTCGATTTTTACTTCATGATTCTTTTTTCCAAATTCCTGAATTGTTGATTGTTGGTTTGCGGTCATTCTTTATCCCTAAGATTTTTAAAGAAGTTTAAGTTACTTTATTTCTGCGTATACTTTTTTTTTTTCTCTAATTTAACATTCCTTCTGTAATTCTTGCCGTTCAAAAAAATCCTGAAACGTTTTAAAATCCTGCATGGGTAAAAGGTTACAAGTCATATTTTATTTTTTGTAAAAATATGTCAATGATGGCAACCAGAGGCTGGTGCATCAGAATGCAAGAGGGAATATAAAGTCCCTAGATAGGTATCTAACTTAACTCGCGAATTATAATTTTGAATACAAACGAGTGTTCCCAGAAATTTTTAGGAAGAGCTCTGAAGTGCCCCAAAAGGTTCTGAAGAGTTTTCAACAATCCAGAACAGACTCTTAATAAGTACTAAATATATCCTGTCATATCCTGAAGCGTACTGGGTCAGAATGAAGAATCTTGGAAGAAATCTAGCTTGACGAAGCATTCTGGAGAATTGCAAGAAATCCCGAAAATTCTAAAGGATATTCTTAACAAGTCTGCAAGTTGCTGCTGAAGTATTCTCGAGCGTTCTGAAATATTGTATAGGTTCCTAGGAGGCCTGAAAAATTCTAAAATATTTTGAAGATCTCGGAAGAATCCTCATGAGTCATAAATGGTCCAGAATACGTTATCAGGAATTCTGAAAGTCCTGAAAAATTCTGAAAACCTTGAAGAATCCTGAAAACGTCCAAATAGAGTAGTGCAAGATTAAAACTTCTGAAAAATGCAAAATACGAGTCCTGAAGAATTCTGAATAGTCCCTAAGGATTTAGATTTAGATTTAGGTTTATTAACGGACTTGGCCATTGACAATAAATAGTTACAACACATAAACATAAAACAATTACAATTTTAACTCACGCTTACACTGCATTTTAAAAACGTTTTCTGGAACGCCTACAAAATCTACATGATAAAGATGATTTACCATCAAGCTCGATAATCTTGCAACACAAGAGTTCATGCCATAACATGTACGATAATATGGAACATCTAATAATCTAGGTTCTCTTATGTTGCAGGATGTAACAACAATAGAAAACAAAGCTAAAATAGAGCTACAATTTATAACACCAGATAAAATTTTATGCACAAAAGAGGCATCAAAAAATTGCCGCCTTATATACAATGGAGTTAAACCTAAGTACCTACTGTAAGATATTTAATATAATTATCTCTATGATAAAGAATATTAAAGTAATAACAAACAAATTTTACATTTTTTTTCTGCACTGCCTCTAATCTGTCTATGTGCACCTTATGATATGGGGACCAAATTATCGTACAGTATTCTAACAGCGGACGTACAAACGAATTATATAGTAACAACACAACACGCAGACAAGAGAATTCTACACTGTGCCTTTTTATGAACCCAAGAACCTTGTTAGCTTTCGTTAGAATTACATCAACATGATACATAAAATTCAGCTGGTAATCTACATATACCCCTAAATCATTGAAATATAAAACTGATTCTATCTTCACCCCTTTAATAAAGTAAGATGGAGACTGATATTTTACTTTCCTAGAAAATATAATCGATTTACACTTCATAATATTAAGTTCTAATCCATTATCCGTACTCCATTTATCAAAATTAATAAGGTCATTTTGTAAACTTTGACAATCCGTAGGGTCTTCAATTACTCTATATAATTTTAAATCATCTGCATATAAAAGAAATGATGATTCATGGAAAACAGATTTCACATCATTTATATACAATGAAAACAGAATAGGTCCCAGATGAGAGCCCTGCGGTACGCCACTAGTTGGAAAGATTTCACGAGAAAATTTATTATTTATTGCAACATATTGCGTGCGATCTATCAAATAAGAGTTAATCCAATTAAGCAAAGGGTTGCCAAAACCCATTTTGCCCAGTTTCAATATTAAGCGATCAATACAGACTTTATCAAATGCTTTAGACATGTCTGTATAAATGCAATCCACATCATGTCCAAGTGCAATATTTTTCATTAAGTAATTAGTAAAAACAAATAAACTGGTTGTGGATGCTAATGGGTCTTTAAAAAGACTTAGAGATCCTAAAAGAATCGTAAAAAAGGGCCCTAAGTAAACCTAAAGAGTTTCGAATAATCTGGAAAAATCCTAGAGGGTGAAGTGTTATGAAGTATCCTAAAGAGCCTGAAAAGTCCTGAAAAATCATGAAGAATTTTGAAAAAGTCCTAAAAGATATAGACAGGTCCTACACAATCCTGTGGGCGTTCTGAGAAAATGAGCCTGAAGCACCTTGAAATGTAGTGAGGAATTTCAGGAAATCCGTAGGAATTTTTAATAATACTCAACAGTCCTGAAGAGTTCTAAAGAGTCTTAAAAGTCCTGAAGAATCCGGAATAGTCTTAAGGAGTAATGAAATCCTTCGAGTATAAAATATCTGAAAAACCCTGAAGGATCTTGAGTCGTCCTAAGAAATACTGAAAAACGTTGAAGAGTCCTGACATGCCTTCAGAAGTCCTGACGAGTCCTCGAAGTGTCAGGAGTACTCTTTACAAATTCTGATTAATACATATTACTAATTATGAAAACGACTACAGATTCCTGAAGAGATGAAAAGATTTGGAGAAATCCCGTAGAGTGCTGAAATGTCCAGTTAAATATTAAAGAAGACAAAAAAATTCTGAACAACCCCAAAGGATCCTGAATAGTATTGAAATCTTATAAACAGATTTAACGTGTTGTAAGAAATCTTAGGGCTTATTTATGATAAAAATCCCATAGATAAAAATATACTCTTTATTGCAATAGGGCAAATACAGCAGAAGCAAGATAATATAAAGGTCATATAAAACTTACAAGATAATACTTATTAAGTATCAACATAAAAAATACTTCAAATTTTATAAAATACAATATAAAAATACAACTGGAACGTTTCTTGCACGAAAATCACATCAATAATTAACATGTTAGAGGTTAAGACTCGACCACGTGATTGGCTACGTGATGCTTCTTGCCTGACCTCAATGGCACTACCGAAATTAAGCAGGCACGGCAATAGAACAGACTAGACTTTTTTTGGCTTGCTCACAACGGCATATGGATCGTTGTTGTATAAGTGGTGATCTACATCGTGATGCTCTTGGACCAATTTATCCGTCCCGCTACTCTTCCTCACCAACGCATAACCCAAATGTTTATCGTCGGCCAATCGGATTTCTTCCATCGCCGGTTGAACTTCATCATACTCGTTAAAAGAAGGCGTGCACACCATATTTAGCCCTGACGCTACAGACACCTGTTTGTATCCCGACTGCACATTTAACTTATTAGAAGACCCAAAAAAGTTTAGTTTGTCGTAATTATCATCGTTCGATTCATGTCTGATTATTTTGGGAGCTTTGCTGGGGGTTGCAGGGACCTTGTTGGTTTTTTGATCTCCCCAGGACATGTAGACTTCATCCTCCTCAACATTAGCTAGATTTTCAGTGTGTTTGACTTCTCCAACCCCCATGGTTCTCCAGGCGTCGTTTCTATACTCGATTCTGTCGTATTTGTCATTGATGGGCTCATAGGTATCAGGGGGTTTCTTAATGGGAAGGCACTTTCGAGGGGGTTTGATTGGTTTGATTTTTCTCTTATCGAGGTCGTGGTGGCTTTCGATGTCGTGGAGGGTAGTGGACGCTGTTGGGGACGGCGGAAGAGGACTTCGGGAGCGGGCCTCCATGCTGAGAGCGGCGTGGAGTTGGTTGTCGCCGCAATCTAAGATGTTGAGGGAGGAGTTGGAGTCTTCTTTCAGAAGTTTCTTCATTGACTTCATTTTTGATGAGATACATCTAAAATGAATGGTGTAAATAAAAATGGCACCTTAGAGGTTGTTTTTAAAGATTTGATACTAACCTAAAAATTTCCTGTTGATTTGAGTGTTCCAAAAAAAAAGTTCCCTCCCCAGAGTCACATTTACGCCCAGCCTCAAACGTGAACTTTCCCCCCTTATAACCATATCTACGAATGAAACAGTAAGGCCAAGTATACAAAACATTCCCATCAAAGGAATTTTTTAATTGCATTGCTGTGGATGTCAACACCAGAGTATAAACCATGTTGCTATCGAGTCCACATCTTTGTGATACTGACGATGGATGGATCTTAACATTGAAAATTCCTTCCCCAGATGAACAATACAAATCATTGTCCTCTTCAATACTGGTCATTGCAGAGACATCATCAGGAAAGGCCACAGACTGAAATGCCACCAACCATTTGGCCTTTTCCACCACACTTAACGCGCAAAACTCAAACGGCAAAGGATTCGCCTTTGTTGTTATAGTAAACCTAGTGTCAGCCTCCGGAGTGATTTTAATACAATTTTCTAGAGTGATAATCCGCACAGGGGTCCCCTTCGTTTTGTCAGAGCTATCCCAAATTTCTAACCTTTCCAGTCCGAACTTCGAAGATTTGAACAAGTAGCAGTATTTCTGTTGCCACGATTTCTATAAAATAAGCTATAGAATTGACAACATTTCTTTGTTGTCCTTACCCTTAGCAGCTTGCCTGTAGGAGGTAACAACAGGTAACCCTTATGTACTTCCACTTCGTGGTCCATGGTTTTGATGCGTAACTAAATGGGCGTGCGTGTGTATAAGTCGTGTTATCAAAAACATATCACTCCTTATCACTTAAACATAACCTACGTTGATGCTTTCAAATTTCTTGGTGCGCTCAGTGCGCTGTTGCCGTGTTGTATATGACGTCAGTATGAAAACAAAGAAAATATTGATGTCCACACAAGAAATTGTAAAAGAAAAGGAACAGCGTGTTGCTACGAGTACAGAATAAGAAAATTTCAAGACAGAATATAATGATAAAGGAAATGTTTAGGTAGATGAAATTAGTGTCGCAACACTGTGTGTTTGAAAAAGTCATAGCCGGATCTCACGCCGAATACACTTTTTTGCCACTGAAAGATTCTTCAGTTTTAGTCACTTGTTATAAAATTTTCATGAACAGAAATGGGAATATCATAAAGCAAATAAATTTTATACGGTTTTGTTAAGAAGTGATTCATATATGCAACCAACATTACACCTACGGATTAGAACAGCAACGTTCAGAACTGTCTAAATAACGAGTGAGCAACAAAATTTGTGATCGCAGTTGGCTAAACCACTGAATATCAACACGCTAAACGTATATCGGTTCATTTACTTTACGGTTTACATTAATTGCCAAACTTTTAATCTATTTTCTCTGACTGCTCCGTCTCCACTGAAGAAACATTGAAGAACTTTGTGTTTCCCTTTGTCGCGTGTTTAGGAAATGTTTGGTAACCACTAAGGAATTGACAACAAACATAAATTTTGTATTTCCATCTGAGCAAGTAAAGTGTTAGGTATTTTGTTAAGAAAGTGCAACTCATTGTTTCCGCTGATGTGAAAAGTTGCAGCAATATGGAGGAGGAAGACGTGGTATTATCGCGTGTCGATTTTTCCTTTGATGTTAACTCTAGAAATGGGAAGAATCAACATTTGTTTCCGAAACAATGAGGAAGATTCAGAAAGATTTTATTCCCCCTTACAATGCTCAAGATACTCTATTTCAAGAGGATGTAATACAGGTCCTGCAATAATGAGAGAATGTAAGGGTCCCTCCAAATCAATCCACCTGGGACATCTCCTGGAGGCTGCAAGCCAGAATCTTCTGAGTTTCAGATCCTACTCTAGCAAGCCCAATGCAAAGGGTGTTTTCAGTCACTACAAATCCAATAAGAGTCATTTTTACATCATTTTGACATCTACCTAAATCATCCTGTCCCCTGTTCTTCAGTATCTCCAGCAGTTGCTGCAAAGCCTCACTCACACACATGAATTTAGATGGCATGTACTCCTTCTTCTTCTTTCTTAAACTCTCTAATGTGGGCTGCTTGACCTTTATATTTGCAATATACTCTGTCACAATACTTACCAGACCGCCTACCCAATAAACACAAAGTGTGCAAGTTATTCCTATAATAATTAGAAACAATCCTCTCATAAAAACTGTCTGGTTTCCAACCTTGAGTCCAATAGAGAATTGAGACAGTCTCCTCAGAACTGTACAACTGCAATCCACAGCATTCAAAATGGAAGCATTGTGGACCCCCTCGTGTTAACCCTACGCTCTCTTGCCCTCAGCACCTGGTTCGTGTGGGTCGTGACCCCCAACGGGTCTCCAACCACCAGCAAGGCAACGTCTGTAGCTTCAGTCCCTGAAAGAACGTCGACGGCTTTCCAAGTCATTATAATAACTGAATTTGAAATATTGGGACTTACTAGCGCTTCGGTTCCACAGGTTAGGATCGACGAGGTTTTATAATTTCCAAACCTTTGACTGTGATGACTTTGCAGTCGCCGATTATGTAGAACATTTTTATAAGAGCACTGGAAGAGTGAGGTTAGAACGGGGTCATGGGGTGATTATGGTTGCCTGGTTTTAGGGGCAATGCTTTAATATTCTGCTAATAATTCGGTTATCAAAAAATCTTGTGTGCACTGTAGCTTCATCCTGCTTGAAATAACCCATTGTTAGTTCGTCGTCGTGCAGGTCTTTGGAGCTTCTTCCATAACTTGTCTCACTCTTTCAATCCTTTAGGTATAACGATATCTACCACTACCTTCTTTTCAGTTAACACTTCCAGTAGCATCGATTTAGAACGTTGCAAAAATTACTGTAGCTTATAACAATATCACGATATTCAGGTCGAAATTCTTCCAAGATATCCGGAATAGAATGTTTCCAAATCCCGTTTACTTTTGTTGCATTGTGAAAATAAGGTTGTACGGGTCCCACTCAAGTTAACTTTTGCAAAAGAAGAGATTTTTATTTCAAATCAGATTTGACAATTCGATTACTTTTTACACAATAGTATCGATCAAGAATCGACTCAAAATTCTGGATTCAGAGGCTCCTACGATCACGACTTTTGTTGCTCACTCGTTATATAGTTTTATTCACATTCATAGTGTAATTCATCAATTAAATGATTGATGAACGCTTAGGAAGTAAAGCTTTATTCTAACTAGCCGGATTTTTTTTTTCCCGGCTAGCAAAAACATTACTTACTTGGTAACCACGTGGAGGGTTGCACAACCACATTTCCCCGCCACATTTTCGGTCATGGCCTACAGGTTGGGTGCTGTACACGCTATATTCTCTTCGTCAATCATTTTTTACTCAGTTTTTTTCTTAATAAACTTTGTCGATTTGAAATGACTTTGAGGGATTGGCATTATAATTTGTTTTGTTTTCATAGTCCACTTGGTTGCTGTAAACTTTCAACAAACAAAAATTACAAACATGTGAAGAAATAATATTTTTTTGTAAAAATTGAGGAATGTGAATAAAATAGTATAGAAACCTCGAAGAAAGGCTTGATTCCAGCCTCGCAAATTAATCTAACCTCGACGCTTCGCTCGGCTGTAATCAAGCACTTCCTGACTTGGTATGTAATACATATACTATTATTTCTACTAGTTCTATATCGTTTATCCAATGTGCTGAATCACACGTCACATGTAACAACAACTGAGGCCCACCTTTTTAAAGAGCGAGCATCACGAAATTTTACTCTCATGTTCTCTTAGATGTTTTAATCTCTAGTTAGTTAGTTTATCGACCTTCTTAGGTAGTTAATACATAATTATAATGTTATTTAATAATTTAAAGTGTCTTAGTGGTCCCAGCTCTCTTAATTCTATCAGATCCGTAAAGTTGCTTTAGATATTTTTTTTTGTTTTGGGGAGGAGGGGGAAAATACATTTGCGTCCAACCCCCAGGAGATCCAGGTACCTTGGGGAGTGTGGGACTCCCCGTCTAGGTGGTCGGGACGAGACTACCCACTAATAACTCCTCCTCAGTAGTTCCAACGGAAGACCGGAACCGCCTGCAGGAATTACTTCGATCACCAGGTTGTTCGTTTGCCTATCGTTCTACGTCTTCTGTCGTTTTCCTATACATTTCACGTTCATGGTGTAGTTTTTTTTTTTTTCATTATGCCATTGACGTAGTCTTATAATTGTCTTCTACTTTATTTCGTCCTCCAGCATGGGTTCAATTATATTGTGGCTTCACGATCGTCTCTTGTAAATGCTGCTCGACTTCCCGCCTTTCTTTCTCCTATTTTTGGCACTGGAACAGCGTGTGCTCAAGGCTGTCACTGCTGTCGCAAAACCAGCACCTGTCCGTGTCCATCTTTCCAACGGCACAAAGATAGCTGCCAAAGCAGCCCTGCCCTATCATAGCCTTGGTCAGGTGGTACCCAGCTTCTCCATCGGTTCTGTTCACTGGGGATCAATTGGTCCGTCCACCGGCCTTTCCCGTATTCGGCCAATCTGTTCTGCCATTTGGCTACGGTGATATTGCGGTTCTGGCTTCCCTTCATCTCCGTTTTACCCTGCGTTTTCGCCCCTTCGTCCGCCAGTAGATCAAGTGGCACCGTCTTTTCAAGTATCCTAGCCGTTTCAGTAGCGATTGCACGGCTCGTACGTCTTCCCCATATTCAATATCTTTATCCAGGACCACTCCGAGATACTTCATGCTGGTTTTCGGCCGTATCGTAACTCTTTCTAGTACGAAATCTCCGGGATCATGTCTCTTCCTCCCTACGAGCATAACGCTTTAGGTCTTTTCGGGCGCCAAAGCCAAGCTCTAAACACATCCTGGTTATCCAGACCGTCGTACGGTATATTCCACAGCAGGGGCTCCAATATTTGTCAGTATTTTTCTATCCGTCAGATAATTTTGGATCATCCTGATGCGCACACCCAGTGCGATTACGGCACACAGTTTCCTGGTCTTCAGGGCCTTTCTTTTTTCTTCCATTGCCCTCTGCGTCACTTTCTCTATGGCGATCGAATAGCTTTCCTTTTCCTTCAAGCTCCTGTAGCGTTTCTGGGTTCCATTTATTTATTTATTTGAACACTACGTACAAATTATTTACACTTCTAATATTACATTATTTTACATTATTTACACTATTTACAATTTACTACTTCACCGGATCGTCTCGTATTTTTTACTTACACATCATTTACCCACTGATCTTCGATGATACGACTGACTCACTAAACTGATTTCCGTTGGAACGTCCTCTAATAAATATACCGGCGCCTAAATATTTCTAGATGCTCCAGATGTTGCATGGCGCTCTCGAGGTGTACCGGATATTCTAAAAGATGATGTGATATTTGAGTACGCTGTAGTATAAATCCAACACATTCTAGTAATTGATGACGCCGCTACAGCGCTCTCGGGTCCACGTCCGTTACACTGCCCTCTCCTTAAAGATGTTTCGTCCTGAAACGTCACAAGACATTCTACCAATGTCTACATCTTCTTTCCGATGTCCTTTCTGGTTGCATCAGTACACCATTCACTTAAGCCAACTGAAACGGAAGACTCCTTCCAACATGCTTCTGACTGTTCTCCAAACCAATGATACCCTGGGACAAAACAGTCTACTTCGACTCCCATAAAGTATCCCAAGCACTTTGGTAGGTGGCCTTCTTGTACACAAGTCTCTTCGTAGTTTCTGTCAGGAGGAGTACGCTTTCAACTACCACATGGACTACCGCACTGTGTTGACGCATCGGTGCGTACCCCTCGACATTTGGATGAACTTTTGCTTGCAGCGTAAGTTACACACTTCCTGCTCCACTTCTCAGTTTCCTCCAATTCTCTAAGGAAAACTTCTCTCGCAGCTGCCCAAACTTCTTCGACATTTCCAAGTGTCCAGGAGGTACTCCGCAATCGAGTGCTTCCAGAACTTCCGGAAGTATATCCATTAACCATGGGGACCAAATAAAACCTCTCATACAGGTCCACAAACATCGTCGACACCCCCAGGTGTCCACCAGGTACTCCCTCATGGAGTTCCTCCAGAACTTTCGGAATTCTAACCATGGGAGCTATTAGCTGCTCACTTTCCATATGACCCACACGCTTCTCTAGCACACGTGTCCAGACTCCATCTCCACATCCATGGAGTCCCATTGGCCCAGCAGAATTTTTCTCAAGGTCATTACCGTGCAACTTGCATTCCCGTCCGCCCGTGGTCTGCATTCTTCCATCCAAGCACCAATCGCAAGTCCGGGTCGCTCTTCGGGTCTCTCCAACTTCCAGTTCAATTCTCGTCCTTCAGAACGACGATAGTGGCTGCAGTCTTCTAGTCAATATCTTCCGGCACAGTCTCAGCGTTCCATAACACATACCACATTTCTGCGTCGAAGTAAAAACTTTTTCTCTAATTTTCATTCTTGGAACCTCTTTTCTCAGTGAGTCGAGTTCAGTCAGCACCGTTATCTAATCCGAAAGTGAGTGACACCAGCTTTCTGTCTTCTTTCTAGGTCCTTAAGCAGCCTTTTCTGGAGCCCCGATTTTATTTCAGTTATTTCTATAACTCACGTTGCTCCAACTATCTCTCAAGTAAGCTTACACTCTTTCTTCTTTCTTCGTGTCCAGCTTCGTATTTCTTCTTTTCTTCTTAACCTTTATATCGATTTATTTATTTTTTACAAATCTTCGTATCCCACTTCTGACACCAATGTAGCGTTTCTGAGTTCCATTTACATATTTATTTATTTGAAAACTATGTACAAATTATTTACACTTCTAATATTACACTATTTTACATTATTTACACTATTTACAATTTACTGCTTCACCGGCACGTCTTGTATTATTTATTTACACATCACGCGGCACTCCGGATGGATAAAAGCAACCGTCCAACTCGACCCACTGATCTTCGAGTTCGATGCGACTGGATCGACTGACTAGACTCGATGATACGACTAACTCCCACTGGAACATCCTCCAATAAATATACCGGCACCTAAATGCTTCAATGCGCCTCCAGATAGTTCCATCCCGCTCTCGATGTGTGCCGAATATTCCAAAAGATGATGTAATACTCGTGTACGTTGTAGTATAAATCCAGCACATTCTAGTAATTGATGACGCCGCTAGAGCGATGAGTCATCTCGGGTCCACGTCCGTTACACTCCTTTCTTATCCGAGCGGCCAGCAGCTGTTCCAGGAGCTTCCCTGCCGTGTCCAACAAGCAGAGCGGTCTGTAAGACGTGACCTAGTTCTCCGCTAAAACTTTCGCTTGCTTCTCCGGGAAGTGCTTTGCCATCAGTTTGACCCCCTCGGGTGGCACCCCGTCTGGACCTGGAGGTTTCCCTCTTTCTTCCGATTTCCAGTTCCTCTCCGCTGAATTCGGTAATTCCCTCTGCTCCGTTAGTCTTCCAGTTTCCTTTTTCATGCTTCGGGAACAGGGCTTCTACTATCTTCCGCACTACCTCCGGTTGCACCGGGCTGGACGGCATTCTCAGTCTCTTGGCCACTATCTGGGATCGGAGCCCCCCCCGTTTTTTCCCACGTCCTCGCATAGGTTGTTCCATGCCTCTTCCTTCGCCTTCTTATTTGCACACCCTAGCTTTTTCTTAGCCGCTTTGTACTTTACTTCTTTCCTTCGTACCACGTCCTCCGCCGCCTTTTTGTATGTACTCTTGTACAGCATTCTTCTTTGTTTTACGGCTGTTTCCCTTAATTCCTTTATGTTCTCATTCCACCAATACTTCTGTTTGTGGTGTTCTGCTTTCCTCAGTGTTCTTCCGGGTATCGCTGCATCGCAGGCTCTCATCATAGCGTCCATGTAATATCGCGTATCCGCCGTCGCTTTCGTATAATTCATCTCTCTTTTGATCTATTGTTTGTCTAGCATCTCGTGGCTTTCTATCACTTCTTAGCTGTATCACAGCTCTTTTAGGTGCTTTGGTGTTAAACACATTCATAGGTCAGCGTACGACCACCTTTTTTCTCTTTTTCTGGAAGAAAAAAATTGACTCTAAAAAGTGTCAAAACTTCATAGGTTAATCAAACTGATTAGCTCTTTTTATTTTCGATGTTCAATGTTATTTATCTATCTGATTATTGTTTTTACAAACTATTTATTTAAACGAAGTATTTACAATCTTTTCTACAACAGTTGTCTATGTACGGTTGCGGTCAATAAAATGTGAGCAGCACATTTTCCTGCTGTAAATATGATTTTGATTGTTGCTGAAGTCACCTGGAAAACTGTCATGCTGATCACAATGCTGATGTAAACGTCATCAAAAAACAACGTCACATTTATCTTTTGCAGAAAAATTAAGGGTAGCAACATTGTCAAAAACTTTTTTTACTCAACAAAACAAGGACCAGAGAGTAGGATTCGCGTTGGAATATTCCCTAACGTTAAACTCAAAAAGTAGCAGCAAAGGGTCACTTTTTTGTAAATGTCTGGAGATAGATTAGCGCCCAAGGCCCTGGATTTTTAACACGTATAACAGTCAGAAATAATGCAGAGGTCTATCAACATAATATATTGAAGAATATCATGCTGCCATCAATAAATGCGATCTTCCCTCAAAATAGTTTTTTTTTTATATCAACACGACAATTATCCTATCTATACAGATAGAATGATCTCAAATTGATGGATGAAGCTGCAAGGAATACGAGTTCTCCCTTGGCCTTCGCGCAGTTCCGACTTGAACCCAATAGAAAATGTGTGGGGTTTGATGGTAAGGAACATGAATAGAGGCATTTTCGTCCACAAAATATCGAGGAGTTATGTGAAAGAATTCAACAAGCGTCGAACGAATTAACTCCGAACTATACTGTGGTTTTAGTAACATCAATGCCGAGAAGACTGAATAATGTAATAGAGAAAAATGGAGCTGCTACAAAATATTAGTTTTTTATATATTTGTCACATTCACTATGTTTTTGTGTTTCTTCAATAAACGTGTCATTTATTGTTCACGCAAGGTATTTGTGTACGTAATGTGACTTGAGGTGAAAGCCTGATTTACCAAATTTCTTGAAAAAGTCAGAGAGTGTCAAATGAGTGCTTATATTTTATTGACCGCAACCGTACATACAGATCTCGTTTATTTATTATTAATTTAAACAGTTCACACGAATCACACGGATTGTGTTGCTCAGTAGTTTCGACTTCCGACTGACTTCAGACGACGTTTTCGCATCGTCTTCATATTAATGCGACTTCTGGAACTTTACTGGTAAAATTACTCCAGAATGTTCTCGGTCGTATGAGGTGGCAATAAAATCATCACGCGTTTCTTCCAGAATGTAACAATAGGTCGCTGATTAGTTTGTTTTATTTCTTACATTAAAAGATTAAACACGTTCATAGAACAAAAATACCGCATTCCTTCTCTGGTTTGTACAATCATTTCTAATGTTCAATAGACTTATGATTGGCTTGTTCTAATACTGATGTAAAAATGTGACCGCAAAATAAGTTATCATAAATCAGAATAATCTGATTCGACAATTCAGTGTTTGATATCAGAAAAGTGACTTTTAAAGATATAAAGTTAAAAATAAAACAGATGTTAAAAAATTTCACCTAGACGAGGACAAAAGCCTTATTAGTCACAGTTCGTTTTCAGTTTCGTTTTCTTTGATCGACGTTGTGGAAGATCTAAATTAATCAATGTATTTAAAACAGATCTTTAATAACAACAATAAATAGATAAAACAGAAAAATAAATACAATAATAGCATAGTATCCTGATAATAATCATATACCTAATATAGGAAACAGAAGGAATCTCAAAATTGAGGCAATGGTTTGTTATAACAAGTGTTCTGTGTTACATTTAAATAATAAAAAAAATAATACCCACTTTTTAAATAAAAAATAGATTGTTAGATAACACGATATTCTGAAATACGCCAAAAATCAAATCATGGATAAATTGATAAATGCCAGAATTGCCAAATGTCGCGTTTCCACATCTTCACTCACCATGTCGATTCCAAATTGAAAAAAAATTCCTCACATGCTCCAGCACTTAAAAATCAATTTCTCTAAAGACAAAAACACTCGCAGCAGCGATCTTTATCTTTCCGAAAAAATCAAAACACGATTCCCATAATCGTGGTTTAGTGCTATTGTCTTTCACCGTCACCAAAAAAAAAGAAACCGAATTCTTCTAATCGTATTCCAACTTTCACATTTCCGTTTTAGTTGAATTAAGCGGAGTTTCACATTGAACTTGAGACGGTGTGAACAGGTATACCACTGGGGTCTGCAAAGAAAAAGTTTTCGCAGATTCTGCATGATACTTTTCTATAAAATACTTATGATCGCTTTGGCAATCATTTATTTTATTATAATTTTTATTCATTTATGTAATTAATAATTTTTGGTTCTGCTGCGAAATATGCATTGGACTTGTAACGAGTGAGCAACAAAATTCGTGATCGTAGGAGCCTCTGGATCCAAAATTTTGAGTCGATTCTTGGTCGATACGATTGTGTAAAAAGTCATTGAGTAATGTGAATTGTAAACAGTAAAGTAAAAGAACCGATATACGTTTAGCCAACTGCGATCACGAATTTTGTTGCTCACTCGTTACAATCATCAGCATAAAATTCTCTAACTAAAATCTTTTTGCTACGGCCTACTATATTATACGAATGTATACTATATGTATGTAAAATACAAAAGCTCGCACTAATTTGGTAATAATGGTCATAATAACTATAAATGGAAAAGCTTAATGCTTTTTTTAGTCATTGTAATTACAAATGTATTAGCAAATGTAAAGCAAATGTATTAGTATTACAAATGCTCTTAACCGTTCAGTATTGTGAGATTGACTGAAAAGGTTACAGACTCACTTACGGAGTAAAAGAATTAGAATTAATTATTGCACCAAACATCTTAACATAGCAGTTATTAAGTAGGTTTTTTGAGTAGTGGTCGTAGGAAAAGCATAGTGTACAACACGTGTTCATATTTTTAATACTTTCATACATTTCATAGTTTTCTTTTCTTGATAAAATAATCGTATTCCTTTTATTTGGAATTGCTCTCCGATATCGTTTATTTTAGTTTATAATATTATAATATAATAATTATAATATATTATATATTTTTTTCATGGATCTTGTTAATTCTGTCTATGTTCTTTTCCTCTTGTTCTCTTTTGTTACTCTTTTATTAATTTTTTAGCCACATTTTTTGTTTGAGCTTTTCACATACAATATTATAATTGATCACTTTTCTAGGAGAACTTAATTAAATCAGCTGTAGAAAATCGTGAAGTGACTTTTTTCAGTCATCAATTGACATGTTTTTGTTGTTTAATGACCAGACGAGCTCCTCATAATTCATTTTGGCAGACCTGTTATAGCTGGATGTCCTACGGTTCTTGACGATTTCGACAAGGTCAGATTCAAGGAGAATGTCCAAGTAACTCAACTTATAAGACTTACTTCTTTGGAACCGACTTAGTACCGTAGTTGTAGCCATGACGCGAGCGCTTAGTGTTACGCTGGTGGTACTTCTCGCCGTGGGTAAGTGGTACAAATGTGAAACTTTCATGGATATCTCATTAAAGTCATCATCAAAAAGTATCGACTTAATATTTTTGTTAGTACATCTCCGAAAGTAAAATAAAGACACTTTCACGTATGTATGCAGTCTTTGTTCGCAATTTTTCCAGAACAATGAACAAGTCTTTCTACGTGAAAGTGATTTTTTAAATGCTCCGGTAAAGGCCAACCGCTTCCTCCAGTTATGTAAATTTAATTTGATTGACACTTATTTTACTGTTACAGCTTTTGCTTCCACGGCCAGGAAACATCAAACTAACAGGAAGAATGTCGAGGAGGATTCCCAGACGACCGATCAGTGTCCTGAGCCCACGGGATACTTCGCGGACGCTGAGCAGTGTGATAAATACTATCAGTGCATAGAGGGCGAAATCACAGAGAAGTTGTGTCCTGATGGCATGGTTTTCAACGATTACAGTACCGAGTACGAGAAATGCGATTTACCGTTCAATATTGACTGTACTTCGAGGCCGAAATTGCGTAAGTAAATGCGGTGGTATTGTATGGGTTGTGAGTGAAGATGCATTGTATTGTAGATGGTAACGGACTTACTTGCAATAGAAAGTAAGATTTGCCAATGCGATTTAAATTTTTAATGAATTCGTGGAAGGTGTTACTGATTGATATCGTCACTGTTGCATACAAAAATGTGAATGTGTGTGTAAACTGGAATCAAATAAGAATTTTCTAAGTCTTAGTCACCAGGTTTTATACAACACAAGTACTCCGAAATTATCTAAAATATAAATGAAGGGCTCGGCTGTATCTAAAATTTTACAAAATGTGGATATATGCATGGATTTGAAAGTTTGTTTCGTTCTTTTACGACTTTTGTAGGGAACTATAATAAATGAACAGGTTTTAAACATTCTTAATTGTGTGTTCTTCAAGGTCGAAAGTTACCGCATACACTCCTTTATTTTCCGCTGCTTCTTTTTTGGCATTTGAGCAGCCTCTGCTTTTTTCTGATGCAATTCTTTCTGAACTGTAATCCTGTGCATTTCCTCTTGATTGTTTTACCACATGTACTGCATGTATCAGTTTTAGGTGATTTAAACTTAATATCATAGCTTTCGTAAAAATCCTTAGAAACATATCGCTTGAAACAAATGGGACTTTTTTTCCTGGCAGACCATGGTGTAATCCATGGTCACATAAAAGGTGTTATAATTTTCATTTCTAGAATGACTTTCATATTTTGGTAGACTTTCTATAAACGAAAAATTTATATTCTCATCAACGTGTTTTCTGTTGTGATATTCATGTTGATCCCTAGGGATAATGTTTTCACTCGACCTCTATTTCTTTGTGAACCACGAACCCCCAAAAAGGCCTGTTTACAAATTGTAACTCTTTTGTTGCCACACTGTAAATAACAGTATGAGTTCTTACTCTTATTTTCGCAGTCATGAAAATTTATCAGATGATGACCTATATTATAATAACAGCTCAATACAATCTGCCTAATGTGGAACACCTCCAAAACCTTGCTAGACTCATCTAATTATTATTGTTCTCTCTAAGAAAATTTGGATTTTCATGTAGCTATCTCTAGATCCCTAGCTATTAATAATAATAAATTATTATCGTCAGGTCCACTCCTCGTGAGTACCTGGCTTGTGAGTCTGGCACGACCTTCGTTATTGTAAATGTCAGCCATACGTATATTTTGTATGAAATTATAGTAACGGGTGTTTTTTTAAATTTGGCGTCGAAGTTGGCCATGAATGTTTAACTGTGAACGTGCCATCGAAGTGACAATTATTAATTTGACATCTGAATCTATATCTAACCTCACTTTTAATTTATGTACAGTTCAACACGTTAATACTCCGCTGATACTCCTACGTTTTCGGGGTGCAGTGGAATCTCTTCGATAAAATTAGGTTTTTCTTGAACTCCACATCCGCATGTTTTGCCATGGCCTGTTGACATCAACT
The DNA here is from genome assembly GCA_963583935.1 of Diaperis boleti. Lineage (NCBI taxonomy): Eukaryota > Metazoa > Arthropoda > Insecta > Coleoptera > Tenebrionidae > Diaperis > Diaperis boleti. The sequence continues at coordinate 48,053,539 of OY757245.1, read as the reverse complement.
CATAGTCAGCGCCAACTATGACGCCAAATTTAAAAAAACACTCGTGATAATCTATCATGTGACAAATTTTCAAACCCGGGAAAATAAGAGCAAAAATTTTGAAGCCAGACTTATTAACCGACTTCAAAATAGGAGGGGGTTATCAATTCGGTTACATGTTTGTTACCTCAGTACTCCGTCATTTATAAACCGATTTGTAAAATTCTTCTTTTATTTGAAAGAGTATACTTACATATTGGTCCCATTGTCACCATTTCAGGATCTGATGAGGAAATCGAGAAAAATCCTGAAATTTTCGCTCCATTTTATTAACCGACTTCATGTATGTTCCCCGATTTCTTCGTCAATTGTGGACCGATTTACAAAATTCTTCTTTTATTTGAAAGGGTATATTCTTGAGGTAGTTCCATTGTCAAAAAATCAGGATCTGATCAGGAAATCCCATGGCAATCGAGAAAAATCCTGAAATTTTCGCCGACTTCATGTATGTTCACCGATTTCTTCGTCAATTGTGGACCGATTTATAAAATTCTGCTTTTATTTGAAAGTGTATACTCTTAAGGTGGTTCCATTGTCAAAAAATCAGGATCTGATCAGGGAATCCCATGGAAATCGAGGAAAATTCTCAAATTTTGCCTTCCTTTTATGTGTATTTTCACCGATTTCTTCGTCAATTTTATTGAGGACCTCATTATTGGAGAAGCATCTTTACTAGGTATCACTAACTTATCACTCGAAATTGTAAAAAAATTAGCGAAGTTAAAGTGAATAAGTGAAAAATAATTGAATACATGTATTATTACATGTGCTACCTAATGATCTGTTTTTAAGTCGGTGCCAAGCCAAATAGGTAGTAGATAGATAGGCTGCCCGCTCCCGCCACATCGCAAGTCTCCCGGCGAGCGCACCGTAATGCGTGACCGTGGGTGGGGGGCTCGTGCTGAGAAAAACACCTCAAACGGCAGACGTCGTTGACGGTCGTCTCGAATGATTTTGAATTTTTTATGCGTTATAACGTTGTTGATATTTTTGTATAATTACAATAAGTTACAAATTTGTAACCTATTTGCCTTGGCACCGACTTCAAACAGATCATTAGGTAGCACATGTAATAATAAATGTATTGAATAATTTTTCACTTTTTGAAGTCGGTTCTCTTTTTTTTTAAAGCTATTTTTTTTAATTACAGTTTATGATTGTATCAATTTATGTGCTAAATTTCAAGCCTAGAAAAATAAGGGTAACAAATCCACAAACTCGGTCAAATTTTAGAATCCGCAAATTTTCAGCCAGACTCACTTTCCGCTATCTGAGATAAGCCAGACTACTATTTTCATAAACTTTACCTTCCACTTTAGTAAATTAATATAAAATATTTATGGCTGAAACAAGAAGTGGAGTTTTTTATTTTTTGGATCCATCCAGACATTTTTGCCAGACTTAGAAATTCTTGTATTTTGCCACTAAGAGAACAGAATATTATTTGATATACACCGACTAGCAACATAAGTCTCTTGGTCTAAAATAAGTGTATTGAGACGACGGCGCGACGGCACCGGAAGTGGATAATGTCAGGATGATGTCACCACGTATGTTAACGTGATTAATCTAGAACAGTCCACATGAGAACGTCTGGGAATAATTGTTCACATAAGATGCTCTCATGAGCCTAGAAGATTCTGTCGCGGTGATCTCATACTATACGACGCTCGTACAAAGAGGATGATCTCATTCTTCAAAAATGTCCCGGAGTGTAACTGAACCAACTGAAACTGTTGAAAAATAGTGTAATTAGTTTTTATTTAAATTTATCTCTGTTATTTCTGACCGTTTGTATTAATGCAATCACTTGTGTACGATGATCACTGCCTGTGCTGTAGTTACTACCTTTACTATTTTTATATTAATTTAATGTTTGCCTTTAATCAATTATATTAATAATAATTTATGTTTTAATTGTCCTGAACTGCAGTATGCAGAGCGATTTTTTGATATGTGAACATAGGCTTCTACGTTTATAAATTCTTAGGCTGTAAGGCCTAATCTATGAATAATTAACTAGGTCTATTGAACACAGTCAGGCTGGGTTTTTAAGAATTATTATTAACTGGCCATGAAATGATGGATATTGACAACTCTCATTTTTCTCAAAGTCAAGTTTCTCACAAGGTTTAATTTCTAATTTTAATTCTAAAAGTACAGTTGTAGATAAAACGTCGTATTTCACTCGCATATAATGGTGGCTATTGTACACTCGAATGGTTAAAATACTCGCCTGCGGCACATATTTTAATTTCCATTCTCGTGTATAATAACCACCATTATATGCTCATTAAATAGTCTACTATTATTTCGTTGTTATGACGAAAATTTTGCCATTTAAAAACTCTCTAGCTTCGCGATTTCATTGGAGCTTACGCACCGGCAAATTTTTAATTAGATTAATAAATTTGCAGTTGAAATTTGGTATTCATAGTTGAGCGACGGAATATGATTGGTTAAACGACTATGGATGAAATTGTCGTTATTAAATTTTCAGGTCGGTTTGAGTTTTCATGATTTCAGTTTTTTCTATATTTCAGGTTCTCAGGTTATTAGATTCTCGGGGCTTTCAGATCCTCAGGTATTCAGGTTTCCAGGTTTTAAAATTCTTGGACTTTCAGATTTTCATTTTGTCTATAATTCAGGTTGTTCAATTTTTGTTTTTACTGTTTTATAATTTTTTGTTTATCTAATACTGTTAAGTTTCGTTCGATTTGAATTTTTTCATTGGCGAATACATATTCATGTTTATAACTTATTAGCGGACCCGGCGAACTTCGCGTTCTATTAAAAGTAATCCGAAGTAGTGATTCAAGAAGAAATTACAGTTTTGTATATCGTCTGATAGGTTCATCACGAACGCCATCTATTAAAAGTAATCCGAAGTAGCGTTTCAAGAAGAAGTGACAGTTTTGTATATCGTCTGATAGTTCCACCACGAACGCCATCTATTAAAAGTAATCTGAAGACAAAATCCCATACAAAATGAGAATTTTTCGATTTTTCAGCTAAACTTTATGGTTGAAACCCAAAAGGGCGCCCCTGGGCCGCCATGCCTATGTTTTAATAGTTATTCTGCTATTCGGGGCTGAGACAAATCCAACAAATTAAAGATCATAAAAATCGGTCCAGTCCAAGCCCCCCCTGGGCCCCCATGTCCATGTGAAAAGTAGTTTACCACCTATTCTCATACCTTCCAAATATAAAAAAAAAACATAAAAATCAATAGGGTCGAAAAATCGGTCCAGCCCAAGGGGGCCCCCTGGGCCCCCATGTCCATGTGAAAAATAGCTTACCACCTATTCTCATATCTACCAAATATACAAGGAAGAAATTATAAGAATCGGTAGATCCGAAAAATCGGTTCAGTCCAAGACCCCCCCCCCTGCGCCCCCATGTCCATGTGAAAAATTGTTTTAAACCATCCCTGTATTATGACGAACAAAACAAAAAAAAATCAAATCGGTAAAGCTGTTTTTGAGTTTTAGGGTGATATACGAACGGCGATTCATAATATAGATTTATTTTTCCTACTACTACTATTATTCTTAATAATAGAATATTTTATTTCTGCTTTTTTAAGCACTGTATTTTTTACCGCTTCTTACTTTTTTCTATCTATGCTGGTTCTCTTTACTTGTTTTTCTTACTCTTTGTTTGATATTATAATTATAGCAGTTTTTCTTTGCCTCGTAATTATTCCCATTCTTTGTGTTTGTTTCTTGTCCATGTTTTTTATTTATTTATAGTAGTATATCAGCTAAGAGTATCTTATTTGCTCTCTTCTTTGGCGTCTATCTTTGCGCTTTTCTGTATTGTTTTCTTAAAGTCAGTTACTCTTTTTTAAATTATTGGTTTCAGTTTTTCTATTTTCGTTTTCTTTATTTCAATTAGATACGTCAGTTGCATTTTCTTCGTTTTATCTCAGAGAGTAATAAAATCTTGCTTTTTATGTAACTAATCGGCGTTTGCACCGCTTCCGCTTAAAACTTCGGCTTAACTAAGTGTGGTTTAAAATTAAGCGCAGTTTAAATCTAATATCTTTGCGCCAACTTCAACTTTATTAAGCGAAATACCACAATTGGCAACAAGGCAAAACGTGACACATTTGTCAAGGTTTCGAATATTGCTTTTTTGTGTAACTAAGTCGTTTACATCAATCGAATATTTCGAACGTTGAGAGTATTATTTTTATTATCGATAAACGGTCGAGCAAATGCGTTTCTTACGAACGCTGCCTTAAAGATAAAAAATATATGAATGCTTTATATAGAAAAGTTGTAGAGCTTAAAAAGGCCTCTAAAAAGTCCGCAACGACATATATCATCTATATATTAAGGTTAATTCACAAATTGATAAAATATAATTCTTTCTATTTGAAATCGAATACATACTGCGTGAGAGAAGCTAGTTATAATATATAAAATTTCGTGACGGTCGAAATATTACACTTTTTTCGGCCTAGATCTCACTCCCCAAGTGATTAGAGTGTAACGTGCGATAAGGAACTTCGTTCCAAAACATAAAATTGATATTTCAAAGAATATCCAGGATCTCTCGAGCGAAATCTCATTGAAGGTGTGCATGGAAAATGTCACAAAACAATTTGACCGAGGACGAGGCTAGAAACCATGAAGAAATTTCAGTGTGTTCAGGGTCTCCCACTACCGATTAAGATAAACTTACTACAGGCTAAGATTTTTAATGCTTGCTAACATGTAAACATGTTTCTAACCTGCCGAAGTAATGAGAAAATGGCAAAGCGAGTATCCAGGAATAAAAAGAAATCCTGTTGGTGATATCATTAACAGCAATATTTTTATTTTAAATTTTCTAATGTAATGTAATGTCTAGTATTTTAAGTTTTAACAATTAACAAAAAAATTACCGGTAAGAATAACAGAATTAGTCTAATTAGTTATATTAGAGCGAAACGTCGGAACAAATTTTCTAATTCTTGCTTAAATAATCCAAATACCCGTAAAAATAAAAATAATAGATACACTGATGGACGTAAACAATATAACAAGTATAATTAAGTAGTTTTCGTTAAAATCTAAGAAAAAGAAAGACTTCATCATATCCCTAACTTTATTTGATTAGATTATAAGAGTTATTATTAAGAATTCTGAAAATTCACATAAGAAAAACATGAAAAATTGAAAACTAAAGAACCTGAAGAAAGCTCCCGAAGAATCCCAACAGGAAAAGTTTAAAAATGGTGGATGCGCCGGTCCCATTATTATCATCCCTAATTTAAGAACATGAAGCTTTTAGACGAAAATAGTGTGGTATTTTTGAATTCTGCACCTCGAAACTGTATATCTAAAAACAAATTCACCAAAATATCTATTGAACCGTGTAATTATTTTTTCTTTTTTTCCAGAAACTCCCCAACCCAGCCAACACTGCCCTCGCAAGCACGGCTACTTCGCCCACGAAGAACTCAACATCTGCGACAAATTCTACTACTGTGTAGATGGTAAATTCAACATGATCACTTGTCCCAACGGTCTCGTCTACAACGAAAAAGCCGGAATCTGTTCTTGGCCCGACGAGGCCAAGAAGAAAGGTTGTTCATCGGAAGGTGTGTGACCCCTGTTTCTGGGTTAATTTCCTCCGAACTAATAACTTACTTTCCACCGTTTTAGAGGTCTTCAATTTCGAATGTCCGAAGGTGAACGAGACGTTGGCCGCGACCCACCCTAGGTACGCCGACCCTGAAGACTGCCAGTTCTTTTACGTGTGCATCAACGGGGACACACCCCGAAGGAGTGGATGCAAATTGGGACAGGTGTTCGATGATGTGCATAAGAAGTGCGATTGGGTGAGGAATGTCCCTGAATGGTGAGTTTTGAATAGTTAATATTCTATGATCAAGTAGAGTACTTACATATTATGGTAATCGAGTCATTTCGGATTAGGTCTCAAAACTCTGTTTTTTTTTTTTATTAAAATGTGTAAAACAGAACGGTGCTTTCAATAAGAAGTAAAAAAATAAAGCACTGTTACTTCCTGGTTTATTGTTTGATTTTAATGAAACAATACAAATAAAATATGGCATAGTTCTTTAGTGGCTACAACTTTTGTTCTGTTTTTTCCCTATCCTTGTACCATTTATTCTCATTTTGTATACCTGTCAGTTTCTACTTCTGTATTTTTCTCTTCTAATTGTTTTGAACTATTTATTTCTTTTACTCACTGATGATTGTATTTTTTATTATAGTGCTGATTGGTACAAAGGACGCCTGACTGAAGAACAGTTGAAAGATTTGGAAAATCCTCCAACCCCCAAACCTAGGCCTACCAAAGTGAGCAGGAGGAAGCCTAGACCCCCGAGACCTGAAGCTTAGATAGAGTGATTTAGATATTTTTATTTTATACTGTAGGAGTTGTGCTAATAAAATTTATACACCAAAAGTTTATTGCTAGTTAACTATTATTGGTTTTTAAGCAATTTTATCTAAAATTCAACCTACTATAGTTAACATTAATTGATTCTTAACTGAAGTAAATATTTTTTAAGCGCCCGTGCGCAAACGTGGTTATGGCTTTTAAAAGTGAAATACAGTAGACTCCTCTTATAACGGACTCTCTAGGGAACCGTATTTGTATATCTGTTATAACCGGTGTCCTTTATATGTTAAATAAAGATACATAATTATGTTTGAAAAAAAAAGACGTCGCGTTTCTGGGGTCCGATTATTTATTTAAAGACTATGCACAATTTATTTACACTTCTTATATTACATTATTTACAATATGACTACGGCACGTCTCGTTATATTTAGTGACATATCGCGCGGAACTCCGGAGATAGATAAAGACAACTGTGCGAGTCGACCCACTGATCTTCAACTCTAACTGTGACGAACTGGGACTGATGTAACTGGTGCGACTGGTTGGCTGACTGCGACTAGACTCGCCTCCCGCTGGAACCTCTTTCAATAAATATACAGGCCCCTAATTCCTTCTAGGCGCCTCCAGATAGTTGTGTACGGAATAATCCAGACGATCTAGAACACGCCGCAGCAATGAGTCTTCCTCACGTCCGTTACAATACAGGGTGTCCCAACTAAAATTTGTAGCCCCCAACAGTTCCAATTTCGAAAAACTCGGAAAAAAACGCTCGAACAGGTCAATTTTGTTATCAAGGGGGACCAAATTGTACCAAACTTTCAAGTGCTAATTGTCTTTGAATCTGAAAATTTACATAACCAGTTTACAATATAATTAAGATATTTATTTTAATTTACTTGTATAATATATACATGTAAAATAATCATGTCCTTTGTTTATTTGTATTTGCTTGGTATTTTGAGAGTTTCCGAATATCCGTATTCCGGAAGCTGGAAAGCATCATAAAAAAACCTGCTGTGTTTGTGGGCTTTGTCTTCGCCGCACAATTTTATGATTTTATGGCTGAATGGTATGAATGGGTTCTATCTTATACCTGACCGTTCCCCTGACTGCTGTAAAATGCGACATCTTTCGCTCCAAGGCCACACCAAATTTTAAATTTTCTACCCAAGTTCCTACCCAATTATACAGCTTTCTGTATTATTCAAGCTTACTTCAGAAATAATTTTCCCGACAAACATGATTGAATTTTATAGACGAACAACAATGCTAAGGCACGTGAGTTTTTTTCTAAGGAAAGTTTAATTCTTGCTACAGGGTAACGTTTATTTGAAATTTACGAATTGTGCGTTGTTTTTCAGGAATAAAATTCCAAATACATTCATTTATACTCCTGAAAATGAAGCAACTTTGTCATTTTTTTATGAATAAACAAATGCTAATATCGGCTTTGTAATACCGTCTTACCCTAAATTAAGATGTCCTTTATCGATTTTTCATAACCGCATAGTCAAATAATCAAAAATAAACCCGTAAAATGAAATGGTGACATGTTTCCCGTGCATTTGGTATAGGCTCTACCGCTGGTAAATGACAACCTTAAGTATTTCATCTCTTGCTTCCAAATCTTATTTTTTAATTTATTGTATATTCTATTTTCTATTTATTTCAATTTAGTTGTTATTAAAGCAGTGTTACCGAATCGTGTGTTCAGTTCGTAAACCCTAACAACTAACGATCCAACATTTGTGATAATAAGTTGAAAATCAATGTTTTAAAATGTCGTCGTATGACTTTTTCAAAGAAGGACAACTCTACACGATTACACCATAAATGAGACCAAAGTTAAGCGTTATGAAATTAGGGACTTGATGATTATTGAAGTAAAACTTCTTTACGGACACTTGACTTATGGAGTAAGCTGGTGAATGCGTTACGAAAAGTGTGATCGTGCGAAGCGAACGATTTTACAATAATTAATTCATAGAAATTGTTTTTGCCTTAACGGGATTCGTGTGTCTGTTTTGTATGCAATTGCGCTACTTATCTTAATCGCTGCACATGATTGCCGACTTTTCGCTGACTACAAACTGAAACATGCATTATCCAATACTGCAGGCGGTATTAATTCAGGATTCTCTAGCCCCGTTTATAAACTTACATAAATTAAGAGCATTTTCACAATGGCGAACTGAAGTTTTACTTCAGTCGTGTGGTCTAAAGCACACTCGTATTTTTTCCATCTCTGTTCCTGATACTTCCGCAACAATTATTTCTAACGTTTTGTGTGTTGGTTTAATTTGTTGTTTAACTTATTAAGCATTTCTTCTATTTTGTCCATCCTATTATTCCACTACTCTACACTACAAATTCCGTTGTTTGTTGTTCTCGTAGGTTTTTCTACCTATTTTGCTTGTTTGTGTATTTTTGGTTATCTATCACTCGCTTAAGAAAAGCAGCAAGTCAGCCACGGTAAGTTTCCTGCGCCGCCGGTTCCTCGTTCGCGTTGTCAATTCATGTGCCGCAAGACGTTATGCCGGTGGCGGTGGGGTGAGCTGCGAAGACGGCCCAACTCAATCCCGCCGCGGTGCTATGCTCTTCATTGACACCTTTGAAGAGTATCTTGATTTTTCAACTATTTTCGTAAAGCGGCATTTTACCTGGAAAACACAGCCGACTAAATTAAAATCATTTTGTAATTGCTGACTTCCATCTCCCCAGCACCAGACTTTGTCATCAAATGGGTGATGGGTAAACAAAGAGCCTAGCTACATGTGGTTTATTACGAGATTTGTTTTAGTTTGTTTATTTTGTTCGCGTTTTGAGTTAATGTTGTAATTCTGTGTAAAATTGTGTAGATTTAGGAACTATATAATGTTCAGTTAAGTTCAACTGGGAAGAATAAAATAATTGCACTAAATAAAATAATTGGTCCTGCAGAACCAAAGTAGAAACCAAAGAAGACAGTAAAAAAATGGTAGATGAGCCCAAATACAATGTTGGTAGTCTTATGATTGAATCGACAAGTTTTCTATATAAAATGCGTTTATGCAATAAGTTGAATTCTGTTTTATATTCTTCAGGAGTAAATATGTACAATATGATCACGAGCTTCAGAAGCCTGGAAAACCTTCAACTCCTTAAGGACCGACCGTAAAGAAAACGTACAGGTTCATCTAATCTCACCAGAAACTTGGAGACAGCATCATCAGAAGCTCCTTACCGAAGATCGTCCAGAATTTATGAACGACGTTGAAATACCAATTTCAGAAGAATCTTTTACAGAAGACGACATAATTTCTGTTGAAGAAGTTAAGAGACTTTTAAAGACGATGAAAGTTGGACGGGCAGTTGGACCCAACGGAATCCACGTTGAACTATTAAAAAACGGGCCAGAAGTACTCTACGAACTAATATCTTATGTGTTTACATGTTTCTTAAGGGGTGAAGAACTACCAGTCGAATGGAAAACAGCATATATAAGTAATCTACACAAGAAAGGCGACAGACGTGTATGTACTAACTACAGAGGTTTAAGCGTGACAAATTCGCTGTCGCGCTTATACGGAAAAATTATAAAAAATCGTATAGAAAAAGAGGTCGATGATGTAGAAGAGCAAAGTGGGTTCCGCGCAGGCCGATCAACAACGGACAATGTATTTGTAATAAAACAACTAATTGAAAAACGGCTTGCACGTAATCTAGAAACACACTTGGTCTTCATTGACTTACACAAAGTATACGACAGCATTCCCCTAAGCAAACTGTGGTCAGTAATGGCGTAAAGTGGTGTTAAATACATACACATCCAGGCTCTTTATACTAATATCACCAGCTATGTAAAAATTGGAAAAAGATTAACAGACAGTTTCCCGGTCACAAAGGGTTTAGGTCAAGGTTGTGCAATAGCCCCAACTGTTTTTCGAATTTACCTTAACGCAGCCTTAGACTACTGGAGAAGAGCCGTAAGATCTATGGGGATACCTATTGCCGAAGAGAAATTATTCACACTGCATTATGCATATGATCAGGTAATAATGGCGGAAGATCAACAAGATATATCGTACATGTTAGCCAAGTTAGATAAAGAGTATCAAAAATTAGGCCTTAAGATCAACACCATGAAAACTGAATATCTAGTTGTTGGAAGTCAGAATCCTACTGATTTACAATTAGATGGGGGAACAGTGAAAGGAGTACGCTCTTGTAAATACCTTGGCATTACTTTTAATATAGACGGCAACTGTAACAAGGAAATAAAAAACAGGATAGGGCAAGGAAGGTATGTTACCAAACAACTGCACTCAGCTCTATGGAGCTCTAAAATAACAGCACCAACAAAAATAAGAATGTACAAGACAATAGTCGAGAGTATAACCACATACGGGGCAGAAGTTTGGAGCATTAGTGAAAGACACCGGAAACAATTGTCCGCAGTAGAAATAGGCTTCTGGCGTAGATGTTGCAGGCTAACCTTACGAGATCGAATCCGAAATACAGAAGTACGGACATGTCAGTCGTATGGACTGTCACAGATGGCCAAAGAAAACGATGCGATGGGAGCCTTTGGAAAGAAGACGTAGGGGTAGACCAAGAAGAACGTGGAAGAAGAAAGTAGAGCAGGCAATGTTAGAAAGAAACCTGCAGGAAGAAGATGTAACGAATCGATCTAGATGGAGACTAGGATGCGGTAGACGACAGTAGTTGTAAACACCCGCAATTATATATATAATAAAATAATTGCTAGAGATTCTTTCAAATTTTCGTATATTTCATATTATATTACTTATTTTTATAGGCACACACTTTTTCTTGTTAAAAACTGTATAAACACAGCACACACACACAACAAAAGTTACATTCAACGGCGGACAAAAATGTACAAAAATGTGCGGCGTAGCGATTTTTTGAAATTTGTAAATTAAAAAAAAAGATATTGCAGGAAAATGTAAAATCTACCTGCCACTGGAGAACCCTCTTAAGGTACGAATTCACAATTCTGGCAAAATGCGGTCTACCGTTATCCTGCATCAAACCAAAATTATCACCAATATATGGTGCAAACGAAAGTACCTGTGGCTCCCTACAACATCACAGAACCTCTACCAAAATGTACTCGTGGAACAAAATTATACTGAAGATATCGTTCTCCTGGATTCCTATAAACTAGAATACGACGATCTCACGAGTACAACGTAAATCGAGATTAATCGGTTAATAGCAATCGCCAGCTTCAATCTTGATTTCTCCTGCAAATATAAGTTTAGCTATTCTGTGTCGATGGGTGAGAAGAGGTGCTCTAACCGGCTAGAAATCAAAATTTGTTGCGTCAAAAAAGTAATTTTGCATCATTCTTGCGGTACAGTGTCGTGTTCTCAGAACCATTAAACGTAAATTTTTGTCGTTTCTTTCAGTTGTAGCTCTTGGGACACCCTCCCCTAATCTTCGATCATATCCTGTCTCCCTAAACCGCACAATGGCTCAAGACACCGTTGATTGACTCAATCCAAGTTGTTGAGCGACTTTCAGTTGGGATTGCCCAGCTCCAATAGAGTCACCGCTCGAACCGTTTCATCGTATGTTAGGTAACGGGTAGCACGATTTGGATTATCAGTATTATAAACGCATACTTCTGCACTCGTTTTACAAGATTCAACTAAAAGAACAGAAGCGTGTAAAATGACCACTTTACAAATATACCAAAAAAATATCTTATAATATAAAAACAAAAGTTCAAGATAGTACATTTGCTCTTAAAAAACCATCCTTTCGATAACCGTGAAGAACAAATTAATAAATTTTTATCCTTTCTGTAAAAGTTAACCATATGCGACAATTTTGGCGCGGATTGTATTATAAGTGACAGAAATGCTTCATTGTCAGCGAGTGATACACATCTCACCAGCTTACAATAGCATTTCGGTCACGTGTAAGATACGACGTTTTATGCCCGACGTGTAATTTCTTATAAAATGTTTAAAATAAAGAGTTGGTGAGTTTCTTCGTCCTCTTCCTCAAGTTTTTTCGAAACGACTTCTAAAATTGGTTGGTTTGAAACACATCTGATAGACAATCGTTCATTATTTACATCCTTAGAACTCACTAATTTTCTGATAGACAAATCAACAAACAACGCTAGTTTGTTGGTTCATCTAGACTAGCGTTTCAGAATTTTTCATGTAACAGTTCAAAATTTTCGTTCGCGGTAAATTAAAATTCCGAACCGGTTCATAATTGGGCATGCACTTTATGACAATCCGAAATAGTTCTGAACTAGTTCGGAATCGATTCAAACTGTGAACCGCGAACAAAGCTATTATTTTTTATTTATAGCACTTCTTATGTTAACTTATTATTACTAGCTGTTTAAATTGCAAATAAATAAAAACTTCATAAGTTCAAGTTATTTATGAAAACGTATAAAACTTACAAAACATTAACTTTTATAATATGTATATAAGAAGTTTCACTTCTGGTGTATGGATGGTTCAGCAAGCACGCTCTACCTTTATTTTTTGGTTATACTTTCTTTAGACTGTATCGCTCCCAATCAATTTAAGATGGATCAACAACAATTAACAAATTACATAATATCATTTTCTGGTAGATTTTCTTATGAACTATCGCTATGATACCATACCCTCCTCAGTCCCCTTTATAAAGAAATAAAAAACACTATTTCATCCTCTAAATAAATTCTAAGTGAACTTACAGTACTTTTCAAAATGTCATAAGACACCAAAATTAAGCTTTCCGAAAATACGATATATGTAGTTGTGTGTTGTTTTATTTTAATGTTTGCCAAACGTTTGGGGTTATAAATTATTACGAATTATTTAGCTACTTAAGTTTTTTACCGTGAGTATGCTTAAAGAAGATAGACAACTCTAATTTTTAGTCAAAACTAGTTCTTGATTGGTCTGGATTTTATTCCTTTTTAAATTATTGCAATTGAATTATTCATCACGGCAATCTATATTCCCCAGTGCATTCTCATGCCACCTTTGTTTATGGCAAATAAAGAAAACTCTCGTGGCTGATCTTTTATTTTTTTCAGTTGCGAAACATCTAGACACTATACAAAGGACATTATGCATCCCGATCACAACATGACTAGATGGAAAAGCCAAATACGATGTCGAATAAGTACAAAATGTAATTTCATTATTAATGTCTTCATAAATAATTAATACATCCAGTAGGCTTTAGACGTCAAAATTCTCCATCTGGCTACATGTAAATTTTGTTTTCCACAGACAACCTGGTGCATAAATCATTTATGAAGAACCGATACAATCATGTAAACAACACAGTGTCAGTACAAAATAATACACACATTCGGACCACAACGCAGACCGCGAAAATATTCGTAAAGCTACGTCGGAGGTCATAGTCTCGTCATTAGTATTTTTCATCAAAATATCAACTACAATAATCAGTTATAAAAAATACAAATACTTTAACGTTTAAATTAGACTAACTGCACAGGCCTTGGATAAGCACCCTGTTTTGGGATGAGCTACCATAAAATCAAATAATCGAAATTGCTACCTGGTATTTACATTATACAACTAAACATTTTTTTAAAATTAATTTCCTAAATGAAAATAGTCCAAATCTATCAATTTTGCATCAACAAACGGTATATAAACCGAAGAAGCTAGTGACCTATTTTCACGAAAGGAACATTTTCTTTGTTCACCAGTGTTTATCAACAAAAGTGAGAGTTATTGCACGTTCGTCCCAGCCTGGTCGATCGGAAGCACTTTCGATTATTTCTAAATGGCAGTGTTTTTTCTTCGAGATCTTGTACTAAATAGTAAGATCTTCCCAGTCCTCTTTCTCTCTCGGTGTTAGCGTTATCCTAATCCCGGAAATCGCAGCTAGCTGATCGTGGCATCTAGGAGATAGAGGGTTATTACTTAGGTCTACGGTTTCTAGAGAGCGTGCGTCCTGAACGCATTCCACATCTACATCTGAAAAAAATTATACTTCTATTAGTCAAATCTTTAACAGACTCGCAGCAGCCATTACATAGAGAAGAGCAATAAGAGTCGGCAAAATTTCTGGAAGACTTTTTAGTAATGATTTTTTCTAATTAAAAATCGCCGTCTGCGGTGATCTTGACAGTTAGTAAATTGAAAGCTACGTTGGTAATTCTTTAAATTCACTTTTGGTTAACGTTATAGTTTGAATTTACGTTACAAACTTAGTGAAGTTATAAGAATAAGTTTAATTCATTTCAGAGTTATAAATTTATATCTACTCCTTTGGGATACGGCTTGCCAACTTTTCGGAGTCGTATTTATATAAACTACATAATATGTAATTTCGTTGTTATAACTAAAATCGTCGGCTGTGTTGTTTTTGACACTTGTAAAATCTGTTTAATCAAAACACTTGACATTACATGGTCGTCTAATGAAATCTGGAATTACCAATTGAAATTCGTTAATTGTCTAAGATCCTGTTAACAAACATCAAATTCAACACATCTGTCAAATTCTGACAAATATTCTCCAGAATTCTTTTTACATGTGTCGCATTATTACTAAATAAGTAATAATGTTATTATTAAATTTTAACTATTAATAGTTATTTATTGTACAATAAGTGTCTTATGAGGCCTATAAAACACGGAGGTGTTTGAGTGTTTTCAGCCAATAAGTCACGAATGCAATACAATATTTTATCCACAACCGCAGCAGCAAACTTAAAAATAACCCTTTTTATGATTTACTTGTAGTTGTCAAATGTGACACGAAGATATACATACTAGATATATACAGTTTGGATAAATAATAGTCAATTGGTAGGTTATGGATCGGTTACTAGGGGTGCACTTCTAGGTTGCTATTTACTTTTTATTGGTCATCGACTCCACTTAGAATTTATGAAAAATGGATGTAATAATTGCTGAGGTGATTCCAGGAGAAATCATTGAAGAGGCTGAGAAAGCAGCTTTAGATATATTGCCGAAGAAGTCCAAGGACGCGTACGAGAAGGACTTTTCCCAAGTTAACAATTGGAGAACAAAAAAGGTGTATTATTAGCATCAAAGCAAAATAAACGAAGACCTCCTGGTTGCGTATTTACACATGCAGCAATTTTTGCAAAAAGCCCCCGATTCAAAATAATTGTTGATGAAGGTAATACTCTTCCTCGGTTTTATATTGATATCTACTTACATATTTGGATCTTTTTCTTGTAGGTCGAATTAATAAAGGGTGGTGTTTGCAGATCTAATGAGTTAACATATTTGAAATATGTCAAAGATAAAATAAAATATTAATTTGTATATTACAATATCTGAAACAAAAACCTACGTTTCACGAAGTTTTAACGTTATGGAAGAGGGTTTTTCAGTTAAGGCTCTGTAGGATGTATGGGTCTTTACGGCCAACAGCCAAGATTTCTCAGGGCAGATTTTTTTGCCGTATATGTATGAAAAATGTAGAAATCAGTCTGTGGAAATTAACACAATGTCAAGAATACCTGCTGCAGTGGCTTCTTTTTTGAAATTAGCATATGTTCAGTCATATACTGTCATATAGCATGAGACGATCTTCCGCAAGTGGAGATCTTATGGCCATCAAACGTCACGGTGGATGGAGGTTATCTACCGTAACAGAAGGCTACGTTGAGAATTCTTTATCAAAAAAAATTAAAACTTCGAAAATGACTCAACACTGGTTGTGAAATTTCAGTTCCAGCTGCGTTTGATGTTAATCTCTTATCACCAACAAAAAGAAAGAAGATAAGACACTCGTGTTTTATTAACCCCATAAGACGTTTTTAAATAGTAGTACTATGGCCTCATAATACATAATATATCGGTTGCGGAGATTTTATAATTATTAAGTGACTACTTTCGGAACTTTTCTGGTCGCTAAAAAATATTTTGCTATGCTTATAATTACAATTTTGCAGTGAGATCCATCTAAATCTTTTTAAAGATTTGCAAACCAAACCTATATTCTTTCAGAAACCTTTGTTTATCCTCTTAAGCCTTTTTATAATTTTGTAAATCACCATTGTCTATATTACCACACGGTTTACAAAATGCCTTTAGATATTTTCATAAATCCTTTAACGACCACTCAATTTCCTTAAGATTATTTTAGGAATGCTTATTTTCTTTTTCTAGGTCTCCGGCAATGTTTGTTTTATTTTATTTTTAAACCTTCTTTAATAGACAATATCGATCAGGAAGTTTGAACCGATAAAAATCGAGGACTCTTACTGCTGTGTTTTCCTTATAGTCCTCGAGGTGGGAGTACCTCTGTATCATCCCTATTTTTTAAGGATCTGGAAATAGCGAGTCCTCTAAAGGTTTGGTCAATTTGTTGCTATTTTACTTCAATCGCAAGCTTTCCAAAAGCTCTACTATTTCCCCCTGTTCTTAACTTAAATCGCACTATGAGAAAAATTTAAAATAAAACAACTAAATAAAATAAAATAACAAGTTAAAAAAGTTTCTGAATTTTATATAATATTATGTACTATCTTTATTCTTGTTAAGGTTCAAGATAAAAAATACAATTTCATAGGATTAGACATTTTACACTTAAAGTTTTCATGAAGTCTTCGTTATTAGAAATATTTTCTCCACACTCTCACGTTTGCTAAATTCTTTAAATGTTTTCCTGTTTTTTTTTAGAAACTATCCTATAGTAGGAAGATTAAAGTTTCACCTGATTTTACGAAGGTTGAATCACATTGGCAAACATTTCTTTTAAACGTCTTAGGTCTTAGACAATTATTGTTTATGGGTGTTGCATAAACAATTAATGTATCTTATAGTGAATGTATCAAACTGTATTGGACAGGTTAGAATTCAATTTGTTAGATAAGTTTTAACGGAAGCAAGCTGCAACTTCATCTAATTATAAAACAAAAAATTTATCGCAGGTTGTCGATTCTCAAAATTATAAAACAAATCAAGTACTATATTTCTTCCAAAATCAGTAAGCATTTTATTTAAATAGGTACCTACTTAATTAAAAAAAAATTCATGAGATGCATATTATTATTATTAAGTTGTTTTGCTACATTTTCTTAATATGTACATTTAAAATCTATTTTTGTTGGGCATTTAGGTTCCATTACATTAACAAAAATAGCCTCATAGATTTATTTCATTTCAGTTCCCTTAGATATTACCACAGATGTTCAGTTTAATATAAGAAAACTTTGGAATGTTGTTGAAGCTCCCCTAAAGAATTCTTATTCGTTAGTGATTCGTCGGCTTTCAGGCTTGCCTAGATACTTCAAAGATTGCTCAAAACCAATTTTAAGTGTAGCTACTTAAGCCTTGCTCTTACGCCCTCATTAAATTTATTAGAGATCTGAGATAGTTCTGGTGCATCTGATCGTTTATGTCTATTTTTATGATGTCTTACATTTTAAATGAGTGTGTCCTTGCCTGCTCGCATCGGTTTTATGTCTATTTCTATTTTTGTGTCCGATGAAGGGCCTGTATCGTCTGTCTTTGTAGCTGTTACTCTCTCTTTCTTTCTTGTGTTTAAGCATTTATTTGATGTGTGTATTTCGTTCTGAGGAGAAAAAATATTTATGATTTTCTATTGACAATGAAATCCATTCCGACCCTTATTACTTCTCTACTTTGTCTACGAACTTACCGATTATGTGGTTGTTCGCGGCGTTCAGCTGCTGCAACTTTGAGATTTTGAATATGCAGTTCGGCAACGAGATGAAGGTGTTATGTGAGATATCCAGTCTTTCCAGTGCGCCCAGATCTGCAATTTCGTCTGGCAGTTTGGACATTTGATTATGTGACAGATTCAAGTCCGTTATTGAGCTGAACTTCACAGCGAATTTTGGAGGTATTTTTGTAATCACATTATCACTTAAATCACAGGTTTTGAGTTCGGTGTGCCTCATGAGGTGGTACACTGCATCTGGAACTTGCATCAGCTGGCAATTGGAGAGATCTGCAACAAATTAAGAAGACAGGTAAGTGTCTAAGTTAATTTAAGGTTGCGTAACTGCTAGAAGTCTTCATTTACATTTTAACACTTCACACGCGGAAGCCTAATTAATTCAGCTCGCACGCATACATTAATTTTGAAATAAACCAAATTACATAAATCGCTCTCTGTTTATGCAGGCATTGTTGCGCTACGTTTCGGTTACCGTAAAAACGAACTTTCATGTTACGCAATCGACGAGTAAAATCGCTTATTCCTTAATAAATGGAATGATACTTGAATCGCACTAAAAGTGAACACGGCTCTAATTAGCCGCTTAAACGTGTAATTGCATTAGAAAGCAAGCGAAACCGTTCGTAGTGAAATTATACCTAAATTCTCCGTCTCTTGAGCATCCTCGCATCTGTGCACGACTCTGGTCACAGCAGAAGCCATTTGGAAAGTGAACTGAACGAATGACCGACTTTTGAAGGCGCATGTTCGCCGTTTCCTAGAGATTGCTCTATCTATTTTTAATGCTCGGGAATTTGTTGGTTAACTACATCGCGCACGGGAAGCTGATTTGATGCGTTTCAATGTGTTAGTATAGGTAATTATTTATCTAGGGTTCTTAAAGATTTCGACGTAGGTTGGAACGACCTAGGAGTTTATCTTATCTATGAATCATTTTTCATGAGGTAGTGTCAAGAGACGGTTGCAGGAAACACTTTGATGGTTCCATGAGAATTCAAATTTATCTTGGGGAACTTTTTATCGTGTTGTCTTTTTATCATACCTAGTACATAATTCTCGAATTCTTCAAACCTTCTTAGACGCTAGTAAAAAAATGTTTTACTGTCGAAAAATGGTACTGGAGACTTAAAGATACCTTGTTCACCAAAATCTACTTTATTTTTTTGACTCTTTGTTCTAGGTAACTCTACTTGTTGTTAAATATGTTAATATTTGTTTCCAGCTATCGCTCTTCTCTTTAACTCTTTGCTTTATGTCAACAGTCGAACAGTCTATATAATTTTTTTATGCTTTTTTGTTATTTTTGTACTTTCATAGCTCTCCACCACTGCAACTAACAGGTACTATTGAAGGTCTCGTTTCGTTTCTCCTCAATTTTTATATTTAGAGACCTATTATTTGGTTCCGTTCCACTTATATCGTTTTATTTTTTTATTCGTTTCCTTTTTGCGTCTTGTTTTCCCTTAATCTTTTGTTTAAGCATAATATCCAGTTTCACCAAATAATGATCATTTCCTATTTTTACTTCTTTGAGAATTTTAAAAGTTTACCATTTTCTTTTTTTGGCCAGAATATAAGTATCTAAGAAATTTGTATTCTAGCAATCTTGTATTGATTACTATTATTCATGTTCTATGCTTTATCAATTTTTTCTCCTTCCTTACCATAGAATTCTTCTATATCTTTGCTTTGGTTTCCTACTCCACCGTTCAAATCCCCACTATTATAATATTTTCCTCCTCTTCGTCCATATCTTTTTGAAGCTTCTTTCTCGCATCCGCATTTACTTTATTGTTATTGCATGTTTAATGTGGACTTATCCTTATTTTGTTCATATTACTTTCCATGAAATTTTCTATTCCTATTTTCAAAATGATCTAATTGGTGAATAAATTAATTCCATCCTTCTCATGTCTTTGATTTTCATGTTTTACGCTTGCAGTGTTTGATTTTCTTTTTTAGTTCCCTCAATTTTTGGTCATAATTATTATTTCTGATCATGTTTTATTTCTTTTATGCTTCTTATCAATTCTTTCAGTATATCTGCCAAATTGTTACTTTTTTCCCGATTTTCATTTACTAAAGGTAGATACATCGGGTTAAGCATTATAAACTTTTAAAGATTTTGTTTAGAAACACTTTGACAGATGAAATATGAATACATTAAAAAAATAATAGTGGATGAAGAAACCTAAAAACCCAGTAACCTAAGAAAAAACAACTATTTTAGTTTGAAAATTGCCTAAACAGGGTGTCGTCGATGAGTGGTCAAAAATTTCACCCACGTAGGTATCATAGATAATCGGAAATTAATTTAAGACCCGAAACAGTTTGAGTGTCACTGGTTTTGTTTTTGCTCCGTTTCCCATTGATCCGAAAACTGCAAAACTGCACAGTAAAAACTCCAAAAAAAAAGCTGATAAATAACGACCGAAATGCCAATTTATTGTTTGCATTCATGAATCGCGTTTCTTTGTAATTATTAATTACTTACTGTTAAACAAATAATAATGACAGTATTTGTTTACGGCATCCGAGTGGTTCCGCGGCATCCGTGGGTTATTTTCAAAATTGCTAAAATGTGTAGGCCGGGATAGTGAAGAACGCCACCCCACTTCCAAATCAATGTTCGCGAATTTTTAAACGCAAGGTGCCCAAATCATTTACATCAACCCATTGGATTTTTATTTGTGGGGGCATATGAAAGCTTTTGTTTGCGAATACCCTATACACTGTAGAAGAACCACGAAACAAAATTTCAAGTCGCCGAACACATCCGACAAAATGCGGTGGATATTTTCCGGGGCGAAACGTGTTATCGCTGAGGGAGGTGGACACAAGAAGCCAACGTAGTTTTAAAGTAAATAGCTCAATCGTTCTTGAACCCAGCAGTCCCAAAACAACTGCTAAAATATGTTTTTAATTTTTTTTTTGTTGTGTGCCAATTGATTTATAGGCCTTTTGTGAACATGTAAAATTTAAGACATTGTCGACACCTACAAACACAGCCACCGTTACGTACCTATATCAAACAGAATCAATTTTGATGTTTCGTGTTAATTATGAAATATTAAAAAACGTAGGTTTTTCACTAAAACATTAGTTTTTTGACAAGCTGTGCTGATTGTCAAATATTCATGGCTCACTTAATACTTTTTAATTTTTGTTGATTTTTTTTTTGGTCATTTCGGTAACGGTATACGCATCGTAAATTCTTCATTCTATATTTTATAAGAATCTATCGAACTGTCCTAAGGCCTTAACGAGACATAATAAGGCAAGGAAGGATAAACGAATGGAGAACCCTACGTAAGAGCGTATAGTAAGATGCTAACGCTTCAAATGTGGAAAATATCTGGTTTTCATAAATGATTCATACATCTGGTTGCCTATGGAAAACAAAATTTACGTGTAGTTAGATGGAGAGTTTTGAGGTTCAATGCCAACTCGATGTATGAATCATTTATGAAGACTATGTGAAAATAAAATAGTTACTTAAAAAGCGATAAGTAGTCAAAGTCATTGGCAATTGCCATCTTAGAAATTGTGTTCGGAGGACTATTCAGGGAACCAAACCATATTCCTTAAAAGTAGTAATCCGATTGTCGGCGGCAATTTGTACTAGTACAATTATCACCGCAATTGATTTTGATTGGCCAAAATTTTCAAATTCTATGACTGTTATTAGTCGAATGTCAGAGTTTGACAGGTGAACTGAATAGTCATCGCAATTGATTTTGATTGGCCAAAATTTTGAAATTCTACGACTGTTATTGGTTGAATGTCACAGATTGACAGGTGAACTGAATAGTCAGTTATAATACAACGAGTATTCAAAGATTGTCGAATATTTATGAATGGTCGTTCGTTTTACGATGTTCACAAGCGTAATGACCATGAATAAAAATATTCTACAATTTTTTACTACGAATTGTAGTCAACTGACTATTCAATGAACCAAATCGGTAAATAAATTGTACCTGCCGGAAAATACACGGAAGTCACGAGAGTCGGTATGGCGTCAGTTTTCTCAGTTTTTGGAAGAAAAAGGCTACTCTTTGACATCATCTACCACACCTGCAGAGTTAAATATTATTCTGAAGACTTGGGCTGTCAATATGAGGAAGAGAGATGGGTCGGAATATAAGGAATGTGTGGTAAGCATATATGGAACAATAGTAGAATGAAATTATTGATCTTAAATTAAATTCTGTTTTCATACTTTTATTGTACCGTGCGATTATTTAAATTATAAATTAAAGTAGGTTGTGAAATTTAAATTAGGTGGGCACTACTAACTGTTGACAATTTGGTTTAATATTTGAATGTGCCTAAAAAAAAACGGCAACAGAATGGTGAATGGAAGTACTCTATAGAACGCTTTTCCTGCAGATTATCAAAAGTTAGTCCAACAAATTTATAAATGTGTGGCAAGATTTCGTGATGGACCTGACAATTCTATATTATTTAATTTTCCCGTATCTCAAAAACACCGTATTTAAAAATAACCCGCACAATCTTGAAGAACAGCAAGAAGCAATTTTTAATGCATGAAACGCTATAACCTTTCAGATGTTGGAAAATGCATTTCAAATATGAAACTGAGAGTTAAGAGCTGCATTGAAGCTGGGGGAGAACACTTTGAACATTTGCTGTAATTCTCAATAAACCTACATTCTTTGTTAGTGTTTTATTTTCTTTAAATTAAAACAATTTAACATGAGAAACATAAACGTCACAATGTTTTTACTGTCAGTCAATTTGTAGGCTGGGCATTGCATAAAAAATAACCCGCCTATACTAAATGATCTCATGGTATGTAAAAACTAGGAAACCTAAACGTTGATACTAAGGCTCTCCAATCGACACGAAAAGAAATGGTTAATTAGTTTTTTTGACTTTTGTAGAAGACTGCAAGTGAATCTGGCTAATTTAGAAGTAATATTTTAAGAATTTTTAAGAGTGTGGAAGTATGAAATCGAGATTAGGAGTGTACTAAAGGTTCCCAAGAGACTTCAGAAACGGTTAATAAAAAAAAAAACCTTACTTTATTTGAAACCTAGAAAAACTATCCGTAATTCTAATTTGTTATCCACTTGTAAGATTTTTATTCTACAGTTCTCCATTTAGTTTATTTGGATAGTTTGACGTCATTAGCTATAAGATTTTATCAAGACTGGGTACAAATGTAATCAGAAGAGAACCCAGATATTATGTTTTTAAATATAGAAATAATTTTGACAATTCTATTTTATTTTTGCATTAACAGGAAAAAAGTACACAGGAAATGAGGAGAACGCTGACGTGCAAAATAAAATTTGCTGCCAAAACGAACTTGCATGGATTGACTGTGCATTTTGCCAAAATGATCAGCACTTACTTTATGTTCTAATTTTGGAGGAAAAGTGCTGCGTAAAAGCTCCGCGAACAGGTAACCTTTTTGTTTTGTGTACTAGCAGTCAAAATAGTTTTTGACAGACAAGGTCAAGACATTCTTAGACAAAGCAATAAACTTTTAGGGTGCTCCAGATTTTTATCGTAATCGCAAACCTTTTGTTGTAAATAAAAACAAAAACAACGCTTTGATCTTTACAGCTGTTCGTGATAACGTCGTCTAGCTGAAGGTTGAAGGATGATAGCGGTCCCCGCTTTTAGTAGTGTGTGCTAATTTTAATTTGTTGAAATTTCTTTCCAGTAACTACATCAATAATGACGATAATTGCGGAAGTGTCGAATAGGTGTGACAGGGCCGCATTCAGCCTCATGTTCTTTGTTTACATTTTGCGCTTTAAATATCTAACCTGATACGATTTGAACGACAACAAAAAATCACTCCACCTATTAAACTTTCTACGCTTCCGCAAACATCCGTTAACTAGAGCAGAGCGGATGTTCTTTCTGAGAGAACAATTTCGAAAACGTTCCAATCAAGGCTGAAGAAATATTTTAAATGACAACGGTTTCCACGAGAGAACGAAAGTAATTAGGTACTGCGTGCTTTCGTTGGTTTTATGGTGTGAGCACTGACGTGACAGCAGTGCAGTTTTTTCGGATCTGCTTGTTGCTGGTGCTATGATGTAAATAATAATTATACACGGAAGTAATAATATCCATAATAATAATTGTATTTACGAAGCCCGCCTGTTCAAATTTGAATTATTCAAACTTAAATAAATGAAGTAATATTAGGAATGTAAATGAATCTGCAAAGACGTAAAAGCAAAAACCAAGTAAGCTATCTAAAAAACAAGCTAAAAATTTACATTACTAACCACTTAAAATGAAGAAGAATAAACAAACAGGACAGATATATGAACACAACTAAAACGAAGGAGCTGTCCCAACGCAACTCATATTCTTTTACATCGGTATTAGTCTATTAGAAAAAAGCAAACAGCGCCCGCGATGTATCACAATAATGTTGTTACAAAAAAAAAAAAAACTGCGCCACTGTCCCGCGAGCACTTTCCTTTTCCCGTCAGCGAATTGATCATCACCGCACAATGAAGAAACGCACAAACCTCAAGGTAAGTGAACGATCTTGAATCCGCGTTTTCCTGACTAAACCATAAATAGTATTGAATTGTAATTCCGTTTTTAATCTGGTACCACAATCGCGTCCTTTTCATTCCATTTAAGTCCATCTAAGGCTGACCGGTACTCACCGAGATTATTATTTCCTTTGGCCTCGTTGCACCTTCCTACCACCCTTATGACGGCCCTTCCAGCCAACCTCGTGCAGATCATCATGGACACCATCCTGGGGTCCGG
Source organism: Diaperis boleti (assembly GCA_963583935.1). Taxonomy (NCBI): domain Eukaryota; kingdom Metazoa; phylum Arthropoda; class Insecta; order Coleoptera; family Tenebrionidae; genus Diaperis; species Diaperis boleti. The sequence continues at coordinate 48,028,682 of OY757245.1, read as the reverse complement.
CTCGTTCTCCGCCTCTTCGGCGGCGATGTGGTCACCGTATTGTGTCGGAGGACGCATTGCACTCAAACTGATCCAACGAACAAAAAAAATTACAAAAATAATTTTTCTCGGGATGCACCTTTGGTATCACTTTTGAGCGCGACAATCAAATGTTTGTGTTTTTGCGCGCAGACTTGATTTTATACGGGCTTTTGTTTACCTCCCACCTTTGCTGAGCAGATGCTGCGCGCGCGGGGGTTGAGGCGATGGTGCGCTCATCACTAATGTTTGTTGTTATACAAGGCGGGTTTCGTTTTGGGGATTTTTTTCGTTGTATCATTAATTAATTATATAAAGTAGTTAATTTGGTCGTGCGGGGAATTATTGGGTAATTTTGGGCCACTTCCGGTTGTTGGTAAGCCTGAAGTATTTTAAATCTGATTCGAATACGTAGTTCAAAAATATGTTTTACAGGAGATTATCTCAAAAACAACATACCTACAAAATACCTTTCCCTTTTCCCCTACAAATATTAATTTTTCATTCATTACAGCGTGCTTGACAAAATTTAATATTTTTTCCAATTCGAAAATTATTACTGTACCACAAAGGTTATTACACCTATATACATATTATTATTATTCATTGATAACGTTGGTCTACAAGTTTGACAAAGAGGATATGAATGAAAAATGATTTTACGAAGCCTAGACAATGTTATCTAAAATTATGACTTAATCCTATTTATATCTTGTTTTAATTCCGGTGTTTTCATGCGCAGAATTTTTGTTATTAATTGACACGTGGTATATATCCACACTTTTTTGCGTAGTTTTTGTACATCCATCGTATTGTTTATGTATGAAGTTTGTAAATCTAAAATAATTTAGAAAAGTGGGCCAAATATACTTTTCTTTTGAAGGTTCTCTGAATACTTTTTGTTCTTATATTACGTCTATCTTTATTTTTTTAATCCATGAAGCCGGAGTTGTACTTCTCTAGTTGATCTTAATGTAAAGTATGTATCCATTTCTATTCATATCTAGCGCTTTTCCATCGAGTTTCTTATTTTATCTTCCCCTCGAGCCTTAATGATGAGCAAAGTAAGACCAATTTCAAGGCCGTGACGGTCTTGGTCTTAATCTTGTTCTTGCACGTAAGGTCTTGTAGGAATAGTCTTGGTCTTGAATGATTGTCAATAATTGGGTTATCGTAAAGTAATCTATTTCGATGTTTTCTTATAATATATAATATGAAGCTCAAGAAAAGACGACAAGTTTGTCTATTATCCACATAGACACAATGTTTTTTTCTCGATGCATCGTATACTTGAAGATTGGTGCAAACATAAGCAAGAAAGTACAAAACATCTGTTGAAAGTTCTTGTGATGCTGATTTATAGTATTTCTGAGAACCTATAATTATGTAGGTACACTCCGAATCTGAGACCAATCATGGTCATGGTCTTGGTCTTGGTCTTCATTTTGCTATTGCATGCATGGTCTTGGACTTGTTCTTACAATCGCTTATTTTTTCTTAGCTTCTGTTCTAAGTTTATATTGCGATGTTTATTATTCTTTGTAAGTCATTAAAATATTCTCTTAATGTTTCCATTGTTAGTATTTTTTCCATTATCACCGAAAGCCGACGTATAGGTTTTCAATGGATAAGATACACGAATAATTTTGTATGTCATAACCTTTCATGTCGCAGCCATCTGGCGTAATTGGCCTTTACATGACAAGTCTAAACGTTACATGAAACGCTACCATATAGTGAAATTTCATTAGAAGGCTAACATTTGTAGCCGTTACATGAAATGCAGAATGATTTCTCGCACTTACTGAAATCCAAATGTCTTACATCATATGGCTGGTTCTTCTAGACTTTTCATGTAACGCTGCAAACTAAATTTACTCTTAATGAAACAAAAGTAAAATGTCTCAACCAACGATCATGTTGCCGTCTCTTTAGTGAGTTGGAAATAAGATAATAGGATAAATAGTGAAACTAAGAAAATAAAAATTAAAAAAAAATTGAACGAGAATTCAAAAGAAAATGGAAAGGTATAATCCAGGCAATGGGTACAAAAAGGGGGGGTTTTGATCGCAAAAGGTCGGATAGAAATGAAATTTGGTGGGATGGTAGACATAGATCTCCTGATAGCACACGTGAGTTTGCGACCTCGGGAGGTTGGCGCTCGAGGGGGGGGGGGGTGCACAATTTTGTTCTCTACATATTTTATTTGAACTTTATTTCGATGGCACTTACAACAAAGGTGCTATTTTCCGAAAAGCGTCGCGGTGCAGTGTTTTCAATTTATTTCACTATACGGTAGCGTTTCATGTAACGTCTAGACTTTTCATGTAAAGGCCAATTACGCCAGATGGCTGCGACATATACATCAGTAAAATTGACGTCAAAATGTTTGAAATAATATTAAGGCGCTGAATCCAACTCAGCGGCAACCCCGTGGCATCCCTGTTTAAAGAAGAAAAACTTATAAGATATATTATTTAGACAGGGGTACAACGAGGTTGCGGCTGAGTTAGTTGCAGCACATATTATATCTTAGACATTCAAATCTACATTTTGACGTCAGTTTCATTGATAAATTACGTAATTTCAACCGGACGCGACCAAAATAGAAATAAAGGAAAAGTGGTTCTTTTTAGGTCTATGTTTATCCTTCCTTCCTATGTTTTTTTACTCTTATTTATTTGAACTAGAATGATTTTTTTTTTATGTTCTACCACACTCTTTCATGCTGCTCGATAAATTTTTGATAAGGAGATTCCTTTATTAGCTATTTACGAGTCACGAAAGAAATGTTAGCCACGCCAACCAACAGGTATCAAACCTACCTCGCCAGCGGAGGTAAGGGAGATAACAAAAAGGGTTAAAGCTAAGAAGGCACCGGGGCCTGGTAACATCACCAACAAGATGATCAGACATCTGCCTGACAAAGCGATCATGCATTTAGTCCCGATCATCAAGGCAATCCTGCACCTGGGTCACTTCCCAGAAAGGTGGAAGACCGCTGACGTGACCTTCCTACCGAAGCAGTCAACTCCAGTTTCCGCAGAGTTATCGCCCAATGAGTTTGCTTTCTCTTCTGGGAAAGGTGGCGGAGAGGGTGATACTGTGGAGGTTGGTCGACTTCGAAAAGGGCCACAAAGTCATTCCCGATGAGCAGATTGGGTTTCGGGAAGGACACGCGACCACTCACCAGATGCTGATGGTGGTTGACACTGTCGCAGACAACTTTAACCACAAGAGGCACACTGGTGCGGTGTTTTTGGACGCCGCAAAGACCTTCGACAAGGTGTGGCACCAGGGGTTTCGGATTGGATTGGTGAAAATCGTCCGATCATTCCTGGAAAAAGGGAATTTCAGAACAAGATTGAGAATGTGAGATCGGGTTGGAGAAGCATTACTTCTGGTGCTCCCCAGAGGTCGGTGCTTTCCCCGTTCCTCTTCTCAATCTTCTTGTCCGATGTTCCGCGTCCACCACGGCGTTCTAGGCGAATGACACGGCGGTCCTAGTTCAAATCGGAAACGCTGAGCTAGCGACCAGGAAACTCCAGGATCATTGATGATCTGGAGGATTGGTTCATCAAATGAAGAATAGACGTGAACGTTGCAAAGAGCAGCGCCGTGATATTCACCAAGAAAAGATGCCGGCAAAACAGGATCTGCACCTTGGTGCGCCAGGTCTCCATGTTTGGTTCATCCATTCCATAGACGACCAAAGCCAAGTACCTCGGAGTGGCTAGACCGATTTTTATGATTTTTGTTTGTATATTTGGTAGGTATGAGAATAGGTGGTAAAGTATTTTTCACATGGACATGGAGCACCAGGGGCTCCCCCTGGCTTTCATGGGGGCCCAGGTCCCCCCTGCGTCTCTGCGTTATTGATTCTGAAGCGGTACAAAGTTCGCCGGGTCAGCTAGTAATATATAAAAATCAATAATTGTTTGTTTGTTTGCTTGTTCGTATGTTATGCATTCCTAAGCCGGTGAACAGATCGTGATGAAATTTTGACCACAAATAATATTCGCAATGGAGAGCAATGGGGGTTGTTTTAGACATACAATCAGTTTTCGTCAATATCATTTCACAGTTGAGGAACAATGTGGTGAAGTCGAGAAGTGCCAAAATATATTGTGGATGTGTCCAGGATTGCTTTCGAAGTGGGCATAACTTTAAATTCTTCTTGGACGTGCAATCGGCATGATAAAAAAATGTTTTACTTCATTTTTGGGGCGCAGCCAATCGCGCCGAGTATTTTGAATGTAAACGTTTGTTTACTATTTCAGAAAAATACTTAAAAATTACAAAAAAAAAGAAAAATTATGTTGGAAAGTTAATTTAAAAAATCGAAGCAAATGAAAGCAAATAGGGCATCTGAAACACCCGACCAACGTAAAAGTAGGCAAGAGGAAATGCGGTTAAGAGATTTCAGATCAAAAGCTGCTGAAACACCTGAACAATATAGCGTCCATTGAAACGACCATCGTCAATGGAAAATGTAGTGGGAAGATGTGCTCATCCCACGCATACCAATGGTCCGATTTGCCTTTCGATTTCAAACGGCTTCAATTTCCAGTGCGCCTTGCTTTCGCAATTACCATCAACAAAGCCCAGGAACAACTGGTTACTGAGTGTTACTGGAGTCAATTTGGGAAGTCCCTGTTTCTCACATGGCCAATTATATGTTGCTTGCTACAGAGAGGGAACACCGAAAAAAAAATTATGTATTCGCATGGGAAAACCAAAAATATTGTTTACTCGACTGCTCTAGAATAATAAAGGAACAAAATTAAATAAAGTACATATTTCAAGATACTGTTCACTAAAAAAGAATGACCGTGAAGTGTCTCAGCATACTAAATTTTGACAGGAATCTCAAATTTGTATTGACTTTATGTGTATTGTGTATACTTTTTCTAGAAGTAAATTTCTTTCTTCGATTGAAAGGGGTTGACGTTTTGAAAAGTTTATAAGTAAAGACGGACAAATGTAAATTGTAAGTATTTTGTATATTTAACCAGAGTAACTCATTCATTTTGGATGTAACATGATCAAATTTTCTTAACCCAATTGCACGTCCAATTGCATTTGATCTTAAATTAGAGACAATATGGATAATTTGTTCAGTCTAAACGAAAACTTACTGTTGCTGAATATGTTATTCTTAATTTAATTTGCAGCTTCTGAACAATTATTTGGAGGTGAGTAAACTGATAGAAAATAGTTAGTTCATTAGACTTGAACGGAATGTTTATATCTAGATGGGTGGCACGATTAACATTTAGGTGTTGCAAAGACTGCCACAACTTCCTGCTGTTGGAATTTTTCTGTAGGTACTTAATTCAATGCTAATTCTTTTCTTCTAATAGACCTTCCCCCAATATTTCTTAGCTGGTTATAACTCAAGACCATAACTCACGATTCGAACGATGGATATGCGTAATTCTTTTTTACAAAGGAAAGTCGGAAAATTTGGACAAACTGCAATAATCATAATTTTTGTATGCAGTCTCCATCATAACTGACGATAGAAACAACATATTTTATCCTAGCTCCAACATCAACGTATTTACTCTTATGTATTTATAAAATATGTTTTTTTTTGTCTGCGGTAGTTGCATTCACTGGCTGTGAGGCATTAGGGTGATGTTAGGGGGTTAAACCACGTGTAAATTGTAAAATAATGAAATTTGTGTAAAGTGCTACTTATGTAAAACTTTTTTTGTATGAGTAAAAACAAGCGGGACAAGACACTCAAAATGGACAAGGAATATTCTTCAAAGGGGAAATAGTATATTTTATTACAAGTTAGCCGACACTTGCAAAACAGTTTCGGGCCGTGTGTAATAATAGTTATTCTGCTATTCGGGGGCGAGACAAATCCAACGAACATAAAAGCTTACATTGAAAAATCCCTAGTTTCCATTTTCAAGCCTAGGCAGGCAAATATCGTTTTTCTTCAAGCGTATCTTCAGTAATTGCAGTCAAGAGCTCATCCCTGTTATGAAAGACTAACCGTTGTCGTTTTCAATTTGACAAGTAAAACTTAAAATTGATTTTAAAAAATAAATCATTCATTGGTGGCAATAAAGATTGGGTTACATATTTTTTTTTGAGAAATGTCAGAAAAATGTTGGCCAATATTCCATGTCCGGAACTGTACAATAAGGAACTTACTAGTAAAATAATATGACAGAAATAATCGCTGCCAACATAGAAAAATGTACTACAAACAGTGCAAGTTACAAAGCATTCTGATTGAGTTATGAACATCGATGGTAGCTACGCCTCCCTGCCTAAAGACCCCCTTGGGGCCTATGCCCACTGCCTCAATAGCGCCCTCTGTCTGAAGAGTCCCCCCTCGGCCTCCCTGTATCATGGGGGCCCCTAGGACCCCCCCCCCCTCAAGGGGGCCCAAAAATAAACTCGATTCCTACCATGACAAGTTGTACTTTCAGTCGTGTGCCTTATAATTATTTTTTTTCGCACACTATACATTGCCTCGGCTATCGCCTCTGCTGTAAAATCTGTGCTCAATTCAAAAATCAATACTTTCTTCTCCTAGTATAATATAATATACTATTTCAAGACCATTTAAACGATTGGAAAATAACTAAATTGAGACGGAGGCCGAAAAAGGCATTTGCGTTTAGGTGCTTGCGAAAAGAAAAAGATCTAATCATGGGGTATTTAAATGAATGCATACTCACAAAGGTAGGTATAAGAGTATATTATTATCCGAGTTCTTTTATAAATTCGGCGCTTTCCGGCACTATATAGGGGTTTAAAAAATCACGAGTGAAATGAGTGCTTTTTTGACCCCCAAGTGTCGGAAAGCGCCAAATCTACACAGGAACGAGTGTAATACAACCTTTTATCGTTCGACACAACCCCGACAAGCCTTTAAATTGTTTAAAATCCATAAAAATAGTGTGACGTTTATCTGACATTTTTATTACTGCATGCCAGAGTGTTTACACAAGGGAAAATTTGAAAATTCTGACAGTGTCGAACAATAAAATGTTTTTTCCCACAACTCCTCATAAACGGAACAAAATGAGTTATACAGCTTCTACCATATCAGAAACAGTGATAATATACCGGCCCCAGACAGAATTATTTCATAAAATGATGATTCTGCACCGTATCAAAGTTTTAATATCTAAGTAGTATATAAATACAAGGTCCAATTCAATCACCATAAAAATAGCAATTAACATAGATAGACAATACATAGTTCTACGAGACTGAATTCCTATTCAACAGAATTTTAGAAAACAATTATTTTCTGTTGGTTGTTGACAGGTTGGTAATTATTATTCCTCGTATTATATTTTTCTTCCCAATGATTATGTTACATACATACCGGTGTCAACGACAGATATTACGCATCCCCCTTTTTTATCTATTATTGATTTGAATATACTTTTGAAACGTTGGGAACCTCATTTTTGTTTTTTGTTTTCAAAATGTCACTTTGTTAATGATGTGTTCGGGTTCTATTTGAAACATCATCAAAAAGCTGGTAGCCTATGAACTGGTTGCCATGTGGTTGCTATGACAAATTATAAAAACAGTTTAATTACACGGGTTCATAAGTCCACTAGTGTTTTATAGACCTCATAATATATTCAGAATCGGCATTATTATGACTTCATAATAAACAGGTGTTGGATAAAATATTTTTTTGTACACGCTCCCCAAAATTACAATTTTAGGGACCCATTTGAGTCCGTAAAATGGTACATTTACGGCCTAGTCTCTAAAAGTTTTCATAGCAGCCTTTTGCGAATTATTTTTGATTAAATAGATTGAATAGCTATTTACCGATCGATTTGAGCGAAAACAATTTTCCTAGAAAAGGGACCGTTTTCTGAGGGTGCCAATTATTTTTCAAAAAGTTTCCGGAGCCAGAGATGGGTATTTTACCATGATAAAGTGTTTAACATAGTAGCTTGGATGGGCATGAGACGTCAGTGTGACTCAATGTCAAAAAAGCCCCAATATGGGGGATACGCAAAAAGTCGAAAAAAGGTCGACTCCAAGAATCACAATGAAATATTCTAGGTTCTATAACAATGTTACACGGACCTAAAAAGTGTTTGCGGACTTCTATTGCTATTGCAGACTCGGCTTCGTCTCGTCCGGAAACAGCAACGATTCGTCCGCAAAAAGAGAAAACAATATGATGAGTTAAAAGTGAGATTTTATTTTGTAAGAAGGATGTTTGCTAACGAGGCGTAAACTGGGAAACCGTGATGTGTTTTATTTGGTTACCCTATCAACTAGGAAGGATCAAAGTAGGACAATAACAGAAAAAGTATGATCTAGAACAGCAATGAGAACAGAAGACCAAACACATTACTCAGTTCGTACAGCAAAAGTAACTACCTAAATAAAAGGGACAACAATTATCTTTCTTTTTATATTTTATTGAAACATGCTTTCCCTAGTTATAAAGCGAATTTGGTATTGTGTACCAAAATACATGAATAACTGTCTGTAAAGTGTATGTAACCACATGAAAAACAAGGTCGAAGGTGAAAAACAGTTTACACAGAAATTAAAGCTCTTCATAACAACTTTAATCCATTTCTATGCAAAATTTAAATTTTAAAACTTTTAAATTCCATGAAACTCCTACTCCTAAATCAGATAGAAAACACTTCTCTGATGGACAAGGTCCTTCCATCCAACTACCAGAAAAACTGCGTTTCATTTTGTTTTCGAAGACCTTCAGCTCTCGGCGTCGGCGTCCAGCCCTCGATCTAAATATAAACGGCGGTTATGAAAAATGCCGAATTTAAGGAGTTTTAAGCAGAGACGCAGTTGGTTTTAATGTTTCTCATCTATTTCTGATCGGACAAGGTTAAAGCAACACGCGCGTTCGTAACCCAGCCCTTTGTTTTAATAGTCAGCTGATCAGACAACGACCCTCTTAATTTCCAACCCGAAGGAACGCTTCCAAGACGAAGGTGATGGCGTTTTTGTTTGGCAGTTTAGACCATGTGCAGACGTAAATCGGTATTTTTAGACGGGACTTGGACTCCGGCCAAAGTATTCTGCGAAAAATCTTTCGTTTGGGGTCGGACAAACGCTTTCCACCTTTAGAATAAATGCGCAATTTGGCAACGGAATTTCCCTGTATTTGTGTTCGCTTTTCTTTGTCGCTTGCCAACTTCGTTGAATCGAGACGCGTGTTTCCACGAGTTGAACATTTCCTTTATCTGGTATTTATAGACATAGAGATGCACCTACGCTTTTTTCGAAAATATTTTAAGAAGCGGCTGGTGAGGCTGTGATCTGTCTGTGGTAACCTTGGTGGAAGGATTCGGGCAGTGCCGGATTAATCGAACGGCCTCAAGTGCAATGACAAGGAAAAATACAGTGGGAAAAATGTTTCCAAAATATGTAAAAACGGAAAGTTATTTCAGTGCTTGAATATTGAATAATTCTCTTCTTAAAAATATATCATAATCATGGGACCACAAGAAACAGTAAGAAAAGAAGAAATTTGTGTAGAAAGTGCAATAAAAATAATTATTTACCAAACGTAAACATGCGTTTTTTTATTGGTCTGATTGAATAGTTGTTATTGTTGATAATGAAACTTAAATTATCTGAATGACTGATGAGCATATTGAAGGAGTGTAATATAGTATTATTAAGTATTTAAATATTTTGTGCCTAAAGCCCCAAGCAGTCTTAGTCCGGCACTGCCTTCCCGAAGTATTTTTTCCACTCCGTTAAATTTACTACTCTACCAGGAAAACAAACTAAAAACACTCTTGAATCACCGAAAATCTCAGTTTTCAGTTGGATATAGCCAAAAATATAATAAAATTTCCGTCGAAATTAACTTATTTTACTTCTCATCGACAACAGCTGATTTCTGTATCTACAATAAAATTGTCCGAAACGTCATGTGATCAGACCGCGGTTTTTGCCAAAATTTTGCACGTCATTTATTTTATTTGTAGATATTACTGCAGCAGGTGTGTCTTGACCTGCGACGAAAATATTTTCAGGAAAGCGCATTTTTTACAAAGTAATATTCTTTCAAATGTGTTTGACATCATAAACGATCAGGTATGTTATAGCAAGCATTGACCTTCTGTAAGGTGGAAGTTGTAAATTTGAGCAACTTGGAGCTTTCCCAATGAGAATTTTCCGTTGGGTAGGACGATAGATTTTTATTTTTGAAAAGTCAATAACTTTGAAAAGTGTAAAGTACAAATAATTATTATTCGATTAGTGCGATTTTAATAGGACAGTTTAGAAATCTTTTTTAAGTCTCTAGACGTCTGCTTAACTTGCAACATAATATTAAAACTTTACAGCGAGCAACTTTGTTGCTAATTGCTTCGTTTTCTTCACTGAATATTTTCACTTTATATGTGACTTATTCATTGGTGTTTTCACGATTAATTAAAGTGTTTATTTGGTATAAACATATCACTTTATTTAAGAAATGCTACCAAGCTTGGAAAGTATTGTTATATCGGTCATACTGGACTGAACGGTCAAAATATATTCTTTTGCTTAAATTTGAAATGAGAAATCATTGTGTTTATCTTTTACATTTTATTTTACTAATATTACACCTGTAATGTCCGAAATTACAAAAAAAAAAAATGATAAAAAAACTATTTCATTTATGTATATAAAATGGAATAAAGCATTTAAATAAGAAAATAAACTAATATTTCCAACACTACGTCTATTATCCGGGAAGTTTTAATGATTAAATTGATTCAATGATTGCTTTCAAGATTAATTAAACAGTTAGATTTACATTAGAAACTTGTTCTCATTGTCAGCTAATCTAATGAAGTATCAGTCAGTGATTTTAAAATATTTTTTACAGTATACTTCATTTTTTCCTGCTATAGGTGGGCGTGTCAAACTTTCAAACCTGGCGGTGAATTACTACACTCTGAGTGGTTGATGGTAAAATCTAAATCACACCCGGTAAATTGCAATTTTTACTAGAGACTACTGTTAGATTGTTCAATTTCTCGATAACAAACTTATATGCCGTTCAGGATTGTTTCAAATTCGGACTACCTATGGAAATCTGGCATTTTAGTTGGCAGTATTGTGAATTGTCATAATAACCCTATTTTAGGTTATAATTGATGACAACAGAGCACTGCTGCCAGTTTGCAATATTTTTAAAAGAATAATAATTCACCGTACCATTCCGGACATGGAATCTTGGCCACTACTGCCGTTTTACTGAATGTTTTAAATGGTCTTTATTATTGATATCCTTACATTTGACTCGATCTGTCGTTACGGTCGTTAATAGCTGTCAGTTCTTGATCTTGTTGACGACAAAACGAGATGCGTGATGGTGTATGGATTTTAATATCATACTGAGTCAAACAAAGCATTAACACGAAACCTAGAGGTAACGTTTTGATAAATTTGTACAAATTAATGCGGAATAAATTAACATCACTAAATTTTTTTCTAAAATTCAAAGAACAACACAAATAGTTTGTCATGGCCCCATTAGTCTCTAGCGCCTCAACCACCTTGGCATAGAACGCCATAGATTTCTGTGGTAGTCTTGCGGTAATGTATTCCATGCTGCAGTAATTGCAGTCAAGAGCTCATCCCTGTTATGAAAGACTAACCGTTGTCGTTTTCAATTTGGCAAGGAAAACTTCAAATTGATTTAAAAAAATAACTCATTCATTGGTGGCAATAAAATTGAATTTCTACCGACCTGCAATGAAATATTTTAATTTATCTACATCATTACTAAATATTAAAAAATAAGTTACCTCAAAAATACGTGAAAGCTTTTCGAAAATGTTTTCGTTTGTAAGGTCTGGCCTGTCTTGCTTGTATTCACCAAAACACCTTTTATACATGCTTTCTTGTCGGCAGAAATTACTTTCGGCATTTTGGATCAAATGTGTCAAGTGTCAGAATAAAATGCCAACAAGACAACAACCCGATTTTTTTAAAACCGAACGTCATTTGACAGGACCTGACGCCAATCTAACAAAAAAAACTCTTGGCCTACTACGTGTTTAAAACAATTGTGAATGGCATATATATATACTACACTCACATTATGAACAATAACGTTTCTCAATTATCTATATACAGACTGTCCCATTTAAAACTCCCCAGTCCAGATTTCTCCGAATTGATTATTGTGATTGAAAAATCCTCGAACAGGTCGATTTTGTTTACCAGGGGCACATCTTCTCAGGTTCCTTTCAAGTTCCGGCATTTCGCCCTCTTCGCGAGGGGGCTGTTAGCCCCAAAATTTTAAATGGCACGATGGGTCGAGTGATGCCTCATTTGAAAGGTATTGAAGGCCTGTCTACAACTAACTACTTACTATATTTTTTGTCGTGATAAATCGAAATGGCGTAATAATATTGCCATTAGTTACGACAATTATTGTTTACGTTTTTCTCGCGTCCACGTCTGTCATTGCATTTAGTCGTGTCAGCAAAAATCGAGGAAAAATGAGTTAAAACGAGATTTCACCCGATACAGAAGCATTGGCCTAACAAGCGGAATCCAAAATACTACCATCGAAGTCAAAAGACCCATACCTGAAGGAATATGAAAAGTTTTCAAATTTGATGAAGTTATAATGATACCTATATTTCCTTGACAACCTTTAAAGCTCGCCGTGCTTTAATCGCCTGTATTCGCACGCTCAAGCGTGCTTTAAACGGCGATTCTGATGCAGGTATAATAAAAAATATGTAAAAATTTGGATGTAGATTCTCCTTTTAAAAAGACTGGGCCCGTGATTGACGAAAAAAAAATGCTTTTTGTTATTTTTTTATTAAAAACTGCTTTAAGCCGTTGTACCAATTCCAAATATAAGCGCCAGTAAAGCCGACCCCAACTTACGCGGGCAAAGCCGCGGGTACGTGCTAGTATAATTATAATTATCATGTGTATCTACAATGATTTTTTTTCTGTATTTCACCAAGTAATTTAAACTCTATATGTAGCCATTATACCTACCTAATATAATTTCGTAGTGTGTCATTTCTGTAAATATATAAATACATTTACCTCATTACTGTATTACTCTATTAGGTATATACCTCCATAAAAATATTTTAGGAAGCGTTTTATAAAACATTTCATTTTTGTTTAAATCTTAACCTCATTTTTTACCATCACATTTGAAACTGTTACATCTGAATTTCTTAGTTCAATTTAAATTTTGAAGACAGGAACATTAAAGAGTAAGAACACTACTCATTTGTCTAAACTCGCTATAATTCCTTTTCCCTCCTTTTCCCTGCTGTCCTGCAAAAAAGGTGTACAATGTAAATGCGTGATGCGCGCGCAACCCGATAGCAGGAAAAAAATGAACTATACAAACTTATAACTATACTTTTTATATACAATATCGCCCTGATGATGCCACATAAGTAAAAATTACGAATTCCCAACCACATACATAACAGATAATTTTTAGAAAACGTAAGCAATACTGACAACGAAAGTGACATTATTTTGAAGAACATTCTTCTTTTAATTTTTTTGAAGGTTGCTTTAAATTAGACTACCCGACATGATTTTTCTAACCGGTCCAACTGCGGCAGTTTCTGATACCTTTCATTCATTAGAACTATACGATTTCCATATTCCATCACGTCACATTTGCGAGGTAGCAAAATATGAACATTTTTTATATATAATAATATTCATTGTAAATTCTTTTGTCTTACAAGCATCAAGAGCGCACTAGGAGGTGCAAAACTAAGTAGGCTTATGTCACTCAGATTAAGCATATGTCATTCAGTATTTAAAATTCGTTTCAGTTTTTTAAAAGTGTTTAAAATGCAACAGTCTGTTGTTCGTAGATGTATATGAATTCTCTCAACAAGTTTTGTTATGTCTGTGGACTTTACATCACAAAATCTCAAAAAATGTAATTGTGCGTGTCAGCTCCGACGCGCGACTGGAGTTTACTCTTTAAGTGCCATTGTCTTTGAATAGGCAAAGGAGGTTAATAAACCCATATCTTATAATACTGAAACCATGAAAAATATATTACATACTTATATTACATAAATATATTGTTAGGAAGATTGATTTCCTTCACTATTAATATCATCTTGAACATTAATTTCATCAATACTATTGTCATTATTAAATAGTGTGTTTTGTACTGGATTGTACTGGTACTTAGTCATTAGAATTATTATTGGTTTTTAAGTTTTTTTAATGTTTAAATAAAAATACCAATAATGCATATTGGTTGTAACGTATTGTTTCTAACTCTGAATCTAGACGTGCTAGAATAGATCTGTTGACATTTATAGATTCAGCAGACCCTAATTACCCCATATTAGGTGATTTCAGTAAAGTTATAATTTTTATTTTTTTAAATGTCAGGTAGTGTTATGGGAATAATGAGAGCTTGCCGTGCTGAGCAACTCCATGCGATTAATATAGAAGATGTTGAAGATCTTGGCTCAACAGCATTAGTTACCACTCTTCACACTCAAACCAAAATTGGAAAATTTACGATTACCGGTAATTTTTATCAGATAATAAAAAATATCGCTCATACAATTAGTACATTTCAATACAAATATTTGCATAGACAAGATACCTTTCATCTCGTCTAGAAGCAGATAATTATAAAAATGAATAGTGATTCGTGAATAATATACTATTAAAAAAATCTGACTATACATTTTGTGTAATTATTTAAATTGAGAGTGTCGAATCAATAAAGGTCGTGACACCATAAATTACCCTGGACCACAATTTATTATATAATGCTATACTTTCTCCGAAATTGCAAATTCACTTAAATTTATTGTTAGAAAATCCGGAATCAGTTTTTTGTGTTGTGTGTTTATAAGTCTGCTTAAATGCTTGTATTTTTCAAAGCTGAGATTTTATTTCATACTTTATCAAATTCTAGGCTTTCCCGTATTAATTTCAATCCTGTAGTGAATTGAAACATGAGATGCCCACGAGTAACCAGCCTAAGAAAAAGAATAGCAAAAATAATAAAGCACCACAGAAGAGAAAATTCTGAAACAAATAAAAAATACTAAAATCCTCCGAAGAAGCAAAATTAATTGAGCAGACTTCAGCAACTTAAAATTCTGATAATGTAAAAAATTGAAAACCTGAAAACCTAAGAAGCTAAACTGGAAATATGATATTTTAACAACCCAAAACAAATCAAAGGAGGAGCCAAAAAAATTAACTTAGACTGAAACACTAGAGAAACTTATAGTAATTTACGTTATAAGTCCGGAAAACTCATTTTTACAGGAACGAGTCGAAATGTTTACAGACGAGGCGACGAAGGAGCCGAGTCTGGAATTTTGAGACAAGTTACTGTAAAAGTTTCCGGACGTATGTCGTAATGCGTTTTATTTCATGCTACAGATACTAAATCATTGTTTTCATTTTAAAAAATGAAATTGGAATTCAGAATTTAAACATCCATGAACTGAGTATCTATGACAACAGTTTGATTTGTTGGTTGTATTTTTTTTTACAGGACTTGTACTGTAAAGTCCCATTTTCCGGACTCAAAACTCTGACGTAAAACTAACAAATATGACACAGTATGAAATAAAATATTTTACTGAACCTGAAAACTTGAGAACCTGAAAAATAGAAATAGAAATCAGAGAGTGCGAACTTTAAAAATTGAGAAACTAAGAAATTAAAATTCTAAAAATTAAAGGAGGAAGAACCTAAAAGACTAAAAATCTGAAAACCTGACAGGCTGAAGAACAACTGGATTTGGATAGGAAGGATCTATACAGTAATAAGGAACACAGAAGTCTTATATAGTAAATTGCATTTTGAAGAAACTTATAAAGTACACCCCTGCAAATAAAACACTTGAGAACTTCTGTCAACAGCCAAAATTGGTACATTACTGTAGCTCTCTGTATTAAATAGTTGATTCTAGTAGGTGTGGTTATTATACCCGAGGTTCCAAAATTTCATTTTACAAAAGTGCCGTGTATGTTTAAATAAAGTGCAATAAAATAAAAAAGTAATTGTGCGTGTCAGCTCCGACACGCGACTGGAGTTTACTGTTAAAAGTGTCAAATTGTATACCTACTAAATGCTGTACTGGACAATTTCTCATATATCTGTTTTAAAATAAATCAGAACAACATTTGAAGAAAAGCACATCAGTAGACCTTTGAGTCATGAAATAAACATAAAAATAAAACAAATTTTTGAAAACAAAATTAAGAAATTGAAAAGCTTTTAACCAAAAAAAGACAAAAAAAATTTTGATAACAACATGTCGAGGAGGAGACAAATCCAACAAATCAAAGATCATAAAAGCCGTTCTTGAGTTATAAACCCAAGGAGCCCCCCTGGGCCCCCATGTCCATGTTTTAATATTTATTCTGCTATTCGGGCCGGAGACAAATCCAACAAATCACAGAACATAAAAATCGATCAAACCCAAGATGGCCCCCATGTCCATGTTTTAATACATATTCTGCTATTCGGGGCGGAGACAAATCTAACAAATCAAAGATCATAAAAATCGGTCCAGCCCAAGGGGGCTTCCTGGGCCCTCATATCCATGTGAAAAATAGTTTACCACCTATTCTCATACCTGCCAAATATACAAAAAAAAATCATAAAAATCGGTATAGCCGAAAAAACGGTCCAGTCCAAGGGGGCTCCCTGGGCCCCCATTTTTATGTCAAAAACCGTTTACCGCCTATTCTCATACCCGCCAAATATACAAAAACAAATCATAAAAATCGGTTGAGCTGAAAAATCGGTCCAGCCTAAGGGGGCCCCCTGGGCCCATATGTCCATGTCAAAAACAGTTTACCACCTATTTTAATACCTGCCAAATATACAAAAAATATATATATATAAAAATCGTTATTTTATTTTAGCACTTGAAACCCATGTACAATGAATAATTATGGATTTATGCAATAATTTTTATTCTGTACAACTTTTATCTAAAAAGTTTTGTCCTAAACTAATTAGTTAAGCCAATATTCTCATATTTTTATTTTTACATGCAAAATTCCTGTCTCAAAATCCATTCTACACCCGGTATGTTTAAATTCCCGAAAATTTACAGTCAACACAGTTTTGGTTTATTATCCATCGGTTAACATAACATACTGTGCCTGCCAAAGTTCTATCTTAAATTTATTTTACGTTCAAATGCCAAAATTTTTGTCGCTGAATGGAGAGTTATTGGAGGACTATCCTTGCCCACATTTTTATAGCGGGCGCAACTCTCCTCAAGGATTTAAAGTTTTATTTTTTCCAGGAATTTTGGTTGACGGAAGTAGATTAAAAGTTATAATTTATGATGCTTGGAAACTAATAAACAAATAACTGAATTCTTGGTGAAAATAATATTTATATATCAAATAACTTAATGCATCGTTGCGTGTGTGTGGGTTCTTTTATAACAGGAGGAATTTTTGAGCTCATCAAGGTTAATTTACATCATATAATTACCAACAAGTGGCAATAAAAGCGTTATACGTACACTATTTAGGACTTTACATTGAACTATTTAAATATTCGCGATTTTAATACAAAATGTTTCATTTTATATTATGGAATACAATGCAATAATTATTATTAAACCTAAAAATTTAATAACTAAATTAAATTAAAAATGGAAAGATTTACTAAAAAATAGACCTCAAAACTGCAAAACAAACCAGATTTAATAATAGTTATTTATGATACAAGTGAGTAAAGCAAGATAATTATTGTCCACAATAAAAATGTTAATCAACGATACCGTTAGGTTAGTTATTACGATACCAAGTTAGTTATTTTTCTTGAGTGGGTAATATCTTGCTTTACTCATGAGTGTAATACAATCTTCTATCCAACCCCTCAAAAGTCAGTTCACAAAAACCAAAAAAATTAGGGCTGTTTTATGGTTGCTAAGGTTGTTTGTTTGTTTTCAACGTTGTTAGTGTAAATAAAGAGGGAGTTTTCTGCGTGGATATGGGTGATGTTTTTGTACCAAAAGGTATAAAACCCAATGTAACAAAAAAAAATTGGGGGTAAGTTGGTTTAGTGGTAAATATGGTGAAAACATTGAGGAGGTGACTGATACTGAATAAATCAATATTAAGGACAATGAAGTCGTCCCTCAATTTTAAAAAACGGCTTTTCTAGAAACTAGAGAAAAAAATATTATACCCCTATTTTTTTATGATTCAAAATCACGGGTTTATTAGCTAAAAAAAATCCGAAACATTTGTTTTATTCGAAACGCGCACCTTTCTGTGACGTCAAGACGCGACAAAATTCACCAGACAAAATCCAAGGTTACTAGACGTGCGAACTAATGAGAAGCGCACGAACCAATGAGAATACCCCTCCAAAATGACGTCACAAAAGGCGGTAAATGTACAGCGTTTGAAACTGCTATCTCACACAACAACTTTATTAAACAGCAGAACACGTTTTAGGGCTTCATGTTATCTAGTCTACGAGATGCATGGGAACGACCCCATTTATTAGGTAATATGTTAATGGAAAGATGTGAAGTTATGTTAATATAAGATGTGGTAATACGGTTCTACTAATCACTCGGGTATCAACAGAACAATTAAATTGTTAAAATGCATTAATGCTAATTTAAATTTTTACCAGTAGTAGAATCTGCAAAATCCTAATGAATAGATGAAGTGACAGTGGTCAAGTCAAACGTAAACCCAATGGAATAGACGACTTAAAAGAAACGGCTTAATTATTATATCAGTGTGCAATAATAAGAAAAATATAGGGTTGTAAATGACAAATCAGTGAAAAGAGGCAACACCGAAAAGATTACTTTGTAAGGGTTTTAGGTTATAATAAAGATAACTCAAAACAAGGACGTGCTAAAAGTACTGTCTCGCAGCAACACCCGTACAGTCTGACATTTATTTCTGTCAAGATACATGTTACTTTTTTCACATTGTTTCTGAAAAATATACGTAAATCCACCCACAATGGAGGCAGAACGACTCAACAAACACTTCATGGAATACGACATTTTCCTAAAACGAGCTAGAAAAGACTTCGAAAACCGATATCGCGTCCTGGAACTTAAACCAAACGCAGACCTCGAAGACTTCCAAATGATCAAAACCCTAGGAGCTGGCAGTTTTGGACGGGTCATGCTGGTCAAATACAAACCCAAAGCCGACAAGCTGTACGCAATGAAATGCATGGACAAATTCCACATTGTCAAGAGCAAACAAGTCGCTCATACCATGTACGAAATCCGGGTTTTAGATGCTATACGATTCGATTTTATCGTCAACTCGGATTTCTTCTTCAAAGATAACGTGTATTTGTTCATTGTGATGCCTTTCATTAATGGAGGAGAGATGTTCTCGCATTTGAGGAACATGAAGAAGTTCGACGAGACATTGGCCAAGTTCTATGCGGGCCAAGTCATTCTCGCGTTTGAATATCTGCACTTCTTGGGGATGGTGTACAGGGATTTGAAACCGGAAAATATTTTGATCGATAAGGATGGGTATTTGAAGGTCACGGATTTAGGGTTTGCGAAGAAAATCGACGACCAAAGGACATACACCTTGTGCGGTGAGTACTAATAGAATAATTATTGTTAAAAAATATCTTAAAAAGAAAGGTTTACTTGAATAGCCTCCAAAAACATGTTATGAGTAATCGCCCAAATAAATAGTGACAGCGCACGAGTGGAGAACGAAATTTTTTGTATTCGTTTGACAGCTGACAAAATAAATGAGGAGTTGGCGGGAAGAACGATGAATGTGTTTCGACTTTGAAATTGAGTAAATCGATTTTTTTGCAAGGCATGCTCATCGTTTTTCCCACAAACACTAAAACTATTTTTAGCTGTATTATAGAGACCTTCATTGTCTTTCCCTCAACTGTTTACCAAGTGTATAGTTGACCCTGCATCATCTGACAAAATCTAAGACGATCATAAAAAGCACCCAATACGTTTTGAATAGTTTGGAGAGTTATTAAACTGCACTCGAATTCTTCCTTCAAGATCATCCAATTTGTTGGGTCGGTTTTGATACACCTTGCTTTTTAAGTGCCCCCATAGAAAAAAATCTAATGGGGTTCGATCCGGGGACCTAGCCTGCCATTCTATTGGACCTCTTCTTCTATCTTCTTTTGAACACTTCGTCCAAATAACGCCGCACCTGGCTTAGTGTGGGAGCACCATCCTGTTGTCATCAGATATTATTATTTAGAAGTTCATTTATTATATAATAGAGAAAAACAGTTCAGACACAATTATTTTATACCAATTCAGAACCTATGGTTTTTTCTTAAATTCCGATAACATTAGATAGTTCTGTTAATTCTTTGAAATGTTACTAATTTGAACTTTAGTGCCGTTTTAATTCTTTCCTTATCTAACCTATTGAGTATTTGACAACGTTGAAATCAGAATTAGAAACTCTATTCAAATGTAAAATAAAAAACATAGGTTGCCATTAAAAAAGAATATTGATGACGTCATAAGTGTCAAAAAAACTAATGAAAAAAAAAATTAGTATACGTTCCTCGGATGCGCTATAATTAGCCCTAGCTCATGCTTTTTTAGTTTTATTTCTAGTGCAAATACTAACGGTGTTACTGAATTTATTCCTTACTTAATATCCACACTGTATATCGCCGGCTGATTGCAACAACTATGTAACTCATATTTCGTTGTTTTGGAGAAATGGTTTAAACAGTTTATTGAGGTTGTGAAAACAGATCTAGAGGCGGTCAATTTAATAACGAGTGAGCAACAAAATTCGTGATCGTAGGAGCCACTAAATTCAAAATTTCGAGTCGATTCTTGATCGATTCGATTATGTAAAAAGTCATCGAGTTGAGTGGAACCCGTACAACCTTATTTTCGCAATGCAACAAAAGTAAACGGGATTTGAAAACATTCTATTCCGGCTATCTGCATGATGACGAACTAACGATGGGTCATTTCAAGCAGGATGAAGCTACAGTGCACACAACAAGAGCATCCATCAACTTAAATTTTTTGATAACTCCATTATTGGCAGAATATTAAAGCATTCATTGCCCCTAAAACCAGGCAACCATAATAATCACCTCATGACCCCTAACCTCAAATGTTCTACATAATCGGCGACTGCAAAGACATCACAATCAAAGGTTTGTACTTCTAATTTATTTAAAAAATCCAAACAATCCTTTAAAAAATTAATTTGGTAGTCAAGACCAAAGTTTTTGATGCTTCAGCAGGAAGATACCTAAATCTAATATATAAATGTATACACTAAAACTAAAAATTCGTTACGCAAATTCCATAATTTTTTCAAAATTTGTAGGATTGATGTGGGAATCCATAATTTTGGAGTCTTTTAAACATTTAAAAAAAACTCCCAAGAAATTATTTCATTGCCTACAGAAAAATCTGCAAAGATTTCTTTCAATGTTACAGAAGGACAGGATGTATGACAAAAATAAAAGGTCAGAGGTTGCTTCCAATTTGAATCAGAGCGGGTTAAAATATTTTTTAGTTTTACGAAAACGATAATAATTTTGATTACGGTCCTGGCTTCTCCGCTGTAATGGCGCCTCCGAGGTCAAATTTTTACGCTCACTTAGATCAAAGGCGGCGCGGAGAGTTAGCCTGCTGTTTGATTTCTATGCTGTGATACTACCAAAGAAACTTGATTTTCATAATTATTTCAACACATTGGTGTCACACGAATTTTATGAATAAATCAATAGGGGTCGTCCATAAATTACGTGAGTTTAAAATGGGGGGGAGGCGTCCAATAAAATCTCATCAAATTTCATCTAAAGGGAGCAGGGGGTCACTGAAAATCTCACGTCAACTTTTTAATTAAAAAAATACACATTATTATTACATAGAATATAAAAAAAAACATTAAACTTATTGTTTTACTTCTTTTAGGTTTTCTATTTTGTCCGCAAACTATTTTTTAATTACAATAGCAATTTCGAATATAGACAATATTAAATTTTTTCTATGTCTGGGATTCCCCGAATTCGAACACCGCACTAGTTATTTACCTAACGTGTTTGGAAATTTCCCTTCCAAATAAGTTAGGTACAATATTTTTTGTAACGAATCAAGCGAATTAAGTCCAAAAAAAAAAACATAAATTAGATTTTTTAGCGACAAGGTTGGTAAAATCATTGAGTGCTAGATTTCTTTAAATTATTTAATTATTGTCTGTCTGTCACTTATGTAAAAAAGTGAAGCCAGAAGCATGAGTGATACTGACGAAAGTGTTTGCACGCCACCAGATATAAAACGTCGTGCAAATGAAGCGATTTCCAAATTACTCCCTACAAAGAGTTGCGGGCAAAGGTATCACAAAATTTACTGAAAATAGTTTGTTGGCTTATTTTGAACAACATCAAAGTAAAAATTCTCTATGGTCTGTATATTCAATGTTGAAACTGTGTTTAATCACAAAGAATAATGTTAACATTTCGAAATTTTCAAAACTGATTGCTTATATAAAAAGGGCGACAGAGCACCACACGCCAAAAAAATCTGATGTATTAGATGATGATCACATATCAAAATTTGTTAGTGAAGCGCCAGATTGTTCATATCTCATGATGAAGGTAAAACTGCTCATATTTATAACATTCCTTTATTAAAATTTTAACACTTTATTTAGGTGGCACTCATACTAGACATTTCTGGAGCACTAAGACGCGACGAACTTTGTAAAATGAAACCTTCTGACATTAAATTTGACAAGAATGTCGTGGTAGTAACGGTTCCAGAAACGAAAACAGGTGCACCCAGATCATTTGCCATCACACAGCCTCAATGGATTAATAAACTGAAAAAATACAGTAGTTTAAGAAAACCTAACGAACAACGGTATTTTTTGACATATTATACCAACGGAAAATGTATAAATTCTCCTGTGGGAATTAATACCATTGGAAAGATCCCAATGAAAATTGCTCAATTTCTAAAACTTGAAAATCCTTATACGTTTACCGGGCACAGTTTTCGTAGAAGTTCAGCAACATTATTAGCAAACCATGGTGAAGGACTAATTGGAATCAAGCAATTGGGTGGTTGGAAATCATCCTCGGTTGCAGAGTCATATATTCAAGATTCCCTGCGTAACAAAATTGAACTATCTAAAAGAATTCAGTCGACTGACAATCCACATTGTGCAAAAGACCAACCATTAGTAACTACAGTCAATATCCAAGATTCAGAACAAGTATCTTCTACGATCACTCATGTTCCAGGAGTGGAAATTAAAGGGATCAGCAATTGCAGCGTGAATGTGCGAGTTTTTAACAATTGCACTTTTTCTTCCAAATCTCCTCAAAACTAATTTATATTGTTTGTTTGAAAGTATATTACTTACGACTTTGTTTATTGGTTTTTATTATTTATATCTTCAAATCTAAGGCCCATAAGATTTAGAGGTAACGGCAGTGATTACGGTCTGTGTGGCTTTAACTTTTGGTTTGCTCCTAGGATAACTGCTGGGGACAGTTTTTTGACACTTGAGTGACAGTATAGTGTTTGAGAACACCACAATCAATCAATTTACGAATAATAGTTATAGTGTCCACTGGTCTATTTACACCACAATAGAAGTGTAGAAAATAATTTGGGTGCTACCAAGAAATTTGAAATTTAGCGATTAAGAAGTACGTTGATTGTGACAATTTCTTGAATTCGGAGGAATTACTGTCAATTCCTTGTCAAATCCACCAACTTTATGAAGCAAATGTCCCTTCTTGACGTGGAAAGTAAAAAACACCGCAGTGCGGGAAATTCTTGTTTCCGCGCATCGGCGGTAAACGGAAAATAGGTATCTATAAGCAATGAGTACAAAAAATGTATTTACCAGACTCTTTTCGTGGAAATCCTCGCAACGAACCATACAGAACACCCATGCCCATGAAGCGAGTGAACAATTAGGGAAAGTAGTCTATTTATTTATATTGTTATGTAATTTAAATATAGTATATTATTATACGTGTTCCTGTGTAAATTGGATGCTTTCCGACACTAGGGGTTTAAAAAAGCACGAGTGAAACGAACTCTCGAACGTGAACGAATGTGTTATAGATGCAACGCTTGCTTTTGGAGCATGCTGATGGTAGATCGACGGTTGCCCCCTTGCCTCGACCTTATTTAGTTTTCCGACCTCGATGAAGTCCGTAGTCTCCTAGACCCCTCCTGGCAGCTTCTCCTGACATGACCTTCTTTTCCGCAGTGTCAGCATGTGCTGACTCTCTTCTTTTCTTTTGGCACAATATCCTTTAACACCCTCCTAAGTGTTGCTTTCATTTTTTCTTCGATTCCATCCGTAGCCTCTCCTTCAATGGTTCGAATTCGGGCTTGACTTCTCAGACCGCTCTTACTTGTTTCGAACTTCAAGTCCAGAGCTAAAGCATTAGCTAATTTTGCCAGGCGAGCTAATATCAATGCTTGCTTCGTGTCACCATCTCGAATGCCGTCTGTAAAATTCTGCACAGCAGTTCTTTCATCCTATCCTCTGCAGCGCCCGAGAAAGCTAGCAGAACCAAGCGTGCTATGTCTGCTTCAAACTCTTGTAGGAATTCCGTTGGCTTCTGGAAATGATTTCGCAGCTGGGAACTGCATACACGTACAAGGTGTGCCTGTCCTTTGTTCTGATGGGAGTCTGTAGCACGTCGATTGCGTCACCCCTTAATCCCAATATCAAGGCATGGCTTTCTCGGCATTAGTCCAGGCGTTGGCTGCGGCCGCTGCGTCGAACTGCAGGATGTAGTTGGACCACTGAGATTTTCCATCAAAGCTTGGTCTGTCGTCTGCTGTTCACGACTTTCAAGCTGTCCTAAATCTGCGAACTTGCTCTCAAGTACTCTCTGTTTCTCTTCAATCGATACTAGATTAAATTAAAGTTTGTCTCATTAAAGAACGACTCGAAAGTTCGAACGAGTTTACGACGACTTCCCAAACGACTATGCTAGACTCGGATATTTTAAAAGTCAACCGGAAGAATTATACGAAAATGCCGCTCCGGAGCCATCTCTTAACCAGATTGACGATGGAAACAATGAAGACCAAAACTCGACAAAAAACTACCCGTAATCAGTTGATAACTTTTACAAAGTTTATTACGACACTAAATGATATATTGGAAAGATCCCCCAAAGTTTGCACGACTCTATCATGAAATCTATTACATGAGGTTTCTACGAGAAAAATGGAATATCTCTGACAATACATTTGCTTGGCTGAAAATTGCCGCGGAAGAATGTATTTTGATATTTAAAAAAATATATAGTTCCTTTTGCTAGATTCGCCTCTACTTGAAATTTTTTTTTTTCTTCGTATTGACCAGAAGGAGCTCCCCGTGATTCCGACCTTCACGAGGTTCCTTGCTGATCAGGTCCTGTTCGTCGTGTTCCATGAGGTCAGTAACTATTAATCCCGTAAATCATGTGCTCTGAGCAGACGCAACGACCCCAAGATGACCGCTTTCTGCATTCCAGCCGGAAGGTTCTCTGCCGGTTTACGGCAGGCGGGAACGATTTTCAGATTGGAGACGAGCGAGTCCTTGATGCCTCCCATGCACCCAATTACCAAAACGACGAGCTTCACTGAGTAATTTGAGTACAACCTCCTAAGTTCAAATAGCATGTCTTCATATTTTGTCCGCTTTTCCTCCTCCTTGACGCAGATGTTATTTTCAGCAGGAGCCGAAAATTCAATAAGAAACATCTGCTTGAAGGAGTGGTCCAATAGAACCACGTAAGGCTTGTTCGCTGTTATCTGCCTGACGGTGGAGAACGAAAGGTTCCAATAGATTCGGCATCTTTCGTTCTCCACAACGGACTCAATTTCGTTCGGGACAGGGCAGCACTGGTGTCTGGTCTATCGCATAATGGTGTCTTAAAAAGAAAGTATAAAACTCTTAATCCCCCCTTGTTGCGATGAATATATTCCGAAACTGCATACACCGGGCATGCCGCCAATATACCGGGTGTCCCAGAGGTGTGTGGACCATCAATTACGCCCTTATTTTGAAAGATATCAAAACGGGGTTTTCGGGGGACGATAGCCACACGATACCTTCACAATTTAAAATTATTAGAAATCATATACAAAGTGTCCTAGTATTAGTAATATATCAAAGTTGTTTTTTTAAATGGAATGCCCTGTATATTAATTGGTGAATTGAAAGAGCTGATAATGCTGAGCAAAATGATATAAGGCACTACAGATTTATTATGGATGGTTCTTGAGTTATGAAGAATTTTAGGTCAAAATTAGTGCTTTTTTAAAAAATTGCAGAGACCATTCCAAGAGAGATAACTGAATACTTAACTTCTGTCAATAATTTTTTATGGATCCAAACTTTAATACATACCGATTGAAAGTCATCTAAATTGATATTTCTATACAGGGTGTACGGTTTCGCAAAATGTATAATAACTTATATTCCATATAATATGGAACACCCTATATTCCATTATATCACCAAATAGCATTTTTAATAAGCTTTCTGTCAATTTATAGTTTGGCTCGGCAAATGTTAGTACTTTAGATAATTTTTACAAAAAACGTAGAAAACTTCAAATTGATGAAATCGTGTATTAAGATCAGATCGCCTTGGACTTGTTGCCATGGAGATATCATTTTAGACTGGTTACCATAGAGCCGTTTGTTCTTGTTGACAGTAAGTTATCCTGTAACAAATAGTTTCACATTTTCGACACCAGCTCATAGATAAAAGAACTTATATTGGTCAAATAGATAGCCATCTCTATACAAGACCGATTTTTTTGCTAATAGTTTTTTCCCATGACACCAGCAGTGCCACAGGCGATCGGCGCGTAAATTCAAAAACCCCATTTTAGTATTCCGGTATAGAATTGCAATATGATTGCGATGTATTTAGCCAAAAACGTACCAGTGTAAATTACTGGCAATTAATTCTCAATACCTGTAGCTGAAACGAAAGTCAGGAATAATAATAGAATAAACGAAAAATTAAATAGTTATGTATTTATTTATATTAAGAGGGTTATCTAGCAGCATTTACATTTCTGCCGCTAGAAGTACATTTTCCCGCAATATATAATTCAATTTTTAATTTACAAATTTCAAAAAATCGCTCTGTGGCTGTAAAGAATTATATTTTATCAACACGCCCAAGAAATTTAAACGAAAAATCTTAAAAAATAAAAAAGTTACATTCAACGCCATTCAATGTACATTGAAATTTGTAAATTGAAAAAATATATATTGCGGGGAAAATGTACTTCGACCGGCAGAAATGTATATGCTACTAGAGAACCCTCTTCTAAACTATTGTAAATGTTTAACCATCCTAAGTTTATGAACTTTAGATCTATATTTAAAGTGGACCCGCAACGCTTGTTTTTTAATGGGATCATCTATGTTATTTTGTATACTGCCCTTTAAAATCCCGTTCACATTTTTTACCCATGCAAACTGCACGTCGTGAGTTAACATGTTGTTACGTATGCCTTTTAACAAATGGGGAAAATCAAAGAGCGGCAGAATTTGATGTTCGTCGACAAAAAATGAATACTCTTCGTGTACGTCTCCTCGGCGGCGAAATGCTGTCTTCGTTTCCTCGACCAGATAATTAATAGCAGCTTTATTATACTGGTCACAGACAGTAGTATCAACCTGCAGCCCCAAATTGTGTAACTGTCGGATGACGATCTTTAGATGTTTCGCTATTTCTGCGTTCGGCATACCATTTTGCGAAAAGAAGTAAGACACTGGCTGCTTCCATTTTTTGCCCAGTCCGCGAATCATAAAGACCAATGCATGATCGGCAAGCTTCTGCGACGTATCATGCCCCGTAAAATCTTGGAACCCGCTGATTTTGCCTCCTCGATGTTTGTGATATTCCAACAATGGCTGGAGTGACATTTCATCAAACATGAGCACGCAGTGACGGTCCCTGAGCTGTAACTTTTCAATAGTCCCTTTAAGACTATTCAAAACCGCCTCATTCATGCCACACTCAAATGGAATTTTTGCTACCAGCGCCATCAGAGTTTTGCGGGAAGGCAAAGCAAAAATTCGTTGTAATAAACGATATCCTTTACGGCTTTGTTTCAAGAAAGCTAACGCCAACACTTTATCGTTTTCGTTGAACCTCCTGCCTCTGGGGCGTTTATGTTGTTCTCTCAACTGTGACAAAATAAAGTGGTACGTGTGCACATTGATGCGTTCTTTAAAAACTTCTCCAGACTCAACTTGCTGTAAGGCTGCCTTAAGCCGTGATTTTGCATTAGCGTTCTGCTCTCGTAATCTATGTGCCATGGCTTTGGACTTTTTGGCAATGTCGTACAACTTAGAAGCGTCTGGTGCCAATTGACACTTCTTATTACAGACCAGTACGGCCTGTAATATGCCACGTCGCCTAGGACGAGAGCGGCGTTGGCATGGGACGTCCGGGAAGGCGCTCATGTCTTCGCATCCAGCTACAGCAGAGATTGAGATGAGTGCAGCATCACGGTCATCTTCTATAGGGCATGTCGATGGATGTTCCTCTCGTGGAGAAGGGCGAGGCTGAGGCGCACTTACATGACCGTCTTCCAATATTCCTGCAGGAAAAAACGTCATTCTCTATATTTATAAACATTGTCGAATTGCAATGGACTCGAATATTTATTTATATTAATACTCGAACAAGATATTTACATCTACGCCATACACCATTTAACAGGACTCATGCAGGATTTATATTTTGGGGGAAAATTACAATACTAATATAAGATCGCAGACTGGATGTAAGGAGTAGGTAGCTCGAAATTTAGACATTCTGAGTAATCTACTGTGTGTTAAACTAGAGAACATACAGAATTTAATGCAAAAAGCATGAGTTAATCCTTTAATACCTTGGCGATCCATTTCCTCCCCTGGATTGGTTCTTTATACTTACATTGGTAACATACTGATTAATGAAGTCCTTCTGCTTGAAAAAAGCTATTACAATTGACATTGTACCAGATATCACATGTTCTAAATGAATAAGAACTGTACCTAAAAATTACTAGTATTATATTTATGTGCCGTTTGTTTTGGTGGAAGCTGACTGGGCATAATATTTCCCTTTTACCTGGATTTACAACGAGATGCAGGACTGGAATGCTTCCTTGCTTCAAATTTGTTCGATTGCGGTTAGTTTCAAACTTTTGCTCAGATGAAAAATGGGAATCACACACACGATAATTATTGCGAATTGCTTCGTAACCCTTATGTAATAAGTCTTCACGGTCAATAGCTCGAAGCCACGCAGTTAGAAGCTGAAACATAGGTACACAGTATTACTGCAGAGCTAGGGCTATGCAGCGTTCAAAGATGGGCTATATTTATTGTCATAATACTAATTACAGGGACCCAGTGATAAATTTTTGAATGTAATTTTACTTCTTTATGGAGAAATAATTAATTTTTCATGCATTTTTCTACGATTTCAATCAGGGTGTCTCGTATTTTACAATTAAGTTCAAAATAAACTCGGAAAATTAGAGATATACCGCTGCAGTAATCGCTCGAAATTGCTTGCTTAACTGAATAAAATCACACAAAAATTCCAACATATATCACTAGCCCCCAGTCAATTACTATTGTTATAATTTATATGTGATCATTTTAACTTACTTGGACATCTTTTGAAAAGGCATGAAGAGGTTTCTGTCCGAAAGGACATTTTGGCACACAACACCTATTCACCATAGCGTTTTACACACAAAAATATTAAGTAAAGCAAAAAAAAATCGTTCAACAGTCTGAAAAATCTTCGCACGGGTTTACAATTACAATATTTACAATTATTGGGCGCTCACATTCAAACAGAGAAATGACAACCAATGACAAACCACAGTGACAAACGCCTACATGGACGTCACTTTCAAAATGTTGCGCATTTATTCGTGATGGCAGCGCTGCTCGCGTCCAGGGATGAGAACTAAAACGAAGCTTGACAGAATTTGGCTGAGAGAACACCCCCTGCACCAGCTCTCGACATCGTTTCGAACGTACACCCAATAGAAGCGTTCACGGACTTTTCCCATGGTCTTATTCACGCCCAGATGTGCGCCGAACACTCCACCGTGGATTTCTCGCAAGACCTCCATCACGCGACACTTGGGCAAAACCAGTTGCATCGTCACCGATTTTCCATCTGCACTCTCCCATGCTCGCTTCAGCAGGCCATTTTCCACCTTCAGTGAATCCCATTGGGCCCATAGTGCTTTGAGAGCAGGACTCCGAGATGTCTTGCCATTATGGTCTCTGATTTCCGTTCTCTTTGCTTTCCAAAATTGGACTAATCTCGCTTCAAGTTGTTCTGCCCTCATCTCCGCCGTTGTCCATCCATCTTGAGGTTGCAGAACCAATCTCTTCACGCCCTCGAATTCTTTGGATGCCTCTCTCCGACTGCAATGTTTGCAGTCACTCCGGCACGGCCTCCTAGAAAGTGCGTCCGCACTTAGGGTGTGATCTGCCTTGTCGGTGTTCGATTTCAAAATCATACTGCTGCAGCCTCTCCAACCATCTGGCTGTCTGTCCTTCTGGATCCTTAAGGCTTAACAGCCACGTCAACGCAGCATGATCCGTTCGGATTTTGAAGTGTTGACCGTACAGGTACTTGTGAAAATGTCCTACTGCATTTACGATCGCCAATAACTCTTTCCTCGCAACGCAGTAGTTTCTTCCGGCTTAGAAAGCACCTTACTATAGTATTCGATGACTTTTTCTTCGCCTTCCTGTACCTGCGAAAGGACTGCCCTGATACCGTTGTTACTGGCGTCTGTATCCAGGACATACCGCCCCTTTACTCTCGGGTAAGACAGAATAGGACCCGTGCACAGCGAGATCTTCAAAGTTCTAAACGCTGCTTCGCTCTCGTTATTCCAGATAAATGGGGTTTTGTCTTCCTTGAGTCTGTGCAGAGGCTTGGCAATGTCAGCAAACCCTTTGACAAATCTGCGATAGTAGGTACAGAGGCGCAAGAAGCTTCTCAGCTAGTGCTTGTCCCTTGGTCGAGGCCACTCGCGGACGGCCGCGATCTTGTCCGGATCTGTTTGTACTCCACTGGGCGAAACCACATGGCCCAAGAACTTCACTTCTGTCTGGAAAAATCGGCATTTCTTGAGGTTGAGCTGAAGGTTGGCATTCCGCAGGCGGCTGAAGATCTCTTCCAAATTTTTCAAATGTTTTTCGAAGGTTCTTCCAACTACAATGACGTCATTGAGGTACACCAAGCAGGTTTTCCATGTCAGCCCTAGCAGAACCAGTTCCATCAACCTTTCAAAAGTGGCTGGGGCGTTGCAGAGTCCAAATGTCATGACGTTAAACTGGTAGAGACGACTTCCAGTCGAGAACGCCGTCTTCTCTTTGTCATCGGGATGGATCTCAACTTGCCAGTGGCCGCTCTTCAAGTCCAGGGTTGAAAACCACTGCAATCCCGACAGCATGCTTAAAGTGTCATCAATACGTGGCAACGGATAGCTGGCCTTCTTAGTTACATCGTTCAGCCGTCTGTAGTCAACGCATAAACGAGTGGAGCCATCTTTCTTCGTTACCAGAACAACTGGTGATGACCACGGGCTTGAGGAGTCTTCAATTATTCCGTCCGCTTTAATTTTGTCCACCATCTGAGCGACCTCTTGGTGTTCTGCAAACGGAAGTCTTCTTGGCGGTTGTCGGATAGGAGCAACATCTCCTGTGTTGATTCTATGCTGCACCATGTTGGTTCTGCCGGGGCTTCGGTCTTCGGTAGCAAAGATGTCATTTTCCTTGCGGATAAATGCCATGGCCTTCTCCAGTTGATGGTTCGTAAGGTGTCTCCAGTCTTCTAGGAAGAGCTTCTCTACACTCGTTCGCTGAGTGTTTTTTCTGTCACATTCAAAAGGTTGTTCTTCGCAACGGACGACCCGTAGTACTGAATGGTATAGTCCGATCGTCTGTCCTTTCTGTAGTGTAACACGACTTTCACCTAAATTCGCTACACGGACAGGAATTCGTCCATTAACCTCAACTCGTATTCTTGCTACCATGATCTGTGTTTTTGTGTCACGTCCGGGTTGGTGGTCACGTTCGGTTCTATTATTCCAGTCCGGTATCCCCCAAGGTCTTCTTCCAACTCTGCCGGTACGATCTGTTCCTTCTTCTTATGTACACGGACCGTTTCGAAGACTATCACTCGGAATTTAAGAAAAAAACAGAGATACCAATACAATGTTGACAAGTTTTGGATTGGTACAATATAATTGTGTCTCAACTGTTTTTCTCTATTAAATAATAAATAAATTTCTAAATAATAATATCTGGCTGCAACACACTAAGCCCAGTGCGGCGTTATTTGGACAAAATGTTTCCAAGAAGATTAAAGAAGAGGTTCAATAGAATTTCGGGCTAGGTCCCCAGATCAAACCCCATTAGATTTTTTTCTATGGGGGCACTTAAAAAGCAAAGTGTATCAAAACTGACTCAACAAATTGGATGATCTTGAAGGAAGAATTCGAGATGAGTGCAGTTTAATAACTCCCCAAATCATTCAAAACGTATTGACTGCTTTTTATGATAGTCTTGGATTTTACTAGATGATGCAGGGTCATCAGTTTGAACATTTGGTGTAATATCTTTAATTTATAACTCTCACATCAATAGTCCTTTTGTTAATTTTGTTAATTTGTCAGCCCTAGTTTGAAATTTTGGTTTGTTTTCTTACTTTTTCTCATTGATTGTTTTTGGGAACTTTGTTTTGTGTGGATTTCTATTTCTGTTTTTTCCTTGAATTCTGATAAAATTAGACAGTTCTGTTAATTTTTTGAAATGTTACTAATTTGAACTTTAGTGCCGTTTTTATTTATTTTTTTCTTATATAACTTATTGAGTATTTGATAACGTTGAAATCAGAATAAAAAAACTCTATGCGAATGTAAAATAAAAAACATAGGTTGCTATTAAAAAAAATATTGATGACGTCATAACTGCCAAAAAAAAGTAATGCAAAAAATTTGTATACGTTCGTCGCATGCGCTATAATTAGCCCTACCACATACTTTTTAAGTTTTATTTCTAGCGCAAATACTAACGGAGTTACTGAATTTATTCCTTACTTAATTTCCACACTGTATACGTGTAGGTTAACGATTATATTTGATTATGTTTTACCCTTGACAACGGAACTTAATGTTAAAAAGTTAATATACACTATAAACATTAAGAAGAATGTCTATGAATCAAAGTGGAGTAAATTTAATTTTTTTCAAATCAAACTCAACAAACTTTAATCAATTTAGATTACAAAATAGACATGTTTCGGGAAAATACTAGTTTGATAAAACTGATGAATTACAGTGGCGTTCTTACCTTAAAGAATGTTAAAACGCTATTGAAAAATTGTTAAATTTGACGTTTTTTGAAAAGGTTACATGATTTAAAAAAATATGGAAAAAATGCATTTTTTAAAATGTAAAAATTAAAATTATGGATCGGGGAGAATCTGGTAAGTTTGTTTAAACTATATTTGATTGGTGATAAATAATGAAATAATTATAAGTGAAAAAATGACATATGAGGTTAAAATAATGTTGAATGGAAAAATTATGATGAATTAATAATGCGATTGATCATATAAACAATATCCGTTTTTTTAAAACTTCTTTACGGACACTCGAGTTGGGGAGTAAGCTGGTGAATGCGTGACAAGAGCGTTACGAAAACTGTGATCGGGCGAAGGGAACGATTTTACAATAATTAATTCATAGATTTTTTTTTGCCTTAACGGTATTCGAACCCGCGACTTATAGGTTGTGGATCCGCACTTCTCTCAATACACCTATTTGCTTGTGTCAGTTTTGTATGCAATTGCGCTACTTATCTTATCGCTACACATTATTTCCGACTTTTCGCTGACGACAAACTGAAACATGCATTATCCAATCCTGCAGACGGTATTAATTCAGGATTCTCTAGCTCCATTTATAAACTTACATAAATTAAGAGCACTTTCACAATGGCGAACTGTTTTACTCATATTTTTCCAATATTTTGTACTTTAGATATTTTGTACTTTAGATATTTTGCACTTTCGATATTTTGTACTTTCGATATTTTGTACTTTCGATATTTTGTAATCTCGACAAATTGTGTTCGATATTTTGAATGCAATAATATTTCCGCCTACCTCGGTCCACAATTGACGAAGAAATCGGTGAACATACATAAAAGGAAAAAATTGAGAATTTCCCTCGATTTCTATTAGATCCCCTCATCAGATCCGAACTTGGTGACAATGGGACTACCTCAGGAGTGTACCCTTTCAAAGATAAAAATAATTTTCAAAATGGGTCCACAATTGACGAAGAATTCGGTGAACATACATTATAAAAGAAAAAAAATAGGATTTCCCTCGATTTTCATGGTATCCCCTCATCAGATCCGGACTTGGTGACAATGGGACTATCTCAGGAATATACCCTTTGAAATAAAAAAAGAATTTTCACAATCGGTCCACAATTCACGAAGAAATCGGTGAACATACATAAAAAAGTCGGTAATGAAGAAAAAATTTGAGGATTTTCCTCGATTTCCATCGGATCCCCTCATCAGATCTGGACTTGGTGACAATGGGACCACCTCTAGACTTTTCAAATAAAAAAGAATTTTCAAAATCGGTCCACAATTGACGAAGAAATCGGTGAACATACAAAAAAAAAACATACATACAGCCGAAAATAAAACCTCCACCTTTTTTGAAGTTGGTAAAAATCATGTAACATTTTCAAATAACGTCAAATTTAACAATCTTTCATTTCTATTAAAAACAAGAAGAATGTTCTTAAATCCAAGTGGAGTAAATTTAAATTAAAATTTAAATATATCTAAGTCGAACTCCACAAACTCTAATAACTGTAAAATTACTAATGGAACATGTTTCGGCAGAACACTTCTGCCATCATCAGCCCTAATTTAACAAGAGATTAATGATACAATTGATGAATTACAAGAGGGGTTCTTACCATAAAGAATATAAAAAATTATGACATTGACGTAATTTTGAATTAAATTTGACGTTTTCAAAGGGTTACATGATTTTTAAAAGATTTCGTAAAAACAACATTTTATAAAATGTAAAAATTAAAATTGGATCAAAGAGAATCTGGTAAGTTTGTTTGAGTGGTGAAAAATTAAAATAGTGAATTAATAATGGGATTATTGAAGTTATTCTGTTCATTTAAACAAGATCTGTTTTCCAGTTTCAAGGCTTTCCTTATTTCCAAAGTTTCAAGAAAATCTAATTTCCGGCCTTTATTGCATTTATGAATCAATTTGGAATTTGATGGTGAAAAACTATGTTTCGTTATTAATATTTGATTGGCGAAAGAAGAAGGTGTAGATGGTGGAGGATCAAGATCTGTGTTGTTATAGATGTGCCTGAAATGTTCTTTAATACGGTCTGATATTTTGCGATCTGTCTGACCTATGTAGAATGACTCACAAGAAGAGCAGTTTAATTTGTATACACCTGATGATGATTTGTAATCTAATGGATCTTTATTTTTAATAAAAAATCTAGATAAGTTGTTATCTGTTTTAAATGAAACTTTAAAACCGTTTTTCTTAAGTATTTTAGAACATTTCTCTGAGACGACGCCAAAGTATGTTAATGAATTTGAAAAGGAAATTGTTTCTGAAGGATTTTTAACCAAGTAGTGTGTGTATTTGAATTTGTTATAGTATCTATAGTATAATTTATTTATAGTTTTTAAAGAATATCCATTATTTGAAGCAATTTGTTTAATGTTATTAAGTTCTGTTTGAAAAGATGAATCTGATAGTGGTATATTATTATTAATTCACTATTTTAATTTTTCACCACTCAAACAAACTTACCAGATTCTCTTTGATCCAATTTTAATTTTTACATTTTATAAAATGTTGTTTTTACGAAATCTTTTAAAAATCATGTAACCCTTTGAAAACGTCAAATTTAATTCAAAATTACGTCAATGTCATAATTTTTTATGTTCTTTAAGGTAAGAACCCCTCTTGTAATTCATCAATTGTATCATTAATCTCTTGTTAAATTAGGGCTGATGATGACAGAAGTGTTCTGCCGAAACATGTTCCATTAGTAATTTTACAGTTATTAAAGTTTGTGGAGTTCGACTTAGATAAATTTAAATTTTAATTTCTATTAAAATTTAAATATATCTAAGTCATTCTATATTCATTTCTATAATTATATCATTAATCTCTTGTAAAATTAGGCTGAAGATGGGAGTAGTATTCTCCCGAAATATGTTTCTTTTATAATTTAATTTGATTAAAGTTAGTGGAGTTTAACTTGAAAATTTTTCAATTTTAATATAATAAACAAATTTAATATAATCGTCAACCTACACGTATGGCTGTTAAAACTACATCACTGACTCACATTATCGGGAGCCGGAAAAAAGGATAACCTAAAGGAAAAACACAAACCAAGAACCATCTCTGAAGCATGAACTATAATACAAACACAGAAAATCAGACTAAAAGTTTGTGTTTCTTTAATTAGCCCTCCTGATTTGTTTATTTAATTTAGGCTAAGCGCAGACTGCAGATTCGATAGTGTAATCGGACTGTCAATTAGTATGAGAATATATTGTCAGTTGGTATGAAGTTTTATACAAACTGAAAATTCTGTTACTCTCGTCCAACAAAAAAGCGTAGTATGCATTAGGTTTTAATGGAAAGAAGACAAGCTCGGAAAAGTGAAAGATACTAAGGTATAAACTAAAGTAGTATCTTTTCGAACGAATCAACTATATTTCCTTTTGACTTCTTCTTGACCTTTTCAGAAGTTCATTGACTATCGTGATTTCTTACAAGTCCAAAAAAAATTGGCCTATTTGATCGAAAACAAGATTATATTAGAAAATAAACTATTTTCAATTATGCTATTATGTCAAAGAAATAATGAGACAAATTAATTCCACCAAAGTCTTGGCTCGGCAAATGAAAAATATATTAAGTGCACCAGGAAAGATAAAAATAACCTAATGAATTCTCAGAGGTGAACGTTCTTTGGTCAGTGGGAGGGCAAAAACGCCAAGCAGTCTAGAACGATTGTCATTAGTCCGTCTGGTAATTAATAACTGATAACCAATCTCTTGTGTCAGGTACCCCGGAATACTTGGCCCCTGAAATCATCCTAAGCCAAGGATATAACAAATCCGTGGACTGGTGGGCCATCGGTATCCTCATCTTCGAAATGGCCGCTGGATACCCACCATTTTTTGCCAAAGATCCCATGAAGATCTACGAGAAAATCGTATCCGGGAAGTTCAGCTGTCCGCAGCATTTTTCCAAAGCGTTAAGAGACCTCGTACAGAACATCATCCAAGTAGATAGAACAAAAAGGTAATTTGGTATTCGAATTGATGTTAGTAAACATCAGCACGTGCCGACTGCGATGGACTTAATTTACGAAGGTCGCAGGAAATGTTAGTGTTTAGTTTGGATAGATCGGAGTCTTGCCAAAAGCTTGAAATAACGATTATGATCATGATTCTGGAAACTTTGATGACCGGTAATTTTATTCAGGAATGAGTTACGCGGTTCGTTTAGACAAGCGTGTGCGCATTGTGAAATATTTTTAAAGTTTGAGAGAAAAGGCGTTATTTCCTCTAAGCTAAAAGGAAAACGTATTTTCAACTTTTTGAACATTAATTTGTTAAGCATTAACAGGTAAAGTCCCTTACACTGTAATTTGTTGAGATTGATCGATAGTCTATCGGTAAATATTGACAAAAAACTTCTAAACCGCAATGTGTTTTGAAGTTCATTGTAAAGTCGTTTTTCTAACAAAGACATCCTAAAATACCCTCAGATGACCGCATTCTCAAGCATCTGTTTACATCTGAAAATATCTTCATTCACCTCGTTCGGAAAGACTTTTATTGCACTTATAAAACGCAGATTTGGCATGGTGTGAAAAATACCTTCCATGATTAAATCGCAAAAGTTGTATTGAACTTGAAGTACCTACTACAAGTTTCTTTGTCAAAGTGCGATTAACCATGAAATTGATTGCAGAACGGATGTCCTAAATATACTTACAGTGTTTATCTTTTAGCGCTGCGAAAAACAAATTTAGGCCACATCTCTCAATGCTGTTCATTGTTTAAATTAGGATTCCACGTGTTAATGATTTAAACAATTTTGCAGTAGGTACTTTCACTGAATGATAATTTTTCTACTAATTACAGAATTTACCATAAGATTGTATACATTTGTCACGATGAGTGCGTAATTGAAAGTCAGTAAAAATACCTAAATATAAACTACTTTATTACCGTTCAGGAAGTACCTGAATGACTCTCACTTGACATATGTCCAAATCCTATAAATAAGTCATGTCTGAGCACCGTGCAAAAATTATTTTTACTTCGAAGGTTTGGAATCTTGAAAAACGGAAGTAAAGATGTTAAAGGGCACGAATGGTTTAAGAGTTTGGACTTCGACCAGTTGCTGCGGAGAAGAGTTAAACCGTCATTTAAACCAAAAGTTAGAGATGCTGGAGATACCAGCAATTTCGACTATTACGATGAAGAGCCGTTCCGGACCAGTTCCAAGGAGGAGTTTCCAGATGAGTTTGCTGAGATTAAAATCCCACTTAAATAATGTGTACAGTTTTTGATGCAATAAACTAAGAATTTGCATTTAGTTTTTGAGGTTTTAGGAGTGAATATATCAAAACAAAAAACTCAGCCCTGCCTTGCGGTGTAACAAAAGATTTCATTCTTGGTCAAAATTATTTTATGTATATACTTTTTTCACTACTAGCTGTAGAATGTACGATTATAAAGTTTGTAGAAGATGTGTGAAATTGTTTTCTTTTTCACTATTAGCTTCAGAAAACATCATAACATACATACAGGAAGTTCCAAAATTAACGGAAAAAAAGTGAAACGTAACAGAATAAGCCAGAAATAGCAAGAAAAAAAAATAAAATTAAAAAATTTAAAAAATAAAATTAAAATTAATAAAAAGGAAAATTAAAAAAGCATGTTCCAAACCAAAATGTAATGTTTTTTTATGCACAAATACAATATTTGTAATTACGGTTATCCAGATCTAGGCAAAGTTTAATTTAACAAAAAATCACATTTTGTATATTTTTTTCATTAGCACTACCGGAAAATTAGCGCGCTGCAAACGAGCCTACCCCGGAGTCGCTACGACCACCCCCAACCCCCGACCTTGTCACGCCCGATCACGCCCTTTCGTCGAACCGGAAACCACCGAAAATAAATACTTCCGGTTATCGTACCGGAATGGTTTTTACATCATCCTGACCAGCAAAGAACCGCGCTCCGAACGCCGCCGTTACGGAGCCGGTACGATGCCCGGAACCGATTTCACTCCGGAGGGAAGATAACACGATGATAGGACCCTCACTCCTCTGCATTGCGACAAGTCGTGCGCATCAGCCTACGTCATTAT
Organism: Diaperis boleti; assembly: GCA_963583935.1. Lineage (NCBI taxonomy): Eukaryota > Metazoa > Arthropoda > Insecta > Coleoptera > Tenebrionidae > Diaperis > Diaperis boleti. Next base: position 47,989,171 of record OY757245.1, on the reverse strand, counting down.
CACCCCGCCAGTAGGTCTATAAAAGAGGCTCCGCTCTCTTAAAACGACAGTGAAGAGTCGTGCCCGCTTCAAAGAAGACCATCCAGAAGGAAGCCGCCCAGGAAGAAGAAGCTGACTAAGGTGAGGGGCTCCAACCATCCTCCCCACTTTCTTCCTAGTCCTCTCCGGTAACTAGCCTACGTAATAAGTCGTCCTGGTTTTTACTGGTCTCCGGAAGGTTGGGTTTACGCGGGGGGGTCCCAAGGTTCAACGCTGGCTAAGCTTCCGGACCAACCAGACCGGTCTTTCTTTCTTTTGCTAGTTACCCCACCCGCCAACGTCTAGCCATCGTAACACATAATCCCGGTTTTTACTGGTGTCCGGAAGGTTGGGTTCACGCGGGGGGATCCCAGGGTTCAACGCTGTCTAAGCTTCCGCTTGTTTTCTGTTGGCTAGCCCGAATCAAACCCGACCTCACCGTCCAGCCCCGCGAATCAGCAAGACGAATCTCGGGAAACGCCAATAAACCTATACTACAGAGTGTTCCGTAACTTTTGTCATCGACCGCCCGGGTTCCGAAACCGAAACCGTCGAACCACCGTGTACAGGGGCGAGTATATCAACATCGATATAGTGATAATCAAATCGCCGTATACAGGGAGCGGGTGAAGTCTACCGGGTGAATCGTAAGTTTTGTCATAGATCGCTCAAGTTCCGAAACCTCTGATAACCGAACCACCGTACATACGAGAAGGGTGTCTCATAACTTTTATCACCGATTGCTCGGGTTCCGAACTAACCGAACCATCGTATTGAAGGGGTGGGTGCATCAAGGTCTACAGGGGCATCTTAACTTCTGTCACTAACCGCTCGAGTACCGAAACCGAAACCATCGAACCACCGTGTACAGGGTCGAGTATATCAACATCAACAGGGTGCATCGTTAGTCTTGTCACCGACCGCTCGGGTTCCGAAACTCATACCAACCGAATCATCGTATACAGAAGGCGGGTACACCGACGTCTTCAGGGTGACCCACCGTGTACAGGGTCGAGTATATCAACATCAACAGGGTGCATCGTTAGTCTTGTCACCGACCGCTCGGGTTCCGAAACTCATACCAACCGAATCATCGTATACAGAAGGCGGGTACACCGACGTCTTCAGGGTGATCGGATTGTCATCCACCACTCTGAACCGCAATTCGACAGGGGCATACAGGGTGAATCTCAAGTTCCGTCACCGAGTTAACACCGACCCTGGAGTTGCGTACTCCGACTTTTAACTACCCGTGGTCCCGTGGAGCATACCTCGTAAAAAAACTGTCGCTCGAGGCAACCTCCGCCGTAAACAAGCATCACACAACTCTTACGGTTGAAAAATAACATGCTTTTCTAGAAACTTATTCGATAATAATTATTCGCTGGCGCCAATATCAAAAAAGCTCAATTCCAAACCTAGTCCACTTAATCTTGTTTTGAGCAAATATCCAATCTCGATCCAATCTATATAAAAATGAATCCGTATTTCCTTTGGTCACGCCATAACTTGAGAACGGCTGGACCTATTTAGCAATTTTTTTTTTTTTAAATATTCCTTGAATTTCGAGGAAGGTTTTTATGAGGAGACATGGGGGCCCAGGGGCCTCCTTGGGTTTATAACTCAAGAACGGCTGGACCGATTTTTATGAGCTTTGATTTGTTAGATTTGTCTTCGCCCCGAATAACAGAATAACTATTAAACCATGGAGAGGGGGGCTCAGGGGGGGGTCTTGGGTTTATAACTCAAGAACGGCTGGACCGCTTTTTATGATCTTTAATTTGTTGGATTTTTAAGTTTTTTAAGTTATTAAAAATTATTTGTTTTTGGTTGTACCCAAGTTCCTGTCAATTCTTATTTAAAGTTAATTAATACGATTTTACGAAATTTCTCTTTTTAAAACACTATATACCGTGTGTTATGGAAATGAATACAAATATTTTAGGAAGTGGTAGATCTAAATTTGAGCAACTTTTTCAAATAACTTTTTTTTCAAAAGTTATTAGTTTCCGAGATACACCTTACTAGGAACTGCAAAGACTTGTCTGCCCTGGAATAACGGGAGCAATGAACCCAACGGCTACCGCAGCCATGAAGTGCTACTAAACCTGCCTCCTCCTCAAATAGTACGTTTGTAATCGTGCATGCGTTATTAGTGGTTGTGAAAATGGCAGATGCAAAAGTACCCGAATCGGGTCCCTAATTTTCGCACATTTATCTCAACCGTTCAACACCAACGAGACCACGGGACCTTTTGCCCTCAACGTCAAGATCGAGATCGCAATCGCACCGATCGTGTCCTGCAGGGGGAAAAGAAAATTCTTGAGGGCGTAGACCAAAATCTGGGAATTATTGCCAGGAGATACAGTGAACACAATAATTGAAGAACTTCGTGCACATGTGGAAAACGCTGCCAGAACAATTCCACATACACTAGGTGTTTTAGCGCGAATTCGTCAGAACATGCTTCGCAGAGCTCAAAAATGTATCGACATGAGAAGCGTAATTTTGAACATCTCCTGTATTGTAAGGTAGGAGATGTAATTATGTCTACTCATGACTCCTTTTCTCGTCAAGGATCATGATCCAGATTACCCCATATTAAGTCGCGACCATCTCTAAACATATATACAACCAAGTAATCATGGCGGTAAAGCACAATTAATTGATTAAATGAACTTACCGTGAAATTTAATCCTAATTGTGCGAGCCTCCATTCTCTCATGATTACCACCCTCCCTAACCCGTTGTTATTCAAACTTCCCCAAAAGGTCGCGACAAACTCTAAAATAATGACAATTGAAGGGAGTACCCACTAAGATAATGGTGGAAATTTAAATTTCCTACTCTAAACTTGTGGAAAGCTGACAGAATACAGGTTATACAACCATGTAATCATGAGAGAATGGCGGCTCGCATAATTAGAATTAAATTTCACGGTAAGTTCATTTAATCAATTAATAAATAAGTTCTTTATGTTTTATCTGAATTAACCTACCACTACTGTATTGGTAGTGTCAACCTCGACCAAGGTTTTTAGCACTTCTGTCACGATTTTGACACCAGAGAAACTGATTTCTACTCCCGCTTGTGTAAAAATATATTTTATTTTATTCATCTAAAGTGACATTTTTCGGATTATTTTTGATACCAAAAGTGGAACATTAACGTCCTAGTACTTTAAAGAAAAGCTTTAAAGTACTAGTATTTTAAAATTATACGTCAATCATTTCTTACATTGTTCCCGAGATTTCTGTGGCATCAAATTGTTCTTCACGCTATCTACTTCATCTACAATATCTTGATGAGGCACCTCAATTTTATCCATTTTAAACGGAATAATCGAATAAAATATCCAAAACAAAAACGTGACTCAGTTTTTTCATTGTCATTTTTGACAAACGTTTGTTACTATGGGAATGTTAGTTCCCGCATATTTAACTATTACGAAAAATTTGTGTAAGATAAACACTCAAAATTTCTTTTTATTTTAACGTCATTCATTAAATTTGCAGTATGAAATAAAACGTATTGAGATATCCCCAAAATAGACCATGCAACGCATAGGAGAACGAGTTGCCTATCCGGCAAGTTGCTCTGAAGTTGGCAACATTCAGCAGTGGGTGGCAGCGCGATGAAGTTCGCGTGGTTAAAAGGACGGTTGGCGTCCCTTCTAGATGGTGGAAGGAGGACCTGCGGCCATTACATTCATTCCGACTTTCACGTTAGAAGCATCAAGTCGTAACTAACGCTTAATTCTTTGTTTTTATCTGATTTTATTCCACTATGAGTTCTCCTGTTTTTAAAGTTGAGTGTGCTCTATGTTTAAATGGCATTGTCGAAATTTCACGTTACCAGAAGGATCGGTTGAATTTAAATTAACAATCGTGTGTGTAGTGCCGTCCGACGTATTTACAGGTAACCTTTTTTATTCTATCTGTTTATTTTTGTCATACTCAACATAATGAGATGGCCCTGAAATTGACCGGCGTTTGTTCCATACTAGAAACTCCTAGATAAAAACCATTTCAATTTTTACAGTTAGTCGGCCATTTTGTCTGCTAGGTACGTCATAAAACCCGCCATGATGCAGCCGTGCAGCCTTTGTATCTACATGTCTTGTTAAGAATTCTAGTCTTTGTTTAAAATAATGTTCACTATTGCTATTCGAAGTATTCCGTGGACCTCGCGTGAACCCAGAAATTTCAGTGTCATTCAGCCCTCTTTTCTCTGCAGTAACATAAATTACCAAACTTATGAGTCACAGGCGCCGCGAGTAACTTGTTAAAGTCGTTGTTGTAATTTGTCTTTAGTTATTGTTGCCAATTTCAGAAAGTTCAAATGTGTTGTTGACTTCTAGTTACCGAGTCCGAACCACAGGCGCGTTCAATTCGAAACAAAGTGATTCTCTAACTTAACATAACTAGATTGCCACTCAGATAAATCCTTTAATAACTACCTGTCTTTCGTTATGAGGCCGACAGCAGCTTGCGGTTGTTGCAAAGCTATTTTGTGTCTGTTGACTTGAATTAACCAACACTGAGTAAGAACCGATGAATAAAGGGCAGAAAGCGGCAAAAAGCCACGCCGAATGTCAGGAGTTCTGAAAAGGTGCCTTATCGTTATTTTGCGCCCCCTTGCGATTTCTTGTCGTTCGCTGTTAACTGACATCTAGCGCTTATTCGACACCGTGGAAGCCAAAGATCGGTTTTAGTGTAGTTTGTGCATGTTGGTAGTTTTTGTTGCGTCCCGTTACGTGTTGCGCCCGCTGATGTCATCGCATTGTGCCCGTTTCAAAATGACTTCCAAAGAAAACGTTGTGTTACTGTATATTTTATTATTATGTTGTGTGTTCGTACATGTTTCGAGACAACAGACCGACCAAATAGTGTTCAGTTCGTGGTTCGCGTTGCAGGCTGCTGTTAGGGGGAGTTATGTGGCCCTACTTTCGGCGATACCTATGCCTGGGAGGTGGGAGACGAAGTCGTTGTCTCTTGAGTTATAGAGACCTAGAAAAAGGGAGTTGCTGCTAACTCCTTGAGCCTACGAGGTCAAAGTTTTGTTTTCGGGCTACTCACAAATTGCTTGCTTCACAAATATTTAAGATACTTACCAACTAAAAGAATAGTCCCCGAGGGAAGTGCCGCTAACTTGGACTTGGTTTGGACAAGCCTTAAAGAAAGACCAACATAACTATGTCTAGGACAATTCCGTAATAAACTCATTTTCCCTGGTCCGAGGATGTGCAAGTTTTGCCCCCATGATAGTAAACTCTCTACAATATGGCCTCACTAACAGACAATTGTTTTGTTCATTTCGCTTTAGTCTTTCCATTGGATCTACCTGTGGTCCATCACTCTCCGACTTACATGCACTCAACTTAGATAACTCCACGCGTTTCCATATTCTTGTGTTTCCCTTTTAGATACGAAGAGGTCCGCTTTGGGCGTAGATCTTTCATTGTATCGGTCTGTTGTAAATTCCTATAAACTGCTAAAGCTCATGGTGTAATGAAATTGGCTGACTTAACCTCACTCATAATGTACACAAGCATTGTTTGTATTACTTTTTTACTATTTTCTGAAAAACTAAATTGTTAATTGTTAAGATCGAATTAATTGAATCTTTATTGTTAAAACCATCAAATTTGCATTGTCACCAACTTGATACGAAAACACTAGAAATTGTTAACTACAGTACGAGATCACAAAACTCAACAGCACAAAACAACTAAAACTTAATAAACATTTAAAACCATAATTTTTGTGTTATCAATTTACGCTCCACTCCTGATTAGCTCTCGCCATGTATCCAAAGAATCTGGGGTTTGTTTCGTTGGGTAAGTTGGAATGTCCCGCCATTGTTTGTCTTGTCAAAAAATAACACAACGTAGGGTTCTGCTTTTTCTTTCATTGTCTGACGATCATTGGCCAACCTTTTCAATTTCGCGGTTTGTTTCAAATTTTCAAATTTGACATTTGGTGACGTATTTGACATTTCATTTCATGTTCAAATTCAAAATGTGGCGGTAATGTAAAGGAGGGTTATCACAATGGTATGTCCCTAAGCGAACTTCGCTTTGAACAATCGACAACTTACTTACTTTTTAAGATCCACCACCTGTTGCTTTGTTTGCAGTAATTTATAATCGTTTTTATTATTATTGTAACTAAACATGGTACTTATAATTATAAGAAAACTGACACTACCTACCCTTGATGCGATAGTATGGGTCGCAGATTTTTTGAATTGCTTAATTTGACGTTCTCTTGTTTATATTCTAGTAGTGCTACTGGCGTTGTTACTGGTTATCAAAGAGAAAAATGTATTTTTTTTTTTTTCAGAAATATAGGTTTCACCTGGTGTGAAAAAGCACTTGTGTGGACTTCATCACAAGAGGCTGGGACTGGGACAGAAGGAATTCTTCTGAAACCTGCAGTATATTAACTTTACAAAAAAAAAAAAAAAAAACTACACACGTTAATAACGTTTAATTATAGCACAAATCATCCACTAAATTCTGTAGTACCTATAGAAGTAGATATTCTGCAAATAAATAAATCTTCACTGAAAAGAAAAACCGCCAAAGAAATCAGTATAAAACTATACTAAGAAAAAATATTACACACATGATCTAAAAGTACTATTTTAACATTCATCACTATTCATGAAGTTTTTATTTTTCTCTTAATTAAAAACCATCTATCAGCGATAACATGACTAATCTAGTCGTCATCGTCATCATCATCATCCGACACGTACCTCTTTGCTGACCTTTTGCGCCTACCACTAGTTTTCCTACTTTTTAACTTAATTTTCATTTTTACCGATTCTGAATCGGATCTATCATCTTTATCGTCATCAGAATCTGGACCACCCATTTCTATGCGTTGTTTAGCGTTTGTAAACACACTCTGTAGTACAATACTGTCCTCGTGGATTAGCGACGCCTCCTCGTTGTAGATTTGGGCGTTTTGGCAGAGAAGCATGAAGTCGCGCTCCAAGTCGATGAAGTCGGTGTACTGAAATAGCAATACGAATTAGTGTCTTATATTCTAGCTTTTTCGAAATTTGTTACTTTTCCATCTTCAATTCTACCGAGGATCTTGTTAATGTCCATGGGTTTCTTAATGATCTCATAGTAGTCAGGATAGTCTTTTCTGGGGGGCAATTTCATGAAGGGTTCACTCAGGAGTCGACCATCGCTGTAATTCAACAAAAAGTTGCAGTTTTATGTACTACAAGAACACTACTGAGTGTGGTCATGCAATTCAAAACAGATTTCATATTATATGTATACATTTTAAAGTTTATACCTGTCAGTATAACTTGTAACTATATTCAACAGCTTCCTCATTTGCTTCTTTAATTTCATATCAGCACTATTCTGTCCTCTTCGCCTCTTCCCGCTAGTTCCAACTTCGCTGTCGGAGTCGTCGCATCTCTTCCGCTTTTTCCTACCCCTCTTCTTCTTGATCTTTTCTTCTTCATCCTCTTCGTCCTCGTAGTCACCGCCGTCATCTATAGCTTTGAGCCATTCTTTCTCAGTCAAACTATCAGTGTAATCTACTTCTTTCCTTGTTCTGGTTCCTCTTCCCAGTGTTGATTCATTATCATCGTAACTCCAAGGATCTACCTCGTCGTCTTCTTTGACCAGCCAATGGGGCAGTTCGCTTATTTCCATCATTCGCGCCTTGCGATTAGGTCCTAATTTAGCTTCTTCCCTTCTTCTTTCCAGGTCCATCTTCTGGAACAGCTCGAATTCCGCTTCGGATCGAGCGACCATTTGGTTAACTGTTTCATCATCAGGCACCTCATTTTCTTCCTGCAACGTGAACAGAAATGCAATGAACACCAGACTCATGATCTTCGTACAGAAAAATCAAATATTACGTCAGTTTATAGCGCGTAAGAAAACTCGTCAAAATTATCTCGTTAGAATCAAAACAATAAATCAATTAAGGATATAAAGCAGTGTCCATGTAAATTATGAAAAGTAGTGTCCCACTCAGAATTGCCAACAACATTGTACACTGAGTTGGAAGCCTTTTTAGTTACAAAATGTACCTCTTCTTCATCGCCATCCTGATGCAGAATACTCTGCAGAAACTGCTGCCGTTCCGACCCCGTCGACTTCTGATCAAACATACCGGCTTGAATGACCTTTTCATCCATGTTCAGCTTGTATCTAGCGGCAGCCAAAATACGCTCTTCTACAGAATTAACGGTCATCAGTCGCAGTACTCGCACTTCATTCTGCTGGCCGATACGATGGGCACGATCTTGGGCTTGCAAATCCTGATAAACAAAACATCGTCACCACTGATCAATTAAAGCTAATAAAAACAAAAAAACAGTACCTGGTGAGGATTCCAATCAGAGTCAAAGATGACCACAGTATCGGCGCTTTGCAGATTCAAACCCAACCCACCGGCACGTGTTGACAATAAGAACAAGAAATAGTCGCTATTTTTGGCGTTAAACTTCCTGAGCAGCTCCCCACGGTCTTCGGCCTTGGTGGTACCATCTAGACGTAGGTATCCGAACCCTCTCCAGGTCAAGTAGTCCTCCATGATGGTCATCAGCTGGGTCATCTGACAGAAGAGAAGGACGCGGTGACCCGTAGCTTTCAGTTTGGGCAGGATTCGGTCCAGAAGCTCGAATTTTCCAGAAGCACGATACAAGTCTGGGCTACAATATAATTGACCAAATAAAATAAAATATTCTTATCCCATTTCTGTTAAGTGAATTAACGACTCTTTATTTTTTAATTCAATCGTTTAAAAATTGAAACTTACCCAGAAATCACGCCTCCCGATATCCCCACGTGGTCACAGTACTTCTCCTCAATGTTTTGAAACATAAATGGATGGTTACACAACTTTCTCAACTGTACAATGGTGTTCATCAGCGCCTTCGCGCCCCCCTTTCCTTTATTGCCTTTTTCAGACCCGTCCGTTAACAACACGCCCTTACTCTGCATATGCTTGTACAGAACCTTTTGTAATCCAGACATATCACATTTGATGATGTACTCTACTTTATCAGGCAGCTGTGACTCCACTTCTTTTTTCAATCTTCTCAACAAAAATGGCCGCAGCACTTTGTGCAAACGACGGATGATCAAAATCGTTTCTTCTTCATTCAATTCTACCTTTTCACCAGTGGTTGCAAAAGGTGCGTTGAACCATTGCTCGAAAGTGGAGCAGCTTTTGAAAATTGAAGGTAGTAAGAAGTTGAGGAGAGCCCACAACTCAGGTAGTTTATTCTGCAGAGGCGTACCAGTGAGAAGTAGGCGATGTGGAGCCAAATAATGAGTGTTAAGGACTTGGGTTAGCTTGCAGTGGTGGTTCTTCATTCTGTGACCTTCGTCGATGATCATGTACTTCCACGGTAACTTTGCAAGTACCCCTTTGTCCTTAATAACATATTCATAAGTAGTTAAAAGAACGTTGAATTTGGTTGAGCGCATCTGACTCTGAATTGCCCTTCTACCAGCTGGGGAGCCTTTGTATGATACCACCACCACAGAGGGTGACCACTTTTCAAATTCTAGTACCCAGTTAGACAGAGTTCTAAAAAATTATTGTTACCTAGTGTGACTAATGTTAGTGATGACTTACGATAATGGAACAATGATCAAGTAAGGGCCGTTGACCTTTTTCTTTTCCATCAGGTAGGTGATCAAAGCGATGGTCTGGATGGTTTTACCCAGACCCATCTCGTCGGCAAGGATACCGTTCAAATTGTTATTGTATAGAGACACCAACCATTCCAAACCTTTCGTCTGATATTCTTTTAATTGTCCATTGACCATTATTGAAGCTTGTTCAGTCACTATCTCATGCACAGTATGTGCAATGCTGTAAAAATTAGTTACATACCGTAAATGCTGAGTGTATATTTTGAGATTAATTCTAGTGTAAATATTAGGTTCGTTCGTGCAGCGATTTCAAACCGTTTGCAAACTGACGGAGTATGCGCAGTTTGTATTTGCCGTTCGTGCAGCGTAAACTGGAATCCGTGATTAATAGTCCGGCGTTCGCGCAGACCAAATGAAACGATCCAGAATCGTTTTGAAACCGTCCGAACAGTCAGAGGTAATTCTTCAAACCGTCTCGGACTGTTTGTCAGACGCATGCGCAGTCTTTTAACATTTCAACAGCTGATCAACTAACGTTTGACGTTTAATCAGCGCTTAGGTGTTTTATTAAAGAATTTATTAGAACATTCAACATGACCAGTAGTAGTAGTAATAGCAATAGTAGCAGCAGTAGCAGCAGTAGTAACCATAATTTCGAGTTTGAAGCCATTTGCCAATCAGACGACGAAGTTTTTGTTTTGTTAGAAGAAAGAGGAGGCCCAAAAATCAAAATTTTTATGAAATCATAGTGCCCCAGTTCAATGACAGCGAATTTATAGTTTTTTATAGTTGGGGTATATCGCGCTGCCAACTCAAAGCTATGCTGTGTAACTAGAAACAATCCGCAAACCGTTCGTGCAGCATTTCAAGTAGTTAACAGTCCACAACGGTTTTGAGACGCACATGCGCAATAGGATGCAGTTTCAAATCGGTTTGAAATCGCTGCACGAACGAACCTATTATTAATGAACTTATACTGATATAGATATTGCAAATGAAGTTTAATAATTGGGGAGCATGTATTACTTGCTTTTTTTAAACAACCACCACTTTCAAATACCTGTAATATGTCTGTTCTTCATTTGCATTTTTATGATACTCATCATCTTCCACTTTGGCTTTATTAATAACATCTTTCGCCTTGTCCTCTTCTGACCTACTCTCATTCTCTTCCCTCCTTCTGTCTGAAAGAATAAATTAGCCAATGTATAGACATCCAAAACATCTTACTTTCTTCTTCGTCGTCGTCGGAGTCTTCATCATCTGAATCAATAGCTTCCCACCCAGGATGCTGCTGCAACCAGTCCTGCAACTGACTCAGCAGTGGTGCTTCTTCTCCCACCAGTTTCTTCCCAGTGGCCAATTCCACAACGGTAATTGGTCTATCCAAACATTGTGATCCGTCGGGGTTTAGTCCCAATCCTTCACGTTTCTTCTTCTTCTGAAAATGTTAAAGAGTCAAGGAATACCACAACCTCTTTGAAAACGGATACCTTTTTACGCTTCTCTTCCTCCTGTTGTTTCCTCTTTTGTTCCAGTTTGTGTTGTTTCACCATTTCCGTCAGATTAGCAATGTACTCGTCAGTCTGCGATAGCAAGAACGCAAGACGCTTGTCTTTCTTCTGATCGATAAGCTTTCTGTAACCTTCTTCATCCTCAGCCATCAGCCTCCTCATACGCTCCTTCTCTATCCTCTCTTGTTCCTTCTTCTGTTCTCGTTCTGCGTTAGCGTGGTAGTTCATGACAGCCTTGTTTAATCGTGCCAGTTTCGCCTGGTTATTGCGATGGAATTCCTTGAAGTCTTTGCCATGTTGCAACACAGATGTTAAGAACTCTTGGTGTTTCTGTCGGCGTTTTCTTTCAGCTTCTAGTTTCTGTTGTTTCTCCAACTTCTCTGTGGCTCTAGCTTCGCGTAGACCTTGACGCTTTGTTCTTTTGTAAGCCTTGACGTTGACAGCGGTCTCTAAAGTTGTGTCTTTACGTGTACATGCGATTATCTCACTTCTTAGTTGTCTCTGGAAGTTGAGACATCTCAAGGCTCTCAGCTCGATCTGCGCTTGGACACGCAGTTCTTCGCTCATGTTTGTGGGGAGGTTGCTCAACTGGTCCATTCTTGCCGCAATTCTCGAAGCCAATCTTTAACAATAGTTTATGTCGCTATGCTTAGAGATAGCATCCAGAAACTTACCTATTTTCACGTTCTTGCAGAATCACAACTGGATCGATTCCTGCAGGTTTGGGTACTGTAGTTACTCGATTTTGTTTTGTGGAAGTTTGTTGTTGTTGTTGGTTAGGACCAGGCTGAGTTTGTTGACCTGGAGGACCTGGACGAATACCAGTGGCATTTTGCTGGACTCCCCCTGGTGGACCTGGTTTAACGCCTTGAATTTGAACCTAAAGTGGATTGCATTATTATTTTATACTCCTACAATTTGGATTGTCTAAAATAATCTCTTTACTAAAATATGTGTTTTCATTATACACAATTTCTTAATCACCCTGTCAACACCCGGCCAAGACTTCATCGGCGTTTAAACTTTAGAAAGCCAGTCATAAACTTACGTTATTCATGCAAAATGAGAATTGCCACAAACTGGTTTTATGATTCTAGTAAAAAAGTAATTTATGTGTCACTCAACATTGAAATCTTTGGCATTACAACAAACCGATTTCAGAGTAAATCCAAGCTATAGAATTCACATAAAAACTTTACTGTTATTGCCATTGCTTAAATGCCATGCATTTATTTTACCTGAGGTTGTGCCGGACCTAGAGGACCAGGCGGGGGCCCTGATTGCGATCCCGGCGGTCCTGGAGGTCGCATAGGCGGTTGCGGAGGTCCACTTTCAGGTGGAAGTGTTTCATTGGGTGGGTTTTCGGGCGGACCACCCTATAAAGTTCGTACGTAATTGCACCTTAAATGCGTTACGAAGTGACAATGCCCCTGACTGAGCCAAAACACAACCCGAAATACACTTTAATAAGCTCGCATGTAGAAGTGTATTGTGCGTTGCGTTTACATGCAACCAGGATGGCTATAATTCGGGATACGGGTTGTGTAGTAACGACTTCTATGAAACATGCACACTACTACTACCTACGGGTAACAAGTGCCTATTAAGATTTGTAATTTGAGTTGGATTTGGAATGAACAATTTATTATGATCTCTTTTTCTCTTATCTAAAGTTTACATGATTTTCGAATTCCAAGGCCGACTTGAATAACAAATCATATTGATCTCTCCGTTATGCATTATAATTTCCAGTCGTTTCTTTTCCAACATCTAATTGAAAGTAGATTTCCGATTATTTATTTAGGTCTGTCTACCGCAACAAGATGTGAATACTAAACAATCCCAACAAAAATAAACACGAGCAAACAAAATTAAACACAGCATAGAAAGCAAGGCAATAATATGTCGTTAACAACGTAAAGAAAGTGAGACAATACAGGGAAAATTATGTGATTTCGTGCAACACAAACAATAAGGTTAATAATCTCCACTGATGGCCTTTGTTTGAAGTAAGTGTTCGTTTTGTTATATCAAACTCAATAGGGGACAGTTCATGCAAACTCACAAGATAATAGGTTTGGAATTTTTTTTCTACTTTTACGCCAGCTATTTTCAATTTTTATCTAACGCCTAGCTTTGTCTGTTATTTTTTTAATCATGGGGACAATAGTCCTAGAAAAAACGTGATCGCATATTAAGTTCCTTGAACTCTAAATAAGTCGAGTCTTAAAAGTTAAAAGTTGTTTACACCTTAACCCAATAGTCTCGTTATTACCGCCAAAAATTAGTCTAGACACATTTATGTTATTTAGTAAATTTAATTGTCAAAAATATTGCGTTCCGCTATTTGATTAGTCATATGTAATTTCATAAAAAATGTAAAAGTACTCTTTAATGTTTCACACGGTAACATTTTCTGTCAAAATTAATACGCACTATAGAGCAAGAATAATTCTTTTAATCAGGTCAAAATTTGTATTTTTGTTTAGTTTTACAAAACATCCGTTAATTGCTTACTACACGCATGCGCTATTCCTACATTTTGACTAATTTTTATCAATAATTACTATTCATTTACATATTAAGGAATAAAGAGTTAATTTTACTGAATTCAATCTTGAATCACAAAAATTCAAGTAATACCATGTTGCACACAACAAAATTTATGAATATGAATGTGATCCACAAAATTTTTCATGATAGGCGGCTATGGAAATTGTTTAAAAAACGTAGTACAGATAGCAAATGCCACATCGGTCAATTGTGTAATATTTCAATCAATGTTGTGGTAAACTCACCTCAAAAGTTATTGAAGGTGAAAAAAAAAAGAATACAAAAAATATATGACAGTGACATCAGGATAAAAAAAACAATTAATTATGTACAATTAAGCAGCAGTTCGAGTCTTAATGAGATACTAGAAAAGTTATTGTCTTCAATTAAATACATATTCAATTGACCAATTATGGATTTATAAAAACTTCTCTAGAATAAGAATAAAAGAATTAGAAAAGTGCGCTGCCAAAACATTTTCAGGGGCGATTGCGACTTTTTGAAGCACGAGGCGGCAGCCGAATACGAATTTACGTCACTACCGTTAAATAAACAGCATTTATGAGGACATTCATTTTGAAACAATTCAAACAATTGGAATAATGATTTTTTGTTTAAATTAATCACAATAATAGCACGTGAAACATTTTGTTGCTTTTGTTTACGGATGCATGTTTGTTTAATAATAAATCAGAACGGTCATAATAATAAGGTTAATCACTACCAAAACTTTGAGTACAACAAACAATGCTTTAGAAATAATTTATTGTTTTCTTTTATTTTCTACATAAGTAAAAATGGAGAAGCGATTAATTTTCATGCATTGTAACAGAAGTAGGACTCATATTGTTTTTTTTTTAATTACTTGTTGAAAAAATTATAAATTTACATATTTTGGTATACCAGTTCCGGAAATATCCCTGACATTATTTTTTTATGAAACAACAACCGTTAAAACAAATGATTAAGCGTTATGTTGCTCTATATAATGATAGGCTGATTATAAAAAGAAACTGAAGTATTTCTTTTTGATATGGAGTAATAATAACGTAAATTCGTAATAATTTAAGAATTGCAAATTAAAAACTAAATTAGTCAAAGTTAACCATGCACAAAAAACCGCTTGTCGTAGTTAAATAGAAATATTTAAGAGATGTCCAATTTAACACGGTTAATTTGACATTTAATAAATTATTCTATTAATCTACGACAAGTGATTTTTCGGGCATGGCCAACTTTGACTTTGAATTTCGCTTTCAATATCTCTGTATATATTTCAAATTGTGCTTCGAAACAACGAATATTCGCACGTGGATATAGCTACCATGCAAATGATTTTTATTTAATTTACCTTTTAAATTGTTTTTAACTTTGAACTAACTCATGTTGTTGACAGGGTTTTATACCACTATCAAATGTAGTTGACAGTATGTATCAGAAAAATCTGACTGGTGAAAACTGTGAACTTAGTTTTCTTGCTAAAATGTGTTGTTTTTTATTCTCCTCCACTTCTAACTTACTGCTCACTATTTCCATGATTTTTATAAGAGTTTAGGGACACCATATTGTACTTACAGCAAAAAAAAAAAAGAATCAAGAATATGCGGCCGTCAAAACATGTTGTATCATTGTAATAAAATTAAGTGCTCTCATTTACAGAGACATGTTTGCACTAAAATGATACTTTAATAAATATTAAGAACATTTCTGCGATTCAATATCCTTAGACAGCATATTCTCATAGTTGT
This sequence comes from Diaperis boleti, assembly GCA_963583935.1. Taxonomy (NCBI): domain Eukaryota; kingdom Metazoa; phylum Arthropoda; class Insecta; order Coleoptera; family Tenebrionidae; genus Diaperis; species Diaperis boleti. Next base: position 47,973,695 of record OY757245.1, on the reverse strand, counting down.
TATCTCAGCTGACAAATGCACACAAAAAGTACAATAAATTACGATAACCTCCTCCGTGTTTTTCGCTCAAACTCCATAATAATGATGTGAGTATCAAAGAAATTTGCAAGAAGAAGACTTTCTAAATATTAGTTTGCAAAAACACACTAACATTGTTAGCACAACAGTGTTAAATCAGTCCAACAAAAATTTCTAAAATCTAATACATAGTCATAAAACATCTATTTGAACTAGTCTACACTAAAGCATGCTCAACTATTTCCAATCAATACATACCGACTGGGGCTGCCCTCCTTGGGGCTGAAAGGGACTCGACGGGGGCGTTGGACACTGGGGAGCACCGTCAGGTCTCTTCCCTTGAACAGCATTGACCATTTGTTGGCTCAAAGGCTGATTCCTAGCTAACAACCTGTATGCCATGATTTGGGCCCTAAAAATCCAGATACAGTGCTGTTCCCAAATTTTGACTAATTACATACCTTAATTGGTTCATTTGTAAGGGACTAAAAAGAGTATTACTCATATTCGAACGGGCCCTTAAAGCTAGTAGCTGCGAGTATCTTGGATCCTCCTGCAACCCTTTCTCTTCCATGGAGTCTATGGCCCTTTGGAGGGCGTTCAGATTCTCCTGACCTTGAGGCCCGGGCTGTCCTTGTGGGCCCCCGGGGCCTGGAGGGCCAGGGGGCGGCCCTTGAGGACCGGGCGATGAGGAAGGGTTCTGTGAAAAACACGCAGACTTTTGAAATAGTCAAACCAGTTCCTAATATATTGACTATTTTGTTTTTTATATATTTAGCTCCTTTCGGGGCAAATTTCAAAGAACACGACCGGGTTGAATGTACAAATCTAGATACATCTAATTTAGATACATTTCATTTAAATACATTACATTTTCGGCGAAATTCTGTAGAGTACACTAAATAACAAAGTTTTCGTTATTTCCCATCGTGGGTTTTCCATTTTCGTGAATCTCTCCAAATTAAGGTAATCTAAGACTAATAACCTCCATTAAGATTGAACGTAAATAACTGTGACAAGTAAACAAAAGAATGTCGTTTTGAGAAATCATCGTCTCCCAATTAAAATCACGTAAACTTGCGTGCGCTTAGGTTATTTACACAGTCTCATTTAATTAAGAAAATAATCTCAGCGTAAACCTCCTCGTAGGATCCTACAATGACAGAAACATTTTCGTCCTTCAGACAGTTTTCCTATGGAACAATTAACTTCTCTTTCATTATCTAGACCAAACAAATATTTTGTTTGCGGAACAAAAAAATCTAATGCAAATCTAAAGTGCAAGACAAATGATCGTCGGTTTTTCCAGATCCAACTTGGTAATTCTAAAGAAGAGAACGCGCTAAAAATTGAAAGTTAAGTTATTCAAGGACTCCAGCGGATTTGTATATTACACTAAGATTAGTTGTGGCCGGAACATTCGCCTGGGCAGACCCAAAGTGAAAAGATGAGTGATCAAGAAATACAGTCGTATTTTGATTTCGTATTGCCGCTGGTGAAAAAGTCGGGAAAAGTGAGTGGAAATTTAATACTTTTTTCAAAAAGTATAATACAATGACTTTGTTTCGTTCAGGTGATCGTAGAAGCCAAAAACATAGAAATAGAAACAAAGGAAGAAATCTATGACATCGTTACGCTGTACGACCGCAAAATTGAAGACATACTGATCAAGGAACTCAAGAGGAAATATCCCAGTCACAAGTACTGACTATAATTTTGCACTTTCGGCCTTCACTAATTAATTGTAGATTCATAGGCGAAGAAGAATCCTCGGCGAAAAACTTCATCTCAGAACTCACAGACGACCCCACATGGATAATCGACCCCATCGATGGAACTGCGAACTTCGTGCGCAATTTTCCAGTGACTTGTATTTCCATAGGACTGACCATCAGCAAGGAACAGGTTATGGGAATAATTTACAACCCTTTTATGGATGAACTCTACACAGCGATCAGAGGCCAAGGAGCCTACCTGAATGGTCAAAGACTCCAAACAAGCGGACAAACTGGTATGTGCACAACTACATCATTGACCATTATTAATAATTAATTGTCAGATATCCAAAAATGCGTCCTGAACTATGAACTGTCGTTGGCGAGGTCGGAAAAACTGCGGGATTTGTATTTATACAGGTTCACGCATTTGATTTCGGAAATTATGGGGTGAGTAAACTAGATCTTGTTTTATACAACGAAGTACATACGTACGTTATCTATTTTCATGGATGACATTTTTCTGATAAACGTAAATTCTAAACAAATGACTATAATCAACTTGTTTGCAGAATCCGTTCAATGGGTTCTGCAGCAATGGGTCTTTGTTACGTTGCTAAAGGAAGCATGGACGCCTACCAGTGCGACGGGTTGTACCCATGGGACGCAGCGGCTGGTGTGTTGATAGTGAGAGAAGCCGGTGGGGCCGTTAGTGATTCAACAGGTTTCGTTTTGATCCATTTGTTTTGTAACTGCTAACCTGTCGATTTCAGCAGGAAAAGAGTTTGACTTAATGAACCCGAATTTCATAGCGGCGGCTTCTAAGCCACTTCTTGATCAATTGCTAGCCGTTGAGAAGCAAGCCGATGACGAAAGATTAGCTGCACTGCTTGTTAAGAAGGCCAATGTCGGATGTAAATAAGAATTAAAGAATAAAATAATTAGATTTAATGTTTACGTTGTAAAAAAGTATTTCTCAATATACACTTACTCAATTATAAAGTAGCAAATTATTTCAGCATCACCGCGTTTGCTGCAACTGAACGCGGAAGAACAAACCTTGGAACCGCATTGTCAAGGAGACTACATTATATAATCCGTTTAGAATTGTTCGAATATTAAATTAGTCGCAAATTCTGCTGCAGTTTTTTTCTGAACGTTTGATCTAGCATAATTAATGCATTGAATTATTTATTAATAAGAGCTATTTAGTTCACAACACGTCTGGATTAATTAGTTATAAATAGACATGAGTGTTGGAGTTTTTTTATTTATAATGGTATTTTTTATGCAAACAAGTGTTGATTGAGATATAAAAATATTTTCCACTTTACAGGTTCGTTCATTCCTTGGAGATCTGAGTTTGAAATTGAGATTACAATGACTTAAGAAAAAAAATTTAATAAAAAACAAGTTATTAAAATTGTAAAAATAAGGGGTTTTATAATACAGGTCTGCCGTTTTCGTATTATGTACATACATTGAAACTTCTTTATCTTTGAAAAATCTTCAACTACCAAAATAGTTTAATGGAATTATTTATGAAATGTCAAATTTTAGATTGTCAATTTGACATAAATAATTCTGCATGGCCACCTTTAACTCTGTCTTGCAATTACCATGATCATGACTGCCTAAAAAGAAAAAAAAAGTAAATACAACGTAAGAATCCTGTATACAACTTGGTACCTTCATAAAAATAGGTATCGTTGGAAGCCTCTCGCAACTTTTGAAATGTCTATCTTCTCTGACTGCGATAGTCGAATTCAACATCTCGAGTACTCATACCAAAAGACTATTGGGAGATTTCAGTTTCTTTGATAACATCAGCATCACCTTTTCCGTTGTTAGATTCACGTTTTTCTTGTGGCACCAAAGCTTGAAACTGTCGAAACAAATTTCGTCTTTCTTTTGATTTTTTCAGTAAATTAAAATTAAACCACTAACAACTGCTACTTGAACTATGTTCTTTGTAATGGTTTTAACGTTTTGGGTTTTTAAGTTTTATTTTGTTTAGTTAGAGTTATAGTTAATGGCAAACCAATACATACTTAAATAATTGGTCGGAGCACCACGGTTCAATAATGCATTCAATATTCGTCTGGGCATAGATTGTATTGAGTGCAACGAAGTCGTTCTGAGGTATGCTGTTCCAAGCATCCTGAGGTTATCATGCTACCGAGACATGTTCGATCAGCTATAAGTTAGGCGATCTTGGTGGCCATGGAAGGGCACATCAAAAAGGTACCATATGGTTTAACGTACGCCCTATATGAGTCCTAGCACTATCTTGCTGGAAAAGTGGATTGTATATATTAAAACTGGCTTCAGGAATATAGTGTTCAGAGTCACGTTACCCCCCATGAACACAAGAATTGACCGGCTACCATGAGTGATACAGCCCCATACCGTAACTCCAACAGCCTCTCAACAGTGGATTGGATTTTGCTCCTTTCAAACGACAAACGGGATCTCAATTCATCAGAAAACACTACAAAATTCCATTGCTGATCCCAGATCTGTCTTTCAATGCTCTATTGAAGCGTTTGGTGGTGAAGGTCCGCAGTAAGTGGTAGACCTGATACGGCCGTAAATTGTACTCATGGACATGACCGTCTTTTGAACTTTCCATATAAGTGATTTGCGATTTGTGTTGTGGTCGAAAATTATCATAGCCATAAATTATAGGCGGCGGCTATGGTCTGGTACCTGGACTCTTTGCTTATTTTCTGATCTACAAATTTGGCATACAGTGGAGGCATCTCGATTCACGATTTGAGGAATTTCATCCTAGGACTCCTGAAGACCAATAATCCGACCCCTATCAAACTGGGCTATTTGGTCGTATTCAAGTATAACCAGTTTACACAATGAGACGAACTGAATAATTGCAACAATTTGCAACGAAAACACAGCAAATATCACACTCAGACCTAAAAACTTGTACAGTTTCATAAAGCAGAAAAAAATGATCCAGGGTCAAAGTGGAATGAAGTGTCAAGCGATGTGTGAAATAAATATCTAGGAACAGTCCTGTTCAAGTCGTAAATTGTATGTACTGTACACAGTCATATAAGAAGCCTATAAATAAATTGTATATATAGTGTTTAAAAAAGGGACAATGCCGTATCTATATCTATATATTTAATCGTTGAACATGAATCTATTCGAACCAAATTAAACAGTGTGTACTGCACCGATTTTTAGAATTGTTTTTTTTTTACTGAAAGACGTTGGTAAGATCTAGGCCTAACGCGCAACGTCATCCTAAAAATAATAATAATAGACTAATATCCATTTATTCAGTGTAATAAAGATTACATGAAACGTCAAAATTAATTTGATTGTTAACACAACGAATATGTATGTCACAAAAACACGTTATAAACAAACAACATCAATTTAAATTGCGAAAAATTCGTCCACGGTATAAATTGTTTTTCGGAGTAGTCCTTTGAGTCCTTTGACTTCGCGCACAAATTTTGCTGATGAATAATTTGTGTATGTCTTCGGTAACTTATTATAGATTTTGGCTCCCCAGTAGTGGACACCTTGTGAAGCTGTGACTCTATGGTAGGGTATTTTCACATTGTTCGTATTTCTTGTGCTGTAGTCGTAGTATTCTCCGTTCAAATTGAATTTGCTTCTATTATTATAGACATATTTGGCCGTTTCCAGAATAAACAAACTTGCAAAGGTGAAAACTTTATGTTCTTTGAAGATTTCTCTGCAATTCTGTCTTCCACTTACTTCTGCTAATAATCTAAGACTCCTTTTTTGTAGGGTAAGAACACGTTCTGCTTCCACTGCTGTCCCCCAGAAAATTATACCAAATTGTAAAATCGAATGAATCTTTACAAAGTAGTAGAATCGCGATGCTTTGTAACTAACTTATCCTTGTAAGTCGTCGTAGGCAATATAGTGTGGATGGCAACCTTTTACAGAGATCTTCTATTTGTTCGCACAATTTCAATTTCGAGTCAATTTTTAACCCCAAATATTTTATTGGTTCCTGGTGGCTTTCCAGTTAAAAGGATAAGTATGGGTTTTTTTTCTTCATTTAAAGACCATTGATTGGAGTTCATCCATTGTTTAGTTGCTCGTAAGGTTTCCTTCGTAGCGCCCTTGGATAGAAATGATGTATCATCAGCGAAGAGGTAGGTGTTCGTATCGGATATATTAAATGGTAAGTCGTTAATATAGATCAGAAAAAGGAGAGGGCTTACCACTGCCCATTTGTGGTACCCCGTGGTTCACTTGAACCTGCGCCCATCTCTCTTTCTTCCACTCCACTATGTATTTGCATTCTATTGCCAAGATACGACTCCAACATTTTGTTTGCGTTGCCACGTACTCCGTAAAATTCGAGCTTTTCTAAAAGAATTTTGTGGCTGATGGTGTCGAATGCTTTTGACAGATCACAGCATGAAAGTTGGCAATCCTCTTTTTTGTCAAGAGCATTGGACACTTTTTCCCACAAGTTGACAACTGCAGTAGTAATCGAGTGATTTTTTCTATATCCATGTTGACTTGAACTCCAAAAATCTGACGGGGAGGAGGTGCACTTCACAACAATTACAGTCACCGATTTAAATGAGCGTGAATCGTTTTAAGTGAGAAGCTGGAGAACTACAGTTAAATATAACTTGGCCCCTCCCTTGAGGTTGGGTGCGCAAGTGATGTAGGGAACTTAAGACGTTTACCTCTGAATGTTTGGGTGCAGTGTGATAGTTGATATTGCTATAAATGAAAATAGAGAAACATCTTTTGGTGGGAAAACCATTTTATTACCACAACCTGTCTTCGGACTGTATGAGAATACCAACCTTCAAATTAAATTGACAGATAGTATGACACGTCTATCAAATGGGATGTTTTCACTCAAATTAGCATAACTTAATTTCATTCAGTCTCGAACTAAAATTTATACTCCAAAAATTGAGTTTAATTTTTTTTTGATAATTCACATAATGCTTACTTTTTTTATTTTATTTAACAGCACCTATGACTGAAATCTTAATCCAACAGAAATATCTGTAGACATCTGGATCACTAAGAAACTGGTACGTTTTTCCACATAAAAACTCCTTCTTGAATGCAAGAACACTATCAAAATAACAAAGAAAATTATCAAAAGAAACAAATTAATGCAATCTAAAACCTTATGATCAATAATAATTGTCCGATCAATTAAAAAATAGTTATTTGTAAATACATATAACTTTACTGTTTTGCATGTAGCCTCCCTACCTGACCCTGCTGCGGATGCCCCCCCATAGGCATGGGATGCCCCGGATAGGGCTGTCCTTGCTGCATGTTATGTCCTGGTCCCATTCCATGAGGCGGTCCGCCTGGCTGCATACCCGGGTGTCCTTGAGGTGGTGGAGGCCCGCCGTGGGGCTGATGTGACGGATGTCCTTGAGGTGGGGGAGGTCCGCCCGGCTGCATTTGCATCGGCGGCCCTCCCGGATGGCCTTGCTGCGATGTCGGCGCACCCATGTGATGGCCTTGAGGCGGAGGATGTCCTTGATGATTGGGATGACCTTGGGAAGGTGGGGGACCATTAGGGTGATTCTGCGGGGCTTGATGGGGCCCGGTCGGCATACCGGCATGCGGGGGCATCTGATGAGGTTGGGGAGGCATTAGGGGCCCCCCTGGGTGCTGGTGTCCTGGGTTCGGTTGCATAGGGACCATGTTGGGATTGGGAGGCATGGAGTGAGGAGGGGGGCCGTTAACGTGGCCTCCCATTGGAGGTGGACCTTGGTATGGACTGTGGGGTGATGGTGGTGGGGCGGGGCTTTGAATCGGCGGGCCCATGGGGCTGGGCGCCTGCGGTGGTGGCATTGGGCTGCTTTGGGGCGATGGGCTCGCCATTTTCACCTAGAACAATGATATTTTAAGTTCTCTAAATACTATTCTAATTACACTAAGGACAACAAAACGATTCTAACCAGAAACCAAAATGCTAATCGGGCAGTGTTCAATGAAACGCTTAAAATTATGAATACAATCATGGATCATTGAAACATCTAGTTTACGATTTTGTATACGGAGCTTCTGATAACTATGTTTGGAATAAACATCAGACTTGATTTTTTTCCGACATGCCTGAACATTATACTATAACATAATATATAATACTATACAGTATGTCCCCGGATTGAGTTTACAAGAGGAAAATATTTTTTATTTTTGACTTTACGCCAAAACCTCAAAGGAATAAGATTTTTGCTTGTCCTGAAACCAGCAAATCTGTAATTAAAACTTAATTATTCTGACCGAGTTGAAAGAAACGTATATTTTTCTCTTGATTTTGGACTTGGTAATGATTAATTTTAATCTTAAAGTTTTCTTATCACGAAGGCAAGCTATCGTTTTAGAGTAGAATTGTGCGCAGAAATGGATGGGGGGTTAATTGAATAATGATTGTTCTTGTTAAAAATTAGTTTTTTATTTTAAAGGTGTTTCTTTGAGTTGCCATTTTTTTATTAAATTAAATTAATTTTAATTTATTTAAAATAATTTTTTTCACAAACATTTTTGTTATTTAACTTGCGTAAACTCATTTGTCAACGTGACATCGTTGTCAAAAAAATAAAATCGCCAATGTTGCGGGATTTAAAGAGCAGAGAAAAAAATTTATAAGTCCAAAATTAAGAGAAAAATGAAGTTTTCTTTCCACTGAGCCAGAATAAAGTTTTAATTACAGATTTGCTGGTTTCAGGACAAGCAAAAAATCTTATTCCTTTGAGGTTTTGGCATAAAATCAAAAAAATTTTTTTTTCCTCTTGTAAACTCAATCCGGGGACATACTGTATATGATGTATCGATAATATTATCAAGTTACTCGAATACCATCATATCATATCATATCTTCAACTGCTGCTGCATATACAGAAAAAAGAGGTTAGATTGAAAGTGATGTTTCACGTTCACTCTGGCAGTAAAAAATTATTTATACTAAAGTGCAAGATATTCTGACACCCACAAAACGGGGTCTATTTCCCACAATTATCTTAACAATGAAGGACTAAACCCAGCCATAAATTTCCGAGACCAAAGTGTGGCTCACTCCGACAGCTTTTTAGAAAGCGTAAAGCCACGACCGTGCTTGAAAATTGTGTTCAAAACGTTTTACACCAGAACTACATATCATAAATAATGTATTTTATTTTTTATATTGCTGCAGATATTAAAATGCAAAAATATGTATTATTTATTAGTAAAACTAGTTCTACAAATTACTATTGTACAACTAGCATAATATTGTAACTGTATAATATTGTATAATATTAAATGAGAAAATAATAATCACATGCATAGGTCAAATTTCAGTTAAATGTGTATTGCTATAAAAATAAATTATGGCCACCAATAAACAAGCCACTCAAAGATGTTGCCGCTTCCTGTTGATTTACAATCCTGAACCGTTCTCATTGTGCATCTAATTTGAGACAATGGGTCCCAGTTTTATAGATGTCAGATTATTATGCCTCGCACTTTAGATTATGTAATTGCAACGTTTGCTTTAAGAGAGGAAAAATAGTCTGTCAAAAGCATCAGATGCGAACATTTTGCTGGTTGTGGTGAATGGGTTATTAATAATATAAATTATATTCTTATTAAAGCTATTGAAAATGCGTAATGTACGTAGGTACATAAGAATAAGTCATGCTTGCAAGAGTATTTCAAATACATAATTATGTACCAATTATAAGAAATTGCAATACAAAATTCATTCATTCTAGAGCATAGTAAATGAATGTTTGTTGATTGGTATTATTGTGCTTTATTCTATTTTTTGTTATAATGCAATGTTTCTTGTAACTACAGAATTTGCGTTGATAATAATTAAATCTGATATTTCTTATTAATTATATATTTCTTATTACTATTAATTAATTTTACATCTAACATCAGACCAAGATGTTTTCAAATTTTTTCTTCTTTCTGGCTTTATTATTTTGTAAAATTTATTTATGTAAGTTTTTGCAAGTGATAATTGCCTTTCAAAGCATATTGTACGCACTCATTGCCTTTTTTGGTAAATTATACATACTTTTACACCTTTGAATTCCATACATACAGGTGTCATGGAAATACCTGCAATAATTTTAACAACAAAACCAGCAAGTAAAGCGAATTATGATTATTTTTTTCAAACTACGGCTAATTTTTCAAACTAAATTTTGACCTGACAGACCTGAAAACTATTTCTGTTAATTTGTTTGTTGTAAATTCTATCATGATGTGTTACTTTAAAATGACCACAGCAAATTGTTGTTGCTGATTTTGAAGACTTAATGCCAAAATCAGAGCTTTGTGTAAAAATCTGAAAATGTAAGAGTAATCTCCCATTTATTCTTAACAGCTTTTGAACAACACGTTGAGTAAACATGAGATTTGTGGGGTAAAATTTCAAGTCCCAAATTTATATCAAACTAAGTTTTAAAAAATGCGCTACATGTAATCATTGAATGTACTTATTCCACCACTTATAATAAAAAATTCAGTAAATAAAGGATACAAAATTATAAAAATGCTCTTATTGGCTTAAAATGTCTCGAAAACGGGCGTTAATTTAAAAAAACGGCTAGCACTATTGAACTCAGTGTACTCAGATTAGGTTCCCCCAGCTTGTTCAGTTATCTGACTAGCACAGTTATAATTATTAATTTAATAAGGAAGTGGATTTTGACATGTATAAAATACTACACAAATGACCTAGAAAACAGCATTTATCAATACGATTTTCTTACATGCAGCTGCTTAAAAATAGACAATGACTATTATCAGTGTATGATTAACATTCTTGTGGGTCCAAGAATGATACTTTCAATTATTAATACTGAAAATGCTCTGGGCAAGGAAACAGAAAACGTTTATGTCACTCCTGACAAATAAAAGCTATTGCACAATATAGACCATAAAACATTATAATTATGTATGTACTATACAAAAAATAAAGCACATTTTATTGTACCAGAGGTATGAATAGAACCTTATATTCCTGCTATTCCATGATATTGACAGTAACTTTAAAATGATTAATTGCCCAAGTGATGTTATAAGGCATACTTATCTCCAAGTCTAGTATAATCAGTATCTTCCCTTGGATCCTATAATAAAATCATGACCACCAACCTTAGGATTAATTAGTAGTAGGTAATAAGCGTAATTTTAAAATTAGAATAATAAAACCGCAATAATTACAGTTTGTTTTACAATGAGAATGACATTTTAAACCAAATAAAAATAAGTAGCTGTCAATGAATTTAACATACCATGGTGACTATGTGACAACATGTATTTTTTCTTTTCCACCCAGAATATTTATTTAATAAAAGCGAACATTCAACACCTACAGTTACAGATTAACACTAGTAATTAATTTTTTTCCTAATTACAATGTAACTAATGACAAATTTAAACACGACTGTCTAATTTCGAACAATAATACTCTGACAGCAACAGCTCCATTCAAGTGGATTAGGCTGCAATGTGGCCAAACAAAATCAATAAAACTTCTGACTTTTTTAAAGTTGTCAATTACATGTAAGTGTACCTTGGGGATTTTCAGTGTAATATCATTATTATTAACACCAATTCTTATTCCTGATTTAACATCGGAGGGCGTCATCCAAGTTGGAACGTTGTCACTTTTATCACTGAAAAGACCTGAAGCCTCCTTATGGTTCTGTTTCCAGTGGTAAAAAACAAATACTCGTTGGTACAACGTTGCGATTGGTCGCTTCCCGTCATTTAAACCGCCGTTTTACTGACGCCACGAAGTGTGCAAGTGAAATTCGACCGGTAGCCACCCGTTTAACCTCACTTTTAGGAAATATAATTGCATTAGCGCCCCATTTTAATAAACGGTAAGCGTTTTTCACTAGGATTTAAAAACTGTACACAAATTCATCTGGAATTTTCTAATGCAATGACCCCCAATCCGAGTGCCACAGCTACACTCCTCGGGCACCCGTAAAAACCCACCTGCTGGGAAATTTCACTGAACCACTAATCACCTACACTAACTGCAAGATTATTCATCACTTTTCACTAAATGTACTAGTGTATAAACACTAAATTATGTTTAAAATAGACATTCACGAACATCGCCATTTTCCAACACCCCGAGGTTGAGGCTGTGACTTTTTCTGTTTCTTTCTGACTGGCGGCGACGTCCCAGTCAGACAGAGATAGATAGAGTCTTAATATGGAGTCGCTAGCATCGGTGAAACCCGCCAAATTTGATTTTCAGATATGGATTTCTGCAAATTTTCTTTCATGGTAGATTGCTTAAAGGAACTTAATTACCCCAATGTCTACAGCATGGATGATTCAGAAATTAAAGATATTTTTTCAAGAAATAATCGACAATTTTTGGTTTCCTGGATGCTGAAACAATTGGATGAAGATTACAATGAAATTGTAGAAAAGGCCAGTAATGAAGAGCTTGCAGAGATTGTATGTTGTAATGGTTTTTGCACTAATGCCATGAAGGAAAAATTCATAAGTGGAACAGGCGACACATCAAATCAGGTAACATTAATTAAGTATGTATGCAACCCTATATACAATTCGTTTCCAGTTCATAATTCTCTACAAAATGTTCAATCAAATCAAAAATACAACGAAAATAAAAACGACAGATGAGCCTTATTCTAACGTAACAATTGAAGAAATCGACGAATTAATTCAATTTGATACAAACTTGTTCCCAACTTGTGGCCCAAAACAAACATTGAGTTCTTCAGATATTGAGAAAAAAATTAAGGAATATTCTGAAGAGATTGACAATATTAAGGCTGCATTAAATAGTGATAATCAAGCGGGTACATACATGATTGATAACAGTTTAAAAGAACAGCTCATTTCATCTCTAAAAAAGTTAGAGCTGAGTTGTCCTGAGTTCACACGCCAAGCTTTAAATCTTTCCGGAAATGCCACAGTAGACGGTGTTGATAAAACTGTTTTTGGGGAAGATTTTGAGGAGATATTGGCAACTTGTTCTACCGATTTGAAAATAATCTTGGAGGTATGACTTTGCTAGTTTAGAATTTTATACAATTGAATGTTTTCAGTTTATGAGAAACACAAATGCGGTGCTGAATTTTAAGGATGACACTAAGAATAAGAGTGGCCAGGATAACAAAAACTTTCAAATGATTCGGCGGATCGCAGATCTGTGCAATGAGATTTCCGCCATGAAGAAAGGGAGTGATTATGGATGTATTTTATAGAAATGAATAATAACTGCTTTGGTTTTTTATTCTACTGATTTAATTTATTTTATCAACTTATGCCATTTTCTTCCTTGCAGTGATTTATTGCTCATAATGTGCTTCATAATTTTTTTGTTTATTTGTTCTTTCTTTCTTTTCTGTTGATCTACATATTATTTTATTCCTCTAGTTTTAAAAGCATTATAAATACAAAATAGTTTATGTTATATGTAGTTTTATTAGTATTGATTATGACTGATATTCACCAAGCAATGCATTAATTAATAATTGGGTAATTTCAAAATTTTCATCCGTTAGCAACTCGACTACATCAAAATGATCGACATTCCTTGCAACAACAGATGTCGCATCATAGCCCTGAGTTATCAGTTTCTGATTAAAATTTTTAGACTGCTTTATAAATTCCGGACTGTCATTTTCGGCCGCAATTATATAAAATTTGGCAATTTGGTTGGGTACAAGAGTTTGTTTGTGTGGACTCAACATGACAGCTTCTTCTTCGCTTAGCTTCAACGGTACATTTATGGAAGTTTTCGGAAGTTGTGTCAAATCGTATATTCCTGCAATTAGAATCACACCCTTGACGATCCCGCGTTCTTCATCCGTAAAATTTTTAGCCAGATTTGTATAGAGAGATGCTACCAACTGGCAACCTGCTGAATAACCAGACAAATATAAACATCTACAAAAAGGAATGTAAGTTTAATAAAAAAAAAGTTGTGTTTATACTAGCTTCGTTTTGCTTTCCTTAGCGTAGGCGACACATTTCTTTGTTGCAATTTCAATTTCTTGGACAATTTTATGTAAAGATACTTTTGGACAGAGTTCATAGCCCACAAAAATAGTTTTTATGCCGTTTTTGTGCAGGTTTTTGGAAATAAAGTGGTATGTGTCGCGTTTCAAGGACTCTTCCTGCCAATAACCTCCGTGGACAAAAGCAAGTATTGGAGCATCTGCAATCAGAATATTGGTTAAAAGTTAACATTTACTTACTTTTTATTACCTGCTGGTAAATCTGTTCCAAAAATGTCGATCTTTTCTTTTTCTAAAGGACCGTATGGGATGTTTAGCGTCGAGGGAGTACTTTGTCGGGCTTTTTCGCTCTCTGTGTTTTATTAGATATTAAATTTTTATAATGGAGGTTTAAGTGCATACCTTTACAAGCAAATTCCACATGTTTGTCGACAATGACTTTGTAGCGACCTGTAATCGCCGGTAACACAGACATCTTCTAACGCGACAAAACCGCGACGGCGCAGGCGATCCCCCCAATCCAGGAGTGCTACCCTCGCGGAAAAAGAATACGAATATATATCTTTTTTCTGGGACGAGGCTGAACCTGTATATAGTGTATAATATTGTTACTAAAATAAAAAACCCGCAAGACTGCAAACAATTCGACACTGCACCTTCACGACCCCACAATTGGTGACCCCGACGTTAAAAAGAAGAAGCAGCACGTGGTCGTCGTGAACAAGAGTGTACAACAAGCGCCAAGTACCCGCCACCATGACAGAAGCGGGAGAAAAGCAACCACCCACAGGAGAACAACAACCACCACCAGAAACAGAGAAACAACAAACCAAAGAGGGACAAATCTCCGCGTCCGTTGGTACTTTGCCGCCGTTTTGGACTTCCAAACCCGAGCTGTGGTTCTCGTTAGTGGAGGCCAAATTTTCCCTCGCAGGAGTAACAGTGGAAAGAACAAAATTCAACCATGTGCTTGCAGTCCTATCCCCAGAGGTAGCCCACGAGATTGCGGACGTGATCGTATCCACAAAACCGGAGGACACAACCCCTTACACGAGGTTGAAGGAGGCAATCATCAGACGTTTGTCCTTATCAGAGACACAAAAAGTAAGACAACTCCTGTCGGGACTGGAATTAGGGAGTAGGAAGCCGTCACAATTACTACGTCACATGAAATCCCTCGTGGGAGAAGGAGACTCCAAGCCGGTTAACGAGAACACCCTCAAGGAACTGTTCCTGCAGCAAATGCCAGCCAATATCCAGCCAGTGCTTGTATCGGTGGGAGAAACAGTACAGCTAACAGCGCTTGCAGACATCGCGGACAAAATCTTGGAGACGACGCCAACCGTAACTATTTCCGCAGTACACGGCCGCGGGCGCAGCCCCTCAAGAAAAGATGAGCCCTCGGCAAGTACCTCAAGGGACACAACAAACGACGCCATCAACAGTCTGACCGAACAAATAAGCGCGCTGATCAGACGGCTGGACAATCAGGGTAAGCATAACCCCCACAGAAGCTTTGTTAAGCGCGACAGAAGCAAAAGCGCGCAACATAGAAAAAAGGAATTTGAACATTGCTGGTATCACCATAAATTCGGCGCAGAAGCAAAGAAGTGCGTCAGACCGTGCAACTTCAGTGGCACAAAAAACGGGGATGCGGAGCAGAAATAGGGGCAAATTCTGTTCCCAACACTTGGTCGCGCCGTCTTTTTGTACCAGACGTTCGGTCGAAAATACATTTTTTGGTCGATACCGGCGCCGACTTAAGTATCGTCCCCGCCAAATTCAAAGACAATAAACGTTGTGCCACAGACAATTTCGGTACGCGATTCCACCTACGTTCTGCCAACGGAAGTGATATTAAAGTGTACGGACAGCGTATCTTAAAAATTGACCTTGGGTTAGGACAAATCTTCGAATGGACATTTTTAGTGGCTAATGTGACGGACCCAATTTTAGGCGCGGACTTTATCGGCAACTTCGGGCTAGTCGTAGACTTGAGGGCGAAAAAAATATTCGTAGGCAACAAGACGCAAACGGCACGCGCGAGGTGTAAAAAGACTGACCAGTTCGGAATTCGCGCCATCTTCGAGAACGCCGACGAACCCTTCCAACAGCTCCTGCGCAAATATCCCGACGTTCTTCGACCAACGACAGTTCCGGCAAAACCCAAAACCGACATCGAGCACCACATCGAAACAAGAGGCCCCCCGGTTCATTCAAAGCCAAGACGCCTCGCGCCCGATAAACTAAAAGACGCCAAAGCCGAATTCACGCAAATGCAAAAAGATGGCATAGTACGACCATCGTCATCACCTTGGGCCAGTCCGCTCCACATGGTGAAGAAAAACGACGGGACTTGGAGGCCATGCGGAGATTATCGCAGTCTCAACGCAATCACAACACCGGATAGGTATCCGATTCCACATATACAGGACTTCGCGAATAACCTACGCGGTAAGACAATTTTCACACGCCTTGATCTAATCAAAGCTTACCTGCAGATACCCGTCAGCCGCGCTGACCAACCAAAGACGGCCATCACCACACCTTTTGGTCTCTTTGAATTTATCAGGATGCCGTACGGTCTTCGAAACGCAGCCCAGACATTTCAGAGGTTCTTAGATCAAATCCTCCAAGGATTAGACTGCGTTTACGCCTACATCGACGACATTTTGATCGCTTCCACGACGCTAGAAGAACATCTGCAGCACGTCGACACAGTCTTTAGCCGATTGAGCCAGCACGGGATAATCATTAACCCAAGAAAATGCACCTTCGGTGTCCAAGAATTGGAATTCCTGGGAGTGAAAATCACCACTGACGGCATCCAACCATTACCCAGCAAGGCAGAGGCTATCAACAAAGTCCAGTTCCCTCAAACGTCGAAGGAATTACAACGTTTTTTAGGAATGGTAAACTACTACCGTCGCTGGCTACCTCAAGCAGCCCACACTCAAAGTCCCTTAAACGCACTGCTCAACGGATGTGCAAGAAGAAACGTAAAAATCACACCCACAGAACAAGCGTTGGAAGCATTCCAGAAAACCAAACAAGACCTCACAAACGCAACAACGCTAACGTACCCAAACCCACGATACAAGTTAACTCTGTCAACCGACGCCTCGGATACCGCAGTGGGTGCAGTCTTACACCAATGGGAGGAAAATGCTTCGAAACCAATGGCATTCTTTTCCACAAAACTGTCATCTGCGGAAAGGAAATACAGCACCTATGACAGAGAGTTGCTCGCCATCTATAAGAGTATCCTTCACTTTAAACACTTCCTAGAAGGGCGAGAGTTCACCATCTACACAGACCACAAACCGTTGATCTTCGTTTTTAAGAAAAAAGTGGACAAGTGTAGCCCACGCCAAAGCCGCCACCTAGACCTCATCTCGCAATTCTCGACCGATATCCAATATGTTGAAGGGGCACAAAACACTACTGCGGACATCTTGTCGAGAATACAGGCCGTTGAAAAAAGCGACGTGTCCCTAGAAGACGTCGCCAAAGCACAGCAGGAAGACGAAGATCTAAAAAGGTTGAAGACCATGGGAAAATTTCGGTTCATCGAACTTCCAACAGCGACAGAAGGTACACCCTTATGGTACGAATCGTCCCATGGAAACCGCCTTTACATACCACCAGCTTTTCGTCAAAAGGTCGTGAAGACGCTCCACAATCTAGCACATCCAGGCGTAAAAAACACTGTCAAACAAGTATCCAGGAAGTATTTTTGGCCAAGCATGAGAAAAGACACCGCAACTTGGGTTCGAACCTGCTTGGCATGCCAACGATCAAAGGTCCATCGACACACACATGCTCCAATCGGGACATTCCTAGAACCCGACGCTCGTTTCCAACATATACACATGGATATTGTGGGACCCTTAACCTACTCAGAAGGTAAACAATACCTCCTTACAATAATCGACCGGTTTTCTAGATGGCCAGAAGCAATACCACTGTCTGACATCACTGCAGAAACTTGTGCTCAAAGCTTTTGTGACCATTGGATCTCTAGATTTGGGGTCCCAGAAGTCATCACCACGGACCGGGGTACACAGTTCCAATCGGCACTATTCTCGCAACTTCGACAGCTATTGGGAGTAACCAGAATACGGACCACATCCTACCACCCACAAAGCAATGGATTGGTTGAAAGGTTCCACCGTCGACTCAAAGAAGCCCTACGATGCCTGGACAACTCCTGGACACAAGCATTACCCCTGGTGCTCCTTGGCCTACGGACAGACATCAAATCTGACATCGAAGTATCCCCAGCAGAACTAGTGTTTGGAACTACACTTAGACTCCCCGCCGATCTGGTCACTCAGCCTGAAGAACCTTTCCCCTCACCCAAGGCGACATCAGAATTCGCAAGCCACGTGAATATCTTTTCGACCATCGGCTTGGTAGATATAATGTTTCTAAAGACTCATTGCAACTTGACATTTTTAATATGTACTGTGTTAGAACAAGCTGCGTTTTATAGAGTGAAAGGAAGTCGTTGAGACGTTGAAAGAGGGGATAGAATCAAATAAATAGTGCATGTTACTGACCAATACGTTAAAGACATTCTTGCATTCTAATGCGCACTATGTATAGTGGCAGACAGAAAATGTGTATGTGCTTATGACTTTATGACCACACGATGAAAGTGCAAACATGATTTTCTAATTTTAAGAATACAATTTACATAATTATTAGGAACAAGGTTATATTATTATCTTCTTCTTCTTATCTCTATGTATACAGTGCGGTCGTTTAGTCTGGAAACCTGGCAACAAAAAGTTGTTTGTTCATTTATGGAAGAAACTCTCGGGCAGTTAAATTTTTATTTTTTATTGCGCACACTTTGACATATCTTTCAAATTTTTACGCCAACTTTGAAAAAAGGTATATATATTTAAAAAAAGTATGACCTTAGACTTAAAAATTTTCGAATCAAACGAATTTTTTTTAATTGAAATCTGAATATCCGAAACAATGTATGTATTGCATTTAGGGGCCATATAATTTGAAGTTTAAGCCACACTTGGTGAATCACCCTGTATAACCCCAAAATTTTACTACCCCACTATCCTCCAATATTTTTAAAAATATAATTCTTCCGTACCCGTGTATCTCACTGAACTCCTCTTATTATTTAGCCGGTCACTCAAATTGCCGCAGTACGATCTGGTCGGATTGTATATGACTCATGCTGTAAGCCGACCGACGGACCAAAATGCCCGCGTAACCGTAATAATTGTCGTAATACTTTTAAAGGTATTAATATTAATAGCTTTAATTAATTAATTAATTAATTAATTAATTAACGTGAAATTAATTCCTTTTGAGCAACCAGTCTTAGTCTTATTATTTAGTCTGGATATAAACAATTATCGAATATGTTTTTTTTAGATTATTAAAAAAGATAAAAACAACCATGTGCGTTACAATGAGGAAAAAAAACGAAGAAAATTAGAATAGTAATTTATTATATAAGATGAAATTGGATTTTATCTTGAGAGTACATTTAACATCGACGCGTCAGCCGAGATGTTAAAAAGTCACTCAAAAACATAATTTTATCGTCGTATGTAATTTAAAATTTTATTCAATCTGTTTTTACTACCACATGGATTTAAGGGCAAATCTTACAACACTTTAATATGATTCAAAATCAATAGATGGCGGGCCAAACAGGCCAAAAGTTTTTCCAGTTTTTAAACGAAGTTATACAATTTTTCACGGCGGATTTGTGTTAAGAAGTACAAATTACAGGGAGCTAGTTTTCACTTTTTCAATTTATATAAAGAATTAACATTTTTTTCTTTTTCTTTTGGTGATGGTTTGAGGAATTCGAAAATCTAAAGTATACGTTGATTAGAGCTGTTTCAATGAAAACCAACACTTTTTTTAGATCTAAAATCGGACGACAAACGCCGTCCGAAAACGTGTTCGAAAAAACGTCCTTGACGCATCGTAACAACAATGAGATCCTTTGAGAGGGATGGGATAAGGTGACATCATAAATCCAGAGGCGGAGTTTTCACCAAAATCAGATCTTATTGTACATTCAAAATAGAATAATTTCTTTTTTTATATAATTATTGTTCTGCGTTTCAGAAAAGGAAAATCCACGATTTCAAACAGCGGTTGTATGAATAATGTTACAATTAAAATAAACAGATTTTGAACTGCTTTTATCATGTAGGATGCAGCATGTGACAACATAAGTAAAATAAGTATAATATTCAGAAGACAGCAACTCTTACTATTAGACACGCTGTTGCGACAGTACCAGCAGGCAATGATTGATAAAATTTATTTTGAAAACCAAATGAGAAAATAAAGTACCCTATTTTTATTCATCTTATTTTTACGATGATTTACTAGGAACCACCCGCGTCCCATTGGCAATGAATAAGATAATAAGATTTGGAAATTTCTGAATTTGGGAAAGCAGATGGAGCAGATCTGTGACTGTAGCAAATAATTTTGTGGTTGGTTGGTATGTTTTTCCAGAAATAAAAAACAATACATATAAGAAAAAAATTATATAACTTAAATATGCAATAATATGCAATTTTTGATTAAATATGCATGCGTATAGGGCACAAGTGCAATCACTAATTAGTGTTAATTAACTCTAATCAATGTAATTCGTCCACATAATTGAGTATACTTATAGACGCTGTCTCAACGAAAATTGTCCGCTTTAATTTACTCCACTTACAAATATTTTCTTCAACTATTTTCCCCTGACTCAAAAACTACGTGTGAAAAAAAAAATGGCATTATCATTGGAAGTGTTTGTGCCTACAAAAATGCAATTTATCCGGCAAATTTGAGCAAAATTGATATTCCGAATATATCTTCAAGGAAAAATATTGTTTATCCCACAAGAAGCGAAAAATACACCACTGAATATGTAGTTAATCAAGAGATCTTTTTAATATGTCGCATGCGTCACTTTCCCTATTTAAAATTTAAGGGTGGGAGTCAGTGCGGAGGAGGTACTTTAGTTAGAAGTTTGAAATGTACCTCAAAGTAGTCCCCCTACAGATAATAATTTTTTTGCTAAAATTTTTGTTTCTCAAGCGAATTCAAGTGGAGAATTTTCGCTGAAAGCAGAAAATATGCAAAAAATAAAATATTTGCGCTTTGTATAATAATTATAATCTGCCCTTTATAGTAAAGTACGGACATTTATTTTCACTCCCGTGTGACTCGCGAGGTTAAAAGCAACGAATTAGCCAGAATGCAAGCTTGTGCCCTTGTGACTCAAAATCCGAAAGCCGTGAAAAATCGTCCTGTGCAGAAGGGCACTAGAAACGAATTGCGAGTTACGCATATGGGTGGAAACTAGATTTTGAATGTGATTTTTTGGTAGTAGTTTCATAAAAAAGTCTGTCCGGGTTATATATTTTTTAATTCTTTGAAATTTCCAAAACCCCTAAGAGTCTTAGGCGAGCGATAACTTCGGAGGCGAATAACTCGAAATGATACCCGCTAAAAATTCGTTAAATTTGCCGCTTTTTTTCGCTTTCACTGGATTATCTCAAAAAAAGGCCTCACTTAAAAAATTCGTCTCTTGTTTCATAATTTTTGAGAGTATGGTAACTGTCCGGCAATTAATAATGTACTTCGATGTCTTATTCCGCTCGCTCCGGCGGCGCGAACACCCTCGCGTCCCCACTCCGCATTTTGCCCATGGCTGGGGAGAATTTTATTTAATTACTGATTAAAGTAATAATAATATGAAATACAATATTAATTTTTTTGCAACTGTCTGCCACATATTCGACGGAATATCAGTTGTTCAAGCTCTGGGAAAAAAAGCTAAATGTAAATCCTTCTATATTCAAAAAAGTTTCCCAACATCCTTTGCGCTGAAAACTATACTCACTTTCCAATGTCATTGATGAGCGGTGAGGGGCAAAAACTTCATGAGACCAATTTTATGCAGAATTTAATGGAGAACAAGTACATTTTTTCCTCGGAGTGACGTCACGTTCGGGAGCGCTTTTTTGGGCAAAAGTGGATGAAGCTCCTCCCGGGGGAGTGATAACTCTTCGGATTTTTATTTGGGTGCCTGATGGGAGTTCATAACCAAAATTTCTAAACTTTATAAATTATTTCTTCTAAAAAGTCTAATTTGCTTGGACTACAGTTCATCTCGAGAACGATTCAACATAGTAGCTTTTTAGGGAGTGTAAAGAAGTAAAGAAGTAAAGAAATATACTCCAAAAAAGTCAGATTTCCCTGTACGTGATACTCAAAATGTAGACAGTATTTCATCTTTTAAGTTTGGGCAACAAAACAGCACCATTGTCCTACCCCTGTCGCAATTTCCAGAAAAAGTCAGAATTGCCAGAAAAAAGTCGGAATTGCCAGAAAAAAGTCAAAATTGCCAGAAAAAAGTCGGAATTTGCCAGAAAAAAGTCAGAATTGCCAGAAAAAAGTCGGAATTGCCAGAAAAAACTCAGAATTGCCAGAAAAAAGTCGGAATTGCCAGAAAAAAGTTAGAATTGCCAGAAAAAAGTCGGAATTGCCAGAAAAAACTCAGAATTGCCAGAAAAAGTCGGAATTGCCAGAAAAAAAGTCAGAATTGCCAGAAAAAAAATCGTTTACAGTTATTTTTCCATTCATGTCCGTTCAGCGCCTTCGTAAAAAAAATCTGTAGTTTAAGTCCTCTACTTCTCCGCAGCTGCACTATGGGGAGTTTTCCTTTCAGTTTTTTATAGATATTCGAGGGTTCTGGCATGGTTAGTTTTCATTCGCTGCATCAACGCATTAAATTTGCGCGACTGTTTGCAGTCTCCTTAAATTTTTTTCACAATTACCTAAGCTGGGTTTATCCACACAAAAAGGATTTTTGTACGACATGCATGGACATGCTGGAGCGGAAATGTAAATTTTCAAGTCGGGTCAGAATAATTTTTACATTTTAATCTCTTACTGAATCATCCACTTGTGATCATGCCATTTCGCGCAAAACTGTATATAATAAATCAATCTCTCATGCTTAGTTACCTACACATTTATTGATTGATTTCATCGAGATATTAATTAACTTATGTATTAAGATTGCAAAATGGTAAAATGTAAGAAAGAACAGACAAGACCACATTGTTATAACTACTCTAAAAGAAAATTATAAAAATTCGTCCTATTATTCGCTGAAGACATTAGTTACAGTATCTATTCATCTAATAATGTTGCTACTTCCTCTTTGATTGACAAATAATTAAATCAGACAACCTCTTGAAGTGCATTAACGGTTTGTGTTATCGACTACCTTTAAGTGCTCCTTTGTGCTTCATCTTTGGTTTGTGATTCAACAAAGCATTTGTAGAGAAGCAGTAAACCATAAAATTAAATTTGCTATTGTATCCCTATTTTGCAACATTGTCAACAGGTCGATATAGAACATGACATCAGTTCAGCAGACAATTTTGAACTATTTTTAATAAACTGTTAGTTGTTATCTTTTACAGACTGGTGCACAAATTAATGTGCGGCCAGATTTTGTAAAAATGTAATTATTCTCTTGGCTCCTTGGTTGTAACTAAGAATTAATTTATTTTTTTCCAGAAAAAGGTCGATTGTCGAAAAAAACAGATAATCGAAACAAAGTCATCCAAGGTACCACTGTCACATGGCTGTAGGCTCTATAATAATCACGTCTTTTTTAAGTCTAATCAATAAACAATAAGTAAAAAGCGAAATGAGCAATATTTAGAAAGTAAACAAAACGTGACTTTCAAATCAAGAATTTGTGGACATATAAATACAAAAGTGTGTAAAAATTAAAATAGAAGCTTAACATAAATTCACTCTTGCAAATTGACTATACTATACTACCGTGCGATCATTTAAATTATAAATTAGAATAGGCAGTGTGATGTCCGTCGTGTCTGGTATTGAGGAGGGCACGGTGTTAGTCAGACGACGTTCAACTTAACACTGATTTATTCTATCTGCATTGGTGGGGGTCAACCCTACACGCCCCTTTTTTTAACTATTTACAATAAATTATTTATAATAAATAAAGATATATTCTTTAACTTAAATCTAATCTGTCCGGTAGGCGTATCTTTCTTCCATATTTCGATTCGCCTATCGTCCTGCGCGTATGTACATTTTTTTGTAAAAGTTCCAAGGGAATTTCATTTTTTGAAGGTGACATTTTTTTAACAGGCGAAGTTTCCTTATTAGTTTCTTGAGAAATTTCCTTGTTACTTTCTTTACAATCTGTATCTACGTAGTCGTATGTAGTGTATGTATAATAATATGGTTTCAAGAGAAATCTGTTGCGTCTAAACACACTTTTTGTTTCTTCATCCCTAACAACATAAGATCTATCACTAATTCTATTTATTACAGTTCCTAACACCCATATATTGTCTCTTTTTATATAAACTTTCTCACCTACTCTTAAAGGTTTTAACGCTCTTGTGTTTCTATCATAATAAAATTTTTGTTTTTGTTGCCTGTTTAATAACAATTTTTTACTTTTATTTATACTAATTCTATGCGGTCTTAACAATTTGAGACTTACAGGCAACGTTGTTCTTAACTTACGATTAAAAAATAATTCCGCTGGCGAAGCTAAGTTACAATCTAATGGTGTGTTACGATATTCCAGTAATGCTAAATTCAAGTCATTTTTTGCAAATTGACATTTCTTAATAATGTTTTTTACCGTCTGAATACATCTCTCGATCATTCCATTTGATCTAGGATATCGCGGGCTTGAATTAATTACTTCAAAATCATAGGATTCTGCAAATTTTTTAAATTCTGAACTTGTGTATTGGGTACCGTTGTCGGACATAAAGTATTTAGGAATTCCCACTCTACCAAAAATATTTTTGAGGATACTGATAATTGCATTTGAGGTAATAGATGAAGTTTTAGCTATTTCGACATACTTCGAAAAATAATCTATCACTATTATGTAGCTTTGTTTATCCAACTCAAATAAATCACATCCTACTTTTTCCCACGGAAATTCCGGTATTGTATGAGGTTTCAAAGGTTCCTTAGGATTGTTGTTAGAAATTCTAGCGCAAACTTTACAACTTACGACAACATTTTCAATGTCCTTGGTCATCCCCGGCCAATAAAGTAATTCCCTTGCTCTTAATTTACATTTGTTAATTCCTAGGTGGCTGCTGTGAATTATACGTAGCATGGCTTTTTGCAATGTCTCGGGAACGACAAGGCTGTTGTTTTTATAGATCAGTCCATCAATTTCTACCAGTTCATTTTTAAAAGGATACATTGATCTTGCTAAACCCCTACATTTTACTCGTTTATGTGGCCAACCTTTTTTGATATACTCTTTTACTGTTTGTAACTCCTTGTCTGACTTTGTTGCTTGTTTGAATTGTTTTAATTTTTTGTTTGAAATCGGGTAATATTTTTTTATTAAATTAATCTGGCACTCATATTCGTCAGTAAAAATAGGATAAGCATCAGGTTTTTGTTGAATTCTGGATAGAGCATCGGATATGTACATTTGTGCACCAGGCTTGTATATTACTTTTAGTTTATATAGTTGTAGATCTAATAACATCCGCTGTAGACGACATGGACATTGCCCTAAGGGTTTTTTAAAAATTTGAATTAATGGTTTATGGTCTGTTTCAACCGTTACCTCACGTCCATAAATATATTGATGAAACTTTTTTGCTCCGTAGACTATTGCAAGCATTTCTTTTTCGATTTGAGCATATGCTTTTTGCGTTTCATTGAGTGATCTAGAAGCAAATGCTACTGGCTTTCCTGCCTGTAAAAGAACTGCTCCTACTCCAAAAGATGATGCATCAACTGACAATGTTAAGGGAAATTTCGGATCATAATACGTCAAAGTAGTATTCTTTGTTAAAATTTCTTTCAATAAATCAAAAGCTTTTTGTTGAGCACAATCCCACAGAAATAAACTATCCTTTTTCAATAACTGTCTCAACGGTTCAGATATGTTTGCTACATTCGGAATAAATTTATGTAGATAAGTGATAATACCTAAAAATCTTTGCAATTCTTGAACATTAGATGGGGCCGGGTAATTTTTTATAGCTTCTACTTTTGATTCGTCTGGCTTTATGCCTTCACTACTAAATATGTGACCTATATATTTGACACTTGTAACACCAAATTTACATTTTGCTAAATTGAACTTAATATTACACTTTCTTGCTCTTTCTAAAACTTTTCTTAAATTTATATCGTGCTCCTCTTTAGTCTCTCCCCAAACTAATAAGTCGTCAACATACATTTCTACCCCACTTACATTTTCAAAACATTCTTGCATTTTCCTTTGAAAGATTTCACTAGAACAATTTAAACCAAAAGGCAACCTTAAGAAACAATAACGTCCAAAAGGTGTATTAAATGTACATATCTTTGAGCTTTTATTATCCAGTTTAATCATCCAAAATCCGTTTTTGGCATCTAAGACCGAAAAAAATTTTGCTTTTTTAATTTTAATACTAATGTCTTCAAAAGTTGGTAAAGAATGATATTCGCGTTTAATGGCTTTATTTAGTTGTGATGGATCCATGCATATTCGAAAATTACCGTCTGGTTTATTGACAATTACTAATGAATTAACCCATTCAGTAGGCTCATTAATTCTCTTTATAATACCCTGTCTTTCCAAATTCTCTAATTTCTGTTTTAACTTCTTAAGTATACCTGGTGGAAATTTTCTAGCACCTTGTACCACGGGATTCACAGCTTCATCCACCTTAATACTGTATTGGCCTGGCATGCATCCAATTCCATCGAAAACGTCTTTGTACTCCTGCACCAAAGTCAACTCTTTGATTCCTCCTACCATCCTGGCTATTCCTAGTTCTTCTATCGTCTTTATACCTAAGATAATTGAACTATTAGTATCCACAACGTAAAATTCAACCTTGTAAAATTTTCCTTTAAATTTACAATTCAACTGTACTATACCTTTAATATTTTTGATTTTATGTCCATCATAATTCAATAATTTTTTACTACACGGTTCTAACTTTACTTTTCTAAAATATTTTTGGTACACTTCAAAAGTTAAAATATTTGCTTCTGCTCCAGAATCTACTACAAACTCAAATTCTCTATTGTAAATTTGTAATTTAACTTTCCATTTTCTCTGATTATTAATAGAATGTACCGAAAGACTACCTATAAATAAATCATCACAACTGTCGCTTTTACATTGAATTTCACCTACTTCAAATCTTTTGTTTGATTTACAACATTTTGCAAAATGGTTACTTAGTTGACATTTTTTACATTTTTTTCCGAACGCTTTACATTGACGCGGTTTATGCGAATCACCGCATCTGCTACATTTAAAGATACTTAGCTTATTATAAGTTGTTCCATGATGAGCTCCTTCTCTTTTTACGATTTTATCCCCTTCGTTCCGTCTCTGTCGTTGGTTGGAGTGGTGTTTTTTGATATGAAATACGTCCTCTTCTTGTCTTGTCATGGGACCTTCTCCTTCTTGACCTTGGGACGGGCACATGATTTGTAATTGCATTCTGGTGACTTCTGCCGCACGACTAATTTCGATAGCAGTTGCAAGGTCGAGTTTTTTGGTTCTTAGCAATCTCTCCTTCACGCTGTTATCTCTGATACCCAAAATTAGTCTGTCCTTGATCAAACTGTCTTTTAACTTATCAAATTCGCAGGTCTCACTCATCTCCTTCAGGACTCTCACGTAGTCATCCACGGATTCTCCTTCCTTCATGTCTCTTGTGAAGAATATGTGTCGCTCGTATGTTACATTTTTCGTTGGGATAAAATATTCTTCAAATTTCTCTATTACCTTGGATAACTTGTTCTTCTCGACTTGACTCATTCCAAACGTGTTGTAAATTTTTAACGCCTTATCTCCGATAAAATTAAGTAATAGGGCACAGCAATATTCCTCATTTTCTGTCTTCAGTTCAATCTTCGCAGCTTTCATGTAAATGTCGAATTTCTGCTTGAAGAATTTCCACTCTTGGGCACAATCTCCATCTAATTTTAATTCTGCCGGTGGCTTCACTGTCTGCTCCATCTTGACAAATTTTCCAGGATTGGTCTCTTTAACAAGCAGCAACCACGTCGCAATGCCAATTTTTGTTAATTCTTACGATTCACGTGTTCTTCGATTTTTCTTTTCCGTTTTTTGTTCGCAGCGCCATGTGATGTCCGTCGTGTCTGGTATTGAGGAGGGCACGGTGTTAGTCAGACGACGTTCAACTTAACACTGATTTATTCTATCTGCATTGGTGGGGGTCAACCCTACT
Organism: Diaperis boleti; assembly: GCA_963583935.1. Taxonomy (NCBI): domain Eukaryota; kingdom Metazoa; phylum Arthropoda; class Insecta; order Coleoptera; family Tenebrionidae; genus Diaperis; species Diaperis boleti. The sequence goes on along the minus strand of OY757245.1, from coordinate 47,945,672 downwards.
TTTTTATTATGCAATGGCCCAGCCTGCAAATTGACTGACAGCTTACACTGAGGTTGAGGTTATCGTAAACATTGTGAAGTTAATGTTTCTCATGAAAATAAAAGACTAACAAATAATGTAGAATAATTGCGAATTCTGCATTTGGTCATATTTTTAGAAGTATCAAACCTGAACAGGGAGAGACATTCAATAAATTTTTGTTGAGGTTGCGCCAGCAAGCTGCAAAATGTCCTTTTGGAAGAAGCGAAGAAGCATTAGAAACCAGCATAAAGGACAAACTTATTGATTGTTGGGCTTCACTGGAGCTGAAATGAAGGTTTTTAGATAAAGAGCGATCTCTAAATCATCGATCTCTGTCAATTTCAGAAACAAATAAGTGACCAATGAAGTACAATGAAGGCCCCCCCCTGGACCCCCATGTCCATGTCAAAAATAGTTTACCACCTATTCTCATACCTACCAAATATACAAAAAAGATTTCATAAAAATTGGTCTAGCCGAAAAATGCGTCCAGCCAAAGGGGCCCCTTTTGGCCCCCATGTCCATGTGAAAATTTACGACCTGTTCTCATACCTGCCAAATATACAGAAAAAATCATAAAAATCGGTCGAGCCGTTTCGGAGGAGTCGACCACAAACACCGTAACAAGAGATTTTTATATATTAGATATAGATAGATTTGCTGTTGCTGGCGGCCCTCAAACAGTTTTGGCCCAATTTTCAAAGTATTCTTGTACCCACACGGTTTGGCTTAGGACGCTGTGTTGTGTGGAGTGATTCGTAGTGTAGTTTAGTGATTAGTGATTAATTTTAAGTGTAGCATAGGTTTAAATAAGGAAGTAATTTAGACACCATGCGCCCTGCATAGCATGAAGTTGCAACAGAGAGCGAGCGTACGGTCAGGTCGAAGGGCAGACGGAGAATGGCACCTGCATTGCATTGCGCTGTTTGTCTGAGGTTTTAGGTCATGTGACCCCTTAACTTCTATCTTTTTCGCCGGCCAGCAATGAGGTTACTGGCGGCAGAAGTGATAGGCCCCGTTTGCCAACTGTTGACGCCACCGGTAGGGTGACTTCCCCAGTCAGCGCCCAGAACTCGTTTGACAGTTTTGCTGTTTTCGGACTGGCGTCTCGAATGAAGGCAATGGGCAATGACATAACGAGAACGCCGGATTCCTTTTTTTGGGACATCGAATAATGAAAAAACACATAAATGAAAGAAAAAAGGGGTTTTACCTAATCCTGGTTCCTGTAAGAGAGGTTAGTACCTGAAGGGTGTCGCGAATGGAAGGGTCAGTGAAGCTGTCATCCTTCTAGCAGCGCCATTCTGGGCCGCTTTCTTCTCGATGGTCCACTCTCGTCGTACTCGACAGCTTGTCTGACCAGTGGATTTGGGTGTTCTTCGGCCTTTTTGAGCCCGGCCTCTCGGTGGAGTTGTTCGTTTCTGACGAACCATGGCGCGTCGAAAGCTTGGCGGAGGAATTTGTTCTGGAGGACCTGCAACTTACACATGTTTGTCTTCGAGGGGGCGTGTGCCCAAGCCGCCGAAGCATATGTTAGAGTCGGACGAACGATTGTGCTGTAAATTAACAATTTGTTCTTTACCGACATCTTACTGCGCCTGCAGACCAGCGAGGAGAGCTTGCCTACTGCCATTTTCCCCTTACTCAGCGAGTATTCGAGGTGTTGGCAGAAGTCGAGCTTTTTGTCGATGATGACACCTAGGTATTTTGCCTGGTTGGCCCAGGGGATGACCCGGTCGAACATCTCGATTTCTCCCCCTGGTTGGAAGAGTCGGCGTGTCACGAGGAGGGCTGTGCTCTTCTCGGGGTTGACGTCGATCATCCATTTCTGACACCAGTCTTCGAGCTTGTCGATGGCTTCCTGCAGGTAGCGGGTCGCCAGCCAAAGCTGTCTTGATCTGGTGAGGATTGCTGTGTCGTCTGCGTAGATGGCGAGCGTGGTGTTTGCGGTCTTTGGGATGTCCGCGGTGAAGGCCGCGTACAGGGTTGGAAAGAGGACAGATCCCTGGGGGACGCCCGCTTCGACGTCGTGTGGACGGGACAGGGCATTTCCGATGCGGGCACAGAAGGACCTGTTTCGCAAAAAGGAATTAATTAGTTGAACCATTTACAGGGGCACGCCGCACGAGTGGAGCTTGAAAACAAGTCCATCGTGCCAGACTGTGTCGAAGGCCTTGGCTACGTCGAGAAAAACAGCACCGGTCACTTGCTTTCGCTCGATCCCGGTGGCGGCGTATTCTACAACTCGGAGGAGTTGGTCAGTGGTGGAGTGTTTCGGACGGAATCCAAATTGTTCGTCTGGGAGGGTGTTGGTCATCTTGATGCAGTGGGTGTGTCTCTTCTGTATGACTCTTTCCGCCACTTTCCCCGCTGCTGAGAGCAGGCTGATTGGCCTGTGGTTCTGTGGGAATTTTGGATCCTTTCCGGGCTTCGGAATGAAAATCACCTTCGCGCGTTTCCATCTATCTGGAAAGAATCTGTGTTTGAGAATTGCATTGCAAATACAAACCAGGGCGTCGACGGCGCCGTCTGGAAGTTCTTTCAGCGTCCTGTTGCTGATGTTGTCCTGTCCTGGGGCTTTCTTCGGCTTCAGATGTTGGAAGATGTGTCGGATTTCGATTGGATTTGTGGGAGGGATCTCTGCTTCAGGAACTTCATCGATGATTTCCCGGACTTGTTCTTCCACTTCTTCAAGATGGTCGAAATCAGCGTTCTGGAGATTGACTCTGCATTGCAGTTCCAGACTGTCAGCGAAAGTTTCGGCTTTGTCTTCGTCCGTGAAGACGACGCCGTTGCTTCCGTGGATCGGGGGGAGGGGTTTGCGGTCGTTGCAAAGGGCCCTGGCCATCTTCCAGATGGAGTTATCCTCTGTGAATAGTGACTCTAGCTTCTCTGTCCAACGTTCGTCTCTGAACTCTCGGAGTGCTAGTCTGACTTCCCATTGAAGTCTGTTTGCTGCAGTTCTGTCTGCAGCAAGGCCGTGCGCCGAGCTCTTCTTCTCCCTCGGTTTTTCTCACGAATCAGATTCACGATTCGATACGGAATCGTGCGCCGTTGGGATGGCGTTCTTCGCTCGCTTCCGTCAGCGCGTTGTTGATCTTGTTCTCGAAGACTTCGATTGCGGCGTCGATTCCTTCGGCATCCAAGGTTTGTGGAAACTCTCCGAAGTTGACTTCACAGTGGGCGGCGAATTCTGTCCAATTCACCCTCCTGGCGTGCCTCTCAACTGTGTCGTTGGCTTCCGTCCCGATGTGCATCAAGACGGTGTGATCCGAGCTGAGTTCTGCGGCCACCGAGAGCTCAATCTGGTGGGCGACGTTCTTGACGATGGCGATGTCAAGAGTGTCGGGGACTTCTGTCTGGTAGTTATGGTAGGTCGGCTCGTCCGGGGCCATAACTACCACCTCGGCGTTTCCTGTGAGGAAGGCGTCGAGAGTCCGCCCATTGACGTTCGTCGATCGGCTGCGCCAATCCAGGCGCTTGGCATTGAAGTCGCCTGCTGCGATGGTTGGAATGTCACCATCCATCAGTTCCCGCAGATCGTCTTCGAGAAGTCTGAAGGTCGGCTGGGGGTGGTTGTAACATGCAAACAGGCGGAGTGGCGAATGGCGCCAGCCGGAGACAGTTAACCTTTATACTGTCTCCCATACTCCGTCACGCCCACCGCGCACATTTTCACGGTTTCGATATTTCTTAGACTAGTGGCCGCGAGTGGTTAGGTTAGTTTAGTATAGGAAGATTGTTCGGCGCTCAGGGGCAAAATGGGAAAAGCCTCCACAACGGTCGCCCGGAAAGGACTCCGCCGGTGTTCTTTCACAAGAGCGACACCGAGGTGACTTGGGTGGCGCTGAGCAGCCTGCTCAAAAGCGCAAACGCCCAATTCACGTCGGCAAAGTCAATGGAGGGTGGTATCAGGATTCATCTGGCCTCTGTTGATGACTTCCGTCGCATGACATCAAGGTGGTCCTGAGAGGGCTTGACTCCCCCGTCTCTGAGAGGTGGAAAAGGCCCTCAAATGGGGGGGATCAGCGCCTCAAAAGTGAGTCCCATGAGAGACAAAAAGGGGCCACTGGACATGGTCGTAGTTGCGGTACCCAGAGATCTACGACCTGACCAGGCTCTGTCAGCTGGTGGTAAAACCTGAGGCGCTGCGCAGACGCAAATCAAGCGGGCAGTGCTTCAGGTGCCAACAGAAAAGCTGCCGCATCGTGTCGCGGAATGCGACGAAAAGACCCCAAGGAAATGTGCGAACTGTGGGGGTTCGCATCCGGCCAGCTTCAAGCGCTGTCCCAAGTGTCCCTTGAAGCTGGTCACCCCACTATGACGGCGACAAAGAAGGCCGTAAACGGGGGAAACCCCTGGAAGCTACCTGGGGGTCACAGGCTCCCAGAAAGGCAAAGGCAAAAACGCCCGTCAAAGCTTCTGCTGAATGCGCAGACCATTGAGTTGATAAACGTCTTCAGCGAATCAGTCAATGGAGAGAAACGTTAGGCCGAAGTCTTTGCAGATAGTCGTTTGGAATGCAAACGGCTTACGTAGTAAGAGAAACGACCTCGAGCACTCTACAGGTAGTGGACCTAGAAGCAATCTTCGAGGAACGCGATACAGTTGTCCTAACCGGTGACCTGAATGCCAAACACCCAGTTTGGAACAGCAGGATCACTAACACAAAAGACCGGCAGCTGTACGGTTTGTGTTAGGACCAGAGGGGCCCACCCATTTTGGGGCGGCGGGTATGCCGGTCGTCTTAGACATTGCCATCATAAAAGACGCTGTCTACCAGGCAGAGATAGAGGTGATCAATGAGCTCTGAACACTTGGGTCGTGTTCAAGGAGTCATTGGCCTCAAACATCGGCCCAGTTCCCAGAATAGAGGAAGAGAGGAAATCGACGCAGTCGACGCTGCAGTCGAGCACATCGAAAACCGAATTCTGGAGGCCAAAGCAGCGGCGACAACGACAATGTCGCTGAGGGTGCAACCCATTGGGCTTCCACTAGAGGTTCGAAATCTCATTCACGAGAGCAACCGGGCCAGGAGACGGTACCATCGTACCCTGGCTCCGGACGATCCAATGAATGCAAATCGACTCATAGTGGAAGTCCGGCGTCGATTGTCTGAAGTCGGAAATGGGGCTTGGCAAACAAGGCACGAGGAATTGGCTGCAGAGGACGCGTCGGTGTGGACAATGGCAAAAGTCAGCCGTTCGGATCGAAAGCCGCTTCCTCCCACTCATGGTGAGGACGGGCTTGTCTACACCGCTAGGTAGAACCTCAAGAGGCAGTGTAGTTCCAATTGGAATTATGCTGACCTCGACGAAATTGAGGATGGTGTCGAAAGACGTCTTCAAAGGGGGGATCCAACAGTTATCAAACCTACCTCGCCAGCGGAGGTAAGGGAGAAAACGAAAAGGAAAGTTGAGAAGGCGCCGGGGCCCGATAACATCACCAACAAGATGATCAGACATCTGTCTGACAAAGCGATCATGCATTTGGTCTCAATCATCAATGCAATCCTGCACCTGGGTCCCTTCCCAGAAAGGTGGAAAGCAGCTGTCGTGATCTTCCTACCGACGCAGTCAACTCCAGTTTCAGCAGAGTTATCGCCCAATCAGTTTGCTTTCTCTTCTGAGGCAGGTGGCAGAGGGGGTGATACTGCGGAGGTTGGTTGACTTCGACAAAGACCACAAAGTTCGACAAGGTGTGGCACGAGGGGTTGCTCCACAAACTCCTCGAGGCCGAATTTCCGATCCGATTAGTGAAAATCGTCCGATCACTTCTGGAAAGGAGAAAATTCAGATCCAAGATTGAAAATGTTAGATCGGATTGGAGAAGCATTACTTCTGATGTCCCCCAGGGGTCGGTGCTTTCCCCGTTCCTCTTCTCAGTCTTCTTGTCCGATGTCCTGCGTCCGGAGGACCACCACAGCGTTCTACGCGGCTGACACGGCGGCCCTAGTTCAAAGTGGAGAGGCTGAGCTAGCGACTAGGAAAGTCAGACCAGGATCATTGATGATCTGGAGGATTGGTTTATCAAATGGAAAATAGACGTGAACGGTGCAAAGGGCAGCGCCGTCCTATTCATCAAGAAAAGATGCCGGAAAAACAGAATCTGCACCCCGGTTAGCCAGGTCTCCATGTTTGGTTCACCTATTCCATGGACGACGGAAGCCAAGTACCTTGGAATGGTACTATTCCGGGGGCTATCCTTCCGGGCCCACATCAAGTCGGCCCGTGACAAAGCAACTGGGATGATCCAGCGGCTGTATCGAGAATAAGCTGCTGTTGTTCGAGACAGTTGTGAGACCCGCCATGATGTACGCCTCTCCCGTATGGGGATACGCGGCAGAGTCGCACATCAAGGTTCTCCAGATGGTACAAAAGAAGTACCTGAGCATCGTGTACGATCCCGATGGTTCGTACGCAACTCGCAGCTTCACCGAAAATTCACCCCAACAAGCTGGTTCAAATAGTGGTGGACTACGATGAAGAATCCAACTTCAAGCGCTTATGGACAGGTGAGCGGCCAAGCCCGCTCAAAACCCGCCAAGCAGGACGAATCGTCAGATCATCGACGGTTCACCAATAACCTAAATTTCATTTATTGCCTGATTTTCTTTTTTCCAACCATAGAAACGCTGGAGGATTGTGCGGCAGTTCTATTCAGACCTCGCAAGAGGCTGAATAAAAACAAGCAAAGTCCAAATGATGTTTTCTTTATAAACTCCTAACACCCTGCTGGGCCGGTGGACCAATAGGTCGAGGCACAGCACCAGGTCGAGCATCCGTTCTTAGACACCCTCCTTCGACGTCGGTCGTTGTTTTTGTTGCCGTTCTCACCACCGAGGAGTTGCAGGAAACCCGATCCATACGACAGCTGCGACACTTGTTTGAATGACCCTGTTTTCATTCCAGTATTTGATTCAATACTTGACGAGGATTTCTTAATGGCAAATGAACGGATAGACTTGGAAATAACCCCCCAACCGTAAATGGCTAAAGGGAAAACTAATTACATTGATGTTTAGACGACAAGTTTTCAGTGTTCAGTTCAAACAAATTATATAACAAACGTGTGTGCTAAAAGCGAACTCAGATCCGAGGAATGCGTTGAAAATTGTATTAACAGAAGAATTTAATTCAGCAGATCGTAGGTAATGAGTGATGTCATCTAGAAGAGACCAGATTTAATTGTATGAGATTTGTAAAATGAAATGCAAAGTAATTTATTATTATCTGCCCCACTGATGTTTTTATCTATTCTGCAGGTAACTTAACGTATATAATATTAAAACGGTTGGCGCTGTAGAATTTTTATTTACCGGTCGATTTCAAAAATAAAAAAAAGGAAATTAAATGGCTTTTAATTTACTATAAGCAGTATATTTTGGGTTACATTTTTACAACTTTCGTATTTTGAATTGGAATCCATATACTGGGTTATTCACGAAATGGTACGACCTTGACGAAATTTTCGATGCAACCAACATTGCATTTGCACAGGTTACATGGATTGAAAAAACAATTTTTTTTAAACTAAAACATAGTGTGCACATTAATTTATTAGATGACATTAGATACTGTCAGTGTCAACTATTTTGACCTTATTGTTGTTTTGGTAATAATGTATTCCAATGACGAGAAAATCGACATGCATTTAATTTATGGCGAATGCAGAAAAAACGCTTCTCTTGCTGCTAGGGTTTATGCAGAGCGTTACCCTCAAGGAAGAGAACCAACAGATAAAAATTTCAAAAAATTAGAGGCACAGTTAAGACTGAATTGGCCTCCAGTTACTACGCCTAGGGAAAGGACTGCAACTGGGGAACATAATAAAGTAGCCGTTTTAGAGATGGTGACACAAGAACCACATATTGACCAGAAGGAAGTGCCACGAATGGTTGAGATAAGCCAGACATCAGTATGAATTTTGAGGGCCAATAAATTCCATCCTCATCTTGGTTCAAGAACTAAAAGTGACCGATTTTTCCAAAAGGTTAGAGTTATGCCGTTTCTTCAGAGAAAGAATCCAATTTAATGAAAACTTTTTGAAAAATGTCTTGTTTAGCGATGAAGCTACTTTTAGCAATAACGAGCGTGTAAATTAGCATATTTGTTATTACTATGCTCAAGACAATCCACATTGGATTCGGGAAGGACACTTCCAAAATATTATTTCCGTTAACGTCTGGTGTGGAATTTTAGAGTTGAAATGTCCTTACAAGTGGATAAACACCACGCCCCTGAGCGAGGATCTCAAAAAAAAGAAAAGTACATTATCGAATTTCATGATGAAGACATCAAGATCATGATAACTATCACCAAATTCAAGGGCAATTGCACTTTACGGCCAGAAATAAGGCTCTTCTGATGATCTGGACACCAGCAGACAGCATGATTGTGGAGATTAGTAGAACTGAAGCGTGGGTAAAGAACATCTACGGAAGTGTTTTATTATACTTATATATTTCTGGTGAATGAAATCTACAATAAAACTTTATGTACAAACCTGTAATTACTTATTTACTACTTATACCTAAATATTATTCTTTGTACAACTCCTCCACTTCTCTTATTAAGAGAAACTGTAAATTAGTTAACGCCCTGCAAACTTAGAAAACAACGGATGGGGCATCAAAGATTCATCAAATTCATAACAGCAAATATTGGCATTGTTGTTGCCACTTGTGGAGGCTGTTGTATTACAGAGGTCCTGGCTTTGCATGTGAAACAACAATCTGCTGAAACCTTTCAATTTCGGCCTCAATCGTCTCCTCAGGATCACTAGCTGCTTCTGTTACAATAGGAGCTGTTAATTTATTTCATTACACTGAATTCTGTAAATACCCACTTTTTAATTGTTTTTCTCTTCTTCTTTGGGCTCTCAAAGCTAAATTGCTTCCCAATATTATGTTTAAATATGGGAGGACCATTAACTCTGTCCTCATCTTTGAAGTGACAACTACACACGAGGGAATGATTTGGTTCTCGATCAGCTCGTCTAAAATTTAATTAATGTTCTTGCAAAATGCAATTCACCGTCAATCCACCAATTCACAACTTACCTGCACCTGTGAGAAACCTGACTGTCCGCTCCCGCCGGGGCAGACGTTGTTGACGGCCTAATATTGAATTTTTGATGCGCTATAACGTTGTTGATATATTTGTATAATGACAATAGGTTACAAATTTGTTCACCTCTTTAGTTTGGCACCGACTTCAAACAGATCAGTAGATAGTAAATGTAATAATACATGTACTCAGTTATTTTTCGCTTTTTGAAGTCGATTTTTTTAAAGCTAATTATCTTGAATCCTTTTCCCTACTCGTGCATTAAAGTTTCCAAGCTGCAATACTTCCATTTTGTTTGATGTCTCTTCTAAAACTTTAGCTAGCTGTTTGGCGCCTTTAAAATAACTAGAACACGTCGGCTTCTGGAGCCAACCTCGAATGAAAAATCCTGATCCTCCAAGTATGGGGGTTGAAGCGTTAGGCCAGTTTCCTAACTTATTTCAGTGATTGGAAAGTATGTACTTTGAAGGCGACAATATCGATTTTCAGGAATAAACTTGTATTTTCAATTTTCTGAAGTAGGTTGCTGTACATATGGTTACTTTCATATGCAGTCTTCTAAAACAACACAATTATTGTCTGGATCACTTTTAGTGGTAAATAACTACTTTTAATCAGTTTTCCCTAAAACACCAAAAACAATTTTTATTATAATTACCGACGCAGGTTTCGCCAACAATGTTGGCATCATCAGGGTGATGAGTGAACTAAATTTACACGTTATAACACCAAAAGATTGAAAAGTAAGTGGTTAGTTGTAAAGAGGTCTCCAATACCTTTCAAATGAGGTATCACTCGACCCATAGTGCCATTTAAGATTTTGGGGCTAACAGCCCCCTCGCGAAGGGGGCGAAAAGCCGGAACTTGAAAGGAACCTGAGAAGATGTGCCCCTGGCAAACAAAATCGATCTGTTCGAAGATTTTTCAATTACACTAATCAATTCGGAGAAATCTGGACTGGGGAGTATTAAATGGGACAGCCTGTATATACTCTAATGGCTCGCATTCCCACCCGTACTGTTCAAAAGTAAAAATAGTGCGGAAGAGGGGATCGGGCCTTTGTCGCTATTAAAAACACAATTCCTGTTCTTATGTATTTCTAGACTTTCGTAAATGTCTAGAAATTTGCAATTATTTACAGATTTAACTAATTTAACACAAGTTTTGTCTATGTGGTGGTCATGTTCAAAAATATGTTGAGCTACACTTGATTTTTCAAATCTACCAAATCTCTGATGAGCAATGTGTTCTTTAAATCCAGTTGAAATTGATCGTCGTGTTTTGCCCAATATATTTTTGATTACAATATTTACATTTAATTACATAAATTCCCGATTTCTCCAACTGATCAATTTTGTCTTTTGGGTTTCCCAAAAGACATTGAAGTCTAGGCCCAGGAGTGTGTACCACTTTTAAGTCTAGTCCACTGAAGATTTTTGCCAAGCCCTTGGTGATTGAGGGTGCATAAGGAATTGTCACAATTTGTGACTTCTTCTTTTGATCAGTTTGAAAAGTCGAAGATTCAGTGAACATTTTTTTCCATTTCTTAAAATTAGTCCTATTAATAAGCTTATGTATTATACTGCTGTCGAACCCATTACACCTGGGTAATTCTTTGATAATTTTGAGCTCTTTCTTAAACCTGTCTGGATTCAGAGGAAAGGTAAGGAAGTCTGTGAACCAAAAGATTGAGACTGGCCATCTTATGTTGTGGACAATGATGGGAGTCTGCTGTGATGTAGCGAAGTGTACTGGTGTCTTTTCGATATACATCAAACTCTACTTTCAGATTATTTCTGATAACTAGAGTATCTAAAAATGGTAAACACAAATTGTTCTCTTTCTCGCAAGTGAATTTTATGCTTTCAAAGCGGTTATTAATTGTTTGAAGGAAGTCATCAATGTTGCACTTCTTCGTGTCGAAAATTGCGAAAATGTCATCCACGTATCTTAACCAAACCTTAGGGAAATAATCCAATTCACGTTCCAAATCCTTTTCAAAGCGACTCATGAAAAGGTCAGCAAGAAAAGGTTTGTCCAGGAGCAAAATTTACGCTGCGATGTTACTTCGCCAAATGTCGAACGAAAAAGAGAAGAATGTAGGTTTTGTCGCGCGGCACTGCAAAGCTTATCGTGTTTTTTGTATATGTCGGTTATCTCTAAATGCTGATTCGTTCCTGAACTTGGATGGTGAATGCGCGGCACAAATCAAATTGTAACAGTACTCAGAAGTAATTCCGGCCTCGGTTAGGCGTCTCGGCCGTAAACAACTTACTCGTATTTTAACCTTCACTTTTACGTTCTAGATAAATATACTATTGTGAAAATACTATGTTCTGTTAATGCTCTGAACCTTAACATATTTGTGTAACAGCATATTGGGATCCATGAATGAAAACTGCGTGATTTGCATGTTTATCTACTTATAAAATTTTACATACCATTAATAACTTTTTCCTGAATGTTACTGTAACATTTTAACAAAAAATTATGAGATGAATGGAATGAATGGATGAATAGACAAATAAATAAATTAATAGTAGTACTCTTGGGGCACTTCTAAAATTCGCTTTCTTGCCCTCTTATGTCTAGGCAGTGCTCAGACTTTTATATCATTACTGGACGTGTACTCCATTTTCTGCAAAGGTGCATAATCGGGTTGAGATGGATCATCAGCAGAACCAGGCCTTTCTATAATTTTGTTTTAGCAGTACCTGTTCTGTAAGTCATCATTCACTGACAAAAATCGAAGTATGCAGATTATGCAGGGGCGACGCATTAGCTAACCTAAGGCTTAATCACTTCGAAAATGTTAGACTGACGCCTGAAGAAATGAGGAAGAGGCCTCTTAGTGACATCCTGAACTTTTCAAAAAAAGTGGGATTCCTGGGAACAGATGCGAGTAGGACTGAACAAAAGATCACCGATGGTCGACGTTCTGAGAGGCTGAACAGCCCTACGACCCGAGAGTACAATACAATAGATAACTGGGGTAACTGAGATATATTTTTTTATTTCAATTAATTTAATTTAATTATTAGTCCAACTGTCAAGTTAAAAAAAAAATGGCAACAAACATACATTAAAATGTTATGTCAAATTCATAGACCAGAAGAATGTCGATAAATCCGAGTGGAGTAAATTTAAATTAAAATTTAAATATATCTAAGTCGAACTCCACAAACTTTAATAAGTGTAAAATTACAAAAGGAACATGTTTCGGCAGAACACTACTGCCATCATCAGCCCTTAAAGAATGAGTAGTGTTCTGCCGAAACATGTTCCATTTGTAATTTTACACTTATTAAAGTTTGTGGAGTTCGACTTAGATATATTTAAATTCATAGACGACTTGATGATTTTTTTAAGTAAACAGATGATATTTCATCACATAATTAGTTATAAAATATTTTTCCCGATGCCGGCAATGAAAGTAATTCATACATGCTTAGATACAAAACATGAAAATGGCAAATATTATTCGTGTATTATTTTCCCTTGACGACGGAATGTAAATACTGTCATTTACATTCCTAGGAAAATCAAAAGAGTAAATCAAGTTGCTTTTTATCATAGGATTGAACAAAACAGATTAACAATTATTAGTTATTTGTTAAAATTTAATACAAAAGAACGATGTGAAAAAGATGAATTTTTCATAACACCTCCATGTTCTAATAATTCTTTTGATTTCTTCTCAAATTGGGCTGTGATGGTTTCTATTGTTTCCGAAGGCCTTTAAGCAAATCATGTTTGAAATGAAGTAAACATTTCCACTGTAGTTAAAGTCACAGGGTCGGCTACAATTTGAGAAGTTAACAACGTCGAAGATGCACAACTTTTCTTATACAATATTTGATCAGCAACATCTAGCTTATTCTGAATAGACTCCGCCACATAGTTTTCAGCCCTTGTGGAGGATTTCCATCCTCCGTGTTTCTTCAGACTTAAAATGTTTGCCCCGGAGTCCACTAGCAAGGTAGCAGACAGCAACGCTTAAAGCAGTGTCCCGTGAATAAATTGGCGTCTGGTAAATTTAGAAATCTTGCAATAATTGACGGCACGTTCAAATTCCCACAGGTTGGTTGCAGCATTTTCCACTTTGATAACGCAAGAAAAAGTGCTAACTAACCTTCTTTCGAATTTCGTAATATTTTTTGACAATTCTTAGATAGTCTATATTGCTTTCTGTATTTTCCACTTTGTGAATTTTCGTACAACGTCATTCTTAGACTGCGGAATTGTGATGATCACGTACTTTCCATGATCAACAACATCAGCCATTTCCCTTCTGCAGAACTCGTCGGTTCCGATCCCTACTATCGTAACAGTCTAGAACAAATTGGGATATAAATTTTATGTCATTAAAAGAAAGAAACAAATGCATTACCTTGATGAAAAGATCATTTTCATCTGCAGCCTCGTCTATGAATTTCGTAACTTGTTCTTTACACCACTTTTTAAAAGTTTCGTACGTGAATTCATACCTTGCTCTGGATTTTATCGGCAACAAACACTGCGAAGCAATGTTAGCAGCTTCATCAATATCCATTTCTGAATTTTTCTTGACACGTTTTGCTTTGTTTAAATTTGTCACATCGGGTAACCCTAGTTACGCATATACATGCAGGCAACTCACGTGAGAGTGACGACCGTCCACACTAAGGCAAACATTTCATGCAAATTTGAGGAAATTTTCAACGGCAGCGGGAAAAATGTAATAAGTAACACGGAATGTATCGACTATTAACATTCTCGGCAAGAGACACTCTCGTTTTTTTTTAAGAAGGAAGTAGATGGCAGCAGTGCTACACGTCCCGTGCACATTACCAAATAAATGGAACAGGGGTGTCGGCAACCCATAATTCACCGGCGCATTATGGGGGGGGTGGATCTAGCAGCCCCGTCCATGTACTGACATGAGTGACATGCATGCAAAAGTAGGGTGTAATAAAAAACCAACGAAATGTGTTTAGAAATGTTTATACCGTATTTTATTGACACAAACACACGAGCTGTTTAGTTGTTGTGTTGGTTTGTCGTTCGCGAGTGTAAAGCGGACGCGTCACGTGGTACAAAATGGTAACCTCTTATTGGTTCGTTGAAGTCCCTATCTTTCACAATGCTTCCTTCTAAAGAAAAATGGACCATAGTAAATTTTACTTACAAGTACTAACTCATTTAAATTAATGTCTACTGTTGTCTATATTAAACTAATTGTAAGCCACAAATTCAAAATTAATCTTGATTGTAAACATTAAAAACTTAGCTACTTTAATTAACCATTTTCCAAAATTGTTGTGAAAAAATAAAACAAATAGCAGAAATTATGTAAAATTTTGTACAAGAATTTCGGCGTTATTTGAGTCGCAATGTGAAAAATTCTATTCGTCCATTTTGACAAGCATTTGCGTCTTGTAAAACAATATTGGACTAACTATAAATTATGTAAATTACTAATCCATTCTTCTCTGATAGACCAGTCTGCCATTGCTGGATTAAACTCTCTCAGAGGACCATAATTATTGAAAACTGGATCTTTTTAGGATTGTTGTCCACCCTTTTCTCACTTTGATTCAATAATAATTATTACCAATTACCTCGTTTAATATAATTAATATAATTAATATATTGGGGGGAGCAGATGAATATGGAATGCGTGTCTCTTAACATTTATTAATACTGGTTTTATAAATAAAAACTTATTTACACAATAATGAGCAAAAACTACACATAATTATATCTCAGATAGTTATAATATTAAAATTCTGAATAGCTTTCGGGTTTTGCATTAACTGAAACCAAAAAGCAACCATGGTATCAAAAGATATTGCTTACGTTTCTCGGAATTGATAGATTTTCTAAGGATTTTCTTTGATTTC